>OY723319.1:1167200-1799370 GCA_963210315.1 Rhynchopus euleeides | reverse complement strand
AATGCCCACAGCTCCAGGTTTTCAAGAATCTGAATGCCCACAGCTCCAGGTTTGCAGAAATCTCAATGCCCACAGCTCCAGGTTTTCAAGAATCTGAATGCCCACAGCTCCAGGTTTGCAGAAATCTCAATGCCCACAGCTCCAGGTTTTCAAGAATCTGAATGCCCACAGCTCCAGGTTTGCAGAAATCTCAATGCCCACAGCTCCAGGTTTTCAAGAATCTGAATGCCCACAGCTCCAGGTTTGCAGAAATCTGAATGCCCACAGCTCCAGGTTTGCAGAAATCTCAATGCCCACAGCTCCAGGTTTTCAAGAATCTGAATGCCCACAGCTCCAGGTTTGCAGAAATCTCAATGCCCACAGCTCCAGGTTTTCAAGAATCTGAATGCCCACAGCTCCAGGTTTGCAGAAATCTCAATGCCCACAGCTCCAGGTTTTCAAGAATCTGAATGCCCACAGCTCCAGGTTTGCAGAAATCTCAATGCCCACAGCTCCAGGTTTTCAAGAATCTGAATGCCCACAGCTCCAGGTTTGCAGAAATCTGTATGCCCACAGCTCCAGGTTTGCAGAAATCTCAATGCCCACAGCTCCAGGTTTTCAAGAATCTGAATGCCCACAGCTCCAGGTTTGCAGAAATCTCAATGCCCACAGCTCCAGGTTTTCAAGAATCTGAATGCCCACAGCTCCAGGTTTGCAGAAATCTCAATGCCCACAGCTCCAGGTTTTCAAGAATCTGAATGCCCACAGCTCCAGGTTTGCAGAAATCTCAATGCCCACAGCTCCAGGTTTTCAAGAATCTGAATGCCCACAGCTCCAGGTTTGCAGAAATCTGTATGCCCACAGCTCCAGGTTTGCAGAAATCTCAATGCCCACAGCTCCAGGTTTTCAAGAATCTGAATGCCCACAGCTCCAGGTTTGCAGAAATCTCAATGCCCACAGCTCCAGGTTTTCAAGAATCTGAATGCCCACAGCTCCAGGTTTGCAGAAATCTCAATGCCCACAGCTCCAGGTTTTCAAGAATCTGAATGCCCACAGCTCCAGGTTTGCAGAAATCTCAATGCCCACAGCTCCAGGTTTTCAAGAATCTGAATGCCCACAGCTCCAGGTTTGCAGAAATCTGTATGCCCACAGCTCCAGGTTTGCAGAAATCTCAATGCCCACAGCTCCAGGTTTTCAAGAATCTGAATGCCCACAGCTCCAGGTTTGCAGAAATCTCAATGCCCACAGCTCCAGGTTTTCAAGAATCTGAATGCCCACAGCTCCAGGTTTGCAGAAATCTCAATGCCCACAGCTCCAGGTTTTCAAGAATCTGAATGCCCACAGCTCCAGGTTTGCAGAAATCTCAATGCCCACAGCTCCAGGTTTTCAAGAATCTGAATGCCCACAGCTCCAGGTTTGCAGAAATCTCAATGCCCACAGCTCCAGGTTTTCAAGAATCTGAATGCCCACAGCTCCAGGTTTGCAGAAATCTCAATGCCCACAGCTCCAGGTTTTCAAGAATCTGAATGCCCACAGCTCCAGGTTTGCAGAAATCTCAATGCCCACAGCTCCAGGTTTTCAAGAATCTGAATGCCCACAGCTCCAGGTTTGCAGAAATCTCAATGCCCACAGCTCCAGGTTTTCAAGAATCTGAATGCCCACAGCTCCAGGTTTGCAGAAATCTGTATGCCCACAGCTCCAGGTTTGCAGAAATCTCAATGCCCACAGCTCCAGGTTTTCAAGAATCTGAATGCCCACAGCTCCAGGTTTGCAGAAATCTCAATGCCCACAGCTCCAGGTTTTCAAGAATCTGAATGCCCACAGCTCCAGGTTTGCAGAAATCTCAATGCCCACAGCTCCAGGTTTTCAAGAATCTGAATGCCCACAGCTCCAGGTTTGCAGAAATCTGAATGCCCACAGCTCCAGGTTTGCAGAAATCTCAATGCCCACAGCTCCAGGTTTTCAAGAATCTGAATGCCCACAGCTCCAGGTTTGCAGAAATCTCAATGCCCACAGCTCCAGGTTTTCAAGAATCTGAATGCCCACAGCTCCAGGTTTGCAGAAATCTCAATGCCCACAGCTCCAGGTTTTCAAGAATCTGAATGCCCACAGCTCCAGGTTTGCAGAATCTCAATGCCCACAGCTCCAGGTTTCAAGAATCTGAATGCCCACAGCTCCAGGTTTGCAGAAATCTCAATGCCCACAGCTCCAGGTTTTCAAGAATCTGAATGCCCACAGCTCCAGGTTTGCAGAAATCTCAATGCCCACAGCTCCAGGTTTTCAAGAATCTGAATGCCCACAGCTCCAGGTTTGCAGAAATCTCAATGCCCACAGCTCCAGGTTTTCAAGAATCTGAATGCCCACAGCTCCAGGTTTGCAGAAATCTCAATGCCCACAGCTCCAGGTTTTCAAGAATCTGAATGCCCACAGCTCCAGGTTTGCAGAAATCTGTATGCCCACAGCTCCAGGTTTGCAGAAATCTCAATGCCCACAGCTCCAGGTTTTCAAGAATCTGAATGCCCACAGCTCCAGGTTTGCAGAAATCTCAATGCCCACAGCTCCAGGTTTTCAAGAATCTGAATGCCCACAGCTCCAGGTTTGCAGAAATCTGAATGCCCACAGCTCCAGGTTTGCAGAAATCTCAATGCCCACAGCTCCAGGTTTTCAAGAATCTGAATGCCCACAGCTCCAGGTTTGCAGAAATCTCAATGCCCACAGCTCCAGGTTTTCAAGAATCTGAATGCCCACAGCTCCAGGTTTGCAGAAATCTCAATGCCCACAGCTCCAGGTTTTCAAGAATCTGAATGCCCACAGCTCCAGGTTTGCAGAAATCTCAATGCCCACAGCTCCAGGTTTTCAAGAATCTGAATGCCCACAGCTCCAGGTTTGCAGAAATCTCAATGCCCACAGCTCCAGGTTTTCAAGAATCTGAATGCCCACAGCTCCAGGTTTGCAGAAATCTGTATGCCCACAGCTCCAGGTTTGCAGAAATCTCAATGCCCACAGCTCCAGGTTTTCAAGAATCTGAATGCCCACAGCTCCAGGTTTGCAGAAATCTCAATGCCCACAGCTCCAGGTTTTCAAGAATCTGAATGCCCACAGCTCCAGGTTTGCAGAAATCTCAATGCCCACAGCTCCAGGTTTTCAAGAATCTGAATGCCCACAGCTCCAGGTTTGCAGAAATCTGAATGCCCACAGCTCCAGGTTTTCAAGAATCTGAATGCCCACAGCTCCAGGTTTTCAGAATCTGAATGCCCACAGCTCCAGGTTTGCAGAAATCTCAATGCCCACAGCTCCAGGTTTTCAAGAATCTGAATGCCCACAGCTCCAGGTTTGCAGAAATCTGTATGCCCACAGCTCCAGGTTTGCAGAAATCTCAATGCCCACAGCTCCAGGTTTTCAAGAATCTGAATGCCCACAGCTCCAGGTTTGCAGAAATCTCAATGCCCACAGCTCCAGGTTTTCAAGAATCTGAATGCCCACAGCTCCAGGTTTGCAGAAATCTCAATGCCCACAGCTCCAGGTTTTCAAGAATCTGAATGCCCACAGCTCCAGGTTTGCAGAAATCTCAATGCCCACAGCTCCAGGTTTTCAAGAATCTGAATGCCCACAGCTCCAGGTTTGCAGAAATCTCAATGCCCACAGCTCCAGGTTTTCAAGAATCTGAATGCCCACAGCTCCAGGTTTGCAGAAATCTCAATGCCCACAGCTCCAGGTTTTCAAGAATCTGAATGCCCACAGCTCCAGGTTTGCAGAAATCTGAATGCCCACAGCTCCAGGTTTGCAGAAATCTCAATGCCCACAGCTCCAGGTTTTCAAGAATCTGAATGCCCACAGCTCCAGGTTTGCAGAAATCTCAATGCCCACAGCTCCAGGTTTTCAAGAATCTGAATGCCCACAGCTCCAGGTTTGCAGAAATCTCAATGCCCACAGCTCCAGGTTTTCAAGAATCTGAATGCCCACAGCTCCAGGTTTGCAGAAATCTCAATGCCCACAGCTCCAGGTTTTCAAGAATCTGAATGCCCACAGCTCCAGGTTTGCAGAAATCTCAATGCCCACAGCTCCAGGTTTTCAAGAATCTGAATGCCCACAGCTCCAGGTTTGCAGAAATCTCAATGCCCACAGCTCCAGGTTTTCAAGAATCTGAATGCCCACAGCTCCAGGTTTGCAGAAATCTCAATGCCCACAGCTCCAGGTTTTCAAGAATCTGAATGCCCACAGCTCCAGGTTTGCAGAAATCTGTATGCCCACAGCTCCAGGTTTGCAGAAATCTCAATGCCCACAGCTCCAGGTTTTCAAGAATCTGAATGCCCACAGCTCCAGGTTTGCAGAAATCTCAATGCCCACAGCTCCAGGTTTTCAAGAATCTGAATGCCCACAGCTCCAGGTTTGCAGAAATCTGTATGCCCACAGCTCCAGGTTTGCAGAAATCTCAATGCCCACAGCTCCAGGTTTTCAAGAATCTGAATGCCCACAGCTCCAGGTTTGCAGAAATCTCAATGCCCACAGCTCCAGGTTTTCAAGAATCTGAATGCCCACAGCTCCAGGTTTGCAGAAATCTCAATGCCCACAGCTCCAGGTTTTCAAGAATCTGAATGCCCACAGCTCCAGGTTTGCAGAAATCTCAATGCCCACAGCTCCAGGTTTTCAAGAATCTGAATGCCCACAGCTCCAGGTTTGCAGAAATCTCAATGCCCACAGCTCCAGGTTTTCAAGAATCTGAATGCCCACAGCTCCAGGTTTGCAGAAATCTGTCTGCCCACAGCTCCAGGTTTGCAGAAATCTCAATGCCCACAGCTCCAGGTTTTCAAGAATCTGAATGCCCACAGCTCCAGGTTTGCAGAAATCTCAATGCCCACAGCTCCAGGTTTTCAAGAATCTGAATGCCCACAGCTCCAGGTTTGCAGAAATCTGTATGCCCACAGCTCCAGGTTTGCAGAAATCTCAATGCCCACAGCTCCAGGTTTTCAAGAATCTGAATGCCCACAGCTCCAGGTTTGCAGAAATCTCAATGCCCACAGCTCCAGGTTTTCAAGAATCTGAATGCCCACAGCTCCAGGTTTGCAGAAATCTCAATGCCCACAGCTCCAGGTTTTCAAGAATCTGAATGCCCACAGCTCCAGGTTTGCAGAAATCTGTATGCCCACAGCTCCAGGTTTGCAGAAATCTCAATGCCCACAGCTCCAGGTTTTCAAGAATCTGAATGCCCACAGCTCCAGGTTTGCAGAAATCTCAATGCCCACAGCTCCAGGTTTTCAAGAATCTGAATGCCCACAGCTCCAGGTTTGCAGAAATCTCAATGCCCACAGCTCCAGGTTTTCAAGAATCTGAATGCCCACAGCTCCAGGTTTGCAGAAATCTGTCTGCCCACAGCTCCAGGTTTGCAGAAATCTCAATGCCCACAGCTCCAGGTTTTCAAGAATCTGAATGCCCACAGCTCCAGGTTTGCAGAAATCTCAATGCCCACAGCTCCAGGTTTTCAAGAATCTGAATGCCCACAGCTCCAGGTTTGCAGAAATCTGTATGCCCACAGCTCCAGGTTTGCAGAAATCTCAATGCCCACAGCTCCAGGTTTTCAAGAATCTGAATGCCCACAGCTCCAGGTTTGCAGAAATCTCAATGCCCACAGCTCCAGGTTTTCAAGAATCTGAATGCCCACAGCTCCAGGTTTGCAGAAATCTGTATGCCCACAGCTCCAGGTTTGCAGAAATCTCAATGCCCACAGCTCCAGGTTTTCAAGAATCTGAATGCCCACAGCTCCAGGTTTGCAGAAATCTCAATGCCCACAGCTCCAGGTTTTCAAGAATCTGAATGCCCACAGCTCCAGGTTTGCAGAAATCTCAATGCCCACAGCTCCAGGTTTTCAAGAATCTGAATGCCCACAGCTCCAGGTTTGCAGAAATCTCAATGCCCACAGCTCCAGGTTTTCAAGAATCTGAATGCCCACAGCTCCAGGTTTGCAGAAATCTCAATGCCCACAGCTCCAGGTTTTCAAGAATCTGAATGCCCACAGCTCCAGGTTTGCAGAAATCTGTCTGCCCACAGCTCCAGGTTTGCAGAAATCTCAATGCCCACAGCTCCAGGTTTTCAAGAATCTGAATGCCCACAGCTCCAGGTTTGCAGAAATCTCAATGCCCACAGCTCCAGGTTTTCAAGAATCTGAATGCCCACAGCTCCAGGTTTGCAGAAATCTGTATGCCCACAGCTCCAGGTTTGCAGAAATCTCAATGCCCACAGCTCCAGGTTTTCAAGAATCTGAATGCCCACAGCTCCAGGTTTGCAGAAATCTCAATGCCCACAGCTCCAGGTTTTCAAGAATCTGAATGCCCACAGCTCCAGGTTTGCAGAAATCTCAATGCCCACAGCTCCAGGTTTTCAAGAATCTGAATGCCCACAGCTCCAGGTTTGCAGAAATCTGTATGCCCACAGCTCCAGGTTTGCAGAAATCTCAATGCCCACAGCTCCAGGTTTTCAAGAATCTGAATGCCCACAGCTCCAGGTTTGCAGAAATCTCAATGCCCACAGCTCCAGGTTTTCAAGAATCTGAATGCCCACAGCTCCAGGTTTGCAGAAATCTCAATGCCCACAGCTCCAGGTTTTCAAGAATCTGAATGCCCACAGCTCCAGGTTTGCAGAAATCTGTCTGCCCACAGCTCCAGGTTTGCAGAAATCTCAATGCCCACAGCTCCAGGTTTTCAAGAATCTGAATGCCCACAGCTCCAGGTTTGCAGAAATCTCAATGCCCACAGCTCCAGGTTTTCAAGAATCTGAATGCCCACAGCTCCAGGTTTGCAGAAATCTCAATGCCCACAGCTCCAGGTTTTCAAGAATCTGAATGCCCACAGCTCCAGGTTTTCAAGAATCTGAATGCCCACAGCTCCAGGTTTTCAAGAATCTGAATGCCCACAGCTCCAGGTTTGCAGAAATCTGTATGCCCACAGCTCCAGGTTTGCAGAAATCTCAATGCCCACAGCTCCAGGTTTTCAAGAATCTGAATGCCCACAGCTCCAGGTTTGCAGAAATCTGTATGCCCACAGCTCCAGGTTTGCAGAAATCTCAATGCCCACAGCTCCAGGTTTTCAAGAATCTGAATGCCCACAGCTCCAGGTTTGCAGAAATCTCAATGCCCACAGCTCCAGGTTTTCAAGAATCTGAATGCCCACAGCTCCAGGTTTGCAGAAATCTCAATGCCCACAGCTCCAGGTTTTCAAGAATCTGAATGCCCACAGCTCCAGGTTTGCAGAAATCTCAATGCCCACAGCTCCAGGTTTTCAAGAATTTGAATGCCCACAGCTCCAGGTTTGCAGAAATCTCAATGCCCACAGCTCCAGGTTTTCAAGAATCTGAATGCCCACAGCTCCAGGTTTGCAGAAATCTCAATGCCCACAGCTCCAGGTTTTCAAGAATCTGAATGCCCACAGCTCCAGGTTTGCAGAAATCTGTATGCCCACAGCTCCAGGTTTGCAGAAATCTCAATGCCCACAGCTCCAGGTTTTCAAGAATCTGAATGCCCACAGCTCCAGGTTTGCAGAAATCTCAATGCCCACAGCTCCAGGTTTTCAAGAATCTGAATGCCCACAGCTCCAGGTTTGCAGAAATCTCAATGCCCACAGCTCCAGGTTTTCAAGAATCTGAATGCCCACAGCTCCAGGTTTGCAGAAATCTCAATGCCCACAGCTCCAGGTTTTCAAGAATCTGAATGCCCACAGCTCCAGGTTTGCAGAAATCTCAATGCCCACAGCTCCAGGTTTTCAAGAATCTGAATGCCCACAGCTCCAGGTTTGCAGAAATCTCAATGCCCACAGCTCCAGGTTTTCAAGAATCTGAATGCCCACAGCTCCAGGTTTGCAGAAATCTCAATGCCCACAGCTCCAGGTTTTCAAGAATCTGAATGCCCACAGCTCCAGGTTTGCAGAAATCTGTATGCCCACAGCTCCAGGTTTGCAGAAATCTCAATGCCCACAGCTCCAGGTTTTCAAGAATCTGAATGCCCACAGCTCCAGGTTTGCAGAAATCTCAATGCCCACAGCTCCAGGTTTTCAAGAATCTGAATGCCCACAGCTCCAGGTTTGCAGAAATCTGTATGCCCACAGCTCCAGGTTTGCAGAAATCTCAATGCCCACAGCTCCAGGTTTTCAAGAATCTGAATGCCCACAGCTCCAGGTTTGCAGAAATCTCAATGCCCACAGCTCCAGGTTTTCAAGAATCTGAATGCCCACAGCTCCAGGTTTGCAGAAATCTCAATGCCCACAGCTCCAGGTTTTCAAGAATTTGAATGCCCACAGCTCCAGGTTTGCAGAAATCTCAATGCCCACAGCTCCAGGTTTTCAAGAATCTGAATGCCCACAGCTCCAGGTTTGCAGAAATCTCAATGCCCACAGCTCCAGGTTTTCAAGAATCTGAATGCCCACAGCTCCAGGTTTGCAGAAATCTCAATGCCCACAGCTCCAGGTTTTCAAGAATCTGAATGCCCACAGCTCCAGGTTTGCAGAAATCTCAATGCCCACAGCTCCAGGTTTTCAAGAATCTGAATGCCCACAGCTCCAGGTTTGCAGAAATCTCAATGCCCACAGCTCCAGGTTTTCAAGAATCTGAATGCCCACAGCTCCAGGTTTGCAGAAATCTCAATGCCCACAGCTCCAGGTTTTCAAGAATCTGAATGCCCACAGCTCCAGGTTTGCAGAAATCTCAATGCCCACAGCTCCAGGTTTTCAAGAATCTGAATGCCCACAGCTCCAGGTTTGCAGAAATCTCAATGCCCACAGCTCCAGGTTTTCAAGAATCTGAATGCCCACAGCTCCAGGTTTGCAGAAATCTGTCTGCCCACAGCTCCAGGTTTGCAGAAATCTCAATGCCCACAGCTCCAGGTTTTCAAGAATCTGAATGCCCACAGCTCCAGGTTTGCAGAAATCTCAATGCCCACAGCTCCAGGTTTTCAAGAATCTGAATGCCCACAGCTCCAGGTTTGCAGAAATCTCAATGCCCACAGCTCCAGGTTTTCAAGAATCTGAATGCCCACAGCTCCAGGTTTTCAAGAATCTGAATGCCCACAGCTCCAGGTTTTCAAGAATCTGAATGCCCACAGCTCCAGGTTTGCAGAAATCTGTATGCCCACAGCTCCAGGTTTGCAGAAATCTCAATGCCCACAGCTCCAGGTTTTCAAGAATCTGAATGCCCACAGCTCCAGGTTTGCAGAAATCTGTATGCCCACAGCTCCAGGTTTGCAGAAATCTCAATGCCCACAGCTCCAGGTTTTCAAGAATCTGAATGCCCACAGCTCCAGGTTTGCAGAAATCTCAATGCCCACAGCTCCAGGTTTTCAAGAATCTGAATGCCCACAGCTCCAGGTTTGCAGAAATCTCAATGCCCACAGCTCCAGGTTTTCAAGAATCTGAATGCCCACAGCTCCAGGTTTGCAGAAATCTCAATGCCCACAGCTCCAGGTTTTCAAGAATCTGAATGCCCACAGCTCCAGGTTTGCAGAAATCTCAATGCCCACAGCTCCAGGTTTTCAAGAATCTGAATGCCCACAGCTCCAGGTTTGCAGAAATCTCAATGCCCACAGCTCCAGGTTTTCAAGAATCTGAATGCCCACAGCTCCAGGTTTGCAGAAATCTGTATGCCCACAGCTCCAGGTTTGCAGAAATCTCAATGCCCACAGCTCCAGGTTTTCAAGAATCTGAATGCCCACAGCTCCAGGTTTGCAGAAATCTCAATGCCCACAGCTCCAGGTTTTCAAGAATCTGAATGCCCACAGCTCCAGGTTTGCAGAAATCTCAATGCCCACAGCTCCAGGTTTTCAAGAATCTGAATGCCCACAGCTCCAGGTTTGCAGAAATCTCAATGCCCACAGCTCCAGGTTTTCAAGAATCTGAATGCCCACAGCTCCAGGTTTGCAGAAATCTCAATGCCCACAGCTCCAGGTTTTCAAGAATCTGAATGCCCACAGCTCCAGGTTTGCAGAAATCTCAATGCCCACAGCTCCAGGTTTTCAAGAATCTGAATGCCCACAGCTCCAGGTTTGCAGAAATCTCAATGCCCACAGCTCCAGGTTTTCAAGAATCTGAATGCCCACAGCTCCAGGTTTTCAAGAATCTGAATGCCCACAGCTCCAGGTTTGCAGAAATCTCAATGCCCACAGCTCCAGGTTTTCAAGAATCTGAATGCCCACAGCTCCAGGTTTGCAGAAATCTCAATGCCCACAGCTCCAGGTTTTCAAGAATCTGAATGCCCACAGCTCCAGGTTTGCAGAAATCTCAATGCCCACAGCTCCAGGTTTTCAAGAATCTGAATGCCCACAGCTCCAGGTTTGCAGAAATCTCAATGCCCACAGCTCCAGGTTTTCAAGAATCTGAATGCCCACAGCTCCAGGTTTGCAGAAATCTCAATGCCCACAGCTCCAGGTTTTCAAGAATCTGAATGCCCACAGCTCCAGGTTTGCAGAAATCTCAATGCCCACAGCTCCAGGTTTTCAAGAATCTGAATGCCCACAGCTCCAGGTTTGCAGAAATCTCAATGCCCACAGCTCCAGGTTTTCAAGAATCTGAATGCCCACAGCTCCAGGTTTGCAGAAATCTCAATGCCCACAGCTCCAGGTTTTCAAGAATCTGAATGCCCACAGCTCCAGGTTTGCAGAAATCTCAATGCCCACAGCTCCAGGTTTTCAAGAATCTGAATGCCCACAGCTCCAGGTTTGCAGAAATCTCAATGCCCACAGCTCCAGGTTTTCAAGAATCTGAATGCCCACAGCTCCAGGTTTGCAGAAATCTGTATGCCCACAGCTCCAGGTTTGCAGAAATCTCAATGCCCACAGCTCCAGGTTTTCAAGAATCTGAATGCCCACAGCTCCAGGTTTGCAGAAATCTCAATGCCCACAGCTCCAGGTTTTCAAGAATCTGAATGCCCACAGCTCCAGGTTTGCAGAAATCTCAATGCCCACAGCTCCAGGTTTTCAAGAATCTGAATGCCCACAGCTCCAGGTTTGCAGAAATCTGTCTGCCCACAGCTCCAGGTTTGCAGAAATCTCAATGCCCACAGCTCCAGGTTTTCAAGAATCTGAATGCCCACAGCTCCAGGTTTGCAGAAATCTCAATGCCCACAGCTCCAGGTTTTCAAGAATCTGAATGCCCACAGCTCCAGGTTTGCAGAAATCTCAATGCCCACAGCTCCAGGTTTTCAAGAATCTGAATGCCCACAGCTCCAGGTTTTCAAGAATCTGAATGCCCACAGCTCCAGGTTTTCAAGAATCTGAATGCCCACAGCTCCAGGTTTGCAGAAATCTGTATGCCCACAGCTCCAGGTTTGCAGAAATCTCAATGCCCACAGCTCCAGGTTTTCAAGAATCTGAATGCCCACAGCTCCAGGTTTGCAGAAATCTGTATGCCCACAGCTCCAGGTTTGCAGAAATCTCAATGCCCACAGCTCCAGGTTTTCAAGAATCTGAATGCCCACAGCTCCAGGTTTGCAGAAATCTCAATGCCCACAGCTCCAGGTTTTCAAGAATCTGAATGCCCACAGCTCCAGGTTTGCAGAAATCTCAATGCCCACAGCTCCAGGTTTTCAAGAATCTGAATGCCCACAGCTCCAGGTTTGCAGAAATCTCAATGCCCACAGCTCCAGGTTTTCAAGAATTTGAATGCCCACAGCTCCAGGTTTGCAGAAATCTCAATGCCCACAGCTCCAGGTTTTCAAGAATCTGAATGCCCACAGCTCCAGGTTTGCAGAAATCTCAATGCCCACAGCTCCAGGTTTTCAAGAATCTGAATGCCCACAGCTCCAGGTTTGCAGAAATCTGTATGCCCACAGCTCCAGGTTTGCAGAAATCTCAATGCCCACAGCTCCAGGTTTTCAAGAATCTGAATGCCCACAGCTCCAGGTTTGCAGAAATCTCAATGCCCACAGCTCCAGGTTTTCAAGAATCTGAATGCCCACAGCTCCAGGTTTGCAGAAATCTCAATGCCCACAGCTCCAGGTTTTCAAGAATCTGAATGCCCACAGCTCCAGGTTTGCAGAAATCTCAATGCCCACAGCTCCAGGTTTTCAAGAATCTGAATGCCCACAGCTCCAGGTTTGCAGAAATCTCAATGCCCACAGCTCCAGGTTTTCAAGAATCTGAATGCCCACAGCTCCAGGTTTGCAGAAATCTCAATGCCCACAGCTCCAGGTTTTCAAGAATCTGAATGCCCACAGCTCCAGGTTTGCAGAAATCTCAATGCCCACAGCTCCAGGTTTTCAAGAATCTGAATGCCCACAGCTCCAGGTTTGCAGAAATCTGTATGCCCACAGCTCCAGGTTTGCAGAAATCTCAATGCCCACAGCTCCAGGTTTTCAAGAATCTGAATGCCCACAGCTCCAGGTTTGCAGAAATCTCAATGCCCACAGCTCCAGGTTTTCAAGAATCTGAATGCCCACAGCTCCAGGTTTGCAGAAATCTCAATGCCCACAGCTCCAGGTTTTCAAGAATCTGAATGCCCACAGCTCCAGGTTTGCAGAAATCTCAATGCCCACAGCTCCAGGTTTTCAAGAATCTGAATGCCCACAGCTCCAGGTTTTCAAGAATCTGAATGCCCACAGCTCCAGGTTTGCAGAAATCTCAATGCCCACAGCTCCAGGTTTTCAAGAATCTGAATGCCCACAGCTCCAGGTTTGCAGAAATCTCAATGCCCACAGCTCCAGGTTTTCAAGAATCTGAATGCCCACAGCTCCAGGTTTGCAGAAATCTCAATGCCCACAGCTCCAGGTTTTCAAGAATCTGAATGCCCACAGCTCCAGGTTTGCAGAAATCTCAATGCCCACAGCTCCAGGTTTTCAAGAATCTGAATGCCCACAGCTCCAGGTTTGCAGAAATCTCAATGCCCACAGCTCCAGGTTTTCAAGAATCTGAATGCCCACAGCTCCAGGTTTGCAGAAATCTGTATGCCCACAGCTCCAGGTTTGCAGAAATCTCAATGCCCACAGCTCCAGGTTTTCAAGAATCTGAATGCCCACAGCTCCAGGTTTGCAGAAATCTCAATGCCCACAGCTCCAGGTTTTCAAGAATCTGAATGCCCACAGCTCCAGGTTTGCAGAAATCTCAATGCCCACAGCTCCAGGTTTTCAAGAATCTGAATGCCCACAGCTCCAGGTTTGCAGAAATCTCAATGCCCACAGCTCCAGGTTTTCAAGAATCTGAATGCCCACAGCTCCAGGTTTGCAGAAATCTCAATGCCCACAGCTCCAGGTTTTCAAGAATCTGAATGCCCACAGCTCCAGGTTTGCAGAAATCTCAATGCCCACAGCTCCAGGTTTTCAAGAATCTGAATGCCCACAGCTCCAGGTTTGCAGAAATCTCAATGCCCACAGCTCCAGGTTTTCAAGAATCTGAATGCCCACAGCTCCAGGTTTTCAAGAATCTGAATGCCCACAGCTCCAGGTTTGCAGAAATCTCAATGCCCACAGCTCCAGGTTTTCAAGAATCTGAATGCCCACAGCTCCAGGTTTTCAAGAATCTGAATGCCCACAGCTCCAGGTTTGCAGAAATCTCAATGCCCACAGCTCCAGGTTTTCAAGAATCTGAATGCCCACAGCTCCAGGTTTGCAGAAATCTCAATGCCCACAGCTCCAGGTTTTCAAGAATCTGAATGCCCACAGCTCCAGGTTTGCAGAAATCTCAATGCCCACAGCTCCAGGTTTTCAAGAATCTGAATGCCCACAGCTCCAGGTTTTCAAGAATCTGAATGCCCACAGCTCCAGGTTTGCAGAAATCTCAATGCCCACAGCTCCAGGTTTTCAAGAATCTGAATGCCCACAGCTCCAGGTTTTCAAGAATCTGAATGCCCACAGCTCCAGGTTTGCAGAAATCTCAATGCCCACAGCTCCAGGTTTTCAAGAATCTGAATGCCCACAGCTCCAGGTTTGCAGAAATCTCAATGCCCACAGCTCCAGGTTTTCAAGAATCTGAATGCCCACAGCTCCAGGTTTGCAGAAATCTCAATGCCCACAGCTCCAGGTTTTCAAGAATCTGAATGCCCACAGCTCCAGGTTTTCAAGAATCTGAATGCCCACAGCTCCAGGTTTTCAAGAATCTGAATGCCCACAGCTCCAGGTTTGCAGATATCTTCCAGCTTTTTTTTTCTTCCGGCTTTTCAGGAATCTGAATGCCCGCAAGCCAAGGATTTTCAGGAAGCCCCCCTGTGATTACCCTCCAATCTTGGGAGGGGAAACCAAAGCAAGCTCTGGCATGTATGGACAAACTTCCTGACTGTGTTTGTGGTGATCAGGGTGGTTGGTGGGTGGAGGGTGTGTGTTCAGCCGGAGTGTTGGTGTGTCAGATACTAGCCCCTGTGCAAGCATAACCTGCTTTGGGGTTGTTGACCAGTCTCACACTGGGATCAGCCCCTTTGGCAGAGGCAGCATACTGTTCTCCTTTTGGCTATGCCGGGCATCTGCATAAGGGCAGGAGCCACGTCCACTGCCACCCCTCTCTGCCTGTGGATCAGCTTGAAGCTGGGGGCAAGTCCATGTGTGAAGGATGGACCGCTCGGTCTTGGAGACCACTCGACTGGGAACCTCTCGACCCTGTTTCTTGCGCGTTTCCAACCACGGGCGTCTTCAATGGTCACCCCTTGGGAGGAGACTGGAGAGGACGCCCGGCCATTGCTTTTCGAACATGCCGAGTACACGGCTCTCTAGCCTCTGCAGCAGAAGATCAACAACACGGGTGTCGATGGCTTCCGCCCTGCATGTCACCTTGCTTCTCGCCTCGACATGCAGCAGACACCCGTGAGCAGAGAAAGGAGTGTAGCAGTCCCCCAAAAAAAAAGTCCATGTGTGATTCTCTTCTTTTACTTTTGACCTGTGTGTGAGCAGGGAGATATTTTTTTACTAGTTACGAGCGACGAAGCGTAGCGAAGTCGCGAAGTAACGAAGGAAATCGTACGACTGAAGCTTTGGATTAGCACCTCATGCCACTTCACAGGGCCTCAACACAGCCTTGAGACATTGTGCGCTCAACAAAAAGTAGTCCGGAACTGTTCTCCCACAGTTGCTGGACAGGGTGTCTATAATAAAGCGAAAGGAGTACGATTTCAGTGTCAGTACAGTGATTTCAACAAAGGAGACACAACAGCTGTTCTCTCTTGTCCGACAAGTTCGCTGATTCCGATGTGGCCATTCAGTAAACTTGTCACCTTCGGTGCGACTAGGGAGTCAAGGGAGGACTAGAGAAGCGAACAGAAACTACAATGCGAGATGCTGAGAATGTTCTTTCACAGGGACGTTCACCCTATAAGGATACGAGCGAGAGAGGGAGACAGAACAGAGGAGGATGACATATTTGGGGGAAGGTCATTACAGGGGGGGGGGCGAATAGTATTACCTAGTTGAATAGTATTACGGTGCCAAATAATATTTCCTGGTGCAGGCACCCGTCATGGTCCGGGGACGGCCCCCCCAGGCAGTTTAACGTCTTACCCAGGACTTGGCAACCGTGGCAATAATTCGTTTACGTTTAGACCAGCCAAAAATGGCCCGTGCCAAGAAAAAAAACTGATACGATACGTAGAAGCACAGTGCCATGGGAGATGAAGGCATCATGGGTGACAACCATCATGTGCCATGTGCACGCATCGAACGAAGAAAGGAAAGCTAATGAATGCGCGGGTGGGGATGGCGACAGGTTTTGGGTGGCTGCTTTCAAATCCCGCCCAACAAAGCGAAGTGCCAAGGGCCAGGGGGTGGAGGTGGGTGGCAGGGGCTTGGGGCATGCAGTGTGGACGATTTCCGCACCAAACAGAGAGCTTCGTTGCAACCGGCGGATACAATGAAAACAGCGAGCGGAGACAGGAGACAGCAGTGGAAGACGAGGTTGGGTTCAACAGCATTGGCATTCCCCACCCCAACTCACACTGAGTTGTGGTACCGTTGTCTCCGCGCAGGCTTCTTGCCGTGCCGGTCTGCCACACCGGCAGGCCGCTTGTCGTGCCGGTCTGCCACACCGGGCTTTGTTCTGTGCAATACACACGAGGTTGGATAAACTCTGCAGTCCCCACTCCTGACCCCACATCAGCCAACCACACTGTGTGGTGCTTGGGTTGAAAAGGCCACCACTATTCGCGAACAATGCTTGTGTGGGATTCTCTGCTAGACTGTGAGGTCCAGGCTCTGAGGCTGATCCCGGAGAATTGCCGGCCGATTCACACCCGAAAAGCGGGTGTGCCACAGCCAATCTTGCGTACGTTCCAGACCCGAATCAGCTCCATACCCAGAGGGTGGGACGCACAGTGCTTCTTCGGACAGCTTCGTTCATTGCCAGAAAACCGGTGCCACCTACCGGTTTTACCGGTCCGCCTGTCCCGCGCGCGTCAGAGCAAAATTCGGCACTTCTGTGACCTCACCAGACACATGTCGGAAATCTCCGACACGTTCCCGGCACCACACCCCTCTGGCCCTCGGTCCTCTAGAGACTGGGAAAATACCGGGGGAGTCTCGGAGAGATTGGGAAAATATCGGGGGAATCTCGTAGAGATTGGGAAAATATCGGGGGAATCTCGTCGAGACCGGGAAAATACCGGGGGAATCTCGTAGAGATTGGGAGAATAATCTCGTGGAGATAGGCAACCTCTGAGGGAAGCAAGTCGAGGCCCCGAACCTATTCGGTGAAGACGGTCTCTGGGGGACTGTCTTCAGCCACAACAGCCCAAGGAACAACACAGGAAGTGTGTCTGTGGCGTTTTCGGGCAGTGGAAGACTGTCTTCCCCGAGCTGGGTGAGAACCCAGGCCCCACCGGCTAGCTCTCTTCCAGCCCGTTCTGTGGAAACAGGGTCACTCCCCTGGCAGACACAGTCGTGAAGACGGTCTCTGTGGGGGCGTCTTCACTGAAAAGAGGCGAAAAACCCCCTCTGCGAGGCCCCCAGAAGCCCGTATGGGGTCATTTGTGACCGTCTTCACCCTATGGGTGTCCAAAACGTGGATCAGGGGTCCTGGGGCGCATTCGAGGCGCCTGCCTGGGGCCCAATATGGGGTTTTCAGGAAATCGACTTTGTCGAAAAGGTATCCCGGGAGGAATATCCTGGGAGGAAACTACGATTTTACGGATTTAAATGCAAACGGCGAGCATTTAAGTCATGAAGAGAGTTGAAGACGGTCCTCCAGGACCCCAATAAGACCATATGGGGGGTTGGTACAGGCCGGAGAAGGTGTTGGTTGAAAAAGTGGTTTTTGTGCTAGAAATTTTCTCTGTCCGCCTCCCCTACGGGGGTCGGAATACGGGGGGTCGGAGGGGTCGGAAGGGGGTCAGAAAATGGAGGTCTGAAACTTGGGGGTCGGAACTTTTGCACTATTTCTCAGGGGTCGGAAAATGGGGGGTTGCAAACTCGGGGGTCGGAGAATGAGGGGTCGGCCCCCCTCCCGACCCCCTCCGACCCCCCACACAGGGTTTGCAAAACCCCGTCCTTTTGAATATTTGGGACTTCTGCGGATCGTAGTGGGGTCATTTCGTGGATAGAAGTACCAAGCTTCACTCATGAAATGTGGGTCTGGTCCAGGGATAGTCATGGGAGGAGATGCCTGGGAGGCACACACCATGCCACCCTACCCACCCACCCAGCGGCACCCTCCCCGACCCCCTCCTCGGGTTTTTCAAAAACCCGTTCTTTTGAATGTTTGGAGTTTGTGCGGATCGCAATGGGGTCATTTTGGCCATGGGGTGCCTATGAACGGCAAATTCCTCAAGGAAATAGTAAGGCGACCCCCTCGGACCCCCTCCCGACCCCCGACCCCTGACCCCCCCGACCCCCTCTTATCGGGGTCTATGCCTACGGGGGGTGGGTTTTTGCCACCACTGCCCCCCCCGGGGGGGGGACTCGGGAGGGAGCTGTCAGATATCCCGCCCGGGAAGGTCAGGTCCTCCCGGGGGATGTCCTGTGGGGCCAAAAACCGTTGGACAACGACATTTTTCACATTTTTTGACACACCATCTCCCGCGGGAGGACATGAGTCCTCTCGGGGGTGGGGGAGGACATGTCCTCCCCGGGTGGGATATCAGACAGCTCGGGTCCTCCCGTTTCCAACTCCCACCCGGGATATCCCGGACATCCTGGCCACCGTGTGGCTGCAACGCAGACGCAGTGAGCACCACAGTGAGCTGCACACCAGAGAAGTCTGCGACCCTCACAATACATTTGGTGTCGGGCCCAACACAGAGAGCGGTGACGCAGCCAGAGTCTGCACACGCACACAGCCGAAAAGCGCCCTATCACTTCACAGCTACAACCGCTCTGATGAATTTCCTTTTGTTTGTTGCGTTGACGCTTCTACACACAAAACCCTGAACTGATCACACCCTGAGCCTGATGAAGGGTGGGGTTAGTGTATAGAGCACGTTTGGTTGCAGCTGTGGTGGGGCGCTTTCCGCTCACACGAGTGTGCTTAAGAAAAGAAAGGAGCAACAGTGGGTGTCGGCAACCACCTGCACAAGGAGGTCACTCACGCGACTCCGCCTGACGCATCCGAAGCATACGGTGCATTCATCTGAACCGGTGCAGTCGCACCGCGGTGTTTCCAAACCAGATACGTGGCAATCCCACCGCCGAACAACAGCATCAAAGGCACAACAATCGTGGCGATGAGAAGTGGTCGCGGCCCATCACTCCCTTCCTCAAAGACACCTGCGGCACCACTCGTCACATTACTTGACGAAGCCAGTGGTGAAGGTGATGCTGGTACAGAAGTCAGCGAACGTGAAGTCGCAGGTGCTGGTGTAGGCGGTGCTAACGCTTCCGGTGCAGGAGTCGGTGGTGCCGGCGTTGGTGGTGATGGTGTTGGAGGTGCTGGAGTCGGTGGTGCAGGCGTTGCGGGTGATGGCGTTGCAGGCGCGGGTGTCGCGGGGGCAGGGGTCACGGGTACAGGTGTGTCGGGTGCAGGCGCTGGTGGTGCAGGAGTTGCGGGTGCTGGAGTTGCAGGCGCAGGTGTCACTGGTACCGGAGTAGCGGGGACAGGAGTCTCGGGTGCAGGCGTTGGAGGTGCAGGAGTTGCGGGTGCTGGCGTTTCAGGCGCGGGCGTCGCCGGTGCCGGAGTAGCGGGGGCAGGTGTCGCGGGTGCAGGCGTTGGTGGTGCAGGAGTTGCGGGTGCAGGCGTTGGTGGAGCAGGCGTTGGAGGTGCCGGAGTCGCGGGTGCTGGCGTTGCAGGCGCGGGTGTCGCTGGTGCCAGAGTAGCGGGGGCAGGTGTCGCGGGTGCAGGTGTGTCGGGTGCAGGCGTTGGTGGTGCCGGAGTCGCGGGTGCTGGCGTGGCAGGCGCGGGTGTCGCTGGTGCCAGAGTAGTGGGGGCAGGTGTCGCGGGTGCAGGTGTGTCGGGTGCAGGCGTTGGTGGTGCAGGAGTTGCGGGTGCTGGCGTTGGTGGAGCAGGCGTTGGAGGTGCCGGAGTCGCGGGTGCTGGCGTTGCAGGCGCGGGTGTCGCTGGTGCCAGAGTAGCGGGGGCAGGTGTCGCGGGTGCAGGTGTGTCGGGTGCAGGCGTTGGTGGTGCAGGTGTTGGAGGTGCAGGAGTTGCGGGTGCTGGCGTGGCAGGCGCGGGTGTCGCTGGTGCCGGAGTAGCGGGGGCAGGTGTCGCGGGTGCAGGGGTTGGTGGTGCCGGAGTCGCGGGTGCTGGCGTGGCAGGCGCGGGTGTCGCTGGTGCCGGAGTAGCGGGGGCAGGTGTGTCGGGTGCAGGCGTTGGTGGTGCAGGAGTTGGAGGTGCAGGAGTTGCGGGTGCAGGCGTTGGTGGAGCAGGCGTTGGAGGTGCCGGAGTCGCGGGTGCTGGCGTTGCAGGCGCGGGTGTCGCTGGTGCCAGAGTAGCGGGGGCAGGTGTCGCGGGTGCAGGTGTGTCGGGTGCAGGCGTTGGTGGTGCAGGAGTTGCAGGTGCAGGAGTTGCGGGTGCTGGCGTGGCAGGCGCGGGTGTCGCTGGTGCCGGAGTAGCGGGGGCAGGTGTGTCGGGTGCAGGCGTTGGTGGTGCAGGAGTTGGAGGTGCAGGAGTTGCGGGTGCAGGCGTTGGTGGAGCAGGCGTTGGAGGTGCCGGAGTCGCGGGTGCTGGCGTTGCAGGCGCGGGTGTCGCTGGTGCCAGAGTAGCGGGGGCAGGTGTCGCGGGTGCAGGTGTGTCGGGTGCAGGCGTTGGTGGTGCAGGAGTTGCAGGTGCAGGAGTTGCGGGTGCTGGCGTGGCAGGCGCGGGTGTCGCTGGTGCCGGAGTAGCGGGGGCAGGTGTCGCGGGTGCAGGCGTTGGTGGTGCCGGAGTCGCGGGTGCTGGCGTGGCAGGCGCGGGTGTCGCTGGTGCCAGAGTAGCGGGGGCAGGTGTCGCGGGTGCAGGTGTGTCGGGTGCAGGCGTTGGTGGAGCAGGCGTTGGAGGTGCCGGAGTCGCGGGTGCTGGCGTTGCAGGCGCGGGTGTCGCTGGTGCCAGAGTAGCGGGGGCAGGTGTCGCGGGTGCAGGTGTGTCGGGTGCAGGCGTTGGTGGTGCAGGAGTTGCGGGTGCTGGCGTGGCAGGCGCGGGTGTCGCTGGTGCCGGAGTCGCGGGGGCAGGTGTCGCGGGTACAGGTGTGTCGGGTGCAGGCGTTGGTGGTGCCGGAGTTGCGGGTGCTGGCGTTGCAGGCGCGGGTGTCGCTGGTGCCAGAGTAGCGGGGGCAGGTGTCGCGGGTGCAGGTGTGTCGGGTGCAGGCGTTGGTGGTGCCGGAGTCGCGGGTGCTGGCGTGGCAGGCGCGGGTGTCGCTGGTGCCAGAGTAGCGGGGGCAGGTGTCGCGGGTGCAGGTGTGTCGGGTGCAGGCGTTGGTGGTGCAGGAGTTGCAGGTGCAGGAGTTGCGGGTGCTGGCGTGGCAGGCGCGGGTGTCGCTGGTGCCGGAGTAGCGGGGGCAGGTGTGTCGGGTGCAGGCGTTGGTGGTGCAGGAGTTGGAGGTGCAGGAGTTGCGGGTGCAGGCGTTGGTGGAGCAGGCGTTGGAGGTGCCGGAGTCGCGGGTGCTGGCGTTGCAGGCGCGGGTGTCGCTGGTGCCAGAGTAGCGGGGGCAGGTGTCGCGGGTGCAGGTGTGTCGGGTGCAGGCGTTGGTGGTGCAGGAGTTGCAGGTGCAGGAGTTGCGGGTGCTGGCGTGGCAGGCGCGGGTGTCGCTGGTGCCGGAGTAGCGGGGGCAGGTGTCGCGGGTGCAGGCGTTGGTGGTGCCGGAGTCGCGGGTGCTGGCGTGGCAGGCGCGGGTGTCGCTGGTGCCAGAGTAGCGGGGGCAGGTGTCGCGGGTGCAGGTGTGTCGGGTGCAGGCGTTGGTGGAGCAGGCGTTGGAGGTGCCGGAGTCGCGGGTGCTGGCGTTGCAGGCGCGGGTGTCGCTGGTGCCAGAGTAGCGGGGGCAGGTGTCGCGGGTGCAGGTGTGTCGGGTGCAGGCGTTGGTGGTGCAGGAGTTGCGGGTGCTGGCGTGGCAGGCGCGGGTGTCGCTGGTGCCGGAGTCGCGGGGGCAGGTGTCGCGGGTACAGGTGTGTCGGGTGCAGGCGTTGGTGGTGCCGGAGTTGCGGGTGCTGGCGTTGCAGGCGCGGGTGTCGCTGGTGCCAGAGTAGCGGGGGCAGGTGTCGCGGGTGCAGGTGTGTCGGGTGCAGGCGTTGGTGGTGCCGGAGTCGCGGGTGCTGGCGTGGCAGGCGCGGGTGTCGCTGGTGCCAGAGTAGCGGGGGCAGGTGTCGCGGGTGCAGGCGTTGGTGGTGCAGGAGTTGCGGGTGCTGGCGTGGCAGGCGCGGGTGTCGCTGGTGCCGGAGTCGCGGGGGCAGGTGTCGCGGGTGCAGGCGTTGGTGGTGCAGGAGTTGCGGGTGCAGGCGTTGGTGGAGCAGGCGTTGGAGGTGCCGGAGTCGCGGGTGCTGGCGTTGCAGGCGCGGGTGTCGCTGGTGCCGGAGTAGCGGGGGCAGGTGTCGCGGGTGCAGGCGTTGGTGGTGCAGGAGTTGCGGGTGCTGGCGTTGCAGGCGCGGGTGTCGCTGGTGCCGGAGTAGCGGGGGCAGGTGTGTCGGGTGCAGGCGTTGGTGGTGCAGGAGTTGGAGGTGCAGGAGTTGCGGGTGCTGGCGTGGCAGGCGCGGGTGTCACTGGTGCAGGTGTGTCGGGTGCAGGCGTTGGTGGAGCAGGCGTTGGAGGTGCAGGAGTCGCGGGTGCTGGCGTTGCAGGCGCGGGTGTCGCTGGTGCCGGAGTAGCGGGGGCAGGTGTCGCGGGTACAGGTGTGTCGGGTGCAGGCGTTGGTGGTGCAGGTGTTGCGGGTGCTGGCGTTGGAGGCGCGGGTGTCGCTGGTGCCGGAGTCGCCGGGCCAAGAGTCGCGGGTGCAAGTGTGTCAGGTGCAGGTGTCGCAGGCGCAAGCGTTGGCGGTGCAGGTGTTGTTAGGAGACCGTGCCACAGCAAGATGCCTGAGGGGGAGACAGCATCGGCTGTAATGAGGATGTCACTGTCGTGGAAGCTGGACACCGATGAGGTCCCCGATGTGGGCATGGTGTACGACGCAAGGAAGTTGCCAGTCTCGACCGAGTGAAAGGACATGACTCCGGAGGCCTTGCTAACAACCGCAAAGGTGCTCCAGTCACGGCTGAAGGTGATGTCGGGTGTGCTTCCCTTCGCAATCTGCTTGTGGAGGGAGTAGTCACGTAGTTTGTAGATGTTCACCGTGTCCGCTGCAGCCTCACCCGCACTCGCGAAGTACGGTCCATCAGGCGAAACCTCAGTGCCATACACAGGGCTCGTGTGATCCGTCAGCGTCTTGACGACGGCACCGTTAGAGACATTCCACACAACCACCTGCCAGTCAAGTCGCGACGCACTGATCAGCCTCTCGCCGTCAAGTGTGTACGACAAGGTCACTAGGGGGGATGTGTGGCCCCCAGTGAGGGACACCAGCAAGTCCCCAGTCACTGCATCCCAGATGTAGATACTGCCGTCAAAGTGCCCGGAGGCAACACCTGTGCCGTCGGGTGAGTATGCAACAGCGGAACATGTCGATTTTGATGTGTCCGACCACAGTTGAGTCCCGGTGCTCAACTGCACAACCGCAATGCCAGATGAGAGCAGTGCCACAGCGACGTGGCCCCCGTCAGGTGAGAACGCAACGTCCAAGCAATGCGGGTAGGAGGGCACTGGGAGGGCAGCACCTGTCATCGTGTCAAACACATGCAAACCATGCAAACCACTGTTCAGTGTTCCCACCGCAGCCAGCGTGTCGTCGTGCGAAACAGCGACGCTCCATACGTCCCCCGTATCCCGAGCAAGCTGCGCGAAGCACTGAGAACCCGCACCACTGGGGCATCCCAGCAGAGTAGGCGCAGGTGTTTGTGGTGCAGGAGTCGGTGGTGCTGGTGTTGGAGGTGCAGGAGTTGCGGGTGCTGGCGTTGCAGGCACGGTTGTCGCTGGTGCCGGAGTAGCGGGGGCAGGTGTCGCGGGTGCAGGTGTGTCGGGTGCAGGCGTTGGTGGTGAAGGCGTTGGAGGTGCAGGAGTCGCAGGTGCAGGAGTTGCGGGTGCTGGCGTTGCAGGCGCGGGTGTCGCGGGTGCCGGAGTAGCGGGGGCAGGAGTCGCGGGTGCAGGTGTGTCGGGTGCAGGCGTTGGTGCAGGTGTCGTTTGCAGACCGTGCCACAGCAAGATGCCTGAGGGGGAGACATTATCGGCTGTAATGAGCATGTCACTGTTGTGAAAGTAGGACACCGATCCGGTCCCCGTGGGCATGGTGTATGACGCGAGGAAGTTGCCAGTCTCGACTGAGTGAAAGGACATGACTCCGGAGAACCAGCTAACAACCGCAAAGGTGCTCCAGTCACGGCTGAAGGAAATGTCGTGTGTGCTTCCCTTCGCAATCTGCTTGTGGAGGGAGTAGTCACTCAGTTTGTAGATGTTCACCGTGTCAGTTGCAGCCTCACCCGCACTCGCGAAGTACTGTCCATCAGGCGAAACCTCAGTGCCATAGACAGGGCTCGTGTGATCCGTCAGCGTCTTGACAACGGCACCGTTAGAGACATTCCACACAACCACCTGCCAGTCATGTCGCGACCCATACGACCCACCAATCAGCCTCTCGCCGTCAAGTGTGTATGTCAAGGTCTGCAGGTAGTCTCCGGGACTATAAACATCGAGGGACTGCAGCAAGTCCCCAGTCACCGCATCCCAGATGTAGATAATCCTGTCACATTCGGAGGCGACACGTGCCCCGTCGGGTGAGTATGCAACAGCGAGACACTGTTGTGATGTGCCCGACCACAGTTGAGTCCCGCTGCTCAACTTCACAACCGCAATGCCTGCTGAGTACAGTGACACAGCGACGTGGCCCCCGTCAGGTGAGAACGCAACGCTGTAGCACTCCGGGTAGGACGGCACTGTGAGGGCAGCACCTGTCATCGTGTCGTACACATGCAAACCAGTCCCCGCTGCTGCCACCGCAGCCAGCGTGTCGTCGTGTGAAACAGCAACGCGCCATACACCCTGTGGATCCCGAGCAAGCTCCGCGAAGCACTGAGAACCCGCAGAACTGGGGCATGTTGGGAGTGCACCCAAGCAGAGCGACAGCAGCAACATGGCTGCCATGGCTGCGGTGTGCGCAGGTGTGTCGTATCTGTCGGGTGGTGGTGTCAGGGCTGTTGTGGTGCTCTCCTCCTCGGACACGGTGGGTGGCGTGGGGCCTTCGCTCTGTATCAAACTGTGCTGTGTGTCTGATTTTTTTGTGCTGCTGTGGCAAGGTAGGTGCAGATCACTGCTGCACTGTGGAGCGCAGGCAACTCGTGCGAATCATGTTTGCCGAGATATCCCCACCATCCAGACGAGCACACTCCCTCAATGGCCGTACGCCTCACGTGGGGGACGGGGGCGGGGCGTGCACCTGGTGGTGTATACGATGGCTGTCGCGCCATGGTCACACAGACGTCACCACATTGCCGGTTGTGTGGGAAGGTGGGAAGGCAACGCACCTGTGTGTGGGGGGCAGAAACCACAGGCCTCGGCGAGGAGAACCCAACAGAGCAAGAAGAGCGTCCTGCGGCTGCACGTTCCTGCAGTCGTGTGCCCGTGGTCGGCTGCGCGCCATGTGCTGCGCACGCCTGTCGCCTGCAGACGGCCTCCTTCGGGATGGACAAGAAGCTCCGTCAGGCCGGTTCCTTCTACTTGGAACATTTTTACAGTACAGGGCCGCCCCACTGGTGTGGGGGTGGGTGCTGGGGCCTGCATCACTCTAGCAGCCCCAATGCAGCATGCAGCTCACCAGGTGGCGGCAAATCCTCGGAGAGGTCATACTCATACGGGGGAAACCACCTGTGCCCCCCCGCTGGGTCGTGGCTGGCAGCAAACCAGTGACAGATCCAGCAGAGGGGCACAGAAGGCTTCCCCAGGTTGGCGATCCCGAACTATGAAACAGCAAGGAACGATGTGGAGCAACGCCTGTGTGCAACGGGGCTCTGTTCCTGACGGACACCAGCCCCGTCACAGAGACTTGGGAAGCGAAGGGGCGGGGGCAGGGGTGTTTTGAGAAGACATGCGGGTGAATTAACATGGGGGTCTTCGCTACGGGGTGATCGTCAGTGCATTTTGATGCATTTCCTGTTGAATTCGCTGAAAACTGACGAAGATTGACGAAGGATAACGACCAGCGAAGACCCCCAATGTCCGACATTTGCAACTCTCAGAGACAGGCGGGGAAGGGATGGAGTGGTGTGCCAAACAGAGAATGGTATGGACTAACTGAATTGGGTTCTTTACAGAGACATGCGGGCGAATGAACTGTTACGAATGTCTAGCATTTGCGATTCAGAGACAGGCGGGGAGGGGGCGGAGTGGTCCACTTTATTCCTCTGGAAGTATTGCAACTCGATTCGGAGGGGCATCTTTTCCCTGCAGAGAAAGAAGACCCACTCTCTCAGTGATTCCTGTCCTGTGGCAGGGCACCATGGGTACCCTGACCATCATCTATGTGTGTTCAAGGTTTCTGCAAGCAAGCCCAATGCTCAATCTTTGATCGCTGGGCAGAAGGGGAGGTACTGTCGTGAGTGTGGCAAGGGCAAGCTGCCAGGGCGTGCAGAAAAGCACACCCTCGCCTCGAGAGATACGGGAGAGGCACAGCACACAGCACACAGCTGCCTGGGTGTGCATCAGAAGGCACACCCAGGACGGAGACGAGGGTGTGTCTGAGACACACACCCCGAGACGGTAAATTCTCGGAGAGGTCATACTCATACGGGGGAAACCATCTGTGCCCCCCCGCTGGGTCGTGGCTGGCAGCAAACCAGTGACAGATCCAGCAGAGGGGCACAGAAGGCTTCCCCAGGTTGGCGGCTGCTGCAGCACCTGCCGCTGCTCCGCTGCAGGCCGGGCCGCCACCACGCACGCCAGCAGCACGAAGCTTGGGAAATGGGGAAGGGAAAGGGGAAGAAGAAAGAACAGGAAAGGGAAATGGAAATGGAAGCAACTGTGCGATGTGCAATGACACAGAACGGAGGCCCCTGTGTAACTTTTTGTGGGAACCCTTCCCGCTTATTGCATTTGACTTTGTCCATAACCCCCCTCCTTCCCCAGAATAGGCCTTTTCGTTCTTAGCTTTTGGATCGGTGCACTTCCCGTTACCCCTTTTGGGTCACCCCTTTTCCGTCCATGATTCGTAAATCTCCTGTGGGCAGTGGCAGCCTTCTTGGTGTCTCAGCTGCATTATGTCCGAAAACCCGTCGAAAGAACCGGGCTATTGAGCCCCTGTGGTGCAAGACTAGAGATCTCGCCCATTTACCCCTGAGCATCCTTTCTGGGGGTCTTCGCTACGGGGTGACCGTCAGTGCATTTTGGTGAATTCCCTGTTGAATTAGCTGAAAACTGACGGAGATTGACGGAGGATAACGGCCAGCGAGGACCCCCTCTGCTTCTATTTCATTTGCGGCAATCCAACACCGTGATAGTGGCCCTCAAGTACCGCCTGAAGCGTGATCAGAAAACTGTGTAAAGGAAGAGCGGAAGAATCATGAAAGAAGAATGCAATGGGTGGGGCGGGGGAAGATACAGAGGGGCACACCTGTCGTGCACAACCCCATTCAGACGGGGGTGGGGGAAACAGGGAAGTAGAGTAAGGGGCCCTCGCTACCAGTCACAGCTCGTCAGACAGTGAGGGGAAGGCGTTGATCACTTTCACTCACCTCGTGGCGAGGGCACCCAAAGAAAAGGAAAAGAAGGGAAAAATCGCCCTTCTCGCTCAGCCTGCCGCAGAATGACTCAAACCTGAAGGAAAAGAGTCCGGGTTTTGTTTGTGCGCACGAGCGGCAGGGTGGTGTGGCCCCTGTGAAGGGAACAAGCGGTTTTGTGTTGCTCTCTCAAAACACACTGCGCGCGGGTATGGGATGGGGTCAGCGTCACAACATCAACACCAACCTGGCTCTGTCAGGAGAGAACGCAACGTCGTGGTTGATATCCGTGAAGGAGGGGGCTGTGACAGCAGGCCCTGTTGCCACGTCATCCACCGACAAACCAGACTGCAACGACGACTCCAACTAATGTCATCCGGCGACACTGTGAGCAACACCCCCCTTACACAGCCGACCCGCATCACTGGGGCACGGTGAGAGAGCACCGAAGCAGAGCGACAGCAGTGCCGCTACGGCTGCCATGGCTGCGGTGTGCTCGGGGTCTCCCTGACGGGGACACGCCGGGCACGCCCTCGCCCGATGCCTGCGACAGCAGGACACCGGCGCCACCTCCCCCCCCAGCCCCTGCTCCATCGCCTGCAGGCGAGCCACGCACCTCTGCAGCTGGGCGAGGAGGTGGCGTCCTCGCACCAGCGACCGGCGCAGCGCAGCCAGGCGCTCGTCCTGTGTGTCGGGTGGTGGTGTCAGGGCTGTTGTGGTGCTCCCCTGTTGTGGAATATGGACAAGGCAGCACGGCTGACAGCAGCCTCACCCCTCCCACAGCCACATCTCTCAGCCCTGTTGGGTGCTGCCTGTGCTGCAAAATACGACGCAATGGGGGGGCGGGAGGCGGGGTGGAATCGCACTGACACATATGTACATCATATCCTTGCAAGTCTCCCAGCCATGCCCCTTGCACATCATCGTGTGCTGCAGAGTGCAGGTGAGGTTACGGCAGACTTCCAACAGCACCGCGCGAGAGTCTTCCTGCACACTCGGCGGGATACCGACAACTCAGCTGACTGTGGCCAATCCGAAGACATGTCATGTCTCGGATTGCGCACAATACGCGCCGACACTGCTCAAATGTCCTGCACCTTTTGACCCACCCTTCCCAATCCCCCCGGATACAGTGCCCTGCATGGCTACACTTCGGTCACACAATAATTATAATAACGCAAACACAGTACAAACAAAACCGAAGCAGTTCAAACCAGGCAGTTCCACCCCGCAACTGCCGTCCACATGCCAACGGCAGTGGGTGATGAAAGACTCGCATAAGGCGGTGTAGGATTCTTCTTCCAACGAACCCGCACCTTTCTGTGTAACAAACAGTGTGCTCCACATGCTACACATCAAGGCAGCAGGCTGGGTGGCGGAAGCTGTAACGCATCAAAAGAGAAAGGAATAACGGCTTCGAGCAAAAAATTTATATGTTCAGGGAATACTCATCTGGAATTCTTGAACACTGTTTTTACCTCATGACCGGTGTTTAGATGTGGGTGCGCCCATTGTCTCGCGTAGGTATCATCGATCGAACTCTAGTGGTCCTCGGCAGTCCTTCACTTCACACAGCTGTTTTCGTTGCAGCCGACCGCAGCTGACCGAGGACACCCACATCGCTGACTGAGGTTGGCTCTACCTTTTCGCACAGGGGTCGCGGGAAGATCAAGGGGACGCGGGGTGGGGTGGAAAACTCTAAAAAAACTGAAACACCGTGCAAAGGCCTCATGCACTTCCTCACTCAGGCCCTCACCACCCCCGTCTGCCTGATCAGATCCGCGTCGTGTTGTTGATCGGCTGGTGAGGCGCGGTCCACGCGCTCGACAGGTACGAATCAGTGGTGCGGGTAGATGGCCCTCCCCGCCTGCGCCCACCGCTGCTGCTGCGCACGCCGACGCTGTCCCGCAGCAGCACGGTGTTGACGTACCCACCACGGTCGCCGACACCTACTGACTGCCGCCTCGGCTTCACGTCAACCTGCTTGATCACTGTGGCGGCGGGGAGGCGGGTTGGCAACGTTGCAGAGGGGCTTCCCGATCCGCGAGCGGGTCAGTTTGGAAAATTCAAAAAGAGAAGATTGTAAAGGTCAGTCCTCCCTCCCCCCTCACACTACACAAGCAGGAGGAACGTGGGGGGGTGGTGGGGGATGCAAACATTTTCGGAGCACACCTGACGTCCCCCCGGGCCCCTTTCTCCGCACCGTCAGGAGGACGGAGGTGTGTGGGTCCAGCCCATGGACCACCTTCTTGAAGGACTGCATGTTCGTGACCGGCGAGTCATCCACCTTAATGATCACATCACCATCGTGGATGATGGGGGCTGCAGGGCGGCTGGCCGCCACCACACGCACCCCGTCATACTTCAGGTCACCCCCGAGACGCCCCACGTGGATCGAATCGGCAACCTCGAGCCCCAGCCGGGTGCCCTGCCCACCACCACCACCACTCCCCGCAGCAGGCGACGACCCGCGTGTCCTGTGTGACGAACTCCGCCCGAAGCGGTGCGAGCCCCCTGGGCTCCCCGCACCCGACGAGGGGGACGTGCTGCGCCCCCTCGCGCCGCCCGCCCGCCGCCCTTTCGCAAGCGACTGCAGCTGCATCGCCTCGTCCTCCAGCTGGTGCATGCGCTGCGTGAGGAGCCCCGAGAGCCGCTCCTTGTCCTTCTTCAGCTCCTTCACCTGCCTGCGGTGGCGCAGCATGTCCGTCTCCGTCTCCTCCAGCTTCTCCTTCAGCGAGACGACTGTATCCGCTGCCTCCTGCAGGGCACGCTCCATCGTGTCGACCCTCTCCTCCAAGTCGTCATCCGGATCGCCGTAGCGATCCGACGCAAACGACGCGCTCCTCTTGTTGCTCCGCGTCAGGAGGTCCTCCGCAGCAGCCAGCTTCGACTCCGCCAGCGCAGCGCGTGCCTCAGCCCTGGCGAGCGAGGCCTCGAGCTCCCCGTGGGGGTCTGCGTCCTTCAGGCTCTCCACCTCGCGCGAGAGGTCCTCGAGGCGGTGGAGGGCGTCGGAGCGGCTGGCTTCAGACTTGGTGAGGGCCATCTGCAGGTCGTAGATGAGGGACGCGTCGTCGCCGCGGCTGGGGGAGGGCGAGAGTGAGCCGGTGGGGGAGGCGCTGCCCTGCTGGCTGAGCAGGGCGGCCAAGTGTCTCTGCATCTCGTTCTCCGCCTCCAGGCGTTTCCCCTCAGAGATGCGGACGCTGTCGGCGGCGTCCTGCCGGACCTCGGGCTCGACCCCACCCTCCTGGTCCAGCTGCCACCAGCGGGCGATGTCGCGCTTCTCATTCTGCGACAGCCGTGCGTAGTTGTCAAACGCCCTTTTCAGCTCCGCAGCCGTTCCGCCGAAAGAGGCTTCATCGCCGGGGGAGCGGGCGTGACTTCGGGGGTCCATATTACCACCCCTGGCCCTGTGGGGTGGGGTGTGTGCATTGGGGAGGGAGACGGCCTGCCATGTCGGCAACGTGGGGGTGCCAAAAGGGTGGTTTGTGCAACGGGGCTTCGTGTGGTGGGGGGAGGGAGGGGGGCGGACTTGTCAGTCGTGGAGCTGTGTCTGCCAGTTCGCTGAAATGGGTACCAAAAGGACGTTTCGTGCAATAACAGGGTGCGGTGGGGGAGGGAGGAAGGAGGCCCTTCAGAAGCCTTGCCGCATTGCCACGGCACTCACAATGTCAAAAAAGTTTTGCTGCCGGGTGGACAGTCCGTCACTCGGGCTTGGTCTCTGCGTTGGAAGCCCCACACCCCCTCGCCTGCTGTGTGGAGGCGAGAGGGGTTGCGGAGCAGCGGTGAGAGTGACGGGGTCCTGACAAAGCGACACTTTCCTCACGTTATGTGAGTCGAGAAAAACCAAGAAGGGTAAACGTTGTTATTTGCAGGTGCTGAATTCCCCCCTATGCACCTGTCGCGGGGGCACTCTCTAGTATTCATGAGTCAAACCATTCGGGGAGGGTCAATCTGCTGCCGCAGAAACACACCCTGCTGGAACAACACACTTGGAGGGCCTTCAAGCAGATATGCAGAAAGGTGAGAAAGAGAAGGTGTGTGTTGTGTGTGTGTGCCTCACTAAACTGGTTGGAAAGTTACACAGTTTGACACACAGCGACACAGCGAAGGCACACTCTGGAGCTGAATTCATGAAGAAAGTTCTGTGTTCTGTGGTGAACGCGGTTGTGTGGCTTGCCGCCAGCATCAGCACGCGTGGGGAGTGGGGCAGCAGAGAAAACGCGCTTCAGCTTCCTCTCTTGTGGTCAGACCGTCGTTGCGAGCGGAGGCACCCAGGCCGAGGGCATCCTCACGGGTGCTTGTGCATTTCCCTCTCGTGGTAGTCAGCCCTTTGCTTGTCGACCGTGGACGACCATTCGTAGTCCCTGCCGGTCATCCAGTCCAAGCTTCCCATCCCTGCGTCCTTCACAGCAGAGTTCGCATGGTGAAAGGAAGCCCGAACTTGGTGGTTGAGGTCGTCACGGCTGTCAGGTGCCCTCCTGCTCTCGCTACCGTCGCCCCTGTTGGTGCTGTACAGCTTATTATTGTACCCGAAGGTGTGGCCGTTGCCGCCTCGGCCGTGCGCCTCACGGAACGCGTCTTTCAATGAGCCCTTGCTCGAGAGGTCGCCAAGCGAGCCGTGGTGCGACGCGCCGTAGTTGCTGCCGTACTCGAAGTCGCGAGCGTCAGCCGCAACAAGCAGCCCGGCAACCAGCAGCAGGCGCAGCACCATCTTGCGGGATGAGTGTGGTGAGGTGCGGGGATGTGAGAACAGGTCTGGATTGCATGTGTGGTATGTGGCACGTGGGGTGTCTTCTGTGGAACAGTAGATTGCGGTGTGAGCGACAATGACTAGTCACGAGATCAGATGTGGGTGTGGTGTGTGGGGTGGGACAGCAAGGTACCAGTACTTCATCAACTATAAACACAGCAACGCAGCGGGTGGGGGAGGGAGGGAGGGAGGGAGGGAGGGGGGCCCTTCAACCTCATGCCGGGAGGACCTCCATCACTTGGTCTATACGTTGCAAGTCCCACACCCCCTGACCTGGGGAGAGGGCGTGAGGGGTACTTGTCCGCGAAGCTGCTCGGGGCAGGGACTGTAGTCAAGGGACTAGGCAGAGTGTTTCGTGTAAAACAGGGTGGGGAGGGAGGGAGAGGGAAGAGGCCGCTCAGAAGCCTTGCCGCATTGCCACGGCACTCACAATGTCAAAAAAGTTTCGCTGCGGGAGGAACTTCCATCACTCGGGCTTGGTCTCTGCGTTGGAAGCCCCACACCCCCTCGCCTGCTGTGTGGAGGCGAGAGGGGTTGCGGAGCAGCGGTGAGAGTGACGGGGTCCTGACAAAGCGACACTTTCCTCACGTTATGTGAGTCGAGAAAAACCAATAAGGGTAAACGTTGTTATTTGCAGGTGCTGAATTCCCCCCTATACACCTGTCGCGGGGGCACTCTCTAGTATTCATGAGACAAACCATTCGGGGAGGGTCAATCTGCTGCCGCAGAAACACACCCGTGCTGGAACAACACACTTGGAGGGCCTTCAAGCAGATATGCAGAAAGGTGAGAAAGATAAGGTGTGTGTTGTGTGTGTGTGCCTCACTAAACTGGTTGGAAAGTGACACAGTTTGACACACGCTCTGGAGGGGCAAACGACGAATCGTGAACAACTTTTGAACGATTCTTTTTGACACTCTCTGAGCCCCGGGGGGCTCTTCTGTGGCGAGAGGTGTCAGGAAACGTTCTGTGTACAGAGTACGCCAAGGGATTATTGAAAGGGGTTGAAGGGAACAGCCGCTATTGTGCTGGTGGTTGTGTGCTTCGTTTGCGGCCAGCATCAGGACGCGTGGGGAGTGGGGCAGCAGAGATAACGCGCGGCTTCAGCTTCCTCTCTTGTGGTCAGACCGTCGTTGCGAGAAGCGACAGGCCTAACTACTGCTTGTGCACTTCCCTTTCGTGGTAGTCAGCCCTCTGCTTGTCGACCGTGGACGACCATTTGTAGCTCCTGCCGGTAGTCCAGTCCAAGCTTCCCATCCCTGCATCCTTCACAGTAGAGTTCACATGGTGAAAGTCAGCCCGAACTTGGTGGTTGAGGTCGTCACGGCTGTCAGGTGCCCTCCTGCTCTCGCTACCGTCGGCCCTGTTGGTGCTGTACAGGGCTCCATTGTACTCGAAGGTGTGGCCGTTGCCGCCTCGGCCGTGCGCTTCACGGAACGCGTCACCGAATGAGCCATGGCCCGAGAGGTCGCCAATCGAGCCGTGGTGCGACGCGCCGTAGTTGCTGCCGTACTCGAAGGAGCTTGAGGAACGGTTGCCCATTTTGTATCAGATCAAACTTCTTGAACCTGGTGTGTTGCGGGAGTGGCGTGGCCGCAGACATGTCACGCTTGCAGAACATGCCAAAAGCAGGGAAAGACGCGAGAGGGGAGGGCTGGGGGCGTAAGGGGGGTACTCATTAACTTTTTGCAAGGTACCATTGACTCGCGACAGACCACCCATTCACCCGTGGTCTGTGCAGTGTGCGTTGGCGAGTCCTCCACCCTCGCCTCCTGTATGGACCATTGCGTGAGCCGAAACCAGTGAACGTTGAAAATATAATCTGCAGATGTTCATTAGCCCTGTATACCTGTCTCGGGCCACCGTCCGACAGTACTGAGGGTCTGCGCTAGTACAGTCGAACTATTGGGGAGGGTCCTGCTGCCGCAGAAACACCCCTGCTGGAACAACATCTGTGAGGGGCCCTGTCTCAGAAATGTAAAAAAAATGAAGCTGCGAAGGTGGGTGTGTGTGCCTGCCACAGCGAAGGCACACTTTGGAGCTGAATTCATAAACAATTTTTTGAACGCTTCTTTTTGGCCCTGCTCTGAGCAGCCCCTGTGCTGTTTCAGGTTCTTCTGTGGCGAGAGGTAGGAAGCATTGCAGAGCAGTGGCTCCAGCCGCTGTCAATGCCGCACAGTGCAGGCTGATGCCAAGGACAATCCACCCATCCACTGTGGACAGGTGGGGGCAGGGAGGGAAAACACTGGCGGGTACACCTCTCAAGGCGTAGCCAGGGTTTCAAAGCTAGAGGGGGGTTAGAGTTCGAGATCATACGCACCACACACTCTGGCAAGGTTCTTCCTCGACACGTTTCTCCTCCGTTGGTTACTTCTCTTCTTCATGGCGTTTTTTTATTACGCACACTTGTGAGCAGAAAATGTCACTCCACCACAGCCAAACGTGCTCCGCACACCACTAGCCTCCCCCATCACAGGAGTTGAGGTTTTGTGTGTGGAAGCGTCACCGCAAACTTTTTATCAGGGAAGCGTTTAGGACACAGAGGAGGTATATCAGTCAGAAGAGGGGCGCAAAGGGGGCAGAGGGGAGATACTTCAGCGGCTCGCACCGCACAACACGGCAGAGGGGAGATACTTCAGCGGCTAGCACCGCACAACACGGCAGAGGGGAGACACTTCAGCGGCTAGCACCGCGCAACACAGGCAGAGGGGGGATACTTCAGCGGCTCGCACCGCACAACACGGCAGAGGGGAGATACTTCAGCGGCTCGCACCGCGCAACACAGGCAGAGGGGGGATACTTCAGCGGCTCGCACCGCACAACACGGCAGAGGGGAGATACTTCAGCGGCTCGCACCGCACAACACGGCAGAGGGGAGACACTTCAGCGGCTAGCACCGCGCAACACAGGCAGAGGGGGGATACTTCAGCGGCTCGCACCGCACAACACGGCAGAGGGGAGATACTTCAGCGGCTAGCACCGCACAACACAGGCACAGGGGAGATACTTCAGCGGCTCGCACCGCACAACACGGCAGAGGGGAGACACTTCAGCGGCTAGCACCGCGCAACACAGGCAGAGGGGGGATACTTCAGCGGCTCGCACCGCACAACACGGCAGAGGGGAGATACTTCAGCGGCTAGCACCGCACAACACAGGCAGAGGGGAGATACTTCAGCGGCTCGCACCGCACAACACGGCAGAGGGGAGATACTTCAGCGGCTAGCACCGCACAACACAGGCACAGGGGAGATACTTCAGCGGCTCGCACCGCACAACACGGCAGAGGGGAGACACTTCAGCGGCTAGCACCGCGCAACACAGGCAGAGGGGGGATACTTCAGCGGCTCGCACCGCACAACACGGCAGAGGGGAGATACTTCAGCGGCTAGCACCGCACAACACAGGCAGAGGGGAGATACTTCAGCGGCTCGCACCGCACAACACGGCAGAGGGGAGATACTTCAGCGGCTAGCACCGCACAACACAGGCACAGGGGAGATACTTCAGCGGCTCGCACCGCACAACACGGCAGAGGGGAGACACTTCAGCGGCTAGCACCGCGCAACACAGGCAGAGGGGGGATACTTCAGCGGCTCGCACCGCACAACACGGCAGAGGGGAGATACTTCAGCGGCTCGCACCGCACAACACGGCAGAGGGGAGATACTTCAGCGGCTCGCACCGCACAACACGGCAGAGGGGAGATACTTCAGCGGCTCGCACCGCACAACACGGCAGAGGGGAGATACTTCAGCGGCTAGCACCGCACAACACAGGCAGAGGGGAGATACTTCAGCGGCTCGCACCGCACAACACGGCAGAGGGGAGATACTTCAGCGGCTAGCACCGCACAACACAGGCACAGGGGAGATACTTCAGCGGCTCGCACCGCACAACACGGCAGAGGGGAGACACTTCAGCGGCTAGCACCGCGCAACACAGGCAGAGGGGGGATACTTCAGCGGCTCGCACCGCACAACACGGCAGAGGGGAGATACTTCAGCGGCTAGCACCGCACAACACAGGCAGAGGGGAGATACTTCAGCGGCTCGCACCGCACAACACGGCAGAGGGGAGATACTTCAGCGGCTAGCACCGCACAACACAGGCACAGGGGAGATACTTCAGCGGCTCGCACCGCACAACACGGCAGAGGGGAGACACTTCAGCGGCTAGCACCGCGCAACACAGGCAGAGGGGGGATACTTCAGCGGCTCGCACCGCACAACACGGCAGAGGGGAGATACTTCAGCGGCTCGCACCGCACAACACGGCAGAGGGGAGATACTTCAGCGGCTCGCACCGCACAACACGGCAGAGGGGAGACACTTCAGCGGCTAGCACCGCACAACACAGGCAGAGGGGAGATACTTCAGCGGCTCGCACCGCACAACACGGCAGAGGGGAGACACTTCAGCGGCTAGCACCGCGCAACACAGGCAGAGGGGAGATACTTCAGCGGCTCGCACCGCACAACACGGCAGAGGGGAGACACTTCAGCGGCTAGCACCGCGCAACGCAGGCAGAGGGGGGATACTTCAGCGGCTCGCACCGCACAACACGGCAGAGGAGAGATACTTCAGCGGCTAGCACCGCACAACACAGGCAGAGGGGAGATACTTCAGCGGCTAGAACCGCACAACACAGACAGAGGGGGCAGGCATCAGGAGATGGCAAGCTTCGACGCCGCCACGGCTGACTGGGACCGTATCCCGATTCCCCCGTTGGCCAAGACCGCAGCCGTCGCACCCCGGGCGGGCTGCGTCTTCCCCACCTGCGACACCATCCACGGCGGCGGCGCCACAGCCCATTCGTGCCACACGTGCAGGCGTACGACGGTGCCGTCATGCCTGAGGAAGCGCATCCCGACGGCGGCGGCGAACGAGTGGCTGGAGATGTGGGGGGAAGTCGGGTGGACTTGCCCCGTGTGCACGTGGGAGGCCCTCGAGAGGGAGAGGGACGAAGCAGACGCCGAGATGTGGGACGGAGAGGAGTACGACGAGGAGTCCTCCAGCGAGAGGGTACCGGCGCCACCACCCAAGGAGGACACGAACGCCGCGGCTCTAGCCACCATCCTGCAGGAGATCCGGGAGCTCAGGAGCGAAGTGACAGGCCTGAGGGGGACGGTGGAGGAGCAGAAGAAGGAGATAGCTGAGCTGAAACTCAGCCAGAAGAAGGCCGACCAGGACCTCCCCGCGGGTTTCACGGCGCACGTCGTCTCGACTTGGGGAGACGCGCTGACAACGGCGAGCGGGCAGCGCCTTGTGAAGGCGGAGGTGACGCGGGTGTTCCGCAAGGCGGAGCTGGAGAGCGGGCCAGACGCCCCCGATTGGCACCACGAGATGGCGTCGCGTTTCGAGCGGGTGTACGAAATGTTCGACCTAATCAAGCAGACAAACGATGTTGCCCCCTTCGTGACACCACTCCACAAAGTCATCGTCGAGATGAACAGCTACGCACTGCTGCGAGGCCGCGCGGGGGCGCGCCACTACCAGGGGAAGGCGAAGGCCCTATCACCCTCCGACTACACGGTTGCCCTCCACAGGAGGTTCATCGAAGAGGGCAGAGCCAAGCAAGAGGCAGTGTGGGCAAAAGCGGAGGCGAAGGCCGAAGACAGATCGGAGCCATACCGGCTCCCAAGCAAGGGCAGGGGCCGGAGCGCGGGAAAGGGACGCGCGTCGAAGGGACTCGGGAAGCGGAACTGACCGGACAAGGGGGGACACTACGGCCTGCTGTACCAGGAGGCCGTGCCGACCCTCCCCCCGACCGGTCGGGGGCGGCCGTTGAAGAAGGGCACCCGGCTGACACCCCAGAAGTGCAAGGAGATCCGCGACTCTTTCCAAAAGACCCTGACACACGCCCTCGCCCCGACCTACTGGAAGACACTACGCAGAGCATACGACCAGTACACACAGTTCCGCAGGCAGTGGGCAGACACAGCGGGGAGAATGCCGCCACACGACGAGTGCGCGATGCTATGGGCGACCAGCCAACGTTTGGGGGGCCTGTCGACGTCCTCGACCCTGCAGTACCTGAACAACATCGCAGGGGCCCTCAGGAGATTCGAGGGCTACCCGCTCGACAGTGTCCAGGTCCTCAGCGATTACCGCCGCGCGCTCAAGCGGCAGGGAGCGCTGAAGCCGAAGCGCCAGGCACAACCCGCGACCCCACAGGACATTCGAAGGGCGATCGAACGCGAACCGCGCCGACTGGTACAGCTGCTGCTGGGCATCATGTGGAGGGGGGCTGCGCGCGTGTCAGATGCACTCCGCCTCGACGTGAAGGATGTTCAGCCGGACCCGGACAACGACGTAGTCAACATCCGCTGGACGCAGTCAAAGTCGGACCCGTTCCGTGTCGGGCACATCACAGGCATCACCCTGCAGGCAGGCCTCCGGAAGATCCTGGAGCGGCGTCTCAGGCAGGCAGAAAAACGCAAGCAGACAACCCTGTTCCCCCCAAGTGTAGGGTACCGCTGTGCGACAAAGGCAATCAAGAGAGCCAGGGCGACTCTGACTACACACTCCCTCCGCCGCGGCGCGCTGACACATCTGGCGAGGAAGGGAGTGCCTCTGGAGGAAGTCAGGCTGCTGTCACGACATGCCACAGTGGACGGGGTGATTCGCTACGTGTCGGCGGCGGAGAATGCGCGCGCGAGAGACACGGCGAGGATATCAGCGAAGATCGACCAGTGAGGAGGCGTCGGCGGAGACGAACGAAGCGGGGAGGGGACCCGCAGACATCATCATCACACTTCCCGGCAAAGCTCCGACGCCTGATGGCGCCACAGGAGGCTTATCAGGAAGTGGGTCAGACCGAAGACGACCCGGACACCGACGAGTCGTACGGGCCAGGCATTGAAAACGGGTATGAGAGCGACCTCGCGGTGTGCGCGGGAGACAAGCTGCTGCGGCCGGCAAAGGAGGGGCGTGATGCGGGGACACACGGTGAAGCCATCGCACCGATCTGCAAGACACGGCTCGACCTCGACAGGCTGGTGGAGATGGACACGGCAGGGGAGTTGGACGGCGTGATAGATCTGATCCGGGAGCCGAGGGTATTTGAGAACGCGCTGCTGCCAGGCGCAAGGGAGGCGTTCAGACGCCACCGCAAGGTATCCCGACACATGCTGCAACACCTCGACGACCTGGAGGGCTTCGGAGTGCTGAAGGAGGCGGATGCTGCCGCCTACCTCACCCTCCCGGCTTTCACCGTGTCCAAAAAGTCGGGAGGATTACGTTTCATCGTCGACGCCAGGCCGCTCAACAAGCACATGGTTCGACCCCCGGACATGCGCCTGGACGACATCATCGAGGTGACCCGACGCATTGCTCTCGCAGAGTGGGTCGTGATGGCGGACGCGCGGAGCTGGTTCTACCAGTTCCCAGTGCAGAAGGAAATCCAGCGCTTTTTTGGAGTCTGGGTCGGGGGAGAACGCGACGAGTTCATCAAGACATTCCTCACCGTCATGTGCATGGGCTGGTCGCACTCTCCATCCATCGCGAACAGGAGCGCAAGGGTGCTGCTCCCGCCCAGCCAGGGGATCTGCTGGATCGACAACTTCGTGGTGCTGGGGCGAACCCGAGAGGAGGTGGCGAACCAATACGCTGCTTTCCTCGGGCGGTGCAGGGAAGTCCGAGCGGCGCTGAACTTCGACGACCCACAGCACGGAAGACCGACACAGCACTTCTCCGTGTTCGGCATCGAGTTCGACTTACAACGGCACACTTTCAGGATGGACCCGGCCTGGATCCGAAAGATCACCGAGCGCAGCGAGCTGGGGGCACTGCTCGAGGGGAGCTCGACGCCGCGCGGGGTGTTTCGGGTGTTCGGTGCGCTCGTGTGGCAGTCCTACGTCATGCGCGCCCCAATGTGCTACATGCCGGCAGCCCTTTCATTCATCCGACGAGTGGCGAAGCGGGCACACGCGGAAGGGGGTACGTGGGATGCAGTATGCACAGTACCCACCTCGGCGCAGCGTGAGACTGTGGACCGTATGCGCTTCATCGCAGTGAACGACTGGCGGGCCGCGACTGACCCCCCCTCCGTGGTATCGCTATGGACAGATGCATCATCGCGCGAGTGGGCCGCCATTCTAGTCAGGCCAGAGGGGGAGACAGTCGCACAGGGAACGTTCCGCGGAGCGGACGAGGGGGCGCACATTTTCCTAAAGGAGGCACACGCCGTCTGGCAAGGCCTGCGACTGGCTCAGAGGTATACAGACATGACCGTGACATGCTACATCGACAACCTCCCCCTTGTGTTCTCGATGCGCAGGGGCCACTGCTCCAACTTCCGCGGCAACCTGGTGTTGCAGGAGATCTTCACCATCGCCCGGAAGAATAGGATGCGGCTCCGACCGCAGTGGGTGGCTTCCCAGGACCAGAGAGCTGACGAATACACCCGGGGTAAGCAAGCGGCAGACCCGGCTTTCCTGGAGACACGCCCGATACCCGGCGCGTAACTTCCGCGGCCGTCCCGAGAGACCAGGGACGGCCACGTCCCTCCGGATGAGGGTCCTGAGTGGAAGCGTCAACGCATCACAAACAAAATACGAGTAAAGAGCGGCTGTACTGGAGTGACATTTTTTACGCACACTTGTGAGCAGAAAATGTCACTCCACCACAGCCAAACGTGCTCCGCACACCACTAGCCTCCCCCATCACAGGAGTTGAGGTTTTGTGTGTGGAAGCGTCAACGCATCACAAACAAAATACGAGTAAAGAGCGGCTGTACTGGAGTGACATTTTAAGCGACCTGTACCATGGTTTCCTACTTTGTCGTTGTGCTCTTGGGGCGCCCCTGTTAGACACTGGGGGGGGGGGGGGGGGCTCGGTACGGGCGAGGATCAGTCCTCTGTGAGGCGCTTCCGGGCCAAAGGGTTTCCCCGTATGACCCGCGTGGTTGGGCCGCTTCTGGCGCTGCGTCGCCTCGGCGGGGCTCTCGTCCCTCGCAGTGTTGTGGGCTTGGGGGAGTGGGAGGGGCAAGTCATGTTCGTTTTTGGCAGTGTAGTTGCAGTCTATGGCCGCAGTCTACTCCGCTTGATCTTCGCAGTGTCTGATGGGGGGGGGGGGGCCCGGGGGGGGGAGGGGTGGTGCGACCGCCGGGAAGTTTCACCACATTGAATGTCCTTTTTCAGAACTATTATCTGTGTCAGAGGGGGGTCACACACACACACCTGCCCAGCTTTTAGTTTTGCCGTCGGTCGCACCGAGCGGCCTCAACCCTCCACACACACACACGGGGTATTTTGTTATGAATCCAGACTTCACGTTGTTTGCCGCCCCTCCTCCAACCACCTCCCTGGATGGGTTTTTATCACTCCGAGTTCTCCTTGCCAACACAGAGGGCCTGCTGTTGCTCGTGTGGGGCGGGAGGCGGGGTTCGGCTTTTGCCACCCCGACCTACACCTCCACCTCCACCCTCCACTGCCCTTCGGGCTCACTGCGCCAGGGGCGTGTGCAGGTATGCGGAGTAGGCACCCATCCCCACCAGCACGAGGCTTGTGAGGCCCCCCACGACGCCGCCCGCCCTGCGCCCGTTGGGCCCGCCCGAGCGGTACCCAGAGCAGTACAGCTGGCGCCCAATGACGTACACCAGCAGGGCGGCCGCCGTGGCGCGGGGCAGCTTCAGGCCTGCCACAGCAGCGAACACCAGCGTCTGCGTCAGGCCCTCCACGTAGTTCTGGTGGGCACGCTGGGCGCACGCGTAGTCCAGCCAGTCCTCATAGTCCAGCTTGCCGGCGTGCGGCCCGTCCACCATGTCGGGGTATGCGCCCTTCGGGATGCCGTAGCCGTACTTCTTCTTGAAGCGCTGGTTCTCCTCCGACAGCGTCTCTTCGATGAACTTCTCGCTGAGGTACTTCGAGCGCTTGATGAGGATCGACTGGACGGAGCAGTGGAAGGCCACACCGACAAGCCCGAGCATCACGTACCCATAGTCCTCCGGCAGGTTGTAGGACACAGTCATGGTTGCTTGTTGTGTGTTGGGTGTCTGTGGAGTGGAGGGAGTGTCCTGCATGCGACAGGTGTCACAACGTGCCTGGTGCCTCCCTGACACGGAGAGCAAACAAACAAGTGATAACTGGAGCGAAGCAAGGCAGGGTAGGGGTAGTGCCCTGGCGGCTGTGGGCGGGGCGGGGTTCTGCGCTGCTGGTTTGTTGTCCTCCCAAAGCCGATGCGCCGAAAGAGGCTTCATCGCCAGGGGAGCGGGCGTGACTTCGGGGGTCCATAATACCACCCTGGCCCTGTGGGGTGGGGTGTGTGCATTGGGGAGGCAGGAGGCCTGCCATGTCGGCAACGTGGGGGTGGCAAAAGGGTGGTCTGTGCAACGGGGCTTCGTGTGGTGGGGGGAGGAGTCGTAGGAGGTACTTGTCAGTGGAGCTCTCTCGGCAGAGACTGTCGTCAAGGGAGGGAGAGTGTCTGCCATCTCGCTGAATTGGGGGCAACAAAAGGACTGTGTAAAACAGGGAGGGGGGAAGGAGGCCCTTCAGAAGCCTTGCCGCATTGCCACGGCACTCACAATGTCAAAAAAGTTTCGCTGTCGGGTGGACCGTCCATCACTCGGGCTTGGTCTCTGCGTTGGAAGCCCCACACCCCCTCGCCTGTGTGGAGGCGAGAGGGGTTGCGGAGCACGGGTGAGAGTGACGGTCCTGACAAAGCGGCACTTTCCTCACGTTCTGTGAGTCGAGAAAAACCAATAAGGGCAAACGTTGTTATTTGCAGGTGCTGACTTCCCCCCGATGCACCTGTCGGGCACCCTCTAGTATCGTCAAACCATTCGGGGAGGGTCAATCTGCTGCCGCAGAAACACACACCCCTGCTGGAACAACACACTTGGAGGGCCTTCAAGCAGATACCGTATACGTAAATATTTTGGAACGTAAATATTATGGAACGCTGGTGGGTTGGCGTTCCAGATTTTTTTCGTTCCATAATATTTACAGCGCTTTCTGCGACTCGGGGACTTGGACCAGGTGATCGGACGGCGTACAGAGTCCCTGACGGGACCTACTCGTGCACTTTTCGCCCGATTCCTGACGCAAGCCGTCCTCACCACCGAGTCCCCAACTGGCCCTGTAAATATTTTGGAACGTAAATATTATGGAACGGACCGGCCAAAAATGGGCCCGTTCCATAATATTTACGTATACGGTATGCAGAAAGGTGAGAAAGATAAGGTGTGTGTGTGTGTGCGCGCCTCATAACTGGTTGGAAAGTGACACAGTTTGACACACGTTCTGGAGGGAGCGAATTCGACGAATCGTGACCAACTTTTGAACGATTCGTTTTGGCATTCTCTGAGCCTCAGGGTTCTTTGTGGCGAGAGGTGCCAGGAAACGTTCTGTGCACAGAGTCCGCCTAGGAATTGAAAGGGATTGAAGGGAACGGCCGCTATTGTGCTAGTGGTAGTGCTTCGTTTGCGGCCAGCACCAGGACGCGTGGAGGGAGTGGGGCAGCAGAGAAAACGCGCGGCTTCAGCTTCTCTTGTGGTCAGACCGTCGTTGCGAGAAGCGACAGGCTAACAGCATCCTAACTACTGCTTGTGCACTTCCCTTTCGTGGTAGTCAGCCCTCTGCTTGTCGACCGTGGACGACCACTTGTAAGTCCTGCCGGTCATCCAGTCCAAGCTTCCCATCCCTGCATCCTTCCTAGCAGAGTTCACATGGTGAAAGTCAGCCCGAACTTGGTGGTTGAGGTCGTCACGGCTGTCAGGTGCCCTCCTGCTCTCGCTACCGTCGCCCCTGTTGGTGCTGTACAGGGCTCCATTGTACTCGAAGGTGTGGCCGTTGCCGCCTCGGCCGTGCGCTTCACGGAATGCGTCACCGAATGAGCCGTGGCCCGAGAGGTCGCCAAGCGAGCCGTGGTGCGACGCGCCGTAGTTGCTGCCGTACTCGAAGGAGCTTGAGGAACGGTTGCCCATTTTGTATCAGATCAAACTTCTTGAACCTGGTGTGTTGCGGGAGTGGCGTGGCCGCAGACATGTCACGCTTGCAGAACATGCCAAAAGCAAAAGCAGGGAAAGACGCGAGAGGGGAGGGCTGGGGGCGACAAGGGTACTCAGTGACGCCAGTGGCTATTTTTCCAGAATTTTTGCAAGGCACCATGACCCCGCAACAGACCACCCATTCCGGTGACAAAAGGCACCCGAACCCATGGCCGCAACAAGGAGTGTCAGATGTTGCAGTCTGTGCAGTGTGCGTTGGCGAGTCCTCCACCCTCGCCTCCTGTGTGGACCATTGCGTGAGTCGAAACCAGTGAACGTTATAAATATCTTCTGCAGATGTTCATTTGCCCTGATAACTGTCCCTGTCTCGGGCCACCGTCCTTTCGCGCTGAGGGTCTGTGCTGGGTATAGTCGAACTATTGGGGGAAGGTCCTGCTGCCGCAGAAACACCCCTGCTGGAACAACATCTGTGAGGGGCCCTGTCTCAGAAATGTCTCAGAAGAGGCTAGCTTGCTGAGGCTGTCCCAAAATGAAACACTATCGACACATGTCACTGAACACGGGGAAATGGGGGGGGAGATCAGAGAGGTTGTGGTGAAACGCACACACCTCGACCTGTGATGAGGTGAGATGTGGCTCTGCAATTACGGCACTACGCGTGCCGTAAACTCAAATCGGACCTGCTTTCTCCGTGTTCCATTTCCTCCTTCATTGCATGAGGCTACAGAAAAAAAATGAAGCTGCGAAGGTGGGTGTGTGCCTCTGACACAGCTTGACACAGTGCCACAGCGAAGGCACACTTTGGAGCTGAATTCATAAACAATTTTTGAACGCTTCTTTTTGGCACTCTCAGAGCAGCCCCTGTGCTGTTTCGGTTTCGGTTTCTGTGGCGAGAGGTCGGAGGGATTGCAGCACACGCTGATGCCGTGTGTAGATGCCGCACAGCGCAGGCTGAGCGCGAAGAGTGCCAAGGACAATCCACCCATCCACTGTGGACAGGTGGGGCAGGGAGGGAAAACACTGGCGGGTACGCCTCTCAAGGCGTAGCCAGGGTTTCAAAGCTAGAGGGGGTTAGAGTTCGAGATCATACGCACCACACACTCATTTCTCCTCCGTTGGTTACTTCTCTTCACGGCGTGAAGCTTCACCACATTGATTCACACAATGAATGTCCTTTTTCAGAAGTATTACCTGTGTCAGAGGGGGGTCACACACACATGCTCAGCTTTAGGTTTGCCGTCGGTCGCACCGAGCGGCCTCAACCCTCCACACACACACACGGGGTATTTTGTTATGAATCCAGATTTCACGTTGTTTGCCGCCCCTCCAACCACCTCCCTGGATGGGTTTTTATCATTCCGAGTTCTCCTTGCCAACACAGAGGGCCTGCTGTTGCTCGTGTGGGGCGGGAGGCGGGGCTCGGCTTCTGCCACCAACCTACACCTCCACCTCCACCCTCCACTGCCCTTCGGGCTCACTGCGCCAGGGGCGTGTGCAGGTATGCGGAGTAGGCACCCATCCCCGCCAGCACGAGGCTTGTGACGCCCCCCGTGATGCCGCCCGCCCTGCGCCCGTTGGGCCCGCCCGAGCGGTACCCAGAGCAGTACAGCTGGCGCCCAATGACGTACACCAGCAGGGCGGCCGCCGTGGCGCGGGGCAGCTTCAGGCCTGCCACAGCAGCGAACACCAGCGTCTGCGTCAGGCCCTCCAGGTAGTTCTGGTGGGCACGCTGGGCGCACGCGTAGTCCAGCCAGTCCTCATAGTCCAGCTTGCCGGCGTGCGGCCCGTCCACCATGTCGGGGTATGCGCCCTTCGGGATGCCGTAGCCGTACTTCTTCTTGAAGCGCTGGTTCTCCTCCGACAGCGTCTCTTCGATAAACTTCTCGCTGAGGTACTTCGAGCGCTTGATGAATATCGCCTGGATGGAGCAGTGGAAGGCCACACCGACAAGCCCGAGCATCACGTACCCATAGTCCTCCGGCAGGTTGTAGGACACAGTCATGGTTGCTTGTTGTGTGTTGGGTGTCTGTGGAGTGGAGGGAGTGTCCTGCATGCGACAGGTGTCACAACGTGCCTGGTGCCTCCCTGACACGGAGAGCAAACAAACAAGTGATGACTGGAGCGAAGCAAGGCAGGGTAGGGGTAGTGCCCTGGCGGCTGTGGGCGGGGCGGGGTTCTGCGCTGCTGGTTTGTTCCTCCCAAAATAAAAAGCGACGCTCTGGCAAGGCGCGTCATTAGCTTTTTGTTAGGCTAGCCGTGGGTGTGGGCTTCGACAGCAAAGCCTCGGCAGGCCTGCGGCACACAGCCCCGTGATGCTCGGTTAATGCTCCCCCTCAATGCTCCCCAGGCCTTTAGTGCTGCAGGTGGTGGAGGACGAGGGAGTGGAACGAGTTGAACTCGACGCGGTCACCCGTGATGAACCTGTAGGGGTGCGAAGAGGTGAGAGGTTGCTTGTGTCACACACCTCCACAAAGTCTCGCGTCATGTTTTGTTAAAGCTTCGACCTTCTCTCTCTCTCTGATTCACCAACAGTGCACCCTCCACTCCGGCTCGGGCACGATCTCCTTCACTCATCCAAACAGCCTCCGAGAAACATCCAGCTCTGTTCCCAACTGTTTCTCCTCGGGCATTCGCCTCAGCTTCGATGGAACAAAGGAAGGGGGCGGCGACACAACGAATCACCCGACCTACTCATCAGCCACCCTCAGCACAACAAGCCCACCTGTTTGCTTGCCCACTCGCAGGGCCATGCTGGCATTGTGCAGGCATACCTCTTTAATATGCGGCTCACCGTGTCGGGTGTCTCGAAGATGTCGATAGAAAGGTAGAAGTCCTGCACCTGCTGCGGGGTGAGGAACCCGCACCCGAGCCTGTCCAGCTTGCAGAACACGTCACGGATCTCCTCGGGGCGGAGGGGCACAGACCGGCACTGCGGGAACACCGCGCCCCCCGTCCCCGGGACCCAGTGCGGTGTCTCGCTGCGGGATATCTCGTTGTCGCCGCACCCCGCAGCCTCGTCCTCATGCAGCCGCTGCAGCGCAGCACACCCGCCAGCATCGCTGACCTCATCCCCCACACCGCCCTCCGCCTCCCCGCCGCACGGACTGGGCACCTCTGCGCTGCACGCAGCACACAGCACCGCACCGCCGCCCCTCCCGCCAGCATCCGCCGGAGGTGCCTGCGGCACGAGAGCTGCGCTGCGCTGCAGTGCAGCCTCCAGCATGGCCTTCGTGGAGGCCAGTTCGTGCTCTGCTGTCTCCAGGCGTGACCGCATGTCGCGCTCCGATGCAGCCGCGTCGACCCACATTGCTTCCAGGCAGTGCAGGTCCTCCGCGTGCGGCTTGAAGGCAGCCTCGGTGTGGAATCTCAGCAGCGCTTCCGGCAGGACGATGCCCCTCTGCACCGCAGACACGCTGCTGGCGATGCAGCTCAGCTGCTGCGCGAAGTAGCCTTCGTAGAATTGGGTTATCCGCGACACCGCCTCCGCCGTGGAGGCGCCGAATGTGCAGTAGAACTCGACGAAGGCTTTGCCCTGGTGTGTGATGTCGCCCACCGTGAGGGTCACCCGCATGTCGTGGAAGTCGGTGCCGAAGGGGGACCGGCCCCCCTCCCCCTCGTCGTAGGGCAGCACGTCGTAGGTGTAGTAGCGGCGGTGGGGGGACGAGAAGTGGGCAGACAGGCGCTCCCTCAGCAGCATCTCAGACCCGCGCATCACAAGGCGCCGGATGCACCCGATGTCGCACGGGCCGCACGGGGCGTTCTCGACGTAGCACAGGTCGATAGTTATCGCCATCCAGTCCTCGATATCGGGGAACCGGCGCACAGCCTCCCACACCACCCCAGGTGTCGTGTACATAACGGTGCTCTGCTGCACCTCGCCATCGGGCATGCCTGCTGCCTGTGTAAGTGTACCTGGCAGGGGTGCGGGTGGTGGGGTGTGGGGTGTGGGGGGTCCGCGTGACACATAGACTCGCAGCGACACAAAGGAGCCCAAAGGACCAGGGCTAACAAAGTATGACGTCCACCTAGAGAGCCGCCCAGCTGCTGAACGACGAGAGGGTGAGGAGCGGGTGGGAGAGAGAGAGAGGAGGGGGTTTGGGCCTGCCGGATATTTTTGTTCCACCATCAGGAGTTCAGCGCCGCCAAACGCGGGGAAACTGTTCCGCTCGGGAAGAGGGGGGCATACCGCACACAGCCCTGTCCCCCCCCACCCCCCTTTGAGAACACTTCCCGCGATGCCCTGTTGCTCCGGAGAGAACCCAAAGGCGCCAAAGCCCCATGCGGGGGCTCCGAGCTCCTCGCCAGTTTATTCGTTACGCCAGACGTCACACAAAGCAGGCAACACAGCTACCACTACCTGCGGCACGATGCGAATCAATCAGGGGGGGGGCAAAGCCCCGATTGATGGATCTGACAGAGTCTGACCGAGACGTCCTCTTTCTTTTGTTTTGTTGGGGGCGTTGAGGGGTCGTGCGCCCGACATGTTTCGACAACCTTTTTGAAGATTCTCTCCTGAAAATAAAGGAGCGGTTCACCAAAAGTCACCGGCACCCCCCCCCCCCAGCGAAAGACCGCCCTGCAAAAGACAGCCTCGAACTGAACACATCACCCTCATCCCATCACGTGCCCGGCCTTCCTTCGAGAAAGCAGAAAGAAGAGTGGGGCACCCTCCCACACGACACCACAACAGGGAGCAGACTTGACGCAGTCCGGCACACACCCAGTCGAACGAAGGGGGGCGAATCACACTGTGTGTGGCAAATAGATCTGCCTTCTGATTTTTTATCTCCAGTGTGTCGGACACCCTACGCCCCAGAGCATGACCTCTCACCCACTCGTCATGCAAGGACTGAGGGCCAGGGGGTGGGCGGCCTGTGTAGCCGAGCCTATTCCGACCGAAAGCCACAGCATTCTCTGTTCCTCTGCACTGTCAATGCTATACCCCGCTGCACCCAACCCACACCCCACACTGTGTTGGCACAATAACAGGGGGCGGTGGGGTCGGTGGGAAGAGTAGAGAAACGAAAGATGCAGCCATGAGCTCCACTCTTCTGTATGTGTTAGTGTTGCTCAAATCCTACAAACTACGAGGGGGGAGAGGGGTGCGGGGATGGGGTGCATGGGGCCGAGAAGCCCGAGGGGGGGGCCCCAGACACAGAACATCATCATATATAACCACGGCGGGAGCTGCCCGCTAAGAAGAGAGACTCGCGAAAGTGAGGCTTTATCCCACACACTGACACGGACACACGCCGGAAGAATCATCACCGGTGGGCATTTCGGCAGGGCAGTTCAGGTCAGCCCCACTCATCGTGAGGAAGGAAACTACTTCTTTTGGCTGATGTTCAACACAGTTGCTTCTTTGTTGTCAAGTTGGTTGTTATTGCGGCGCAGGGGGTCTTTTGCTGGTCGTTATTCTTCGTCAATCTTAGCCATTTTTCAGCTCATTCAACAGGAAATGCATCAGAATGCACCCCATGGTGAAGACCCCCACAGTGGCAAAATATCAACAGAGAGAGAGAGAGAGAGAGAGACGACCAAAGTGACACACAGAGGGCTACAACATGCTACTACTTTTTTTCCCCACCCCCTTGCTTGCTGAGCCTCGCGACTGCGACAGTATCTAGCAGAATCGAAAGCAAAGCACCGCACCCTGCTGCACCATGAGCCAGGAGGGGGGTGGTATATGTGGGGTGTCTCGAAAGACATCGGGTGTTGCGCCGAAAACCAGGGGAAGCCGCCTCCCACCCCCGAAGGAATGCATGCAGGCCACCCAGACCCCACTACTGAGTTGCCGTTGCCCTCCTCCGCGTACCGAAGATCGGCACCGTTCATCCGACAAGAACCTTGAGGAGGTGGGGATGGTGGGGGGGGATGCCGGGGGGGGGGGGGGGGGGGGGGCAGAAAAACTCAAGCAGAACAACCTCGGGACGGCTCCCCCGCTTGAGTGTCTGGCGTCGCTGGTGGGGGGTGGGGGGCCAGGCACACAGCGTAGAAGCTGTCTGCTCTGCACGATTCTTCACACGCTGGAGAAAGAGAGACACCATCAGCAGGCCTGTCGCTAACTTTTCGATTTTGGAGATTTGGTGGGTTGACGCTCCTGTTTTGGGGGGGGATCAGGGGGGAAAACACTAGGGGTCAATTTTTCTCGCGCGCGCTTCGCGCGCGCTCGTGTTGTTTCCAAATTTTCCCATCGGTGGACCACTAGGTGGGCACGGTGTGAGGCGCTGGGTTCCTTCCGTGGTTCCTCTCCCGCTCGCGCCGTCGGGTGCCGGAGGAAACCAAAAAATGGCTTTCGGGACCATGATTTCGACGCTGCCCCCTGATATGTCACGGCCGTCAAAGCGCAAGGACTTGGTTACTAGCCACGCGAGATGGGGGGTCTGGGGGGCAGAGCCCCCCAGCCGCCGGAGGCCACGGTAGTGAGCATCTGTTCCTGCAAAACCATACTCTCTTCGACGTCGACCCAGTGAAAGTGGGTTGACGCTTGGTCGACGCTTGGTGAGCGTCGACCCAGTGTAATAAATGGGTTGACGCTTGGTCCAGGCTTGAATGGCAACCCAGTTCCACTAGGTCGACGCTCCAAGCCTCGACCAAGCGTCAACCCAGTCCACTGGGTCGACGCTGGGTCGACGCTTTTTTATGGGGGGGGAAACCCAAAATCACTGGGTCGACGGTCGACGCTTAGCGACATGCCTGTCACCATCAGAGTGAGAAACGGGGGGGGGGGGGGGAGTGGAGGCCCCGGAGGGGGTGATATACTGTGCTGTGTTGTTGCAGGAGAGGAGGGAGATGGAGGCGTTGGGTAAGAAAGGTGTTGGGCAGAAGAGAGAGATTGTTTGAAGATTTGGTTATTACTTCGCACCCCGTCCTGCCTCGCTGTGCACTACGTCGTTGTAGTGTTTTCCTTTGCGTCGGAAAGCTTCAGGGAGAGAGAAGCACGTCCAACGCCACACTGCCTTAGGCCCTAAAGCAGTTGAGAGAGAGAAAGAGATGTAGTGCGTGTGCCGAAAGGGGGTTTGTGTCGCCCACGCGGCTGCGAACAGACCGGTTGCAGGTTATAAGCACCCCTCACCACCTCACACCCGCCCCGACCGCCATGGTGGCGTGTCACGGCACCAAAGGGCTGCTGCTGTTGTCGGGGCGGGGGGTGATGTAGACAACACTTATGATACGGGTGAGGGGAGGTCGGGTGTGTGCGTGTTTGTGCCGAATTTAATAAAATTCACTGATCTTGGAACGTTCATCATGAAATCACATTCTGGGGTAATACCGCCTGGTCGAATTCACACCATCTCAAACCATTTCACAAAAAATAGCAAAATTTCGCGGTGCAAAATTTGTGAATTTTTGCGACTTCTGCGACTTTTTGTGACTTTTTGCGACTTTCTGCGCCTTCTTGCGTTTTGGGCGGTGCTGGCACTTGGGCACTAATGGCGGATGCAGTGGTTTGGGTTTATGGAAAAAGGGTGGTGGACGTGATGCCCAACTCCTCCTGAAGGTACGCATTGTATCTGCTGCGCCAGCTGGGGAAACACGGCCCGGGGCCGTGCCACCCTGCAGCCACTGCAGGAAGTGCTGCCTCAGGGTTCCTCGGCAGTGGACCAACGCACATTGGCCGTGTGTGTCAGCGTCCGTCTTGGATCTCACAACGGTCACGCCATCTCCCACCCCTGAGGTCGCTGCTCTAACGAAGGTGCGCGGCACAGGTCGTGGAGGTCCACGAAACGGCAAGCAGTGGCGAACTGCAAGGCAAATCCTTGCCCTGGGGTGTCTGGGACCTACCCTACCCCCCTTGGTGCTGGGGACAGAGGGGGGGTACCCGACCCCCTTCGGTCTCAAACCATTTCACAAAAAATCGCAAAAAATAGCAAAGCGTCACAAAAAATATCAGGCTTCGCAAAAAATCACACGCTCTCAAACCATTTCACAAAAAATCGCACAATCGCGAACCATTTCACAAAAAATCACAAAAAATATTATTATTAAAGTTGGATTAGCGTGCCGGCACCGCGCCTCGGCGAGGGAACCGTACCCGCTGTCCTGTATATTAACCTATGTCACGCCGCTAGGGCGTGATCGCCTCCTCGGTAAAGGAAAAGGAGGTCTGAACGAGGCACTCTGCGCCTGTAGCCCGGTTGTGAGCCGGGATACGACGGCGGCCTTCAGAAAGAAAGAAAGGGAAGAGACGTATATGGTTTTGCTTTTAGGGCAGAGCTTTGGGGCTTGGCGGCCGCGCGAAGGGCGCGGTCTCCAAGGCCTCTTAGCCGACACAGTTTTCTTTGGCACTCGGCGTGTGGAGAGCCAGGCAGCGACAGGGTTGCCGTCGCATCTTCGCTTAATTTGATGAACACACGGTTTGCAGCTCCGAGGGGTTCTGTCCGCCATAGTCAAGCGTTGTTTTGTGATGAGGTCTTCCGCTACCTTGATAAGACGAGGGAGCAGTTGACACGTGATCTGATGGCGAGGCAGAACCTCGGGGAGGGGGAGTCGTTTTCCAGGCGCAGGGGATGTCACTGCGTCAAGGGCACTACTGTTTCTTTTAAGAGTTTGAAGCTCGTCCACAACACGGTCTTGGTCAGACAGGCCGGAAGACATGAACTTCTCATCAGAGTCGAGATCTACATGGTCAACCAGGCGCCGTTTGAGCGTCAGATAATCAAGGCCGGGATCTGACGGACCTGTCGGAGACCCGTCGAGCCAGCTGTTGACAAAAAATAGCACAATTGGAAACCATTTCACAAAAAATCGCAAAAAATAGCAGCGCGGTTTTTGTGAATTTTTGTGAATTTTTGGGGCGTTGTTCTTCGTTTTTGGGAGACGCTGTGAATTCGCCAAGGCGGTATTACCCCAGAATGTGAGATTCTAAAATAGTATAATAAGCAGGGGGTCCTTCTGTTGTGTGTCACAAAGCTGTGTCAGTGTGCCGCCCCCTGACCTGTTGTGCGGGGCAGTCACCTTTCATGAGCTTGAGAGCAGAAGGCGCCCATCTAAGAGTAAAAGATTTCGTAAAAAAACGGAAAAAAATTGAACCGTTTGAGAGTTGTAATGAAACACGCCGTGACACACCTCGACCTGCAATATAAAGGCAAAAGCACAAGCGATTGAGATGTGTTGGAAATATCACCCCCCTCCTCCTCGGTTGGCAGGGGGTCGTTGCTAGAATAGGTGAGGGCTTCAGGATATCTGTTGGCGCCCCTATGACATGCCCTTTTGCTGCTGGCTCTCCCAGGGGCTGTTCGTTCCTCCAGTATAAGTCAGACACCCCCTGGAAAGCTGGTCAGGGGTGCCACTGCACTCAGTGACCGCCTGTTTTGCGACACTCAAATTGACAAAACACCAAAAGCAGACGGGGAAACATCGAGAGAAAGTGGCGCGTCTCGTTTGAGTGTGCCTTGGCCGCCTTTTTGGCCCGAAACTGTCTTGTCGACCGTCCACCGGTGCAACTTGAGCTTCGGGTTAAGAGGCTGGGCCGATGCAGCCTCACACGACTGTCTCACGAATCGGATTGACACACCCACAGAGTATGGGACGAGAAGCAACGGCCCCGACCCACCTGGCGGGAGATAACACATCTTCCCCGTCTCTTGTGACGCACAACCACGCTCCGAATTATAATGAATTGCAGCTTTGCTGAGAAAGGGTTGTAAGATAGAGAGAGGGGCGAATCTGGCTTGCTTTGGTGCCACGGGATGGATCATTGGATGGGTGACGTGGAGTACTTGTGATATGTCCACACAGCTCTCAGCAGGTCGAGCTGAGTGTGTGTGTGACGAAGCGACACACCTCTTCCATCAGCGTTGCCCGAACGATCTGACGACACGATGTTTTGTCTCGGTGGCTAAGATGTGCTTTTGACGGCTTCTCCACACGGCGTGCAAAAGTGTCACTTCAGCTCTGCCGCTCTTCCTCCAGTGCTTTTACTTCGGGATGCACTGGCGCGACCACCCGTTTGGTTGCCGTGCCTGTGCGAGGTGTGCCACCTCTTACTCACACACAGGGGTGCAAACCGTTTTTGTGAAAGAAAAAAGTTCGGGCCAACCCTTTGGGGGAGGGACGAGTCGCGTGGGGGGGGAGCATGGGTGGTGTGGCATGGGTCGGACAAGCTGCCGTTGGCACCTTTGAGTTTGAGCCAATAAAATCTGACCCACCACACCACTCCACTCCACTCCAACAGTTGTCCACCTCAGTTGCCCTCCCCAAGGAAATAGGTGGCTTATAAACGAGATGTTGGGGAAGGAAATGAATGCGTGGAGTCCACAGAACTGTCTGTCTCAACGTCAGTCACATCGGACACATCGGTAGGACTCTCGAACGCCGTAACAACGAAACGAATAAGGTGCCCCCCCCTTGAAGGGGCCCAAGGGAACACGGGGGCCTTATATGATGTAAGGATAAGGGGGTGGGGAGTGTTGTGGTAAAAAGATCTGTGGGACACTGGCTGTTGTTTGTGCCAGAGCTGGCATCCTGCTTGTTGGTATAAAGCGGACGCCACAACAACTCGCGACACGCCAGTTGTTGGTGGCGCCGTTTGTAGCGCCGTTTGTTTGTGGCCGGCTTGTCGCAGAGACGCACTAAAGGGCAGAAAACCAATTCGAATCGATCCAGAGAAGAAGATGTGTCAGAACTGGTAGTAATGTCGAAGATATAAAAGTAAGGCACAGAGTCGGCCCCTCCCACCTGCACCTCGAAAGCAGGGGGCGGACGTGTCAGATGGGGTCGGGTGGGAAGGTCGTTCCTAAGTGCAAAGTAAACAGGTTTGTGACAAAGTGCCAAACCTATTCATACCTCTTCAGTGTTGAGGTGGGTGGAGCCCCTGGCGCGGGCACACAACCAACCACGTCACCAATAAAGTGGGCTGCGGCCTGCGCAAGGGGGGCTTCTGTGCGGGGGCCTTCGCTCAGAAGCACAAAAACAGCGCATCGCCTCACAATAAGGGGGACAAACTGACACAGTTTGAAACAGAACGAAGGCCCCCAGCGTCTCTCCTTCTCAGCCACACCCAAATCAGGGGCAGAATCCACCCGGCCCAACCCAGACGATATGGAGAAAGAGAGAGAGAGAGAAGGGAACCAGCGGATATTCGTCGATTCCGAGAACACCACACAAGGGGGGCGTGTGTGGGGTGTTCGCAGACGCGGGGGGGGGGATACGTGACCCTGTAAGCAGACGGGGGGGCAGCATCAGGGGGCTTCAGCAGCAGTGCAAGCGGCACGCTGCCAAAGCACTTGAGAGAGAGAGAGATAGAGATAGAGATAGGAAGGGGAGTGGGGTGATACGGGGGCGTGGGCGGGCTTGTTATTTTTTGCCGTTGCTTTTACTGCCGACCACCGGCATGTCCGGCCCGAACATGCCACGAGGGTGGTGCCGCATTACAACCCTCACCAGCCGACAGACCCCCTCAGTGAGTCGCCCCAAAATTGGCTTTTTTTTGATCAGATTGATCTGATTCAGGGGTGGAGCTTGAAATAATATACACACCTAGTCACAACAAATCACAACTGGCCGCAACAAATCGCAAAAAATGGGGGTCTTCGCTCCATCCGCCAAAAAAAACCAAAAAAAACCGGAAAAAACCCGTGAAAAAGTCGGAAAAAAAGAGTGTGGGGAGTTGGGTCCAGTTTAGCAAAGTGAGCTTATTTTTCGAAATTTGAAAAATTGGGGACACCAAAAGTCCCCAGAAAAATCTTCGACTTGGCCCGCAGAGAGATTTTTTTTGGTGAAAAACGATTTCAACAGTTGTCCAACAGTTGCTGTACAAGACGGCACACCGTTCTCTGCGCATGGGCTGCTGCACGTGAATCATTTGGATGTCCGAGGGGCTATCGGAACGAGGAGGGCCACGAGCCTGAACTACCCGCCAGCAGTGATCCCGTGCCAGGGCTGGCAGGGGGCCGCGGCCCCACCTCCCTTTTTCTGTAATTCTTTGGGAGGGTGGGCCGCCAGGGGTGGCATGGCCCTACCCTCGGCCCTACCTCCCGGGTCAGATTTTGGGGCTTTTGGGTTCGGCCTTGTGGCCGAGTTTTCATGCGCCGCAGCGTATGAAAACCCAACGGCATGCTGGGGGCTTGATGGTGTTCATCGAAGCGCCCCTCATCATGTCCCAAGCGAAGGGCCATCTCCGCCTGGAATGTGCAACAGCACCAACCGGTGTGGGGACTCGCCTTCGAAGACTTTCAGGATGTTCACTACCGTGGGCTCCGGCGGCTGGGGGGCTCCGCCCCCCAGACCCCCTGTAGGCTGTCTCGCGACCAAGTCCTTGCGTGTATGGGATTGATCATCGCACACCATCCACAAAGCGATGCAAGCCATGAGATTTGCTGCCGTTCCTGAACACTAGCTGGCAAAGTTTCTCGGGATTGCAGTTTTGCAAGTACTCAAAGGCAATCCAAGATCCCCTGGATTCCTGATTTTTGATCCAGCAGGCGACGACCAAAGGCAGCAACATCCGGTGCCTCTCGAATTGGGGGAAAATGTTCTGTGGTCGTGTATTCGATCCTGTTTGCATCATACCACGGGAAGTCGGGGCGGGGTTGGGCTGCACCTTTTTTCTCGCGAGCTCGGCCCACCCTGTGCCCTACCTCTTTTTTGGTTTGCCCGACCCCCAGCGAGATCACTGGCAGCCAGACCTTGTTCAACATAAACAGCAGACAAGAGAGCAGAATGGAGTGCGGGGCAGCTGCCGTGTTCCCATAAAAACATCGCACCTCTGGCGCTGCCTGCACGAAAGGGACGGGTAACCTGCAGGTCACCCACAGCAGCCTACTGCCTACGTTTTATACAAGATCGGCGCCGACGACACGAAAGACTGTTCGATCTGCGGCGCAACAAGAATCTCCAGTGGGAACAGAACTGAGCGGCAACAGGATGCAATGCAGGCCCACCTCCGTTGCCCTGCGGCAAGAGCAGTCACATCGATTTCGTTGACAGGGCCTGCTCGCTGGTGTGTGACCACAGCAGATGGTGAGCTGCCCCACGGCAGAACACCTGGGACGGGGGATGTCTGCGAGTGGGCATTACCAAACTCGTCATGATGTAGGACTGCGGACAATTGGTCACCGAGAGCAAGTATGGCTCCCGCTCAGCTCTCACTGAAGCTGAACCAGATGCAAGTGGTGGGGGGAGGAGGGGATCCCAGGGGAGGACACACCGGTCGGCAACCCACGAGGACTGGCCCGTCCCAGTCAACAGAAGAACAAAGCAGGAACACCGACGCACCTAAACGTCATACTGAAGTGTGGGAGGAGGAGGCGAGCACAAAAGGGCGTCGGCTACCGCACGCCCTTTGAGCGCAGCCGACGACGACCGAACCGGCCCCCGGCCGGGAGGTGCGTGTGGCGTGGGGGGCGAAGCCCCCCACGCAAGGGGGGTCCGGGGGGCGAAGCCCCCCGGAAAAAAATTTGGTGTTTTTTGGCCTATTTTTGGCCATTTTCCGCTGCATTTGTTTGATTTTGGGTCGGGAAAGGTATGGCCAGGAAGTGGGAAAAATTGGGGAAAAAGTCGGAAATTTTCAGGTTTGCCCATATAAACCATGGGTCACAGATTCCGATTTTTGGGTCAGACTCCAAGTTTGACACAAGGGAAAATAGGCAAAAATTTTCACCTATTTTTGGTCACCTAAGGGGGGGGGCTTCGCTCCGGGTCACTGACCCAAGCTGACCCAGATTGACCCGGAGCGAAGCCCCCCATTTTCCTAAGGTGAAAAACCCCAGGGTGACCCAAATTGACCCAAGTTGACCCAAATTGACCCGGAGCGAAGACCCCCAATCACAACAAATCACAACATTTGCCTTGTGATTTGTTGTGATCTGTTGTGATCGGGTGTGATTTGTTGTGATTTGTTGTTTTTTTCCCCAGCCTGATTACCCCAAATATGGGGTTGCGGGCTGGATCGGGTCAGATCGGGTCAGCCAATTTTTTCTCACTGAATGGGTTCCCCCCCGGTTCGTCTCAGAGATCAGTGCTCGGGCCCAGCCTCCCGCGAGGGTACCGGAACTGATATGCAGCCCCGGACGCGCAAGGACTTGGTTACAAGACAAACACATGCCATAGGGGGGGTCTGGGGGGCGGAGCCCCCAGCCGCCATAGGCCACGGTAGTGAACATCTGTGACTTGCGGGCGTACGGATTCTGTGTGAGTTGGCTGCGTCCTCCTGAGGATACTGAGGGCCTCTGTACTCCATTCCCTGATGTAAAGGGCTTGGGTACAAGACAGGCACATGCCACAGGGGGGTCTGGGGGGCGGAGCCCCCCAGCCGCCGGAGGCCACGGTAGTTAACGTCTGTTGCACGGTGCGGGTTGGGCAGCTTCATTTGTCCTCTATTGTGACTGTTTGAGGCCTGTGCTCATGTCGCTGGGGTCACTTTGCTCACGAAACGCCTCCTGGTCACCTTGAGACCCCAAGGCGAGAAGCCAACTTTTCCGGTTCCCCGAAAATCTATATTTTTTTTCTTTTTACCCCTGACCAGGCCTGTGCCTAAGTCGGATGTAGATGTAAGGGTCGGCCTCAGGGAAAAAAAGTTCCCACTTTTTTCTTCCCATATTTTTGGTGGGGGGTTTTTTGGGGGTTTTTAGGGATTTTTTTTGGGGGGGGGATATGCCTGGCCTTTTTTGGGCACGCTCCGCACCCCCGCTGACGCGGGTGCTGTGCTGCCGACCACGGTGTTCGTGGCCGCGGGTGGCTGTTTGGGCACTTCCGAGTTATTGTACAGCCTCCGTGAATAATCGGAGGCTGTGCAAGAACTCGGAAGTGACGACGAAGACGAGGCCACGACCTCCCACGGGATGGCATCGCCCAGAGGCTTGCTCTCGAGCTCAAACCAACAGATGTTCACTACCGTGGCCTCCGGCGGCTGGGGGGCTCCGCCCCCCAGACCCCCCTGTGGCGTGTCTTTGCGCGAGAATTTATCGTCCCCCCATGCGACATGTGCTATCTGTCAGTTGTGTTGTACTTGAGCGTATGCGACTATGGAGCCAGGCCAACGGACGTTCGCTACCGTGGCCTCCGGCGGCTGGGGGGCTCCGCCCCCCAGACCCCCCTGTGGCTTGTGCCTGGTCTTGGAGCCAAGTCCTTGCGCATACGGGGCTGTGGCATATCGGTTCCAGCACCCTCGCGGGAGGCACCCATATCAGGCGAGATCCTGTAAAACAAAACGCAAAAAAAAGAGATCCCCAGCCCAGCTGTGAATTGGTTGTGTGCAAAGGCAGCAAAAGAACGTGTTTTCGCGCTGAAATACCATGTTCTGGGCAAAAAAAAGGGACCAGCGCCGAAGGAAAAAAGTGGGAAAAAAGTTGGGTGTCAACTCTCGTTTTTGACGATTTTTGGCCATATTTAGGCACAGGCCTGCCCCTGACCTGATTTTTTGTGAGGGCCTGCAGAAAATCAGGTCAGCTGACCCGAAAAAACCCCCAAGCTCCACCCCTGATCTGATTGATTTTTTTGAACGAATATTGTTTGTGCTCCTGTGGCCCTGCGAGAGAGGCCCCCGAGAGGGGGTCCATCCGGCATGCCTGGCGAGAGACGACCAGGCATGGGTTAACGCAGGCGCATCACACAGGGGATGCACAGAGGGGTTCTTCAAAGGTGGTTTCATCCAGAGGGTTGATCGCTTGCCCCTAGATGAGTTCTTTTATTTTGGTGCCGAAACAGTTGTGGGCTCGGATCTGATTGCCATCCAACATGTTGCTTCGTTCGTTGCAATTTTTTTTGGAGGCTGCACCGCTTTGGTTGGACAAAAAGTATCAACACACAACGATAGGTGGAATGCTGTGCAAAACAAAAACCCATGCTATGAGGGCCACCTCAAACAACATGTGTGACAACAACCGCAGCGCGTGTTGATCTTTTTTGATTTTTATGCAGGTCACCCTGATGATACCTCCACTGTGCACACACCTTCCCCCAGGAGGCAGAATGTGAGTGTGCGCGTGCGGGGGTGTTTGCTGCGGTGCCCTGATTGCAAGCTGGGGACAAACGAGCAGAGTTCAGTTTGCACAGCGAAACCTACCGGAGGCCAGGCGGGTGGCAGACGAGGATGCACCCAGGGATGAAACTGGCCAAACATAAGCACGATATTAAAACCACACAACACAACAGCAAAAAAGGGGGACACGGTTCGCGCAGGGCCCAACCCTACTCAAAACAAGGTCCCGATCGACACACACTTAACACTGAACACGACGCACCAGCCCCACTTCGATATGTGCTGTTCCCACTCCAGTGGTTGCCGCAACGTCGTGGCGAACAACAAAGCCACTGGGGGAGGTGGGAAGGAAATCAGCAAAATAAACGGGCTGCACAGAGAGGGGGGGAGGGGTGGGGTCCCCCCCCACGGACGACCGCTGGACACGCAGCGCCTGGGGGGGGACACAACACCACCCCTGCACCCTTCGCAGGAGACACGCCACACACGCCACAAGACACGTGGAATCTTTCTGGAGAAGTGGAGAACATCCGGGACCACCTGTGTTCTGATGTGATCCCGCGCTGGCACGCAGCAGACACACGCGGTTCAGCTTTCTGTTGTTGTAGTGGCGGTCGCACCGAGCTAACTCGAGTGAGTGCGACCTCCTTACACACACACACGTGAATCCTTTTGTCGTAGAGTCGAGCTCTTGTGTGATCCCTGCTGGCACACAGCAGAAACACACACACACGCTGCGCCACTCGACAACTAGCGACTGCCGCAGCAGCATGCAGGCGGTTCCCGATACTTGAAATTGCATACCTACCTACCCGCCCGCCCACCCTGACTCTCAGACCCCCAGCGCCCGAACAGTAGAACGATGTTTCTGATCAAATTCTTCTTCAGCTGTGCCACACGTGCCACAGCAACCTCCCCGTGGAACTGCGTTCCCGGAATGGGGGGGTGGGGGTGGCGCGTCACTCAGAGGTGTGGGCTTTTACATAGCTGCTCCGGTCACCGGGATGGCCACACTGCAATCATCTGGATGAGAGAGAGGGTGGATCGAGTATGAGGTATGGAGCAGCGCCTGCCCTGGCGGCAGGGAGGCTTCGGCAGGTCAACAAGAGAGAAGGGGCGTGGGTGTTCTTGTGGCGGGGATATTCCCATTCTTCGTCGAGAGAGAGAGAGAGAGAGAGAGAGAGAAAGAAAGACAGGAAGAGAAGAGGTGATCGTCAAGAGAAAGAGCTGTTGTGTTTTTTAAGAGGGGCGGCTTTGTTGCCGTGATGGGAGTCGCAGGCACCCTGTTTTTTTTCGTGCGATTTGTCCTGTGAAAAGGGCGTTTTTGTGACGCATATGAAATTCAACTGTTATTTTCGCAACGCTTTCGCTATAGTGTCTGAAGAGAGAGGACGGAGGGGGGGTGGGGTGGGGATTGTGTTCGTTACACGGAATCGATTCATGTGTTCGTTATCAATACCAGGCTCTGCTCTGCGTACCCGGTAGAAAAGACAAGGGCACGCCGTTCAGCTGCAACCGCTCTGTATAAACCGTTTGCCTGTATTGACGCTTCTTTGACACACAAGCCCCACCTCCCTCATGAAGAGGCGGGGCTGGCGTGCAGAGCACCATGTGGTTGCTGCGGCTGTGTGTGGCGTGCCACCTCCCCTCGCTCACACACAGGACCGGCAGGATGATGGTCAGGTGTGCGAAAAAAAAGCAACAGCAACAACAACAACAAAAAGAATGGAGAAAAGAATTTTTGCATGATTTCTTTTGTTTTGTTCTCAACGCAGAAGTGGAGGTCTTGGAGGTCTTTAGTAAATAGGAGGGGGATTTTGAGTATATTCTTCAAGAAGAGAGAGAGAGAGAGACAGGAAGACACTGCGTGCCAACTGCGGCCCCACCCCCCCCCACCCCCTGTTCGGCATGCAGGGGGGGGGCACCGGCTCACCAATTTCTACTTCTGAGCGAAGCCATCGTTCATCCCCTCCCCCCCTCCCTCCTCTAGAGGGGACAAAATAGAGAGGAAAGACTTAAAAGGAGAGGAGTCCAAGAGTAGCCGGGACAAGGGGGGGGGACACACCCTGGTGTGTTGGGATGACAGGGTTTTCTTGTGTTGGCATGTGTCAGTTTCTGACCATGCGCAGGGGGTAAAACACAACACACAGGGCGGGGCGGGGGGGGAGGGGAGAGGGATGCGTGTGATTTTGTCTGTCGAGAGTGAACGGCAAAAGCGTCACACAACACCTTCTACAAGCAATGCGTGAATAACACGGGTGTGAGGGCTGTGTGTCTGTGTGGTGAGCCGGGAGGGATTCTGGGCCTCGCGGCAATGAAAGGGTTGGAGTGGGTGACCCGTGCGGCAACACGCAATGGCATGCACGCCGCATTGCGGCGCAACACGACCTATGTTTTTTTTCCTTCTTCTGCAGCGTTTTATAGCGGCACAACGCATAACATGCGGACGGGCCAACCTCGCCGGGCTGGGCTAAGGCCAACGCAACGGGCATGGCACCCCGCAGTTTGAGAGAAGCCACTTCTGCTGCCACATTGGAAAATCAATCAACCGGTTCATTCACAAATCCCGGCTATGATCATTCGGGGGTTGAGGGGGTCGAGGGGGGTCGGGGTGGGAGGGGACGGGTCTTCTTTTTTCACGACGCGATGATCTAGGTGGTTCTGTCTTCCTGTGAGGGCTCAGTCAGAAGTAACTGCGGGGCATACGTGTGACGGGAGGGGATGCCATAGCGGCGTACGGCAGCCTGATTATAGGCCAGGAGGGGAGTGGGCTACACACTACACCGCAAAGCTGTGTCAGTGGCGCCCTATGCTATTAGGGCGGCTCGCTGTCGCCTTCTTCTGTGCTGACTGCTGTGTGCTGCACTAGCTTGAGAAGTGATAGCCTCCATCCCCACCCACAAGAGAGAGATTCGTCGTGAGGGGGGTCGTGATGTCTTTCTGTTTTCTGCTTTCCAGGTTGTGATGATTCCGACAAAAACAGATAACCCAGGAGCCTGGCCTGGTTACCGCATTAAACGTCCTGGGGGTGGGTGGGGGGTGGGGGGGAACACAAGAAGGCAACCCCCGTCCCGCACAGCCTTTGCTGCGGAGGGCGGGTGCCGGCGGGGGGTCTCTTTTGTTGCCCCCAAACAGATCTCTCTGCAGCGCTGTGCCACTAGCGAATGCCAAGAGACCTCTTGTTTGACACAGGAAGGCCGTGTTGTGTAATAACAACACCACATAAAACGAAGGCGGGGGTCTCGGGGCACCACCATTGCAAACACTGAGAGAGGCCCAGCGGGGGTGGGGGCGTGATGTCCCAGATCTGGTCGAGCCGTACCAAAAAAGCAGGTGTGTGTGCCCTCCTTGCGGCACCAACAAGAGTGTGGCAGAGCGCTGTGGTGGCTGTGCCGCAGTGCCCCAGTGAGCCACTATTGCTATTTTCGAGACTCTCACCCTTCCCCTGCTCACCCTTCCCCCTGGGGTGCCTCACGGTGAAAGCAAATAAAGGGGGCCAGCACCGCTGGAAACAAGCTGCCAGTCTCTCTCTCTCTCTCTCTTCCAGAGGAGCTCTTGGCTGCTGCATTGACACGCTTCCACACACACACACACGTGATACTTTAACATGAGTGTAGAGCACACCGAGCACACCATGCTCTTGGTGTGATGATGTGAGCACAGTACAGTGGGGGCCACACACAACAATGTGGTTTTGGCTATCTTCATTTTTCATGGCACGCAGTCTCAACTCCGGTCGGGGGCTTCTCCACCCATGGAGGCACATTCAGACATGTTGCAATGCAGGGCACCCGCCTCCACCGCTGCACCGCGCACGTCATTACTCCAGTCCAGCACACGCGGGCGAGATTTGCCTGCCGTGTGAAGGACACGTGCACCATGGTAGAGACTACCTATTACCGACCCAGGGAGATCTGCACCAGATATACCCTCTTCGGCCCTCATGACATGCCCAGCAAAAGTAACCTGTGACTTCTGCCATGACCTAGAGGGATAGCCGAAATTAGGGCTGTTACGGCGGGCCATAAAGATGGCCCGCCGACTCCGTGGTTCTTCGTTCTGCAGGAGGCCCGGGAGGCAGGGGGGGGGGGGGAGGGGGGGTGCATGCACCACGGACTAGTCGGGCAGTGACGGGTGGGGTCGACTAGTCGGGACGACGGGTGAAAACTCGACAGGCGGCACCCGTCGACTCGACGGGTGGACCCGTCGAGTCGACGGGTGCCACCCGTCGGCACGACGGGTGAACCTGCTGAAACGACGGGTGTTCCAGCCATTTCCTGTTGATATGGGCCAATTTCCATTGAAAACTAGGGGAGTACCTTGCATGGCATCAGGTTATTTTTCACGCCGAACTATCTTCCCTGCACAGACCCACCCCCCATTACTTTCCATTTACAATTCCTAGTTGGTGATGGGGCCTCAAGTGCATGTGCGACGGCTGTTCTCGTGGATTTTCATTGTTCGAGGGATCTTGACTCTGACAAACTGTGTCAGTTTGACAGAGCAACCTACTTCATGAAGGTGATCACTTTTCTGCCAGGCAAATTTTCGCCCCAGCCCCCAACCCTTGCACAACCCACAAGGCAGTCTCCAAGATACCGTACCCTCATCACCACCCAGGCCAAGATACCCCAAGATACCATCATCACCACCCAGGCCACCCAGACGAGCCACACCAATCAATGCCAGCGGCAAAGCGTACTGCAGCGCAGGCCCTCGCCAGCGCTGTGGACATGACGGTGTTTGTACGTGCTTGGATCAACACGTATGTTGTCGAGCGTGATGCTGATGGGTTGAGCCACATGGCCCTGAAGCAGCTTCTCGGCAAGCTGGCGGATACTACCATCAAGTCGACTGATCCCATCATCAGTCTTGCCCTGTACAAAAAGTATGAGAAGCTGGGGGGTGGGGTGATCAGCAAGTCGACCGCGAAGGAGGGTCGCACGATGTACGCTGCCCGTGTCAATAGCGGGTCAGACATCGAGTTTGTCGGGTTGGGCCTCCGGAAGAGCAACGGGAAGGACCACCCGACAGGGCTCAAGGAGATGGCCGACGCCTGCCCCGCGGCACTGCAGCTATGGTGAAGCTGTACGAGGCGGAGAAGAAACAGGCACAGAAGACCCAGCAGAGCAGGCTGGCCGTAGGCATTTTCGACGGTGCCTTCGCAACACGGTTGGTGACAGTTGCCGATAAGCAGAAGGATGAGTACAGAACGTGGTTCACGTTCAACTTCCTGAAGCAAATCGCAAGAGTGCAGAGAGGGGTTTTCGAAAAGGCGAACGTGATGTTTCGGCTCGCCTGCTTAGGGTAGCAGGGGACCATCTTGAGCTGTGGTCGGCATTTAGTAAGATGGGGTCATCTTCGCACAGGAGCGCGTTTTGTACCACACCACGAAATGACTGGTTGAAACAGCTCCACGCCTGCCACAGGGCTAGCATCCAGGAACTTCATGAAGCTGGGTTTGAGAGCCTGTACGCAGGGGTGTTCACCTCCACAGCGTACACGATCACACCCCCTGCACGACATAAACGGGTTCATCGCAATACTCGCAGAGATCTTGCCTGATGGACCTGCCGTGCAGAAGGCTGTCCTTGGCAGCTCAACGTGTTCCAACATGACGGGAAACCAGGTCAGAGATGTTCTGAGTCGCTTACTCACCATTGCCAAGACGAAGGGGTGCAGCATCTACTCTGTATTGTAATGGAAATGCTTGTGCATTTCCGCTACAACGACATCCCCATCAAGTACCACCAGGAGGGAAAGTGCGCGAAAGAGTTCATCTTCTCGCTCATCGCAATGCACATCCTTGTGTTTGTCCTGGAGTGGGTGTCACCTGGGAGAACATCCGAGGGGCGTGGTGTTACATATATCCATATTCGATGAGCCACTGGTTTGATCCAGAAGATGCACACCCCCTCGCCCTGAGTGACGAGGAACTGGAGAGGGGGAATGGCGTCTCCAAACGCCATGCCCTGAGGGTGACATCGCAGCAGACCGCCGAACGGGACCTGCTGCTCTTCGAAATGCAGAGGACCAAAGGCAAGGGGTGCGGCCTGCTGGACCAACCGACCCTCCTGAAGTTCGGCGCGATAAAGCTTTGCCGCCGTGTCACTGCGAGGAACGCTTGTTGGAAGGGAGCAACGGCAGCACTGCAGCGGAGACTCGAGTCCCTCGGCCTTGGATCTCACGTCACAAAAAGGGGGCGATGGGGCCAACAATTTCTGGGCGACCCGGAAAACACCACTCCAAAGGCAACGCTGCTCGCATGCATCTGCAAGTCCAAATCCTGGGGCAACAGCGAGGATGTGCCAGAAGTGCCAGAACCAACGCCATCCGGTACAGTGCCTGTGCAGCAGCATATCTGCATTGTGTGCTCCAAAGTTGCCCACACGAGAGAAGCACTGTTTGCGCATTATGATGCTGCACATCGGCCACAAAACAACGCGCCGTGTCAGACCTGCACTGTCACATGCCAGGAGTGCGGCAAACGGACAACCGAAGGGACTGAGCCAGCACTACCTCAGTCACCATTCGCGCGTGCTGAAAAAGCGTTACTGTGTTTGTTTCGAGCTCTTTAAAACCACTGTAAAGCGCGACGAGCACATGAGATCCGCGCACCCGTAAGTGAGGGGGGGGGTGTTTGGCAGTTCAGGTACGTAGGTGATTTTGTTTGTCCTCGAGAGCGGAGTGACGTCGTGGGAGGGAGTTGTTTTGAGGCCCCACCCCCAGGCCCCCTGCCCACCTGGATGGCTCACCCCCCTCCTGGTGGTCCACCGGTGGGCAGCCCCTTCACCAACTAGGAATTGTAAATGGAAAGTAATGGGGGGGTGGGTCTGTGCAGGGAAGATAGTTCGGCGTGAAAAATAACCTGATGCCATGCAAGGTACTCCCCTAGTTTTCAATGGAAATTGGCCCATATCAACAGGAAATGGCTGGAACACCCGTCGTTTCAGCAGGTTCACCCGTCGTGCCGACGGGTGCCACCCGTCGACTCGACGGGTCCACCCGTCGAGTCGACGGGTGCCACCCGTCGTTTCACCCGTCGTCATTTCACCCGTCGTCCCGACTAGTCGTCCGGGCGACTAGTCCGTGGTGTGTGTGTGGTTTTGGCCTGTTGATTTGAGCGGATTCATTCAGCCAGGATCCCCCCCCGCCCTGCGCAAAAAAAGATGCGTGGGACCCAAGGAATTCAAACAGTTTTGCCGGGGGCCCTCGCTACCAAGTGTGACTGAGTGAGAAAAAGTGAGAAGTCAGCCATGTTTGGCTGAAAACTGACGACTCGTGACTCACAGTGACTCGTAGCGAGGGCCCCCGCCGTATGGTTTTTTTGTGTCGGGGGCACAACCCACCCTGACAACCAACAACCTGACACGTCAGGGCTTGGCAAAGTCAGGGGGGTGGGGTTGTGTTTGTTTCGAACCGAAAAGGAATCAAGAAACCGGACGGGCCCGGTGGGGGTTGGGAGTGGGGGTGTACACACAAGTTTGAATCACATGCAGCACATGGTGCACGGAATCGGAGCACGTAAACTCACTCACCAGTGGGGGACTGCCAGGGTTTCTGCAGGTGGGGAGCATTAAATTTTCCAGTGGTTTTCCACTGTGTCACTGGCAGAAGGGCCCACTGGTAGGACAATACTCCGAGGCCGTGTGGGAGATGAGGGGTGGTGGGGTGGGGTGGGGTGCGAGAAGTAAATTGGTTGAGAGTAGACCCGCCTCCTCTGGCTGTGACCTCCACACAAGGTTGCACGAAGGTTGCACCGAGCGGACTCCGATGCTGTCGCACGGCCCACACACCGGATTGCTTCGGCAGTGTGGCTTCCTCAAATCTGATTCAACAATGCGTGCTCAACCATCGAATCACACATTTTTCTCGCTTGATTCTTTCGGAGATTTATGATGTATCCCTCTCACGAAGGGGCCCTTCATGATGCACCTCTACTTCAGCCTCTGTGAAATGTTATTATAGTTGTTCACTTTTTTGAGTTCGTGGCACAGTGTGACACCGAGTGCAGGGACACGTCCAACGGCACTCAGCCCCCCTCAGCGCTAGCTGCCCTTGTTGCTCCAGGGCCCCAAGGCAGCTAGCACTACCCCGGATTCATTTGTCGGGGGGTGAGGGGGGGTGAGGTGTGTGCGGGGGTGTGGGAATCGAACGATTTTATCATAATATCTCCTTCCTTTCCTTTGCTGCACCTCCACCGGGAAGTATTTTATTTTTAAAAAAAACAAATTCTTGGGGTAATACCGCCTGGTCGAATTCACACCATCTCAAACCATTTCACAAAATTTCACAAAAAATAGCAAAATTTCGCGGTGCAAAATTTGTGAATTTTTGTGAATTTTTGCGACTTCTGCGACTTTTTGTGACTTTTTGCGACTTTCTGCGCCTTCTTGCGTTTTGGGCGGTGCTGGCACTTGGGCACTAATGGCGGATGCAGTGGTTTGGGTTTCTGGAAAAAGGGTGGTGGACGTGATGCCCAACTCCTCCTGAAGGTACGCATTGTATCTGCTGCGCCAGCTGGGGAAACACGGCCCGGGGCCGTGCCACCCTGCAGCCACTGCAGGAAGTGCTGCCTCAGGGTTCCTCGGCAGTGGACCAACGCACATTGGCCGTGTGTGTCAGCGTCCGTCTTGGATCTCACAACGGTCACGCCATCTCCCACCCCTGAGGTCGCTGCTCTAACGAAGGTGCGCGGCACAGGTCGTGGAGGTCCACGAAACGGCAAGCAGTGGCGAACTGCAAGGCAAATCCTTGCCCTGGGGTGTATGGGACCTACCCTACCCCCCTTGGTGCTGGGGACAGAGGGGGGGTACCCGACCCCCTTCGGGTCTCAAACCATTTCACAAAAAATCGCAAAAAATAGCAAAGCGTCACAAAAAATATCAGGCTTCGCAAAAAATCACACGCTCTCAAACCATTTCACAAAAAATCGCACAATCGCGTATTGCAATTTGGGTTAGCGTGCTGGCATCGCAGCCTGGCCCCGAAGGACCATACCGTGAGGAACCGGGCCCGCTATCCTACTCTTGCTCTACGTGACACCACACGGTTTCGCTCTCCTCCTCGTTGCGCTGTAAAGGAGGGGGGACACACACACACTGGAAGCCGGAGATTGCGCCTGCTGATACTGAGGCGCAATCTTCGCGACGACGCGTTGAAAAGAGCGCGGAATAGCCGCCGAACGAAAGATGGTGGGAGAGGGGATGCAGCGGGTGCGCTTCGGAACCGCACGCAACACCCGCTTCTGGAGGAAACGTGAACGAGAAGGACGGACAGCACGTGTCTTGCGCTCCAAGAAGCGCAAGGCTTGTGAGGCCCGTGGGAAAGGGGAAGGCACGCCTGATCTAGCTGTGCTGATGATCGTGCGGGAGGAAGGAAAACCTGCTCTGTTGTTATGAAACGAGCATCGCTCCAGGGCAGATTCGTCTGCCTCCCGCATGTGCGCTACACGTTTCTGCGCGCGGGGGACCGAGGACTCAGAAGGGGAGGAAGGGGAGAAAGGAAGTCGACGCCCCACGCAAGGGCTCGGCGACGTGCACTCGTGGGAGAGCGTGTCGCTCCCTTGGTGAGACGGCGTTTCTGCCTGCCAGTCGGGAAGAGAGGGGGTTGCAGGGTCTAAAGGCACTAGGGGCTCCTGACATGGAGAGGGTGGTGGGGGTGACACAGTGTCTGATGGGGGACTAAGCCGAGTGTCGACGGGCTGAAAGCCCGGCGAGTAATCCACAACAAGGGAAGGTGCAGGCGAGAGAGGAAGGGGGGAAGCAAGTTCTGATGGGGGCATGATACTATCCTCGTCAGGCCGAAGGCGTGACGCTGAAATCGGTGAACCAGGGGACACGGGGGGTTGAGGTTCTACTCTTCTGTTGTTAAAGGAGCGTTGCCCCAGGGCAGATGCGCCTGTCTCCTGTATGGGTGCTACCCGCTTCTGCGCGCGGGGTACCGAGGACTCAGAGGGGAGAGAGGGAGAGAAAGGAAGGCGGCGCCCCACGTAAGGGCTCGGAGATCTCCGTTGCGTGGCGCTCTCTGGGAGGGGCGGCGAGCCCGTCTGCGGGGTCTGTAGCCCGTCCAGCAGGTCTGTGTGCAGCACGAGCTCCGGAGCCGGAGAGGGCGCCGGAAGCGGTGCTGTGTCTGCTGGTGGAGCGAGACGAGCATCATCAGGCTGGGAGCCCGACGATTCATCCGCATCAAGCGTAACGTGCTCTGCACCCATCTTACGCGGGGTAGGGGAAGCAGGGGTATTCATTCGAGGGGAAGGCGAGAAAATACTACGAGAAACACTTGGCCTCTATGCTGTGAGTGTTGCATTGGACGCTTCCACCTGTTGAACGGGCTCCACCTCTTGCACTTTGAACCCCCCCCCCCCATATTTTTTTTTGATTTGACAACTCCGGTTTGGTGTACCTCGATGAGCTTACCTTACCTTGTCGTCGGACACAACATATCATCGTTGTCCCAAACCCCGTAACCCACGTGAAGTGGATCATCTGAAGTGCAGAATGAGGTGGAGCAGGTGGAGCACGAAACATAAGTAAACCATAGCAAGAGAGGCCAGCAGCAGTCCCGAGTCCATCGCGTTCCTCGTAGCATTTCCCGTACCACACAGGTGTGTTATGTGCAAAATACTACGAGAAACACTTGGCCTCTATGCTGTGAGTGTTGCATTGGACGCTTCCACCCAGGACCCTTAGGACCCAAGGACTTAGGGACGCCGCGCGAACGGTCTACTATTGAAGTGATCAGGCTCCGTCGCCCATCGTATGCATCCCTCCGATGGTAATGTACCGCTTTCTACGTTGTCACGAGCACCTTGTACGGAAAACGATCGAACCTCACTCGCTGAGGGGATCCGCCTGCCTCGGCCGTGTGCCGCCGTCGTGTGGTCAGCCTCGTGATTCTTGGTGTGCCCTATCGACAACATGCCTGTCTCTCCAGTTGCCGCACCCGGCGAGAGAGTTGATGCGTCTCAACCCGGCGAAACTAAGGGGGCAAAGGTTGCACACAGCCCCGCCTGTGCTGCAACCACCCGCTCTTGGCTGACCCCCGACGTCTGGTGCGTTTCCCACTCCGGGTATTTGAATCCTCACCCTGTACCTCTTCGGGATCCTCCATCCCCTGGGGAACCCTTCCCCTCGAGGCTTCTTCACGTCTCCGACATATTGGTGTGTGCCCACATGACCCTTCTTCCTGACATCCTCGATGTCGTTTTGCACCCCGGGCGATGCACTGAGACGGCCGTATCCAGGTAGTCAGTGGCCATGCCCAGCCCCTCAGCGTGACAGTCCTCTGGTGCGCTCCCAGCACCACCACCGCGACGCTCGTGCATATTCAGCCACCATGACCCGGCAGCTCTCGCCTGGGGACAGGGCTCAGCGGATCGAGAAATCACAGTCTGAAACTCGCCTCCCAGCTCCTCCGCAGCAGTCTACTGTCCGGCCGTCTTAAACTCTCGCCCTTCGGGAGCCCGGCCAACACCCGGTGCTTTCCGGCGTGATCTCGATCGCTCTGTGGCTCTCTGTGTCCTCTCCGGTCTTCGCTGGCTGCGAGCGAGTTGCGGGGTGAAGCCCAACGCGCCTCTTCATGGCGCACTGGAGACGCTGCATGGAGTGCCCAGGGGTAGGTGTGAGAGGTGCCGGCCCTTCTGGGTGAAAGAGGGCGATCGCGCGCACTGTCGTCTCCTGAACTCCGCTCGAGCGGTGGACAACACGTTCCTGCGGCCCCCTTCCCACTGGGCTGATCCCCACTGTACCTGCCCCATCGCCCGCCTCGTAGACAGCGCATCAAACGGAGGCCCTGTGGCCCCACGTGGCGTCGATTCAGTGGTAACGCCCGGACTCAGTGTGGAGGGCGTATTTCCCGGTGCGTGAGGAAATTCGAGGCCCTGGAGGTGTGGGCATGCCAGAAGGATTCTCGGAGTCGCCTTCTTAATGAGAGAGGTGAGTCCCCGCGGACCGGAGCTTGTCGCACGCTGCAGTCGCTGTTCGGGCTTGTCGAGTAGGCTGCTGGGTACTCGGGAAGACTGGCCGACTGCCCCCCAACCTTGTGGAATGATCTCGGCCCGCTGCCATGGCTGCGGTTTCGGTGGACCCCCTCAGCGGCGGCACCGCTGACACAGGCGATGCGGACGCGTCTCTCAGTCGCTGCTTCTTTTGCTCCCCGAGCAGTGCAGCTTGGGAGAGCGTCTCGGCTGTGTTGGATACCTGATCTCTGTGTATGTCCCACGGCACCTCGCAGGTGTCCAGTCAGCAGCTCCCCTTCCCTGCATGGAACTGTGAGGTCGTACGTCTCAACACCGGGCCACAGACGCCCGGAACTCCCCCTGACCCCTGTGAATAATGCAGGCTTGAATGTGTGTCCCCCGGCAGGGAGACTATGCTTCGACGGAGTATGCCCCGCTTGGGGCGTGTGCGGGCATCCGCTTGACGCCGGGGTGCGCGTAGTCGGCATTCGCGCAGATAAGCTGGGCACGACAGACGTGCCGGCTTCTCGGGGGCGTGTCCGGGGGCGTTGCATTGGTACACGAAAACTGTCGCCCTCGGAAAGCTCACGTCGCGTCACCGTGCTCGAGCTGGATCTGGCAGGCTGTGTGTGACAGGCCACCCTTCCGCCTTCAGGTGCCGTCGCTCGGGCAAAAAGGGTGTATTTCTCAATCAAGAGAGTATGCCCCTCACGATTGTGGCACGATTGTGTCTCCCCGGGTCAGGCTCGGTATTCCAGTCGAAAGCGTAAATGCCCCTCGGCACTGTGCTGGGCGGGGTTGTGTCTCGGTCAGGAGAGGAGGTGCCCCTCAGGCAAAATCCTGCGTCTCGCGGTCGGGAGTGAGTGCCCCTCGGCAGGAATGTGTCTCGGCCAGGTGTCCCTCAGGCAGGGAATGTAATGTCTCGGCCCGGTGTCCCTCGGGCATGAATGTGCGTCTTGGCCAGGTGCCCCTCAGGCAGGGTGCCCCGTAGGCGGAAGTGTATGTCGCGGCCAGATGCCCCTCAGGCAGGGTGCCCCGTAGGCGGAAATGTATGTCTTGACCAGGTGCCCCTCGGGCAGGGTGCCTCGTAGGCGGAAGTGTATGTCTTGGCCAGGTGCCCCTCGGGCAGGGTGCCTCGTAGGCGGAAGTGTATGTCTTGGCCAGGTGCCCCTCGGGCAGGGTGTCTCGTAGGCGGAAGTGTCTGTCTTGGCCAGGTGCCCCTCGGGCAGGGTGCCTCGTAGGCGGAAGTGTCTGTCTTGGCCAGGTGCCCCTCGGGCAGGGTGCCTCGTAGGCGGGAAGTGTATGTCTTGGCCAGGTGCCCCTCGGGCAGGGTGCCTCGTAGGCGGAAGTGTATGTCTTGGCCAGGTGCCCCTCGGGCAGGGTGCCTCGTAGGCAGAGGTGTCTGTCTTGGCCAGGTGCCCCTCGGGCAGGGTGCCCCGTAGGCGGAAGTGTGTGTCTTGACCAGGTGCCCCTCGGGCAGGGTGCCTCGTAGGCGGAAATGTATGTCTTGGCCAGGTGCTCCTCAGGCAGGGTGCCCCGCAAGCGTAAGCTGTAGGTATGTCGTGGCCAGGTGCCCCTCAGGCAGGTAATGTCTCGGCGAGATGCCCCTCGGGCAGGAAAAATGCGTCTCGGCTAGGTGCCCCTCAGGCAGAAGTGGGTGTCTCGGTCCGATGCTCCTCGGCAAGATCGTGTCTCGGTCAGGAAAGTAGGAGTTGGATATCACTGACGTCACTTTGCTGCATCAGTATCGACCCATTTATCAGCACCCGACTGTTGCTCTTGGTCCCGCCTTTGTCAGCGCCTCTGTGACGGAACCTCCAGCTGAAGTATGCGTTTAGAAACCTTGAGCGCGATCAAGCGTGAAGCAGGTTTTCGGCGAGGCGCGGTGATAGTCTCGATGGCTGATGGGAATGTCCTCAATCCGCTGCGGCCACGGGCGCAGCGCTGTCCCGCTGTCACGTTCATAAGCGGCGGAGGACCACCTTGAACACCACGGCGTCATCATCCCCATCTTTTTGCGCCCCTCCTTCGTGCTGATCCCCCCGTGCACCTCGCCGTCATTTATTAGAACCAGTGCGTGGGGGTGTTGTTGTCCTCAACCGCGGCTTCGGCCCTCTTGAGACCTGACACGAGCATGGTGTGAGGGTCGTCTTCTCGGTCGGGATTTGGTGCCCCTCGGGCAAGATTGTGTATCTCTCGGTCGGGAGAGCGGGTGCCCCTCGGGCAAAATTTTTGTCTCGGTCAGGAGAACAGGTGCCCCTCGGGCGAGATGCTGCGTCTCTCGGTCGGGAGAGTGGGTGCCCCTCGGGCATAGTTTTGTCTCGGTCAGGATAACGGGTGCCCCTCGGGCAAAACTGCGTGTCTCTCGGTCGGGAGAGTGAGTGCCCCTCGGGCAGAATATTGTCTCGGTCAGGAGAACAGGTGCCCCTCGGGCGAGATGCTGCGTCTCTCGGTCGGGAGAGTGGATGCCCCTCGGGCAGAATATTGTCTCGGTCAGGAGAACAGGTGCCCCTCGGGCAAGACTGCGTGTCTCTCGGTCGGGAGAGTAGGTGCCCCTCGGGCAAAATTTTTGTCTCGGTCAGGAGAACAGGTGCCCCTCGGGCGAGATGCTGCGTCTCTCGGTCGGGAGAGTGGGTGCCCCTCGGGCAGAATATTGTCTCGGTCAGGAGAACAGGTGCCCCTCGGGCAAAACTGCGTGTCTCTCGGTCGGGAGAGTGAGTGCCCCTCGGGCAGAATATTGTCTCGGTCAGGAAACCAGGTGCCCCTCGGGCAAGACTGCGTGTCTCTCGGTCAGGAGAGTGGGTGCCCCTCGGGCAGGGTAGAATGCTGCGTCTCTCGGACGGTCAGATCGTGTGTCCCTCAGTCAGGAGAGGAGGTCTCGGTCGCTAAAAACGCGCCCCCTCGGGCAGAGTGGTTGTGTCATCGCTGTTGTGTCACACCAATTGCCTCTCGGGCGGTGTGTCTTTTTTGATTTGACAACTCCGGTTTGGTGTACCTCGATGAGCTTACCTTACCTTGTCGTCGGACACAACATATCATCGTTGTCCCAAACCCCGTAACCCACGTGAAGTGGATCATCTGAAGTGCAGAATGAGGTGGAGCAGGTGGAGCACGAAACATAAGTAAACCATAGCAAGAGAGGCCAGCAGCAGTCCCGAGTCCATCGCGTTCCTCGTAGCATTTCCCGTACCACACAGGTGTGTTATGTGCAAAAGAAAACCAGGAAATTCGCGTGGGGTCAGCGCAGATGACTCCGCAGAAGAACCCAACTCGCCCTCACTGGGCTGATCGTCGGGGCAGTGAAGAGCCAAATGCTCAATCACGCCCGGCCAAAGAAGAAGAAGAGACGCACACATGTCCCACTCTGGCTGTCGCACACACACTATCCCAGCCCCCCAGAGGGACGGGCCCTCGTCAGAGTGATCTAAACAAATGGCGGTGCGTTTCACGGCATCCTGCCCCATCGAGTCCTCGTCGGAGGCGTCCAGAACGATGGCGGTGCGTTTTACCGCAGCCGCAGCCGTCGTGTCGCTATCCATCACAGACGAGGGAGGGACTTCCTCGCTGGTGGAGCCCGCATCATCAGCGTCGTCTCCATCATGCTCAGTGGCACCAGAGCTGCCCTCCTCTCCCTCGCTGTCAGAATCGTCATCGCAGCTGCTGCTGTCGTCATCCGTGCTCGCAACTTGGTCGACCCTGGGGGCGCGCCCATGGTGGCCGGCCGCGCAGCATGTCTTCACATTGGCGCAGGTGCCGCACCGCGTCATGTGGTGTGTCTCACAGCACATCACCTTCAGGCCGTCCGCGTGGTGGTGGTGGACGCGGCAACACGCAGCTATCGTCAGTGCGTAATTCCGCTTGGCGGTATCGCACTCGTCGCATTTCGGTTTCGAATGCGCGTTGCACACTTTCCGGGGGCCCAGAGACGTGCTCGCGAGCGACCGCGGCACTGGTACAGGTATAGCGCTGCGCGGCGGGGGCGGGCGTGGCCCATCCCATTGTGAGGCTCGCGTGGTCCGGGGGATCCCAGTGTAGTCTGGGAACACGTTTGTTCCCCACCTCACGATATTGCCGTCTGCATCGACGCCTGCGGCCGCACATGCCTGTTCTGCACTCGCCTCTAACGCCGTGATCGTCTCTGCCCCACCTGCGAACACGGGCCGAGGTGTCATCCCGCCCCAGACCTCTCCAGCGCCTACCGAGCAGAGGGAGCCGACCCGGTCCTCGCGTCGCGCAGGCCACGGGGTAGGAAGGCTTAGCTGGTCGCATAGCCTCGTCAGGCAGCCCATCATCGTCCAGAGGAGGTTGCCACGCTCGGCCATCGCGGGGTTGGAGGTTCGTGCCGAGCGCTCCGAGGGCTGTAACGCCTTCCCTGTGAAGACCTCGAAGTCAAGGGCGAGCTCGATGTTCGACACCGTGCCTTGCTTCGTCCATTGGAGCGCTGCGAGCCACGCAAGTATCGCCCTGAGAGACGCAGCGCTATACGGCCACAGCCGCGCTGCTGGCTTCTCTGGGATACTGGATACGTCGAAGTCAAAAGTCTCTGCTGGCCAGGAGAGAGCAGCCGTCCAGGGGTGCACGAGGGGTCCAGAGCGCCGCATCTTCGCCTCGAGCTCCCACCGCTTCAGCACGATGCGCCCCATCAGCGTGTGCAGCAAGGTCTCGTCTACCTGGAATCCCTCTGGCACCACGCCGTATCTCGCAAGGCACGGGGGCCACTCTGAGCGGTCCAGCTGCAGCAGGGGTTCGAACTGAGGTTGAGACCTGACGGAGTCAAACGCACTGCATGCCCACCAAAGGTGATCAGGCGTGTCACTGTCCGCACCATCGCAGTGTACACACAGCTTGGGGTCCCGCACGTCTGCCTCTTCCGCCGCCGGATTGGACACGATATCCCAGTCGAAGGAATCCTGAGAACCAAGAAGATCGGCGTCTTCCTGCTCCTCGTCCTCCTCCTCTTCGTACTCGCACTCCTCCACGCACAATCGCGGACCATTTCACAAAAAATCACAAAAAATAGCACAATTGGAAACCATTTCACAAAAAATCGCAAAAAATAGCAGCGCGGTTTTTGTGAATTTTTGTGAATTTTTGGTGCGTTGTTCTTCGTTTTTGGGAGACGCTGTGAATTCGCCAAGGCGGTATTACCCCAATTCTCAAGATTTGTGTTTGGTTTCTCTTATGCCTTTTGTCTTCTCCGTTCAGGATCAACTCATCAAAAAAAAACAGTCGCGCAGAAAAAATTACGACGTAAATAAAACGGGTCGATGTGTGTCGGAGGGAAGACGGGGTATTTGGGAGGCTAGCTTGATTGGATTGATTGTGCTGCTTTGTCTTGCAGTGATACAGAGGCGAATGCGGAAAGCCGACTCGATCCCCCTCCCCCCCCCTCCCCTACCCACCCACCCACCCCCCGAAACACCACGGCATAGCGATTTTCGGTTTTCGCACACGTGAGCGTGCGAAAATCCCCAGACTAACTGCGTCCCCAACACACATTCTCAAAAATCGCTGTTCAACGGCATTTCGGGGAGGGGGGGGGGGGCAGCAGGGCAGGGACAGGAGGAGAGGGGGGCGGGGGAGGGCTTTCCACACACACACACACACACACAAGCCCTCAAGACTCTTGAAGCGGCCTGACTATTTAGTGTCTACGTCGCAGCAAGGGGGCGATATATACCACCCTTTTTATTGATTTCACGTGTCAGTGTTTGACTTTTTCGCAACTTCATTTCTGCCTTTTTCTCCCTCTCCAACCCCACCCGTGACACCACCAGGGTTTAGCTAGCCCTGGTCCGATTATCCCCGGTTCTTCGCTGAAGAGACGCGGCCGGGGGGAGGGGTACGAAGAGTACGCGTCGAAACCGGTGTCACGTCGTGTTGGGGAATCCTTCGGGAGTGCGATACTGAAGGGGAGGTGCTACTGCCCGTGCAGGGCGACACCGCCTTAAAACTTGATAACCACACACAAACCCTCAAAATCCCCCAGGCCTGATGAGCAAACCCCCCTGCCCCATGTTGTGATTTCCTTTCTACCTTGCACAAAACATCCCATTTGCCCCTTTTCTTCCTTCGAAAGTGTTGTGACTACCCCCCCTTCCCCACCCCTCGGGAGTGCCACTCCTCTGGTGGTTAAAAGTGACCCGCCGTTGTGCCTTCGGCATCTGTTGCGTGTGCCGTCGTATGCTTCCTATGCACTAGTTATAGCTATCCGGGGGCGGTCTGCTGTCGCACCAGTGGGCTGCCCCACCTCTGCACCCTCGGTTTTTAAGATGTTCGCCACAGCGGAGAATGATCCCCTTCTCTGTGGCGATCGAGCCAAGCTGGACGAGGTTCGCCTTCGGGCGAAGGTCATGTGGGCGGACAAAAGGTGCCTGCTCCTGAGACTCATCAGCAACCTGTTTCTTCCTTCAAGTCCTCAAGACTCTTGAAGCGGCCTGACTATTTAGTGTCTTCGTCGCAGCAAGGGGGCGATATATACCGCCTTTTTATTGATTTCACGTGTCAGTGTTTGACTTTTTCGCAACTTCATTTCTTCCTTTTCTCCCTCTCCAACCCCACCCGTGACACCACCAGGGTTTAGCTAGCCCTGGTCCGATTATCCCCGGTTCTTCGCTGAAGAGACGCGGCCGGGGGGAGGGGTACGAAGAGTACGCGTCGAAACCGGTGTCACGCCGTGTTGGGGAATCCTTCGGGAGTGCGATACTGAAGGGGAGGTGCTACTGCCCGTGCAGGGCGACACCGCCTTAAAACTTTATAACCACACACACACACACACACACACCCAGTTGTGGAGCCACCGAGGCATCCGGCCGCACTGTTGATGGGTTGCCGCACTGCACAGGCAGAGAGGGTTGCTGTTGTGAGAGCTTGAGGGTTGCATGTGTGGCGTGGTTTTTGAACCCAACTCTGGTTGCCCGTGTTTACATAAATAAGCATGTCGAGGGCAATGCAGCAGCGGGGGGGGGGCAGGGCTGGGTATCCTCCCACACACACACAGCGCCACACGCAAAGATTCGTCATCATCATTGGGGCGTGTGGAAGAACAGGAAAACTGTTAAGTTGAGCGGGGGGGGGGGGGGCGGGATGGACCCATGATGAACATACATCTCAAGAGGGGACGCCCGTTCTGTTTTGATTTGCGTTGTTTGGAGACAAAAAGGATGCAAAGGATAAGCCTCTTGGCGAATCAAAAAATACCCCCTCCCCTCCCCTCCCCTCCCCTCCCAAATAGTCTTGGTGCCTAAAGAATTACAACGTGGATTCCATCGGGTTGGGGTGGGGTGGGAGGTGGGGTTGAGTGGAGGGGATTCGGTTTTGTGATGATACTTTTGAAAGTCGACTGGGGGACTGCGGGGTAACGCCGAAAGCGCACAAAAGACGCACACCCGTTTAGAGGTGGGTAGGGGGGGGTGGGGGGTGGGGCACTGGTGCGGTCTCGCTGCAACAACATGCCAACCGCTCGGACTGTGATGGTTTTTGAAACAATGGGCAGGGCCTGGAGGGGGGTGTGTGCCACTCCCTGCACATTGTCATTCACACGCAGGCGTGCGAACTGTATATTTTTCGCAAAATAAAGGGGGGGGGGGGTGGGGAAGGGTTTATCATGGATGTGGATGTGCCTGGTAGGCCCCCTTATCTTCTTCGGGAGGTACCAGGGGCGTGTGCCAGCTGTGTGAATCGAGTTTTTAAACTTTGGGGGCCCTCGCTACCAAGTGTGACTGAGTGAGAAAAAGTGAGAAGTCAGCCATGTTTGGCTGACAACTGACGACTCGTGACTCACAGTGACTCGTAGCGAGGGCCCCCTTTTGCTGTGATTTTTTTTTCGTGATTTTTTTTGGCACAAAAAAGAAACACACGCCAGCAGAGAACGTAACGCGACGACAACAGAATCATCAGGATACCCCCAGGCCCTGCGCGAAGGTCTGACGACCAACAATAATCAAGGGCAGAACAAACGTAGCCCAACACTTCTTTCCTTCTGCACTTCAGAGGAGGCCAAACCATGGCGTGTATTCTTATCCACCGCCAGTCCACAGCACAGACCACACCAGCACGTGGCCATGTGTGTTGGGACCGCGGGCCCCACCACGACAACACCAAGAAGAACAACGACCGGCGGGGTGGGTGCCGGCCGTGTGGTGGTGGGGCGGGTCTAGTTTCTCAAAGTTTCCTCAGTTCGGTCGGTGCCGCACCGGGGGTTTCATCATCTCTTCATCTCTAGGGTTTTGAGGCGTTTTGCGCCATGGGCGGAATAGCGTTGGCATGCCGCTCGGATGTTGGCACCTTACACACATCTGCATGTATCGCCCTCACAGCGCAAAGGGGAGTGGGGGGGGGGGGTGCGCGGTTGGGGAAAAAACACATCATGTGCCCCCCTGCTGGCTCGTAAAGGGACAGCAAAAATGCGGGGAGACAAGACCAAAAACCGCCGCCTCTTATCAGCCTGACAGAGTCTATTTTACTTATTCTTTTTGCAGGGACTGCAAAAAAACCCCCAAGGGGTGGGGACTCACTGGGGAGGGGCCTCCGGGTCAGGAAGCGCGCAGGGGCCCCTCGACTGGGGTTTTGGTTATATGATGTTGCAATGCCCCCCACCTCTTGGGGGACTTCGCTCTTTTTTTGTTGACATGTGTCAAACTGTCAGTCGGCCTCCTCGTTGACTCACCTTTCTGCATTTCTGAGCGAAGGGCCACTTTGAATGAGCCAAGGTGCATCATGGCGGCAATAACTTTACGCGTTGCGGCACGCGTTGGTTCGCTCCACCACACGGAAGTTAAGAATAAGAATTAGAGGGGGTCTTCGCTACGGGGTGACCGTCATTGCATTTTGGTGAATTTCCTGTTAATTAGCTAAAAACTGACGGAGATTGACGGAGGATAACGGCCAGCGAAGACCCCCAGAACATTGTTTTCTACGCACTTACGACCCTCCGACCTGATGAAGGGGGTCGTGTGTAGAGCAAGGCAGAACTAAATGACACTTTCCGCGTGAAAGGTCGTGTGGGCACAAGAATGAAAAATACAAAATAAAAGAGTAATTATTAGTATCCAGCTGAGAGGGAGAGAGAGACAGGTGTGTGGTGCTGATGCAGCAAAGTGCATTCTGGGAGGGGGGGGGGGGTGCGAAAGGGAGGAAGATATTGCCCCCATCGAAGGGGTTTGGAAGAACAAAGGCAGACGACACACGCGACAGAATCGTGCCGTGGGCGGGGTGGGCTGTGCCGTGTGCCCGTTCCACTCAAGATACACGGGTCACGCGGTCTTCAAATCTACAGGTAGAACAGAAAGGAGAGAGTCTATCCAGCAAGCCTTGGTGCACAGCGCAGCCCTGTCCCAAAGGGGGGGCATGGCTCCTATGTGCACACATGAGAGAGAAAAAAAAATCCGGCCGACGAACAATAACTGCCCCAGCCTCCCCCCCCCCCCCCTACCCATACTAACAAAGGCGGTGGCACTGTCGGAGAACCCCAAGTGGCAGGCTTGCGGGTTGCCTCGGCCAGCCCATGTGGTGTGGAAGCATGACGTGGAGGGGGAGGAAGAGGAGAGAGAGAGTCATCAAATAGCACACACGCCATGAGACGCACCCCGTCGCCCCGTCGTTAGAACCCTTTGGGCTTGGCCAGGATGAGTTTGCATGTGTGCAAACCCATCCTAACCAAGCCCAAAGCATGTATGGCAGTGCCCTGAGCGGCCCCCCTGTGAGGATGGGCCGCGTTTTTTTCGGAAGGCATTGTCTTGCCCTATGCGGCAGTAGGCCTTGTTGCCCCGAAGAGATACTCTTGAAGGGGGCCTTCGCTGTGGGGGTGGTCGTCGGTGCATTTCCCTGTGTGTTAAATCCGCGAGCTGGGTGCATGCAGATCAGGACAAGTTCCATGAGCTGGGAATTAGCTGAAAGCAGCACACGGACGGAAAACTGACGAAGAGATTTGGCGAAGAATAACGACCAGTGAAGACCCCCTTTGCACTTCCATTAAAGACGATGTGTCCCCAACAAAATCCAGCAAAACAAAGAAGAAAGAAGGCACAGAAAGCTTCCCAGAGTTGGGCTCTGCTGGGGGGGGGCGACCTGGGGTATCACAAAGGTGCGCCGTTGCCAGGCCTGGAAAAAATAGTACATCACACGACAAGAAAGGTGGGGGTCGAAAGCAACACGGTTAAAAAAGCAGATCGGAACTGCCTCTTTTGTTGTGTCAGGGGGGTGGGGGGGTGTGGGCGGCGAAGGCCTTGGTTTTTTTCTGTCTGAAAGGCTGTGGTGAAAAGTAAAACAAGCACCCCAAGCCTTCCAATTGATGTGTTCCCTCTGGTTCATTCGCGACCTCGCTTTGTCGCATGGAATCTAACGCTGGAAAGGGGGCGAGGCCTTCGCCTGACAGCAACAGACAGGGCGGGGGAGGGTCCTCGCTACCGGCAAGAGTTTTGGCAATAAAAGACTTGAGTCGTTGTTCTCCTCTTCAATAAAGGGGCAACTTTCTCCAATAAAAATTAGAGAAAATGCACCAAAAACTCGCCGCTTCGAAGATACCCCCCTTTGAGTGTCCTCGCACCGCACAATAGGAGCCCCCAACAGGCAGAGCGAAGGCCTTCCCAAGAATTGTTTGAAGAGCCCGATGTCGGATACGGATCAAGCATTCACCACACATTTTTTTCCAGTTGGGGATAGTTGTCCTAGGGTATTGAAAGAACATGAGAGAGGCAGGGAAACAGAATAACATGACCTCGCAAGATATGAAGCCCAGAACTCGAAGTCTAGAATTAAAAGGTCGCACGGGAGGGGGGGTGGGGGGGCGCCAGGCTGGCGGACAAGAGATTGCCGGTGTGTGTGCGCATTCATGATGATGTCCTTTTCTTTGGATTGGACACATCACGAGCTGCAGGAGCGGTTGGGGGGCCTTCGGCTCCAGACGTGTGGCGCCTCGTGAAAGAGGAGACAGACTGAAACAGTTCTCACACAGAGCTGAGGCACACCCGTTCTGCAGGAGGGTGTCAATTTTTGGGGGCGGAGCTCAGGAGAGTGGAGTACTCTCCCGGAAAAGTTCCCCTGGGGGAGCAAAAAAACACGGTGTACTGAAGGCGGTGTCGCCCGACGCCCCTCAGCAGCTCCCAGCGAACCCTGTCAAAAGAAGGCAGGAAATTACAAAAAAAACTGCTCCTTCGAAGATCAGCCGCAATCTGCGTGGGAGGGCCCGGGCGATGTGACCAAAAGCGGATGCGCACCGGTTAAACGGAGCTTTGGAGTGGGGGCACACAGAAACCTCCCGATTTGGGAGGGTGTGGACCAGTGTTTAAGATACTGTTATGGAAAACGGGGCTTAGCCCCGGTTTTTGAGATTTTGCCCCGAAAAACCGGGGGTGCCTCTTTTTTTTTTTCACCGGGATTTTTCTGAGATTCTGTCCGGGTACTACTTTTGGCCAGAGGAGGCCGGGGCCAAGAGCACAGTGCCCTGCCCCAGGCGTTAGCCCGATGAACCTGTTGAGCACAAGGTGCACGTTGCCTACATGCGGCGTGCGACTATGGAGCAGAATCAGCTGTTCACTACCGTGGCCTCCGGCGGCTGGGGGGCTCCGCCCCCCAGACCCCCCTGTGGCCTGTGCCTGTCCAGAACCGAGTCCGCAAGGGCAACCTGCGATGCTTTCAGCACCACCACGCTCTCAAGAACGCCTCCTCGACTAGCTCCTTCGTGTTGACGACAAGGATCGCGCTCCTCTCGGACCTGGCAGCGGCGGCGAGGTCAGTCCCCCGCAGAGGAGCCACCCTGCCCATCCCAGTTGAGTGGCGTGGGGTGGGGTGTTGTGGGAAGGGAAAGCCCTTCCATTTGGGGACATGACCGAACTTTTACCCCCGATTACCCCCGGTTTTCGGCGCGCAGCCCGGAACCCTATCTTTTACCCTGGTGTGGACAACATGTCGTTTTTTTTGAGGGCTGTACCCACCCCGACTCGAAAAGCTTGAGCAACAAGAATGGATGAGGGTGTGGGGGGACAGAGACATCAGAAATAGCAAGATTCAGCAACACAACAGAGTCAGGGGGGGGAGGGGGGAAAATGTCGAACCTTCGGAAACTTCCTAACCTTATGCATAGCACCTGTACACGGCGGCAGGCAGGGGGGTCCGTGTAGCCAGGGCGCGCGCAGCAACAGTGCGGGGGGATGGGGTAAGAAAACCCGTTTGTTTTTATTGATATCCACGACCCCACACACCCCAACGCGCGGGGCAACCTTTGCCTTTTTTTTGGGGAGTGCGTCGCCGTGGGGCCAGCCAAAGTTGAGGGTTCAGGAGCGGGTAACGTGTTGGCTGGGTTGGTTGGGTGGTTAGGTCGGGGTGTATGTATGTGCGGTGGCTTGGACCACTCCTCCATCCAGCCAAGGGTGTGTCTGTTGTGTCTGACGGCCCTCCCTCTCCGATTTGGGGAAGGGGGGGTTGCCAGCAGCACAGCCCTTCTGTTGCGGACGGATCGTGGCACCCGCCACTATTGTGCGTGCGTACAGAGCAGAATCAGTCGTGTCCCAAAAAGTATCACACAAAAGCCGAATGAAGAAGAAGGGGGGGAGGTGGTGGTGTCGGGGGGTGGGTGCAAGGGTTAGCCTGGGGCAGCATTGCAAGGGAAACACGCGAGGGGGGAGGGGGGGGGGGGGAATTTGCATAGTTTATTGCAGCGTCAACAGCCCTGTTTGACTCTTTCCAAACGAAGAAGAGTGGGGTGGCGGCGGGAACGAAGAGGGGATGGGGTGGGGTACTTCCGGGTGGAAGGGGGGGGGAGGGGGGGGGGGAAGGCACTTTTGGAAGAAGAGGGGTGTGCCAAATGGAATCCAAGTGGGCCAGGCGGGATTGGGCGAGGGGGGGATGGGGAGGGGGGGGGGGGGGGTTGTGCAACAGGGGAAGGGAGAGAGAGGAGGAGGGGAGGGGAGGGGAGGGGAGAGGGGGGTGGGTGATGAGAAAACTCACAAACACAACCCCCACAGCCCCCCCCAAGGCAGCAAATCCACCGAGCTCCCTCCCCCCACCCCACTCTCCCCCCCTACCAATGCAGCGCTCTCTCAGCCTTGGTACATTTGTGTTTTGTATTCTTTTTGATGAGGCGTTTTGGCGCTTCTGCACACAAAACCCTGAAACGAATGGATAACACACACCCCCTCGTGGTTTCTTCTTTTGACCTGAAAAAAATGGAAGAACCGGGGGGAGGGGAGGAGGGGCGGGTGGGGGGGGGGGGGGGGGGTTTCTTTCCTTCACGGTGGGATCTTGTAAATTTTACATGTATAACTACAAGTATATACATGTATTATACATGGATAATACTTGCATGTCAACTATTATACATGTATAATACATGTATATGCCTGAAATATACATGTAAAATACATGTATATCAAGTAAAAATACATGTATGATACTTGCATGTCAACTATTATACATGTATTTTTACTTAATATACCGTATACGTAAATATTATGGAACGTAAATATTATGGAACGGGCCCATTTTTGCCTGGTCCGTTCCATAATATTTACGTTCCATAATATTTACAGGGCCAGTTGGGGACTCGGTGGTGAGGATGGCTTGCCTCAGGAATCGCGCGAAAAGTGCACGAGTAGGCCCCGTCAGGGACTCTGTATGCCGTACGATCACCTGGCCCAAGTCCCCGAGTCGCAGAAAGCCCTGTAAATATTATGGAACGAAAAAAATCTGGAACGCCAACCCACCAGCGTTCCAAAATATTTACGTTCCATAATATTTACGTTCCATAATATTTACGTTCCAAAATATTTACGTATACGGTACATGTATTTTACATGTATATTTCAGGCATTTACATGTATTTTACATGTATAATACTTGTCATGCAAGTATTATACATGTAAAATACTTGCATGACAAGTAAAATACTTGCATGCAAGTAAAATACATGTATTTTACTTGCATGCAAGTATTTTACTTGTCATGCAAGTATTATACATGTATTTTACTTGTCATGCAAGTATTTTACATGTATAATACTTGCATGACAAGTATTATACATGTAAAATACATGTAAATGCCTGAAATATACATGTAAAATACATGTATATCAAGTAAAAATACATGTATAATAGTTGACATGCAAGTATTATACATGTATTTTTACTTGATATACATGTATTTTACATGTATATTTCAGGCATATACATGTATTATACATGTATAATAGTTGACATGCAAGTATTATACATGTATAATACATGTATATACTTGTAGTTATACATGTAAAATTTACAAGATCCCACCGTGTTTTTCTGACCCTGATTGGCTCACCCCCGCCCCCCCCCCCCCAGCTCCCCCGAGTGGCTCGCAAAGCCAGAAGGCGTTCTGCGCGCCCCACCGTATAAAGCTGTCCACTCCCGAGGGTCTTTCGCTACCGGTGTCGAAAAAACGGCGAGTTCCACATGCATTGAAGTTTTTGGGTCAGCGTGCTGGAGTGAAGCACGAGGGAGGCACTGCTGGTCTGCTGGAGTGTCCCCCTAGTCTAGTCTATCGGCTGCTGAGTACACAACGCGAGAACCCGCTACCACTAAGCGCCAGCTCAGTGATCGCTGTCAGACGACAGGGGCTCGGGGCTTCCCCGGCGGCGGGAGGACAGGTGGCGGGACCTCCGCATCTGCGCGCTCTCCCGCGAAATCTCCGCCACCAGCTGCATCTCCTCCACCATCTTCGCGAAGTAGGCATCCTCTGCCTGCAGCTTCTGCTTGTACAGCGCCAGGGGGCTCGCCACTGGGCTGTTGTGCGCCTCGTTGCCGAACCACTTCTCGTTCGCCGCAGCAACAGCCTTCTTCATCGCGACCGACCTCTGCGCGCGGCGCATCTCACGGCGCGACGCCTCCACCCCGTTGGAAGGCCCAGTCATGCCCATTGCAAGATACAACCTCCCTCCTTTTCAACACAAGCGGGGGGGCGGGCTTTAGGCTGCGCCTCCCTTCTCCGGTCTCCTGCCCCTGAGGAAGGGGGGAAGCGCGGGCTATTGCGCAGAGTCGCAGAGGAGGGCAGGGGGGGGTGGGGTGGGGGAGGAAAGGTGTTTGAGTTGAGGTTGTGGCGAGGTTTGTTGGTTTGGTTTGTGTGTGTGTGTTGGTTCTGGTGTTTCTTTGGTTATTTCTGGTTTTCAGAAAGAGAGAAGAGAGAAGGGGGGGTGTGTGATGGGGACGGGCAGTGCAGCAAAGCTGCTGTGTGCCTACAGGGTATGGTACTTAAGTGGCAGGGATGCTGTGTATATTCCCGTAGCAGCCGTGTTCTTCGTGGTCTGCTCGGTTGGGGGGGGGGTACCTGTTGTGTGTGGGTGGTGGAGCTGCCGGGGCTGTGTGTGTTTCCTTCATAACTCCCTGGATTCCGACGAAAAAAGTGTGCTTGGCGGGTCGACAGTTCGCAACACTACTGCTGGGATGGGGATGGCGACACATAACTGCAAGTTGTTGGGGCGGGGCGGGTAAGGGGGTGGGGGGAGGGGTCTGTCTGGGGGGATGCCCGGGAGGGACAACAGACGCGCCACTCCCCGAGAGAGACGCACAACCCCATGAATGCGGGAAAAGAAGGGCCCCGCCGCACAGAGGGACCTGGTTGAGACTTGGTTTACTCAAAATGTCAAATGGGAGGGGGGGGGGGGGGGCCAACCTTCCCCACACACGCCCCGACCCCACCCCGCCCCTGCACCCCTCCCTCCCGATAGACTCTACCCACCCCCCCCACCCCCACCGCCCGCGTTGGCACCGTGGCGGGGCCCCGGTTTGCAAGGAGGGGGTGGGGATAACGGAGACACGAAGGCCCAAAAAGGCCTTGCTGCTATATCTTCTGCAGGTCTCCCCTGCACCCCCCCCCCTCTCCCGTTCCCATTGCACTGCCCAACCCACCCAACCCAGCTCCTGACACAAACTATAATCTATGCAGGAGGTGGTCCTGCGGGGGTTCTGGCTATGCCTTTGTGCTTCTCCTCCACCATGGTCTTGTAGGAATGCACCTGCACCTCCAGCTCCTTGGACATGTCGACGAGTTTTCGTATTTTCTTGTCCTGAAGGTGGAGCCGGGTTTTCAGGACGCTGATCTCCGTCCAGAGCGTCGTCACATAGAGCGCCAGGCAAAGAAACCCGGCGACGGAGCAGGCTGCCAGCCCCATTGCACGCCCGTAGGCTTCCCACGGAAATTTTTCGAAGCCGTCAGGAGTGGCGTCGCCTTCCGCGGCACGCTTCTGCATCTCGCCCCAGTCCACCTCGTGCTGCGACATGTCCATGTGATCCATGGCCTTCTCGATACCGCGCACCTCCGGCGTTTGCAGCCTCGTCTGGAAGACCCTGTAGGTCACGTTGGCATTGTGGCCCGGTGCGATCCGCCCGAGGGGACGAGGCACCGAAGCTCGGCGAGACTGTGCTGCCAAACACACCCTGCTCCCTGACATGGTCCCTGAGGGTGGGGGGGGGGGGGGGGGGAGGTGTTCCCGTGTAGGGGTGCCCTGGGTAGAGGATGGGGTGTCGTCGCCTGCCATCCGCTTCCGCCCCACCCCCCCTCCCCAATTTTCGTGTTTGTCTTAACTCAACAACCCCCTCCCCAAGCTCGGTAACTGCCGGTGAATATCTTCACAACGGGAAGGTACAAACCGAGCCAATAGATCTCCCCGTTCCCCATTTTTCAAAACCCAACAAACATCGAAAAAACCCCTCCCTCACCCCCCACCCCCCCCACCCCGGCGGATGACGATGCTGGGGCTTCTCGCGGCGGTGTTAGCGGCGAGCTGGGCCAAGCCGGCCAGAAGAAGGCGACGCGGGCGATGGCGGGCGAGAAGGAGGGGGCGGCTGACGGCCCTCCTGGGACGGCGGAGCAGGCGAGCGGGCCGGGTGGTACCGTGCGCCGTCCTCTTAGCAGGGCGAAACGATGCGCATAGAGCCCGTCAGTGGCTCCGGGCCCGGTCCCTGGGTGCGCACCCAGAAACGCGTGGGGGAACCCACAGGCGCGTGGTCGACAGCCAAGCGGCAGCTGACTGCCGCTCGCGGGGGTCCGGACCCCCCGCTCCAGGGGGCGGGAGACCACCGCGTGTGTGTAGACATTGTGGGGGGGAGGGGGCGGATAGTGGGTCGTGAAACAGATGAAAAAAGATACGGCTCAACTTGGGAGTGCCAAGTGGAGGAGCTGTCCTGAGTGGAGGAGGGGCGGGGGGGGGGGGGGGGGGGGGAAGAGTACACGACGCGGTCCTCACCACCGCCACGACGGAGAGCCACAGCACCGCAAGCACCACCACCAGCAGCATCCCCACCCACCTGTGCTCCGACCCGTGCCACGCGATCATGAAGGCGGACGGGGCGATCGAGGCGTACAGGAAGGCGAAGGGCCTTAGTAGTAGTAGATGTTCAGCGTGTCATCATAACCCAGAGTCGCAAAGTGGACACCATCAGGTGACACCGGGCGACACCACCTCGCTTATGTGGTCTGTCACGACCTCGAAGCAGGGGTGGGGCTGGGGTATCTTTCAGATAGGCAGCACATTCCCCATACCCAGAACATGTGGAAAAGGAACATCTCTGGCGCCTTTGCATCAGCCCACAGGGGAGTAACGAGTCTCTGCACGGCGCGGTTCACAATGCGGAACAGAACAGGGGTGGGAAGGGGGACAGGGGTGCATCAAGTCGACACCGCCGCCTGCAAGTGCTGCGGGTTGCCTACGTTGCAGCTGGGAGCAGCACAAAGGCAAGGGATAATTCGACTCGATTCGTACGAATCTCGGAGCCTGGGCGATCCTTCGCCTGAAACGTGGATCTGGTGGAAAAGGCAGTGGTAAGCGATCGAAAGGGATGTAGTCTGGTGGGGAGGCCAGGACTGCAGGTCCTGAACCTGGGAGATAGGAGGAAGAACAACAACACGCGCCTTCGTCAGTCACTCATATCATGATGTGATCTGCACTGTCGACACACAAAGGGAGAGCTCACAGGCCGGAGATGTCCCACACAAGCAGCTGGCCGTCGTGGCCTGCTGTGGCCACACGTGTGCCGTTGGGCGAGAAGCTCAGGCGGTGCACACCTCCCGTGTGCCCCACAAGCGTTGCCACCGCCGCCCCGCCGCTGGTGCCCCACACCACCACCGGGCCCACCCCGGTAGCGGCAACGAGGCGCCCGTCAGGTGAGTGCTGCACGTCGAACACAAACCCGGACGCGTGTTGCAGCCGCAGCCGCTCGCTGACAGCGTTGCCGGCCCACAGCCCCACACGCACCGTCCCGTCGTCCATCCCACGCGCAAGCTCGTCCCCGCCCGGCGAGAAGGACAGCGCCGTCACACGCGCCCCAACAGACACCACTGCCGCCTCCTGCTGCCCGTTGTCCATGGCGAACACACGCACGGCCTCCTCCGCCTCCGCGTGCACCGTCACAGCCGCCAAGCGTGCCGCTGACGACACACCGGAACCAGGTCCAGATCCAGAGCCAGCTCCAGCAGGCAGGAACACCACCTCACCCACAGGCATGTGCAGCACCTGTTTCGGCCGCATCCCCTCAACGGCGTCGTGCACACGCGTCACGTCCTCCTCCACCCCGCCGGCCACGAGGAGAAGCCCGTCCGGCGAGAAGCGCACACGGCGCACAGGTGCAGCCACCGCGTCCCCGTGCTCCAGGTCCAGCAGCACCGCCCCTGTCGTGGCGTCGCACACCACAGCACGCCCACCGGCCCCGCCTGCCGCGACACGCGTCCCGTCCGGCGAGAAGGCCACGTCGTGCGCGGCAAAGCCACCGCACGCGAGCGACCGCAGCTGTGCCCCGGTCGCAGCGCTGAAGACACGCACCACCCCGTCCGCACCGCCTGTCGCGATCTCCGCACCGTCGTGCGAGTGTGCCACGCTCAGCACGCTGCCCGTGTGCTGGATTCGCAGCACGCACCGCTGCGATGCACCCGCACCGCACACACTGGTGAACGTATCGGGTGCTTCGCAGCCGGGTGGCACAGGGGTCACGGGTGCGGGTGTGGGAGGTGAAGGTGTCGGAGGCGAATCTGTTGCTGGTACGTGGTCCCACAGGAGGATCCCCGCATTGGACCCGTAGTTTCCAGTGATGATGGTGTCACTCTTGTGGAAGTATGACACTGCGTACACGTATGAGTTCGGCGAGCTGTAGGACTGCAACAGGGTGCCGCTGTCCACTGTGTACACCTTGATGGCACGATCATAAACCAGCACCACCTTGCTCCAGTCCTGAGAGAAGGACATTGCCTCCGCGTACACTGCCTTCTCAATCTTCTTGTGGAGGGAGTAGTCGCTCAGCTTGTAGATGTTCACCGTGTCATCGGGCCTCTCACCCAGACTCGCGAAGTAAAGACCATCTGGCGACACCTGTATGGAGTACACATCGCTTGTGTGATCTTCAAGCGTCTTGAGATCACCAGTCGTTGTGTCCCACACACCCACGTTGTGATCCCTCGCCCCACTGATGAGCCTCCCCCCGTCAAGGGTGTACGCCAAGCTCCAGACCCGATAGGCGTGTCCCCCAGTGAGGGCCAGCACCAAGGCACCAGTCGCAGCATCCCAGATGTAGATGTTGTACCTGGTGCCGTCTTCATGCCCAGAAGCAACACGTGTCCCGTCTGGTGAGTATGCAACAGCACTGCAATACCCTTTCGATGTGTCCGACCACAGTTCTTTCCCACTGCTCAAGCTGACGACAGCAACCCCACCATCCCGCAGTGCCACCGCCAGTTGGTTCGCATCAGGAGAGAACGCTGCTTCGGAAGCAGACGCGTAGGGGGGCACTGTGACAGCAGCACCTGTTGCCACGTCGTACACATGCAAACCGCCCACCGCAGACACCGCAACTACCTTGTCGTCATGCGAAACTGCGACACGCCAGACCTTATCCAGCCCATTTGCAAGCTCCGCACTGCACTGGGGACCCGCCTCACTAGGGCATGGCGGGAGAGCACCGAAGCAGAGCGACAGCAGTGCCGCTACGGCTGCCATGGCTGCGGTGTGCGCAGATGTGTGTCCTATCTGTCGGGTGGTGGTGTCAGGGCTGTTGTGGCGCCCTCCTCCTCAGACACGGTGGTGGCAGCACAGCTTCAGCTGCCGCCGTGGGGCGGCACACCATTCCAGGCAGGCAGGACCGATCATCCAACAGGGGGGAGCTGTGTGTTGGGGACGGTGGGACCGGCCGGCACGAGGGTGATGGGCCCAGCAACACACTTCTGCTTCCTCCGGGGGGGGGGGGGGTAGGGGGGGTCAAATGGGGGTGACAAACACGATTTTTCAAAAAACCGGCGCAGAGGCCCCAAAGCCCCCGTAAACCCTCCAAACCCCCCCAGATCGGTCCGGAAACCCATCGAACCCCACTTTTCCACCATTCCGGGCACCTCAGGTGCCCGAATTGGGGTACCTAAATTTTGTGCCACCGTTTGGTACCGTACAGTGCCACTGTGTGGGAGGTTGGAAAAGAAAATGCCCCAACACACCACATCTGAGGGTTGCAATGCATGTTGCTTGCCAACCACGTCATCCGGTGGGTGTCAGGCGCTATGTAGGTGGCATTAGCCAGGTCTTCGATGTGTTCTGGCTTGTATATATACCTCCCTGCCTGCGGCACAGGCACTGCCTTTGTCCCCCACACCAGCCACAGAGAGCGTATTGTACTCGGTCCACGGTTGCTGATTCATTGTGATGCGTTGTATCCTCGAGTGAACGTCACACACTAGTGGCACCACCACCCGCCATCCGAGAGCTGTATTGACTTTGCGCGCTTCCGTTGTATTCACCTCGCCACGCATATTGCACCGTTCAGTACCAGTGCTCTTGGGCCAGGCAAAGTAGACCGCAGCAACTACCAATTCTGGCACAATGGGTACCACGACAGCGCACTTCATGTGTTCCCGGAATGTACAGCTCGTGTTGCAACAGTCGTTGTCAACACATCCCGGTTGTGGAGCACTGCTGCACAGGAATCACACGACCATCTGGACTGTTCCGTACCTACAGGCAGCCTCCCGGTGCATGGTGGCAGGGAGGTATATATACAAGCCAGAACACATCGAAGACCTGGCTAATGCCACCTACATAGCGCCTGACACCCACCGGATGACGTGGTTGGCAAGCAACATGCATTGCAACCCTCAGATGTGGTGTGTTGGGGCATTTTCTTTTCCAACCTCCCACACAGTGGCACTGTACGGTACCAAACGGTGGCACAAAATTTAGGTACCCCAATTCGGGCACCTGAGGTGCCCGGAATGGTGGAAAAGTGGGGTTCGATGGGTTTCCGGACCGATCTGGGGGGGTTTGGAGGGTTTACGGGGGCTTTGGGGCCTCTGCGCCGGTTTTTTGAAAAATCGTGTTTGTCCACGTAAAAGGGTGGCATTTGACCCCCCCTAGGCATAGTGCCCCAAACATATGTTTTGGGCCAGAATATTCCAGAATATTTTTTTAACGGGCAGCATGCCGTTCCTCTTTTTCCCCCCGTGAGGGTGGGCCCCCCCCTGCCAGGCAAGGTAAAAAAATGAAGAAACGGGCAGCATGCCGTTCTACATTTTTTCCTTGCAAGGCAGGGAGGGCGCCCCCCATGCCAGACAGCAGCCACCCCTGCAGGGGCAACAACTGACGGGCATGGGGGAACGAGGTGGGTCTGGACCCGACACCGCCACCACACGCGCAGTGCACCTTTCGGATACACTGTCGTGAGTGGGGTGTGGGCAGTTCCCCTATCCTGTGAGCTCCTTTCGGACGAAGAGGTGCAGCGGTTATCTGCAACCTTCGTCCTGGACTTGCCTCGGGGGGAACGCCACGGTTTACCGCGGGTCCCGACGAGGGCACTCAGGCAGGATCTTCACGCCACCCCGCACCGAGGTCCCTTCTCACGCGGCATGTCTCCCAGGTTCATGGCGGCGTCATCAGGTCAGGCTTTGTAGTCTCTACACCATCAGTAGTAAGGGAAATCCTAAAACCATACATGAAATCCACCTTTTGGGCCGCTGGTGTACGAGGCTTGTTCCTCCAATTGAATCATGTTTGCTGTGTCAGGCAATATCAATACAGCCGCTGAAAGAAGTCGAGGTGTTGTGGATCTGCTGCTCACAGGAAGGATTCAGGGTGGATCACAAGACTGACCACCCTCTTTCCTTTGTCAAGTACCCTGTAAAACATCAGAACACCAAGTATCTTTCAACACTACATGTTCAAGAGTGGAATCAGTGGAATCGGAAGGGGTCACACCCGACCACACGGACACAGTTCCCGCGACTAATAAATGCCGAGAGTTCCGGTGTCCGACCACCTGGTATTACTTGGCTCCATCCACCCAGTCATTACGAGGGGGCGTCCCTTGAAGCCAGTTCCGCAGAACTCAGACCCCCCTTAAAACCAATGTCCTGTGTAGACAACTACTTAGCCTGCCTGATGACGACACCAATTCGCTGGGAGAGAGGCCGCGGTCCAGGACCCCAATGGGGATGACGTGGCATTGTTTGACCGAATCGGTTGTGTAAGTGTGTAGCCCCCTCCGCCCTCTGTCCCTCCCCCCAGGGTGGTGTGTGGAGGCGAGAAGCGCAAGCATGCACAGCAAAAAAGTGCGGAGCCCTGCAATCAAGACAACAAGCGATGGGATGGGGCACATGACCTTGCACGGGGGTGGGGGGCAGAAGAAACCAGACAAATGATTTGACCAACTGAATCGTGCTAGCTAAACTCCAGAAAGAAGTGTCTTTTTTTCGTTGAACGCAGCCAAATGAAGAGCGTAACCTGTTTTTTGGCGCACAAAGTGCTAGCACGAACATGATGATGTTGGTCTTCTGGTTATGTCTAGTTTATTAGACTTACCTAGGGTACCCCGAGAGAATGTCACCCTCGGCCTCCGCTTGGGGGGTGACATTCTCACGAACATGATGATGTTGCTCTTCTGCTTATGTCTAATTTATTCGACTTAACGTGTATGCAAGCAGGCTGGGGTTTCGGGCAGAAAAATGGCGAACATTGTCTGGAAACCCCGAAAAACCACCCAGAAATGGCCAGAACCCGGTTTTTGGTCCCATTTTCCACCCAGGAACACGTTTTTGGGCCTCTGTGAAAAATCGATATTTTTGGGATTTTTCGCGATTTTCGCCAACTACTCGCCAAGCCAAAAAATCGATTTTTGGCTGGGAAATGCAACAAATCAACGAATTAGGCCGTTTTAACCCCTTTCGTGCACTTTTTGGTCCCAGAAGGGTTTACGGGGTGTCCATAACGGCCCTTGGCACAAATCCTTTGGACCCAGACCGCAGCTTCGGGGGTCATTTTTTGGCGCGAATTTTTCGGATTTTCGTCCGGACCGGTACCGCATTTCAGGGGCAAAAATCTGATTTCCGAGGCCCGGGAATGCTCGCAGTGGCTTCAAATGGCCAAAAACGTTCAATTTACCCTTCCCATACATCGGGCGTTATTGCGTTACCAGTAACGGTAATACCGTTATTTTTTCGGTAAAATAACTTACCGTTAATAACGTTCCAGAACGGCCGAATAACGTTATCCGAAAATCGGTAACGTTATTTTTCCGCGTTATACCGTCATCGATAACGGTAATACCGTTATTACCGTTATCAGGAACGGTAATAACGTTATCGGTAACGTTATTACCGTTATTACCGTTATCGGTAACGGTAATACCGTTATCAGTAACGGTAATAACGTTATCGGTAACGTTATTACCGTTATTACCGGTAATACCGCGTTATTTTCGGTATTTTTGGGCAACTTCTATAGGGGGACCCTTTTCGAATTTTTTTTTCGGGGTGGCCAGAATGGGCTGTTTTAGGCTATTTGAGGCCATTTTCGAGCAAATTTTTGGGTTTAGAGCCACGCAAAGGGTCTAAAATGGGCATGCCAATCTCAAAAAATGCTCAAAATTCCGAGAGATTTCAGATTTTTCGAATTTTTTGACCGAGAAAATTCTGACCCCAAAATGTGGTCCTTGTGGTCTGGAACTGTCCGTTGTCGAAGGAATTGGTGAAAAAATCGTGATTTTTGGCCTCTGGATCACCCATGCCGTCCCAAAAATCAAGCAAAAGAGGTTTGGTAGGTGCATTTTTGGGTGAACATGAGCCATTGTGCCAACCTGCTTGATTTCACCCGAAAATTGGAATCCGTTGAATATGGTTTCTGATGAAAATGTGAAAATTTTCGACCTTCTTCGCAGTTTTTGCCACTTCCTTGCCCCATCTTTCCCACCCAAAATCGAAGTACCGTGAATGGTGTTGTTGAAAGGTCCAAATTGCGTTGGTTGTGCGTAGTTCTGCCGAAATCGTGCACACGTTGTGCATAGTGCATGTGTAACGCCATTTGCGACCAAAATGTAAATTTCCTGCACCCGAGCGTTGACGCTTCCACACACCCTTACAAACCCACTTGCCTGATGAAGGGGGTGGTGTGTAGAGCACGTTTGGCAGGGCTGAATGACACTTTCCGCGCGAAGGTCGTGTGCGTAATTAAAAAACGGTCCGAGGGCCGGAGGCCCGAGGCCTTTTTTTACCTGCACGAGGGTGCAATTGAGGCCGATACGGGGTGCAGATGATGGTTTCTTGCACAACCCAGTCATGTTTTGCACATCACGACGAACTCGGAAATTCCTCATATTTGCACTCCAGGTCTCATATTTGCACTGGTGCAAATATGGGACCTGGTGTGCGTGCAAATAATGACTGGGGGGTGCAAGAAAGTTCAAATTGTGTAGTTCCTGCGTACTTCGTGCGTAGCCCGAGCGTACTTTGGGTAGTTCGTGCGTATATTGTGCGAAGCGTCTTTGACAGCACCAGTAACGGACTTTTGGAACGTAACTATTTTAGAACGGACCGGGAAAAAATGGGCACGTCGCTACTTCGCGCTACTTCGTCGCTCGTAACGAGTAAAAATATCAGGTGGTTTATACACCGCCAATGTGAGGTGTGCGGGTGTATTCCTGAAGGATTCACTTCTGCGTCCACACTGAGTGATTTTGGAGTGATTTTCACTCCAAATTTCACTCCAGGAACATTGGATGCTGCAAGGTTGCAGGGGTTTCTGCAGTATTTGCCTTGAAAAAGCCAAAAAACATGATTTTTTCACGAAACTCGACATGTCCGTGCGTTATTATCCAAAAAATGGTCCCAGGGGGGTATTCTGGAGCCATCTCCACCAAAAACTACACCATCCGCCCGCAAAATTGTCCGAATAACGCAAGTTTTCATGAAAATAACGGAAAAATAACGCGTTATTTTAGGAGAAAACGTTTTCCAATTTTTTGACATCACGGAGTGGCCCCCTGGAGTGATATTTTACCCAAGAAAATTCTTTTAGGGGGGGTAGGGACCCGAGTTTCGGGTCAGATTCACCGGGAAATGCTGCCTTTTTTGGGGTCAAAAAATAACGCAAAAATAACGTTATTACCGTTACTGGTAACGGAATAACGCCCAATGTATGCCTTCCCCAAAAAAAAATTCGAAAAGGGTCCCCCTATAAATCGCCGGATTAGGAAGGTTTTTTCCAACATATTTTTATATTTTTGGTGCCCCTGACGACCCCATATTGCGTAGTTTGTGCGTAGTGAAAAGGGGGGGGGGGGTCTCATTTTTTGATTTACTCAGCCATTCTCTGTCTCTATGCCGGGACCCCAAACTCAAGGAGTTCTTGCTGTTCCGGGGTCAGTGAGGGTGCAGGCGCTTCAGGTGCTGCAGGTGCTGCAGGTTCTTCAGGTGCTGCAGCGCTGGCAGCCTTCGGTGCGGGTTTCGACGCAGTCTTTGCAGGTCTCTTTGGGGGTGCCCTTTGGCGCGGTGCCTGCTTCAGCTCGTCGGGTGGAAGCATCAACGCATCATTAAGCGGTGCCTGCTTCAGCTCCTCCGGGTGGAAGCGTCAACGCATCATTAAGGAAGAAGGAAGCACAGTTGCTACGCTTTTTTGCAGCTGCAGGAAACGACACCATACCCAACAACAATCCCCAGACCGTCGAGGGAGAGTGGGCGCCTGGATCCCGTGACACAGATCTCTAGTGCCGTTGTGATCCCCTCGGATAACGTCTCCTGGACGTTGTCAGCGGAGGTTGCCTGTGTGGCGGTGACCTCCGTATACCCCGCGGGATCCAGTGCCAGTAGCGCCTTCTTCAGCTTTTCGTCGACCCCTCGGCCGACGCTCTCCTTGATGTCAAGGGCCACCTTCAGGGTGGCACCTCGCAGCGCCCTGAAGGCTGTGATCGTATCATCATTCACAATCTCGAGGGTGTTCTACGCGGCTCCTGGAACTCACTTCCTTCTCAGGTGTTTCTGGGCATGGGGCAACCTTGCCCAGGTGTTTCTGGAGTCCCGCCCCACATGTCGTGCGTTCTTTCGTACGGTGTATAGTGAGTTCTGGCAATAATTTTTTGCTCGGTCAGCGCAGTGCCTCCAGTCCTGTCTCAGTAGCCACACAGAAAGGGGGACCAAAAAAAACTGGGGGGGGACCAAAAAGCGAGACCCCCCCCCAGATTGCGTAGTTTGTGCGTAGTGAAAAAGGGGTAAATCAGGGGCACCAATACCGTATACCACGGATGACGTACGAATCGTAATGGTGAAATACGAATCGTGCATATCGTATTTTATATCGCATTATATCGTATACGATTACGATATAAAATACGATATTATGCGATATTACGAATCGTTTAGGATGATGCATGGCCACACGGGGTGGGCACCGGGGAAAAAGGCACCCAGCACACCAACGAGGGGCGGCGAGACTACCACCACCACCCCAGATGAGTCACCCACTCCGAAGCCAAAGGCTCTCAAAGAGCAGCTGGCGAAGCAGAAAGCAGGGGCGCGAGTGAGCTACGTGACAGCGAAAACACGTCATGATAAGCTGCAAGGCGATGCCAAAGACGTGTACGCCGTCAAGGATGTCGCGTCTCTGCAAACCCGCAAACCCCAGTGTTCTCCCGATGGCGAGTTTGGGGGCGAAAGTCTCCATTTGTATTTTTTCCCCCGAAAACCCGACGGCGAGTTTCGGCATTTTTTTGGGGGTTGGGGCTGTCAGGCCCTGCGAAACTTGAGAAAGTCGCAAGAAATCACAAGACCAACACAAAAAGTCGCAAAAAATCACAAGAAATTGCGGAGAATGTTTGCGTTTATTTGTGTTTTTTTGTATAGCGTATCAGTTCTCGTGCGTCGTCTTTCGTAGACGTTCTGTACGATGCGGATCCGCTAATCCAACATAGCAAACGTTTTTTTGTGATTTTTTGTGAATGCCCTGTGAATTTTTGCGATCTTTTCAAGTTTCACAGGGCCCGACAGCCCCAGGGGTGGAATTTTTCACAGGTTTCAGACAGTTTTCCACTCATCGACCTGCACAACTTCCCAACAACGAGCGTCCCTGGGTTCGTGCCCCACTACGAACCGCAATTGATCCAAAGAGTCCCAGAACGCGAAGGAGAAGGCCAGATGTTCGCTACCGTGGCCTCCGGCGGCTGGGGGGCTCCGCCCCCTAAACCCCTGTGCTGTGCACCTGTCGAGTGTGCATGTACCATTTGGTGTACCATGGCAAGTGGGAAACGGCACAACACCAGGAGTGCGACATGGTCGTGAGTGAAGACGGAGTACGTGCAGACTACCATCCCTGCACAACGAAGTCTGTACGACTTCCTCGTTGTCCACTCACACCGCACATTGCAAAGCGTATCGATCAGAACGAATGTTGTTGCGGATATACGCGTGCATTGCATGAGGCGCTCGCGCGCGAAGCGCGCCAGCAATTTTTTTAGCACCCCTTTTTCCGGATCAAAGCTCGCCATCACCCGCCCGTGCGGTCGAGCACCAGAAGAAGAAGCAGTCGGGCGGTGAAGACAAGAACGGCGACAGGCAAGGGAGGCAGCAGAAGGCGCACGGAGCCAATCCAGCACCGGAATTCGTGAGTGACCTGTCGTATTCACTTTGCATCGGCAATACCACGGCCAGCCAGGCGGAGCTTGTGGTGTTGGCGATTCGGAAACACCTGTACCCGAACATGCCCAGCGGACGCGCCCTCTTGCAGAAACACAGCAGCCACACGGATGCACTTCTGAAGGCGCTGAAAGATGCTCTCAAAGGTCGCACCGTGCCTATTGGCATCGACGGAACTACAGCAGCATCGATCCACACCTCGTACCTCGCTGTGACTGCATATGTTGGGCAACAACCGCTGCTGGTGTGCGTTGAGGTGTTCAGGCTGGGGTGAGCCCTGACGCAGTGATGCTTGAAGATGTGCTGCAGCGGCTCGAATGCGACTACTCGTTTACGATCGCGTCTGTCAACATGGACAGATGCGCGACAAACCAGCGCCTCATCAAGCTCACAGGGCGTCTGTCGGTGTGGTGTTTGGGGCATCACGCCAACAAATGTTGCAAAGACTTCTACACGAAGCGCTTCCCCCTCGCCATCCAGTTCGTGACCTTCTTCTCACAGGCGCCGCGCACCACCTCAGAAACGAGGTGGTCAGCGCTGTTTCACGTCGTTGAGCATGTGGTACCCCGGACCGACCTGCTTGCAAGCTTCTTGCACGAAGAGCTTGAGCGCGCCTACAAACCGCAAAGTGTCCGAGAGTTACATTTGATCGGAGGGGATGGGTGGGGGGACATGCTCTCGGAGACCCAGACGATGCACAGAGCCTCCTACAGTTCTTCCTCTGGATGAGCAACCCCCCCAGCGATCAGAAGTCCTGCTTTGTCGTGGGGGAAGTATGGAAGAGCATCCAACACGTCACCAACGAGGAACAACAACTTCTCAAAGAGCTGTGGGACACGTTTTCCTCAAGAGAGTTCTTTGAACTCATGGAGGTGATGGACCCGGAAGCAGTTGCCCAGGAGGTGATTACTGATGAAGTGCTGGAGGCGTCGGAAGAGAGGTGGCGGGACGTCTTGGGGCGTAACACCACTTAGCCGTGTCCCATCCTTGTGGTGTTGTCTCATGTGGCCACCTAGCCATCCCATTGCCTCCCTCAGAAGCCTGTAGTAATAGTGCGATATGGGCATATCGCATACGATATCAAGGCTGACTAAACACGATATAAATACGATATATTGCGATATATTGCGATATCGCCTTAAAAAATACGATACATATCGTATTTACGATATGATACGATATTACGATTCGTACGTCATCCGTGGTATACGTAAATATTTTGGAACGTAAATACCGTATACGTAAATATTTTGGAACGCTGGTGGGTTGGCGTTCCAGATTTTTTTCGTTCCATAATATTTACAGGGCTTTCTGCGACTCGGGGACTTGGACCAGGTGATCGGACGGCATACAGAGTCCCTGACGGGACCTACTCGTGCACTTTTCGCGCGATTCCTGACGCAAGCCGTCCTCACCACCGAGTCCCCAACTGGCCCTGTAAATATTATGGAACGTAAATATTATGGAACGGACCGGCCAAAAATGGGCCCGTTCCATAATATTTACGTTCCATAATATTTACGTATACGGTATTATGGAACGTAATTATTATGGAACGTAAATATTTTGGAACGCTGGTGGGTTGGCGTTCCAGATTTTTTTCGTTCCATAATATTTACAGGGCTTTCTGCGACTCGGGGACTTGGACCAGGTGATCGGACGGCATACAGAGTCCCTGACGGGACCTACTCGTGCACTTTTCGCGCGATTCCTGAGGCAAGCCATCCTCACCACCGAGTCCCCAACTGGCCCTGTAAATATTATGGAACGTAAATATTATGGAACGGACCGGGCAAAAATGGGCCCGTTCCATAATATTTACGTTCCATAATATTTACGTATACTGGTGCCCCTGATTTACCCCTTTTTCACTACGCACAAACTACGCAATCTGGGGGGGGGGTCTCGCTTTTTGGTCCCCCCCCAGTTTTTTTTGGTCCCCCTTTCTGTGTGGCTACTGAGACAGGACTGGAGGCACTGCGCTGACCGAGCAAAAAATTATTGCCAGAACTCACTATACACCGTACGAAAGAACGCACGACATGTGGGGCGGGACTCCAGAAACACCTGGGCAAGGTTGCCCCATGCCCAGAAACACCTGAGAAGGAAGTGAGTTCCAGGAGCCGCGTAGAACACCCTCGAGATTGTGAATGATGATACGATCACAGCCTTCAGGGCGCTGCGAGGTGCCACCCTGAAGGTGGCCCTTGACATCAAGGAGAGCGTCGGCCGAGGGGTCGACGAAAAGCTGAAGAAGGCGCTACTGGCACTGGATCCCGCGGGGTATACGGAGGTCACCGCCACACAGGCAACCTCCGCTGACAACGTCCAGGAGACGTTATCCGAGGGGATCACAACGGCACTAGAGATCTGTGTCACGGGATCCAGGCGCCCACTCTCCCTCGACGGTCTGGGGATTGTTGTTGGGTATGGTGTCGTTTCCTGCAGCTGCAAAAAAGCGTAGCAACTGTGCTTCCTTCTTCCTTAATGATGCGTTGACGCTTCCACCCGGAGGAGCTGAAGCAGGCACCGCTTAATGATGCGTTGATGCTTCCACCCGACGAGCTGAAGCAGGCACCGCGCCAAAGGGCACCCCCAAAGAGACCTGCAAAGACTGCGTCGAAACCCGCACCGAAGGCTGCCAGCGCTGCAGCACCTGAAGAACCTGCAGCACCTGCAGCACCTGAAGCGCCTGCACCCTCACTGACCCCGGAACAGCAAGAACTCCTTGAGTTTGGGGTCCCGGCATAGAGACAGAGAATGGCTGAGTAAATCAAAAAATGAGACCCCCCCCCCCCTTTTCACTACGCACAAACTACGCAATATGGGGTCGTCAGGGGCACCATATACGGTATTTTTTTATGTTTGGAATATTTTCAAAATATTTCCGAAATACCGTATACGTAAATATTTTGGAACGTAAATATTATGGAACGTAAATATTTTGGAACGCTGGTGGGTTGGCGTTCCAGATTTTTTTCGTTCCATAATATTTACAGGGCTTTCTGCGACTCGGGGACTTGGACCAGGTGATCGGACGGCGTACAGAGTCCCTGACGGGACCTACTCGTGCACTTTTCGCGCGATTCCTGACGCAAGCCGTCCTCACCACCGAGTCCCGAACTGGCCCTGTAAATATTTTGGAACGTAAATATTATGGAACGGACCGGCCAAAAATGGGCCCGTTCCATAATATTTACGTTCCATAATATTTACGTATACGGTATAAAAATATTTTGGAAATATTTTCAAAATATTTCCAAAATACCGTATACGTAAATATTATGGAACGTAAATATTATGGAACGGGCCCATTTTTGGCCGGTCCGTTCCATAATATTTACGTTCCATAATATTTACAGGGCCAGTTGGGGACTCGGTGGTGAGGACGGCTTGCGTCAGGAATCGCGCGAAAAGTGCACGAGTAGGTCCCGTCAGGGACTCTGTATGCCGTCCGATCACCTGGTCCAAGTCCCCGAGTCGCAGAAAGCCCTGTAAATATTATGGAACGAAAAAAATCTGGAACGCCAACCCACCAGCGTTCCAAAATATTTACGTTCCATAATATTTACGTTCCAAAATATTTACGTATACGGTATAAAAATATTTTGGAAATATTTTCGAAAAATATAAAAATATTTTTTTATGCGAAAATGAAACATATTTTTGGCAAAAATATATGTTTATGAAAAATATGTTTGGGGGCCCATGCCTAGGGGGGGGGGGGGGGGGAACACCCTCGTTATGTGCGTCCCCCGCCTCATGCCCCCTCCTCCCTGCGACACCCACAAGACAGCACCGGCAGGCACACCCCCGGTCGCGCTGCCTGCCCCTCCTCAGCCCAACCACACTACGGGATGCACAACAGGCTCCACACCTTCTCAAGCTTCGTGCATTTCTGCAAAGGCCTCCCCACCTCTCCCACCCCCGCCCCGCAGTCTTCTTCTGTGCTGCCTCAGCCGCGAGGTGCTGTGGAGGTTGGGGCGGCGCTGGGGCGTGCTTTCCTTTGGACCGACTCGGAGCGGGCCACAGTCCCGCCAACACTTCCCGTCAACACACAACACGCACGGCGGGTGTGGACCACTGAAAGCTAGCAACCTCAGAGACTCGAAGTCTCCCAATGCTTTGGGCAATCTGACCTCGAGACTGACTTGCGATGATAGCAGGCGGGGAGTGTGTGCGGGGGGGGGGGGAAGGCGCTGTACCCACAAACTTTCTGCTTTTGAGAGAACAACGGAGGTTAGTGGAAGCTACATTGACTCCTCTCTCGAGCGCAGCGCGCGCACAAGACACAGGCACACACACGTTAACCTATTTTTTTGGTTCAGTGCAGGAAGCACGAGAGAAATTACCTCATATGCTGCCTCCACCTGTGGGCGGGGGTCACACACACACACACACACGCCACGCAGTTGTCTTTTTTATTGCGTTTCACCCCCCCCCCCCCACACCAGCTCCTTTTGCTGCAGGCCCTTCGGCTCTGCGTCAAAACTGTGTCGGTGCGGCGCCTATTCTGCGAGACTGTCTCCCCTTGCCCTGCACTCCAGAGCGATAGGGGCCCTGTGTGGTGCCCCCCCCACCCCCACCCCCTTGCCCCGCCAAATCCCGCTTCTGCTTTTTTGCAGGGGGAGGCTCCCCCGGAGCAAAAGAAAAAAAAGAAGCAAGGGGGACGAAAAGAAGAGGAGGGGGCGCAACGCACCTCCCCCCCTCCCCCCCCACAAACCCCAACACCACACAACACACACATAGCCACATAGACACCCCCCCCGCTCCCCTTCCCCACCGCCTGCTCCTTTAATGCGATCTCCGCCCCTGCCCTCCCCCTTCCCCAACACAGCCCCGTCACCCCAACCATCTCGACACCCTTAGGAGTCCTTGGGTTTATCCCTGATGTACCCAGTGACTCCCTAGTCTAGGCGAGGGCGTATCGACTCCCTCCGTCTAGGGGGCAGAGCCTAGAAGACCCTGGGGCCTAGAAGACGTGCGCAACATCATAAGCGACTGTCCAGACGACGATGAAGGTGACGGTTGCCGACGCGAGCGATCCGACGCTGTAGAGGGACTGCTCCGGCATGAGGTACTCCTTCGCCTTGGAGACGCCCATCACAACGACATGCATGTACACAGTGGTGATGAGGGACATCAGGAAGTAGAGGAGGAATCCTGCAAGCCCCGTCAGGCCGAGGGTCCCCGCCAGGGCGCCTGTGGTGCAGGCGACGAACACCTGGATCTTGTTCATGTTAGAGGTGTTGCGCATCACCTTCTCTCTGCTGAACTGGGGCTCCTCCTGCTTGCGTGTGGCGACAGGCTCCTTCTTCGCGCCGCCTGGCCTACGCAGGGCTGCCGGCGGGGGCATGGTTGCTGGTTTGGCACCGCCTAGGAAGGGTGTGGACCTTCCGTATCCTGTTGTCGTGCTGGGGTGTGTAGGTGTAGTGATAGTGGTTTTACGTGGGTAACCTTGCGCGGATCTGTGCCCACCCACCCGCCCCTACGTGCTGGGGTGTGTGTGTCTTGAAAAACCAGAGTTTGTGGAATGTTAATCTACTGCTGTCCTGCTGGGGTACTGTGTGTTGGGGGCATATCAAGATCCATCGTGTCGACGGGTGGTGCCGGGCGTGGGGGATGGGGGGGAGGTCGTTGGAACCATCACATGCCCAAAAGGGCAGCTTTCCTGCTCGACTTTTCATCTTCCGAGCCACCGCAGAGGGCACGGCCATTGAGCTAAGCAGAGGGAAGCAGACGGTGCGTGCGAATAGCGAGAACTGGCGCCTATGGGAGTCCTCACGAGGCGACCGTTGAAGGAAGGGGGGTTACATTGAGGGATGGCTGTGTTGGGATAGGGGGGGAGGTGCGCGGGGTGAACCAAAGGGTTGCAGAACCGACCAGCACTTCACGGGAGGCTGAAAAACTGCACACAAAGGAAGTGCAGCAGCCTCGGGGAGCAGGGCAAAGGGTGGGCAGTTTGCAGGAAAGCGAAACACGAGCGACATCGTCAGCCGAGAGGAAGTGGAGCAGCTCGGCTGAAAATGGAACTTTCGACACATGTCGCTCAACACAGAGGAAGGAGGGGTGTGGGTGGGAGGCGCTGTGGCGAAACGCACTGAGGTGAGTGTGGCTCTGCAGCCAGCAGTCGCACCTGCTGGCCCTGTGTTGCATTTGCTCTGCCCACAACAAAGAGAGGGATGCAATAGATTTGCAGTGGAGAGCGCCCCACCGAACCCCCCTGCTCCTCCCTGTGCTCCCTCCTCCCTCCGCTGTTGTCACACACACACACATTCACCTTTCCGTAATAGTGAACAACACACACATGTGCTGCCTCACTACCCACATGTTGCTATACTCACCACACGAAAGAAACAGGCTTCTTAAAAGTTGAAACTTAGACAACAAACAGTCTGTCTTTACAGACGTTGTGTGTTGACCGCATCCACCTTTGCTGTCTCTGACACTCGACACACATGGGAAGATACGGCAAGGGGAAGAAAGAGGGTGTGAGCAGCGATAAGAATCGTAGCCCGGGAAATCAGAAGGAATGGTGCTCAAAAGCCCCACCTGCACCCCTCCTCAACGTCGTCCGAAGGGAATTTTCTTGTTTTTTGAAAAGATCGCCGATTCGGTGATGTTGATTGTGCGCCAAGTCCTGGAAACATAGCTGGGAACGAGAAAGTGCTGATTTCGTAGTTTGCCTGCGGAAGTGATTGGTAGGCGCATGAGACTGCCTGTCGCTGCCTTCCGCCTGACAAGGAACCGTGTTGGAGAAACAAAGCTTGCAATAAACTCCCCAGGCCGCCTGAGGACACCCCATTAGTAAGGGATGAATCTAACACAATCGGGGCTGAAGACCAGATAAGAATGACTCAGTCCCTTGTCGTCCCATGTCGGCGCAGCCAGTCTGCCCTGCCCTTCGCGCCTGTCCCTGCTGCGTTGCCTGACGCCGTGCTTCGAGGCGGCCAGACAAGGGGAATTCGGCACATTTGAGCAAGGGTGCCAGGCAACCGAGATGGGATGGGGAACTCTCCTCCACACTGTGAGTTGAAGTTTCAACTCACGTCAGAAGCTCACACGGTCACTGCGGCATTCTCATCCCGGCTGCGGTTCGTTGAATGATGTGCGTTTCTGCTGCCCTCCTGGTTGTGCGGAGAGGTAGGAGGTCAAGCCTTGGCGGTTCACCACACCGCCAAGTCTCGTCGGGAGGGCGTAGTACTCAGGAACCAAACAGCATCTCCGTCTCGTGTCTCGGGACACGCTTCTGCGGAAGCTGATGCATGTGGACTCGCACCCCGGCTGCTGACCGCAGCAGGCAGAAGCGGGCACACCGCTGCAGCATGGGTGTCTGTGCTGGCCTCCTGTGTCGTGTCGTGGTTGTGGCTGTGGTCGCTGAGGGTGTAGCTGTGGTTGAGGTCATTGTGCACGTGCTGGTCCTCAGGCACAGACACAGGCAGCTGCTTCATATCCGCAGGGTCCACAAGCCCGACAAGCACGTCTGTGAAGCAGAGCCAGTGCGCTGCAAAACGCAACACACCGTGCTTCCCTGTGTCCTCACACCACTCCGCGTAGCGTGCAGAGATGAACATCGCCATGCACACGACGAACTGCGCCACCATCCCCCACGTCACGATCTCGGACAGCACGTCTGCAGCCTCTGCTGCGTCCTCCCCCGTCTCCGTGTGTGCGATGGACAGTGCCACCACCAGCAGCTCCCCGGCCAGAAGCAGGGCGTTCGCCACATTCTCGAACAGCGTGAGGAAGGGGCGGCTGTACACCACCTTCGCAAGCAGCACCAGCACGACGGCACCCACCCCCGAGGCACGCCCCAAGCATGCCCCCTCGCTGTGTGCCTGTAGGGTCTGCAACGCCCCGAGCACCACCGCAGCCGCCAGCTCCCACAACAGGAAGTAGCGGGACTCCCACGTGTAGGCGTCGAACACGGCGAACCACACACCCATCCACGCCTGGTTGTCTGCCTCCGTCCTGCTCCCGTCGTCGGTGCGTGGAACCCACTCCTGCGTCCCGGTGAACATGCGCACCCACAGCGAGTGTGCGCCCTCGACAGGGATGCAGCAGCAGCGCTGCGAGGCTACCGTCACCACCGCCACGACGAAGAGCCACAGCACCGCAAGCGCCACCACCAGCAGCATCCCCACCCACCTGTGCTCCGACCCGTGCCACGCGATCATGAAGGCGGACGGGGCGATCGAGGCGTACAGGAAGGCGAAGGGGACTGCCAGCCACCCCACACGCGCACGCCCCAGGATGCGTGTGTCCTCCGTGCGTGTCGGGGGGCGCCCTGTGCACCGCCAGAAGTACCACCGCAGGGCTGCGTACACCGCCCCCACCACGGCGCACAGCGACGCACACACCACAGCCACAAACACCACGGCACCCATGTGTGCGGCGTACGCACCGACACCCACACGCTGCGTCAGCGGGTTCACCACGGGGCTGGTCTCGGGCACACCCTCGTCGCAGCGCCGCGACATCCCCACCGCAGAGTAGATGCTGACCATGGCGCCTGTCGACGTGGACCCCACCCCGCCAGCGAACCCAACAGCCGCCACTGTGGCTGCGGCAACCGTCGTCCTGACGCTGCTGGGTGCGAGGGGTGTCTCCGCATCTGCCACAGTCAGGTTCACTGTGGGTGTCGCAGGCACCCCAGTCTCCGGTGCAGGGGTGCGGGGTGATGCTGTCGGCGTGCGTGTCAGTGGTGCTGGCGTCTCAGGTGTGGGCGTTGGTGGCGAAGGTGTGTCAGATGCACGTGACAGAGATACAGTTTCAGCTTTCGGCTTGGCATCGCACTCATCCGTGATGCAAGTCGGGATGGCACCGACTGCCTCCCCACCGTTGCCACACTTGCAGATGTAGTCGTTCGTCTTGCTCGGAACGGGGTTGGGGTCAGTGCAAGTCTGGCCGTCGGCACACGGCTTGTCATCGCACTCGTTCTTTGAGCAAGTGGCCTTACCGTCAGTCTTGAAGATGCTTGTGTCATCCTTGCACGTACACCTGAAATCATGCAGATCTGGTCATCACCACACGGCATGGCACCGCACTCGTCTTTCACACAAACGGCCTCCGCGCCCGTTGCCTCCACATTGTTGCCACACTTGCAGATGTAGTCATTCAACGACGCCAGGGTCTGAACAGGGTCAGTGCAAGTCTGCTTGTCACCGCACGGCTTCGCCTCACACTCATCCTTCGGGCAGGTGGCGTTCCCGTCAGTTTGTTTGACACTCGGATCATCGTTGCACGTGCACACGTAATTATGCAGGAATTTTGCACCTGTGCCAGGGTCGTTGCAGGTCTGGTCATCACCACACGGCTTGTCGTCACACTCATCCTTCGAGCATGTGGCACCCTGCCCTGTTGCCACGATGGAGGTGTCACTCTTGCACGTGCAGGTGTAGTCTCCTGAGTTCGTCTGGTCTGAGTCGTTGCAATTCTGGTCAGTGCCACACGGCGTTGTGCCGCACTCGTCCTCTAAAGGCGGGGGACAGCCTGACGCGGCGGTGTTCGGCGACAGCACATTCTCCGGGAACCGCCCCTGGAAGTTACCCGCCTCCTTATAGTTACACATGAGATACAATTTGTTGTACGACCCGCCAGCAATGTGGCACACGGCACATCCGATCTCAGTACTCGCCTTCCACACCACCGCGGTAAAGTGGCTTGTGGACGAGCGCCAGCCAGGGCTGTTGTAGTTGTAGCACCCCTCCTCCCGGCAGTACCAGTTCTTCACACCCTCTGCCACATCCCAGGTGTGGCTGTCTATCCCAGACTTACCGACCATAGCGACGTTCTCGCCGTACGTACCCCCGCTGTTGTGGGTCAGACCCCCTGAGCTGCACGTGGTGTCAAACCCTGTGCTGGAGATGGTCCACGACTCGATTGTCTTGCTGTACGTCACCGGGCACGCACCGTGCTGCTCCCTGTAGTAGTTGTGCTGTGCCACCACCGACTCGACCTGCCAGTCCAGAAGTTCACTGCGGCAGGACGAGGACCCGCTGCACTTCTGACCAGACGAGGCGCTTGTGGGCGCTGTCTTGGACTCGAACCCATTGCACCAGCAGTGCGTTGACCCGCAGGTGCCATCCTTCGTGGCAGGCCCTGGGCACGGCCCGCCGCTGGGCTTGGCATACTCACTCCCGCCTCCTGGCGTTGCTGGTGTTGGTGCGAAGCAGAGCGACAGCAGTGCCGCTACGGCTGCCATGGCTGCGGTGTGCCCTATCTGTCGGGTGGTGGTGCCACGGCTCTTCCCCTCAGACAAGGCGACAAGGCAGCTCCCCTTTGGGGTGCGAATGCTGGGGAGCGTCAAATGCAAAGGGCACGCGGTGTGCAATTCCACTGCCTGCGACACACGTTTTTTCCCCTCCACATCCCACCACACCCTGCCCCCCACCAGGGGGTAACAAGGGAGAAATACAAAGGGCACGACCGGTCGCGCGTGAAGCCTTCCACCACCACCACCGCCCCTACAGGGTACAAAGGGCTTCTGCACGCTGCGCCCACCCAACCCTGTGACCTGCCTGTGTCAGAAAACGTGGGGGGCGGGGCGGGGGACGGTGCAGAGGAAGCCATTCGTTCCAAGCAGAATAAGCGAGTGGGCAGTTGTCTGTGTGTTTGCGCCAAGCAAGAAGCTGTATTTCTGATCCCGGATTGGTTGTACAAACTGCATGAACGACTTCGGATGAACCTCAGGAGTGCTTCCAGCACTCCTGGTGTGAGAGGGGGGATATGTGAGTGGTGAAGTAGAAACTTTGTGTCTGCAAATCAGAAAGGGGAGAGAAGAACCAGCGGGTATTCGTCGATCGCGAGAACACCCCACACGCCTGCTGCGGGTGTGGTGTGTCCTGCATGATCTGCATAGCAAAGTTTCCTGCGTTGTTAGCACAACTCCAAAAGAAAAATGGAAGCGCGGAGCTGACCTCCTTCACTGTGCCAGGTCACGTTTATCGCTCTGCTCGGCTGTGGAGGGCAGAGAGCCACCGTCCTGGGTGCATCCGATTTTCACTATTCTTGGCGGCCATTATGACAACCTATTTTTGCGACAAACGCAAACCGTGCTCACAGAAAGCGTTCAGACATCTAAAAGGTTGCAGTGGGTGCAATGTGGTGTTCACCTGCACCCCACGCCCCAACGTGACAGGTGACCCGAAGGTTTGCACAAACAAAACGAAAGAAACCCACCTTGGTGGTGATACCGATCCTTTGAGAAATCCCAGCGGGTGGCTGGAGGTGTCCTAAACAACCATGAACCAGAACAAAGGTAAATATGCCGGGCGCCTGCGTAAAAAAAAGCCCCAGGTCCTGGGTAAGACGTTAAACTGCCTGGGGGGGCCGTCCCCGGACCATGACGGGTGCCTGCACCAGGAGTCTAGCACGGCCGTGGTCCAGGGCATGACCGAAAACTGCTTGGGTACCGAGGCTCCCCAGACCAGGAAGGGTGGAGACACCTGGAGTCTAAATAGTCACACCACGTCAGGCCAGACCTTCGCATTGCACTCCGCGAAGACTGCCACACAGCCGCGGGGCAGGTGTGCAGCCTGTGGAAAACCTCGTACAGAAAAGGGTCGGCGACCGCCCGCCCCCAGTCTGAGAGGCATCAGCCGAATCTCGGTGGAGGCGGGCACAAAACAAAAGGGAGAGTCGTCACTGTGCATATCAGCACGGTCCCGCCCTCTGTGCCAGACCAACACACCACCAAAGGAAAAGAGGAAGAGGCGACGTAAGGCAATGCCTCCGTGCGGCCAGGAGAACACGAAATAGCGACCCCCTCAACGGGGAATGCTACGAGCACGGCCAAAAATCGTTCAAAAATCGTTCAAAAATATGTAGATGCGGGATGGGGTGGGGCATGTGTGTGTGTACGTTGCTGCCTGATGAGGAGACCACGAGCCAGGCAGGCAGGCAAGTTCAAAACAAAACCGGTTTCTGAAATCGTTTGGGGAGAGAGAGAAGGGAAGGAGAAAGCGGCACCCCCTCACGTGCCATTTGCTTTCACTTCTGGACAACGTGTTTCAGCACGAACACCGCTGGCGTGCTGCTCCTGTGCACTGCTTTAGCGGAGAGCAGCACGTCAGCGGGCCTTCTCTCAATGCAACTATCCGATAGTATCGTACATAGTAATCGGCTCGACTCGGGCGCGCGCCCCGCCCGACCTACACCCGACGCTTCCCGACTCGGGGGGCAAATTCGGACACCGCCCTTTCCCGAGCCGGGAGGAAATGTCGGGGAAAAGCAGGCCCGACTACTGCCAGTTTACATGATTTCTCCCACCACAGTGAACATGTGTAGCCCCTCTCCCCGCACCCCTCCTCTCCCTCACAGGCAGGCGCGGTGCATTGTGTGATTGCACGACACATAGCCAGGGGGGAGAGGGGAAAAGAAGAGCTTCCCCGCAACCATTCGCCTTCTGATCTCCAAGAGAGAGGGGTGCCATTTGCATTGGCTGACACTCGGCGTTGGCTGGTGTAGGTGTTTCAGGGATAGTGCCGTCCTGCAGTGGCACACTGCCCAAAGGACTTAGGACTGAGCGTGGGCAGCGGCGAGGGGCGAGAAGAGAGAGAGAGAGAGAGGGGGGGGGGGTAGTGAAATAGAAGTAGAAGGAAGCACAAGAATGATCTCCCGTCACTCGCTATGCAGGTTGTGTCAGAGAGTGGGGGGGGGGGGGGAAAGGGATGATGGGAGAACAGGGTGAGGTCGGGGGGTGGGTGGATTGAGTACAACTGTGCGATCGCAACACAGCAGAACCCCCCCGGCAATTTTGACGGCATTTATGTATCTGCCCAGGCAGCGGCAGAGCGCAAAAAAGCAAACTCCATGGGGTGTGGGGGGGGGGGGGGCGGTATATAAAAGATAAGGCCATTGTTTTGTGCGCCAAATCGGGTACGAAACCCCCCACCCCACCCCACCCCCACCCCCCCGTGTTGTCACACACATGCACATCACCAGCATCCCAGAATAAAGCGTTGATAGGCGTTATCATATGAGGGGTTCTGTGCCAGTTCCAGGAGGTTCCATGATCACGCCATTTGTTTCCAAAAAAAACAACAAAAACAACAACACAACCACTCTCTGAATTGCTTTGTGACGCGATTTGCTGTTTTTGTTGTGTTGCGCTCTCCCCAGCAGGGAGACTTCTTCCCCTCCGCCAGACCTAGACCTGCTTCGAAAGGCTCAACACAGAGCTCCCTTCTGAGGCACTTCGGAGGCCAGGCAGGCCAGGCACCACTCCCTACCCACCTCTGCGCGTCGCCCCGCAACAGGCGCCACAGCACTGCCATACACTGCCATCTCTCGGTATTCGTTCTACGGAGTGGGGCACCGCTGCTGTTTCTTTTCCACAATTGTTGTTTTCAAAAGTCTTCCCTACCTTTGGCCTTGGGGGAGGGGTGGGGAGGGGGTGTTTCGTTCTGGCGAGGCAAATCGGGGGTGGGCCCTTCCGTGTGCACCCGAGACGAAGACAGCGTGGGCCAGAAAAGCTTCAGGCGGGGTATACAAAATTGCCCCTTCTTGGTCGAACACATCGTAACCTGGCATGATGCAGGCCACAAAACGTATACATTTTGGTGGGGTAGGACCGGGAAAAAAATGGCCGAGGCGCGCCACAATAATTTCGCTTGCAGTATGCACAGGAGAAAGAGAGAGAGAGAGGGGGGGAGGGGGGGCAGGGGGGTGTGGGGCCCGGCCCTTCTTCTCCACGCCGAGTTGGCGGTGCCACAGCACCATACCACGCTAAGCCCAACGTTCAGCACACGCCGAAGAAAAAATGGTGGCACTTGATGATTTTATGTTGCACGATTTTTCTTGGCTGTGTCCCAACAGTCCCCCTGTGAGAGAGGGGGGGGGTGTCTTACTGTTGCGGGTTCTTCGTCCGCAAGCTTCACTGTCGCTTTTGTTGATGCCGGTTGCCTTCACTCTCGGTGTCCAGAGCTGTGCCAGCGTGGCACCCTGCGATGTCAATATATCGCCTTTTCTGCACTTGAGAACTTGAAGGCCCCCTCCGTCGATCTAATGATTTTTCATTTCCTGTAAATAACAGCGCCAGGATTCCGCTCGCAAGGGGGAATGTTGATTTATATTCACTTCCAGGAAAATCACCAAAGCGGTTGCTTTGGGGCCCTTCGCTCTGTGCCACTGAGCGTCTAAAGAGAGAGTCAAAACTGTGTCACTCCGCAGCCAGTGGTGTGAGGCGCTCACCTTTTCCCACTTCTGCACTTCTGAACGCATGCACCCCGTTGTGCCTACCCAGACCACCGGCAGCCATTCGAGGCACTTCCGGGCTTCTTCCAGACTCCAAGTTGCAGGTCCTCTGTATCTCGGCTATGTGACACCGACACGCTACCCACCACCACCACCACGCCACTTTCGACAAGTCTGAAACACACGCATACCCGAGAAGGCTGGTCAGTAGCTCGTACCCTAGTAAGAGTCACTACGCAACACAAACACTGGTTTCAAAAACACACACCTCATACGCCAACCCTACAAATTTTGAGATATCCGAGAGAAATCCCCCGCGACTGGCACATTCTTCAGCAAACCTTTGACATTTTCATTTTTTTTCTCCTCCAAAATACAAACACGAGGAAAACCCCACCCTCCCTCACCCACCCCACCCCTCTCCCTGTATGAAGGCATGAAGGAAGGCGTTGATATTCACACTGCGAAATGACTGCATTTTTTTTTGCTTCTGGGGACGCAGACCCCACCCCTACCCTCTCCCCCCCACCAACCCCACCCCCCCCATCACACCGCAATCACCTTCGGGGGCAGGACGGAACGGAGGTGGAACTCCGCCGCGACATCCCCTGTGTTGTACGTCGACTCGATCTCATTCGCGATGTCATCCCACGGCGCTTCCTCGAGCAGGCGGACCACATCGGAGATGGTGGGGCGCGACTGAGGGTCGGGGTGCCAACACTTCTGGATAAGCAGCGCCGTGAAGGGGTGGAGTGCCGAAGGCAGCAGGGGGCGGTGCCCGTCCATGATGTCCTGCTTCAGCGAGTTGTAATACGAAGCCTCATCCGGGGGACAGTGCGCGGACCAGGGGAGGTGCAGCGTCGCCAGCTCGAACATGATCATCCCAAAGGAGTACACATCCGCTGGGTACGAATAGGATCCGCCTGGGGTGCCACTGCCGCTGCCGCCACCCCCGCACCCCTCGGCTCTCCACACCTCGGGTGCCACCCAGTCGAAGGTGCCGACGCCGTGCGTCATCAAGGGTAGCCTCTTCTCCGCCATGCCTCCCCACAGCTCCCACCAGTCTGCTTCGTCGTCTTCCTCCGCGTCCTTCATCAGCTTCGCGCTGCCGAAGTCGATGAGGGTGACCCGGCGGACCTCCTCTCGCAGCCCCACCTGCTCCGTTTTGACAATCACATTCATGCTCTTCAGGTCGCGGTGCAACACCCCCTTGTTGTGGCAGTGCCGCAGCGCCTTCGCAACCTCCACACCGATGCACCACTGCAGGCGAACCGGGATCGGCTGGTTCTGCACCCGCCTCTGCTTGCAGTAGTTATGCAGGGGGAGCCCGTCGGCATACCCATACACGACAATCATATCACGCGGATACGCCATGCAAACCCCTTCGATGGGCACCACTCCCCTGTGCCCCTTCACGGCCTCAAGGCAGAGCACCTCTGCGATGAAGGGGTCTGGGCGGTTGAATTGGGTCATCTTGACTGTCACATCCCTCCCTTCATACGATGCTTTATAGGTCGGTGCGTGCAGGCCGTCGCCCAAAGGGATCATGCCAGATGTGTTGACGGTGGAGTGGACACGGAGGAAGCGCCTCGGCCCTCTCTTCAGACCCCGGGCTGGGCCCAGGTGCTCCGGGTCGAGGAGGAGGTGCTGCAGGCGGCGTCTGGAGGACATGAAGACTTCTCTGGAGCGGATGCTGCGCTGCGACGTCGACTTGACGCAGACGGCTATCCCGACGGCGATCACAGCGAGGCCCTCGGCAAGGGGGACCGAGCCGTCATTCGAGGCGATGGACCCCTCCAGGTGGTGCTCCTCGATACGCCAGTCCATGTAGCTCCACAGTTCCAGCCTGGGGGGCGCCAACGGACTCACCTTCCCTAAAGCCCGGAAGCAGGCCCGAACGGCCCCTTTGAGCCGACAAATCGTTCCAGTTCTTCGGGGAGGGGGGGGGAGGAGGGGAGGGAGAAAAGAAAACTGTCCGCTCACAAATCAGGGCGTGGGGGTGGTTGGTGGGGGATGTGCTCCTGTGGGTTCCGCCCCCCCTGTGTTGGGAATTCACGCCCCACCCGGTATCCCCCTTCCCGCGGGGCTTGCCCCTCCCCGCACCCCCCCCCCCCGCAGGGTGAGCGAACGGGGTGTTAGAAAATTTCGTTGCCAAAGAAGCTGTGTGTGTGTGTGTGTGTGTGTGTGTGTGCCGGACGCTGCCCAGAACACACACGCGATCTCCCACGCCCAGCACACGGGTGCCTGTGTGTCACAGGGTGTGGGGTGGGATGGGGTGGTTGGGGGGGTGGTGTTGAGGGGGGTCCGCACCCTCCCACGGTGTAATGAGGGTCAGGGGAGGCGTCGGTGGTGCCACTCGACGCCACGCTACCCTGCCTGTGGTGGGGGGTGGTGGGTGGGTGCGGGCGGGCACGTCCCGAGGGAAAGCAGCGCGCTAACGGACAACCGAAGACTGGCACTGAACCTGAATGAACGTGCGGCAACCGAAGTGACGGCAAGTGGGACAAAAGTGACACAGGGAGAAGGGGGGTTTGGAAGGGGTCGGGGGAGCGGCTGAGTTGGCTGTGGAGGGCAGTAGTGTTGGGACGCTTCTGTGTCTGCATGGGCAGACGCGTTGCACATCATACATGTATGTTCGGGCCATTGAGTTCCGCAAGCAGAGAGGGAGCACGTGAGTCGCGAGCGGAACTGATGCCACGCAGAGGGGGGGCCTGCAACAAAGCGACCGTGAGGGAGAGGTGCGAAGGTATGGGGCTGTGGTGGGAGGGGGTCAAGGGTTGCAACCGACAAGCACTTCACCGGGAGGCTGCACACACGCGGTGCAGGCTCCGGGGAGCAGGCAAAGGCTGGTCAGTCGCAGGAAAGCGCAGTAAAGTCCTTCATGCAAAAAATTGCACTCTTCTGCCCAGAGGTGGTGGAAGACAGAGATGGCCACACTGGGGGCTGTGAAAGGGGTGAGATGGTGTAGAGTAGAACACCGGTGGGTGCATCAAGTCGACACCCCTGCAAGTGCGGCCAGCTGCAGAACACACTGCAGCTGGGAGCTGCAGCACGGGCAGGCAGAAGGGAAACTTTCATGTCAGGCGAGATCCAGCAAGGCGGCACTTTCAAAGTCCGGCCAAGGACAGGAAAAATCAAGGGGTTGGAATGGTTGGGGGGGCGAATCAATAGAACGGGACGTACATAGTATGGGGTGGGGAACGCCAGGATGAGGAAGATGTGTGGGGGATGCGAACATAACAGCCTTGTTTCAGAGTCGCACACGCTGGTGTTCGCATCTCACCGTGCAGCACCCATCACATAGTGGCACACAAACACGTGAACCTCATTTTAATAAAGTATAGACACAGCACCTGCTCTTCATGTGATCTGCACTGTCGACACACAGGGAGAGCTCACAGTCCAGAGACGTCCCACACAAGCAGCTGGTCGTCGTGGCCTGCCGTGGCCACACGTGTGCCGCTGGGTGAGAAGCTCAGGCGGTGCACACCTCCCGCGTGCCCCACAAGCGTTGCCACCGCCGCCCCGCCGCTGGTGCCCCACACCACCACCGGGCCCACCCCGGCAGCAGCAACGAGGCGCCCGTCGGGCGAGTGCTGCACGTCCAACACAAATCCGGAACCGTGTTGCAGCCGCAGCCGTTCGCTGACAGCGTTGCCGGCCCACAGCCCCACACGCACCGTCCCGTCGTCCATCCCGCGCGCAAGCTCGTCCCCGTCCGGCGAGAAGGACAGCGCCGTCACACGCGCCCCAACAGACACCACCGCCGCCTCCTGCTGCCCGTTGTCCATGGCGAACACACGCACGGCCTCCCCCGCCTCCGCGTGCACCGTCACGGCCGCCAAGCGTGCCGCTGACGACACACCAGAACCAGGTCCAGATCCAGAGCCAGCTCCAGCAGGCAGGAACGCCACGTCGCGCACGTGCCTCTGCAGCACCTGCTCCGGCCGCATCCCCTCAACGGCGTCGTGCACACGCGTCACGTCCTCCTCCACCCCGCCGGCCACGAGGAGAAGCCCGTCCAGTGAGAAGCGCACACGACGCACAGGTGCAGCCACCGCGTCCCCGTGCTCCAGGTCCAGCAGCACCGCCCCTGTCGTGGCGTCGCACACCACAGCACGCCCACCGGCCCCGCCTGCCGCGACACGCGTCCCGTCCGGCGAGAAGGCCACGTCGTGCGCGGCAAAGCCACCGCACGCGAGCGACCGCACCTGTGCCCCGGTTGCAGCGCTGAAGACACGCACCACCCCGTCCGCACCGCCTGCCACGATCTCCGCACCGTCGTGCGAGTGTGCCACGCTCAGCACGCTGCCCGCGTGCTGGATCCGCAGCACGCACCGCTGCGATGCACCCGCACCGCACGCACTGGTGAACGTATCGGGTGCTTCGCAGCTGGGTGGCACAGGGGTCGCGGGTGCGGGTGTTGGAGGAGGTGCAGGTGTTGGAGGAGACGGTGTAGGTGGTGCCACTGTGTCGGGCGCAACCGTCACTTTCGGAGGTGTTGGTGTTGGAGGTGCAGGTGTGGGAGGCGAAAGCGTTGGCGGGGAAGGTGTAGGCATGTAGTCCCACAGAAGGATCCTCGCATTGACGACGGACTCACCAGTGACGATGGTGTCACTTCTGTGGAAGTACGACACTGATCTCGTCTCTGCAATCGGCATGGTGTAGGACTGTAACAGGGTGCCGCTGTGCACTGCGAAAACCTTCATGTCACCGCTTCCTGCAACCACCAGCTTGCTCCCGTCCTGAGAGAAGGACAGTGACACACCGTACACCGATTTCACGATCTTCTTGTGGAGGGAGTAGTCGCTCAGCTTGTAGATGTTCAGCGTGTCATCTGGGATGCGACCCGCAGTCGCGAAGTAGAGACCATCTGGTGACACTACAGCTTTGGCACTGCTTGTGTGGTCTGTCAGCTCCTTCAGGATGCGACGATAAATCACATCCCACACAACGACCTTTCTATCCACAGACCCACTGATGAGTCTTCTGCCGTCAAGGGTGTATGTCAAGCTGGAAACTGAGCCGTAAAACTGATTATGACCCCCAGAGAGGGAATACATCAAGGCACCAGTCGCAGCATTCCAGAAGTAGATCTTGCCGTCGTCGTGCCCAGAAACAACACGTATGCCGTCTGGTGAGTACACCACGGATCTGCAATACCATTTCGAGCTGTCGGACCACAGCTCTTTCCCGCTGCTCAAACTAACGACAGCAACCCCACCGTTGGTCAGTGCCACCGCCACTTGGTTCGCGTCAGGAGAGAACGCGACTCCGGCAAGAGACCCGTAGGAGGGCACTGTGAGGGCAGCACCTGTCGCCACGTTGAACACGTGTAAACCACTGCTCGCTGCCACCGCAACCAACCTGTCGTCATGCGAAACTGCGACACGCCAGATCCTGTCCGGTCCCCTTGCAAGCTCCGCATTGCACTGGAGACTCGCACCACTGGGGCACGGAGAGAGAGCACCGAAGCAGAGCGACAGCAGTGCCGCTACGGCTGCCATGGCTGCGGTGTGTGCAGGTGTGTGTCCTATCTGTCGGGTGGTGGTGTCAGGGCTGTCCTCCTGTGTGTGACACCCTTGTTGCTGTGGCACTCAATGCACTGTGGAGCGCAGGCAATAGTCGGATTCGCGTGCACTCCTCGGAAGGCACCCCTCGCAAAGCCTGCACCCATGGGCACCTCAGCCCTTCAGTGCAGACAGCTGCGCTTCTTCTGTGGCAATGGGATAGAACGACCACGGGTAGTTAGAGCTTTGGGGCGCCAGGGGTGGACCCAGAACGAACAAAGCACGGACAGAACCAGAAGCAAGGCACGGGCGAGCCGGAGGCAGGTGTCGATGAGGCACCTCCAACTGCACCACACAAACACACACACACGAGTCTCCTTTTGGAAAGCGTCGGTGGCACCTGGTAGGGAGCAGGCCAGAAACCTACCCTTTCAAGCCCATAGGGAAGCGCACGCCGCTTGTGTTTGTGGGAGTGCGTCAAACTGCCTTCGAAGTCTAACACCTGGAAGCCATGGATCTCTCCAACGCCCCTCTGTGCATAACCCCCTTCCCATACACACACGGTGGTCCTCCCGCACGTCAGACTACACCTTTTTGAGCGGTAGTTAAAGCGGGGGTCACACTGCCCTTCAGCGGGGGTCTGAGCTGACTGCTCGCGGGGGTCAGCGCTCCGACCCCCGCTCCAGGGGGCCGGGAGTCCACCGCGCACACACACCTCCCCCTCACGTCTCCTTTATCATCTGTGCAGTGAGCCCACCGCTGATCTGCTTGTCGACGGTCTTCTTTTGACGGCTCATGAAGGCGTCGTAGACCTCGCCGCCCACAGCCTCACGCAGCTCTGCTCGGGTCAAAGGGTTGCTGTCCATCTGCAGGTTCTGCAGGCGTGTGGATGACAGCAGGGCGGGCGGCAGCGACGCCAGCTTGTTGTGGGAAACATCCAGCGTCTGCAGGCAGGGTGCGGTGCCCTCCGGCAGCGCCTCAATGAGGTTGTGCGATGCATCGAGGGTGGCCAGCTTCGGCAGCGACAGCAGCGGCGGGGGGAGGCTCCGCAGCTGGTTGTGGGCCAGGTTGCACTCCACCAGCGAGGCAAGGGTGGGTCCGAGGGAGAGGGCGTGGATCGCATTGTGTGACAGGTCCAGGCGCTTCAGCTTCGCCAGCCCGCCGAGCGCCGCGGCGCCGACGGTGGTGAGTGCGTTGTGTGCGGCGCCGACCTCCTCGACAGAGACCAGCTGTGAGAGGTTCACATCGGAGATCTTGTTCCGGTCGAAGCGCAGCTTCTTCAGGGTGGCGATCCCCAGGGCGGTGGGCGGCAGAGCGCCCTTCAGCTTGTTCCCGCTGAGCTCGAGGGCACGGAGCTGCGCGTCTCGGAGCTTCTTCAGAACCCCGTCGACCTCGCCGTTGCTCATCCCGCTGTCCTCCAGGGACAGCACCTTGGTGCTCCGTGCGCGCTCGACACGCTGCTTCACAGCGCTCTGCGAGTTGCCCATCCTGGCGGCAACCCGACCCCTCGACCCCTGGCGGTGTTGGGTGGTGCGGTATGTGCGAGGGGGGTGAGAGAGAGAGGAGGGGGGGGGGGTGGGTGGGTGGGGTACTGAAACAGAAGTAAAATGAAGCACAAGGGGGATGGTCTCCCCTCCACTCGTTGTGCAGGCTGTGTCTGAGATCCAGTGATATATCCGGTCTGTGTTGTGGTGTCACACCACTGTGGGGCAACTTCGGCTGTGATGGCGCCCACAAATGTTCTTTGGTTCCCATTAGCAGAGAGAGAGAAAGAGAGAGGGGGGGGGGTCACTTTAGGAGGCGGTATGAATCAGAGGGCAACAATGGATGGGGTGAGGAGGGAAGTTGTCTGCAGTAGAACTGTCGATACGTACGGGGGACCCGTGAGGAAACCGCCACCGAAGCCGGACTGCTGAATGGTGGTGAGTGTCCTCGGAGATTCCCTTCCAACCTTGCTGGCAGCACTACCAGCAAGTGGTAAAACACACAAAAATGGTAACAGAGGGCAGCCTGCCCACCCAAAGTCAGTCTCCTCACCCGCGATACTTCCTCAGATCTAGCCTCCTAGTGACCCCCCAAGACGCACCAAAGTGCTTCAACTAGTTGACTAACAAGGCGGGGGGGAGGGAGAGGTCCTTTGCTGTAATGTCGGGGTGGGGGTGGGGGTGGGGGTGGGGATCGGGGCTGCTGGCGATGGATGCCTCGACGCTGCGACGCATGCTGGGGGCTGAGGCTGTTGTCACAAAGCGCTGACACACTCGCGACGGCACAGGCACGGCACACGGCAGGGGGGGAGCCGCGCCTCTGCTGAGGGTTGAACTGACATGAGACTGCCTGTCTTTTGGGAAACAAAAGCCCTGCAATATCAAAGGGGGGTCTTCGCTACGGATGGGACCTTCGCTCTGTATCAAACTGTGCGTGTAGGCAATTTATTAATTGAGTTAGATCGGGCGCGTGGGGGGTGGGGTCCACCCCCAAGGGGGGTCAGCCCGACCCTCGTACCCTCTCTCCCCTGCCGATCGAGCTCATCGAGCTTCTCCTGGCCCTCTGCAGCCGTCTGGCACCTGAAGAAGGTGTGCAGAGTGCTCTGACTGTCCTCCAGATCACCTCATCATCTTGGGCAGTGTCATCGGTCGCTCGGTACCGGAAGCGGGGGGTTCCGCTAGAGCCCGCAGCTGGCACCAATCTGCACCCGAGCCCCAGAGAGAGCTGGATGGCGTGTGTGGGTCGCAGGACCGAGCAAATGTCACGGAAATTTTCGCTACCGAGCCACCAAAAAAACGCCAAGCCCATAACATTTTTGAAAATGTTAAAAATAAGCAAATTCCCGATTTCTGAGAAGTCCCGGTTCATAACATTTTGGCCCCATGGGGGCCTTCGCTACCAGATGTGACTCAGTGGTCCTTCGGGGCCAGGCTGCGATGCCAGCACGCTAACCCAAATTGCAATACGACTCAGTGAGAAAAAGTGAGCAGCAGCCCACTTCCCCTCACTGACTGACGAGCTGTGACGAGCTGTGACTGGTAGCGAGGGCCCCCATAACATTCATTAGTACCCTAACTGTACCTAAATTCGGGTGGGGGGTACCGAATTTAGGTACCCAGGGTACCTAAAAAATGGGTTACCCACAGGGTCCGACATCGGGTGTCGTACCCCACCGTGAAGGTTTTCCCTAGGGGGGGTGAGGGCGCGAACACTCACGAGGATAAACAGAGAGGGAAAGAGAGAGAGAGAGAGTTCCCTTGATCCTGGTAATACCTACCGAGGTCTGCCAGGGGAGGATATCGTGTGGGAAGGCCGAAACTAACGAACAACAGGAAAGCGGACCCTCTCACGTGGCGCTTGCTTCGTTCCGCGCTCGCGGCTGGGGCTTCATGATGAGAGGGAGAGAGAGACACAGGAAGAGGAATGGCAGCACGGTGCACCTCGCGGTGGCACGACTGCGGAAGTGTGTGGGGTAGGGGAGGTGAGGGGGTGAGGTGGTGCAGCAGGTGACAATGTTAGATATCAGTCAGGGACAGCATACCGCCCGCTTGAAGGGCGGGTGGTGCTTCTGTGTGCGGCAGGGCCTACTGCCACATCGACAGGTGGAAGTTGCTCACGGTCCCGTCCAGCGGGGCGTCCCCTGCCCAGTGGCTGTGCCCGATGTAGTTGCCGGTACGCGTCACCTCAGCAGGCAGCCGCACCGCCCCAGTGGCACACTCCACTCCGTCGATGTACAGCACACCCCACCCGTCCTGCGTGGATGCGCCGATACGTGACACCTTCGCCTCGATCGTGAAGGCTTGGCCCAGAGGAGCAGGCCGTGTGCACGCGATGAAACTACCGCCCGACACGCTGAGTGCCAGCTGTCCAGTCGTCCCGACCTGTGTGATCATCACGTTGTCCTGTTCAGCCCCGTTTGCGAAGTCAAACACACGTCCCCACAAGGTGTAGCTGTTCACGACCACAGTCGCACGCACGTAGAACTCGCCCCCAAACGTCAGCGGTGCGGATTCCACAAAATCAGTCGACGAAGCAAATGTCACAACATCGGTGGGTGCACTGCAGGGTGGTGCAAGCATCTGCGGGCACCGTGACAGAACGAAGTTGGACACAGTCCCGTCCAGCGGGGCGTCCCCTGCCCAGTGGCTGTGCCCGATGTAGTTGCCGGTCCGCGTCACCTCAGCTGGCAGCCGCACCGCCCCAGTGGCACACTCCACCCCGTCGATGTACAGCACCAGCACACCCCGCCCGTCCTGCGTGGATGCGATACGTGACACCTTCGCCTCGATCGTGAAGGCCTGGCCCAGAGGAGCAGGCCGTGTGCACGCGATGAAACTACCACCCGACACGCTGAGTGCCAGCTGTCCAGTCGTCCCGACCTGTGTGATCATCACGTTGTCCTGTTCAGCCCCGTTTGCGAAGTCAAACACACGTCCCCACAAGGTGTAGCTGTTCACGACCACAGTCGCACGCACGTAGAACTCGCCCCCAAACGTCAGCGGGACGGATTCCACAAAATCAGTCGACGAAGCAAATGTCACAACATCAGTGGGTGCACTGCAGGGTGGTGCGAGCATCTGCGGGCACCGTGACAGAACGAAGTTGGACACAGTCCCGTCCAGCGGGGCGTCCCCTGCCCAGTGGCTGTGCCCGATGTAGTTGCCGGTCCGCGTCACCTCAGCAGGCAGCCGCACCGCCCCAGTGGCACACTCCACCCCGTCGATGTACAGCACACCCCACCCGTCCTGCGTGGATGCGCCGATACGTGACACCTTCGCCTCGATCGTGAAGGCTCGGCCCAGAGGAGCAGGCCGTGTGCACGCGATGAAACTACCGCCCGACACGCTGAGTGCCAGCTGTCCAGTCGTCCCGACCTGTGTGATCATCACGTTGTCCTGTTCAGCCCCGTTTGCGAAGTCAAACACACGTCCCCACAAGGTGTAGCTGTTCACGACCACAGTCGCACGCACGTAGAACTCGCCCCCAAACGTCAGCGGTGCGGATTCCACAAAATCAGTCGATGAAGCAAATGTCACAACATTGGTGGGTGCACTGCAGGGTGCAGGTGCAGCGGGTGTTGCCAAGGAGGCACGCACGTCCACCACCTCGACCTGGGCCGGGCTGGTGAGGCTCTCGAACACACAGGCGTACCCGTCAACGAGAGCCAGAGACCCGCGCACCTCCGTCCCGGTGAGGGTGTAGGACTGCACCAGCCGCACATTAGCCAAGTCTGTGATGTCCACCACGTACAGCTTCGAGTGGCGGTCCAGCAGCACGGCGCTGTTGCCCGACACAGCGATGTCCACCACGTATGCGTGGGGGATAACCAGGCGGCCTGCCAGCTTGGGCCCAGCCCTTTCCGTCACGTTGTACATCACCAGGCCACGCAGCTCTGCTGCGAACAGCCAGTCCCCACGCACGAATGCGCGTGTCGCAGACACCTGCGGGCGGTCCACACCGCGAGGGCTGTGGTATCTACCCACGTACGACGGCACCAACTTGTTGCTCACGTCCCACACTACGAGCTCCCCGTTTTTCTGAATGACGAAGATGTGCGATCCCTGCACCACAATTTCCCTGGCTTCGAAGGACGCGCCGAGCTCTGCAACCACGCGAGGCTGCGAGATGATGCTGATGTCGACAATGGAAATTGAGGTCGGTCCCCGCATGTAGGCAAAGTTTCCGTCGATGTCGATGTTTCTGATGTACTGGTACTTCACCGACTTGTCAGTGGACACCTCTGCAGGCGGGTCCAGCGAGTAGTCTACAATGGACAGCCCGCGGGTGCTGCTCACCAGTGCAAAGCGGCCGTCAGGCGTCATTGCAGCAGCGAACGGGGAGACGCGCGAGTAGTCGAAGAGCAGCACGTCACTCAGCACCTTCGGTGCCAGTGGGTTCGACAGATCCACACGACGCAACATCCCGGATCTGAGCACCATCGCCTCCTTCCGCGTGTGGTGCTGCTCCAGCCAACTGACGGAAAGTGCTACAGTGGACCGAGCCACAGTAGCAGATGGCAGCGGTGCAGAGGGTGCTGGGGTCGGCAGACCCGGTGTAGGTGTAGGTGCAGGCGTGCTCGTGGCCGACACGTACTGGCGCACGTCCACCACCTCGACGAAATTCCGAGTCGTCCAGACAAAGGCAAAGCCGTTCGACACCGTGACGGCTTTCGACGAGCTCGCGAGACTGTACACCGACACCTTCACGGGGTCTGTGGGGTCCGCGACGTCGAGCACATGCAGACGATCAATAGCAATCACAAAGGCGTACGTCCCCTCGACGTGCACGTGGTAGACGGACTCTGGTACAAGCACAGTCGCGACATGCTGCGGCACTGCCGGGTCTGACACGCTGTACACCTTCAGCCCCTGTGTACCACAGGCAGTGTACAGGAAGCGCCCGTCCGCGCTCAAGGTCAGCTGCTGGATTTTCTCCCCGCCATCGGTGGATGTCACCAGCTTCATGTTGGCCTTGTCACGCACATCCGTCACCTGGAGCTTGCTCTCAGCACGGCTGTAGATGTAGTCGTCCCCAGCACCGATGTAGTACGTGTCAGGGCTCGGGTGGTAGGTCGCCACGATCTCAGGCGCTGCGGGATTCATGATGGAGATGACATGGTAATAGCTGGAGCTGTCGCCACTGACGTACGCAAAGTGCCCGTGCACCGCCAGGATCTTGTCCATGTCTGCGACCAGCTCCCCGCGCAGCTCTGGCATCTGCGTGACGTAGTCCACCCCACGGAAGTCGACAACCTGCAGGCGCCCGTCCCGCGACCCAAGGATGGCACAAAGTCCTTCCCAGGTGTGAAGAACATGTGATGGCCCAGCAGGTTCAGCGTCCCCAGCAGCACTGGGGCCGTGCTCGGCAGGCCGCGCACATCGTAGAACTCAAGCCCGTGCGACCGCAGCAGCACCGCCACACCCTGACGCACGGCAACCGCCAGTGCCGGACCGGGGAGCTCATGAACCGTTCCACTGCTCGCCGGGGTGAGTGTCTCGGGCACCGTCGTTGGTGCGGGTGTTGGGGCCACAGTCGGGATGGGCGTGGGGGGGGCAAGTGTCGTCAAAGGCTCCGGATCAACAGTTGCTGCCAAGGAGGCACGCACGTCCACCACCTCGACCTGGGCCGGGCTGGTGAGGCTCTCGAACACACAGGCGTACCCGTCAACCGGAGCCAGAGACCCGCGCACCTCCGTCCCGGTGAGGGTGTAGGACTGCACCAGCCGCACATTAGCCAAGTCTGTGATGTCCACCACGTACAGCTTCGAGTGGCGGTCCAGCAGCCCGGCGCTGTTGCCCGACACAGCGATGTCCACCACGTATGCGTGGGGGATAACCAGGCGGCCTGCCAGCTTGGGCCCAGCCCTTTCCGTCACGTTGTACATCACCAGGCCACGCAGCTCTGCTGCGAACAGCCAGTCCCCACGCACGAATGCGCGTGTCGCAGACACCTGCGGGCGGTCCACACCGCGAGGGCTGTGGTATCTACCCACGTACGACGGCACCAACTTGTTGCTCACGTCCCACACTACGAGCTCCCCGTTTTTCTGAATGACGAAGATGTGCGATCCCTGCACCACAATTTCCCTGGCTTCGAAGGACGCGCCGAGCTCTGCAACCACGCGAGGCTGCGAGATGATGCTGATGTCGACAATGGAAATTGAGGTCGGTCCCCGCATGTAGGCAAAGTTTCCGTCGATGTCGATGTTTCTGATGTACTGGTACTTCACCGACTTGTCAGTGTACACCTCTGCAGGCGGGTCCAGCGAGTAGTCTACAATGGACAGCCCGCGGGTGCTGCTCACCAGTGCAAAGCGGCCGTCAGGCGTCATTGCAGCAGCGAACGGGGAGACGCGCGAGTAGTCGAAGAGCAGCACGTCACTCAGCACCTTCGGTGCCAGTGGGTTCGACAGATCCACACGACGCAACATCCCCGATCTGAGCACCATCGCCTCCTTCCGCGTGTGGTGCTGCACCAGCCAACTGACGGAAAGTGCTACAGTGGACCGAGCCACAGTAGCAGATGGCAGCGGTGCAGAGGGTGCTGGGGTCGGCAGACCCGGTGTAGGTGTAGGTGCAGGCGTGCTCGTGGCCGACACGTACTGGCGCACGTCCACCACCTCGACGAAATCCCGAGTCGTCCAGACAAAGGCAAAGCCGTTCGACACCGTGACGGCTTTCGACGAGCTCGCGAGACTGTACGCCGCCACCTTCGCGGGGTCTGTGGGGTCCGCGACGTCGAGCACATACAGACGATCAGTTGCAATCACAAAGGCGTACGTCCCCTCGACGTGCACGTGGTAGACGGACTCTGGTACAAGCACAGTCGCGACATGCTGCGGCACTGCCGGGTCTGACACGCTGTACACCTTCAGCCCCTGTGTACCACAGGCAGTGTACAGGAAGCGCCCGTCCGCGCTCAAGGTCAGCTGCTGGATTTTCTCCCCGCCATCGGTGGATGTCACCAGCTTCATGTTGGCCTTGTCACGCACATCCGTCACCTGGAGCTTGCTCTCAGCACGGCTGTAAATGTAGTCGTCCCCAGCACCGATGTAGTACGTGTCAGGGCTCGGGTGGTAGGTCGCCACGATCTCAGGCGCTGCGGGATTCATGATGGAGATGACATGGTAATAGCTGGAGCTGTCGCCACTGACGTACGCAAAGTGCCCGTGCACCGCCAGGATCTTGTCCATGTCTGCGACCAGCTCCCCGCGCAGCTCTGGCATCTGCGTGACGTAGTCCACCCCACGGAAGTCGACAACCTGCAGGCGCCCGTCCCGCGACCCAAGGATGGCAAAGTCCTTCCCAGGTGTGAAGAACATGTCAGCGGCCAGCAGGTTCAGCGTCCCCAGCAGCACTGGGGCCGTGCTCGGCAGGCCGCGCACATCGTAGAACTCAAGCCCGTGCGACCGCAGCAGCACCGCCACGCCCTGACGCACGGCAACCGCCAGTGCCGGACCAGGGAGCTCATGAACCGTTCCACTGCTCGCCGGGGTGACTGTGTCGGGCACCGTCGTTGGTTCAGCTGTTGGGGGGGAGGGTGGAAACGGTGTGCCCTGCGCCGCTGTGCACACTACCAGCATTAGGCCGCAGTAGACCCTGCCCATCATTGTCCTGACCGTGAAAACCTGTCGTGTGTGTGTGGCAACCGCAGTCCAGACCCCCGAGTCCCGGACCAACGAGTCTCCATCGAGGGAGAGGGCCGGTTCGCCCTCGTGTACCAAAGTACAACTGTGAAGGCATGAACAATAGTTATATTGGGGTGGGAGCGGGGGTGGGGGTGGGGGGGTGGGGATCGGGCTGCTGGCGATGGATGCCTCGACGCTGCGACGCATGCTGGGGGTGCTGAGGCTGTTGTCACAAAGCGCTGACACACTCGCGACGGCACAGGCACGGCACACGGCAGGGGGGGAGCCGCGCCTCTGCTGAGGGTTGAACTGACATGAGACTGCCTGTCTTTTGGGCTTCGCTACGGATGGGACCTCCGCTCTGTATCGAACTGTGCGTGTGGGGGTCTTCGCTACGGGGTGATCGTCAGTGCATTTTGGTGCATTTCCTAAGAATATTAGGTAAAAACTGACGAAGAATAACGACCAGCGAAGACCCCCAAAAGGACATGATGTGTCGTAAATTGTTGTTGGGATACGTTGACGTTTCCTCACGGAAACCTCAACCGGTTGTGATGGGGGGTAGTCGACTAGTGTGCGGATCACGTTTAGCTGTGTCGTGACATATTCGGCTCTCAAGTGTGCGGAATGAAGAGACTACCCGCACGAGGGGCTCTGGGGTGCGGAATGGCAGCACGGTGCACCTCGCAGTGAGGGGTGAGATGGTGCAGCAGGTGACACTGTTCAGGGACAGCATACCGCCCGCTAGCGGAAGTGCGGGTGGTACTTCCGTGTGCGGCAGGGCACGACTGCGGAAGTGCGGGGCAGGGGAGGTGAGGGGTGAGGTGGTGCAGCAGGTGACAATGTTCAGGGACAGCATACCGCCCGCTAGCGGAAGTGCGGGTGGTACTTCCGTGTGCGGCAGGGCCTACTGCCACATCGACAGGTGGAAGTTGCTCACGGTCCCGTCCAGCGGGGCGTCCCCTGCCCAGTGGCTGTGCCCGATGTAGTTGCCGGTACGCGTCACCTCAGCAGGCAGCCGCACCGCCCCAGTGGCACACTCCACCCCGTCGATGTACAGCACACCCCACCCGTCCTGCGTGGATGCGCCGATACGTGACACCTTCGCCTCGATCGTGAAGGCTTGGCCCAGAGGAGCAGGCCGTGTGCACGCGATGAAACTACCGCCCGACACGCTGAGTGCCAGCTCTCCAGTCGTCCCGACCTGTGTGATCATCACGTTGTCCTGTTCAGCCCCGTTTGCGAAGTCAAACACACGTCCCCACAAGGTGTAGCTGTTCACGACCACAGTCGCACGCACGTAGAACTCGCCCCCAAACGTCAGCGGTGAGGATTCCACAAAATCAGTCGACGAAGCAAATGTCACAACATCAGTGGGTGCACTGCAAGGCGCTGCGAGCATCTGCGGGCACCGTGACAGAACGAAGTTGGACACAGTCCCGTCCAGCGGGGCGTCCCCTGCCCAGTGGCTGTGCCCGATGTAGTTGCCGGTGCGCGTCACCTGAGCAGGCAGCCGCACCGCCCCAGTGGCACACTCCACCCCGTCGATGTACAGCACACCCCGCCCGTCCTGCGTGGATGCGCCGATACGTGACACCTTCGCCTCGATCGTGAAGGCTCGGCCCAGAGGAGCAGGCCGTGTGCACGCGATGAAACTACCGCCCGACACGCTGAGTGCCAGCTGTCCAGTCGTCCCGACCTGTGTGATCATCACGTTGTCCTGTTCAGCCCCGTTTGCGAAGTCAAACACACGTCCCCACAAGGTGTAGCTGTTCACGACCACAGTCGCACGCACGTAGAACTCGCCCCCAAACGTCAGCGGTGCGGATTCCACAAAATCAGTCGACGAAGCAAATGTCACAACATTGGTGGGTGCACTGCAGGGCGCAGGTGTAGCAGGCGTTGCCAAGGAGGCACGCACGTCCACCACCTCGACCTGGGCCGGGCTGGTGAGGCTCTCGAACACACAGGCGTACCCGTCCACGAGAGCCAGAGACCCGCGCACCTCCGTCCCGGTGAGGGTGTAGGACTGCACCAGCCGCACATTAGCCAAGTCTGTGATGTCCACCACGTACAGCTTCGAGTGGCGGTCCAGCAGCCCGGCGCTGTTGCCCGACACAGCGATGTCCACCACGTATGCGTGGGGGATAACCAGGCGGCCTGCCAGCTTGGGCCCAGCCCTTTCCGTCACGTTGTACATCACCAGGCCACGCAGCTCTGCTGCGAACAGCCAGTCCCCACGCACGAATGCGCGTGTCGCAGACACCTGCGGGCGGTCCACACCGCGAGGGCTGTGGTATCTGCCCACGTACGACGGCACCAACTTATTGCTCACGTCCCACACTACGAGCTCCCCGTTTTTCTGAATGACGAAGATGTGCGATCCCTGCACCACAATTTCCCTGGCTTCGAAGGACGCGCCGAGCTCTGCAACCACGCGAGGCTGTGAGATGATGCTGATGTCGACAATGGAAATTGAGGTCGGTCCCCGCATGTAGGCAAAGTTTCCGTCGATGTCGATGTTTCTGATGTACTGGTACTTCACCGACTTGTCAGTGTACACCTCTGCGGGCGGGTTCAGCGAGTAGTCTACAATGGACAGCCCGCGGGTGCTGCCCACCAGTGCAAAGCGGCCGTCAGGCGTCATTGCAGCAGCAAACGGGGAGACGCGCGAGTAGTCGAAGAGCAGCACGTCACTCAGCACCTTCGGTGCCAGTGGGTTCGACAGATCCACACGACGCAACATCCCCGATCTGAGCACCATCGCCTCCTTCCGCGTGTGGTGCTGCTCCAGCGAACTGACGGAAAGTGCTACAGTGGACCGAGCCACAGTAGCAGATGGCAGCGGTGCAGAGGGTGCTGGGGTCGGCAGGCCCGGTGGCAGAAAAGGTGTAGGTGCAGGCGTGCTCGTGGCCGACACGTACTGGCGCACGTCCACCACCTCGACGAAATCCCAAGTCGTCCAGACAAAGGCAAAGCCGTTCGACACCGTGACGGCTTTCGACGAGCTCGCGAGACTGTACACCGCCACCTTCATGGGGTCTGTGGGGTCCGCGACGTCGAGCACATACAGACGATCAATTGCAATCACAAAGGCGTACGTCCCCTCGACGTGCACGTGGTAGACGGACTCTGGTACAAGCACAGTCGCGACATGCTGCGGCACTGCCGGGTCTGACACGCTGTACACCTTCAGCCCCTGTGTACCACAGGCAGTGTACAGGAAGCGCCCGTCCGCGCTCAAAGTCAGCTGCTTGATTTTCTCCCCGCCATCGGTGGATGTCACCAGCTTCATGTTGGCCTTGTCACGCACATCCGTCACCTGGAGCTTGCTCTCAGCACGGCTGTAGATGTAGTCGTCCCCAGCACTGATGAGGTATGTGTCAGGGCTCGGGTGGTAGGTCGCCACGATCTCAGGCGCTGCGGGATTCATGATGGAGATGACATGGTAATAGCTGGAGCTGTCGCCACTTGACGTACGCAAAGTGCCCGTTCACCGCCAGGATCTCCATCTCGTCCAGGTCTGTGACCAGCTCCCCACGCAGCTCTGGCATCTGCGTGACGTAGTCCACCCCACGGAAGTCGACAACCTGCAGGCGCCCGTCCCACGATCCCAGGATGGCAAAGTCCTTCCCAGGTGTGAAGAACATGTCAGCGGCCAGCAGGTTCAGCGTCCCCAGCAGCACTGGGGCCGTGCTCGGCAGGCCGCGCACATCGTAGAACTCAAGCCCGTGCGACCGCAGCAGCACCGCCACACCCTGACGCACGGCAACCGCCAGTGCCGGACCAGGGAGCTCATGAACCGTTCCACTGCTCGCCGGGGTGACTGTGTCGGGCACCGTCGTTGGTTCAGCTGTTGGGGGGGAGGGTGGAAACGGTGTGCCCTGCGCCGCTGTGCACACTACCAGCATTAGGCCGCAGTAGACCCTGCCCATCATTGTCCTGACCGTGAAAACCTGTCGTGTGTGTGTGGCAACCGCAGTCCACACCCCGAGGCCCGGACCAACGAGTCCCCACCGAGGGAGAGGGCCATGGCCTGTGTGGGGCAGATCAGACACGACGCTTTCCTCCAGAGAACCTACAAGCAGACTTCAACGGAACGTACTTGGCGCCTGTCTGGCGGTCTGATCAGACGCCGCAGCACATCAGCAGTTCCACTGCTGCCCGGGCTGCAGCTCGAGGCTGCTGCGAGGGGACGAGGAAGCTGCCTGTCACAGCCCAGTCCTCTCGCGCCACATCCCCAAGCCCCGGAAGGGGAAGGGGCAGTGGCCAGCGGGCAGTGGGCGTGTTGGTCGCCTTGTCCCGCAGGAGGGGGCTTGTTAGGAAGGGAGGACGATTGCTCTTTTTTTGGTGTATCGCGCGCAGAGAACATAATAAAGCGCGTGCAGGGGCCAGAGTCAGACCAGACCGCCGGCAGTGCTTTCAGCCACCCTGTCAGGCGCGTCGCTCACGGGCAAGGCCCTGAGAGCTGCCAGGTGTGGGAAACTCACTCACGCAAGTGTGGCTTCGCCCTTTCGGAAGTGCCTACGGTTTCAGACAGTTTCCTTCACAATCACGCACACACGTACGTGAATCGAGCGTCGGTGGCACCTTGTCTCCCGCAAGCCTGAAGCACGCCGCTCGACACACGCAAAAACCAACTATATGTGCCCCCGCTGGATGTTGAAGTCGCAGCAAAACGAGACAACAAACCAAGCACTGCCAAATAACTTTCGTTGAAAACACAGACCCCACAATCACCCCCCCCCCCCCAGTCCAATGAAATGGTGTGGGTGGGGTCGCAAGATCCCAGCTGAAGGCACACTAAAAGAAGTTTCTCCCCCAGCTACCAGACCCCTGGACCACCTCCAACCCCTTTTCCCGTCACGGCCGCAGCCGTATCCTCCCTCGATTCGACTCGGGGATGAAGCTGGGGTTCGTGGAGGACACGACGAATGCAAAACGCCACCCGATGTCGTGGAACAGGTCGAAGTCCGTCTTGCGGAGCAGGTGGCAGGCGGCATAAGAGTGGATCTCGTCGCTCTCCTGGTCGGGCCACACGGATATCTCGCTGGGGTGCAGCTTCGCGACGACGCGGTACCAGTGCCCGGAGGCAAGCAGGCAGGGGCTGGAGTCGCTGTCATTCAGCGACGCGCCGAACTGCAGCGGCGTCGCCGAAGAATTGTAATACGCCCCGATGAAGGAGTCATCCGATGCCGACTGGTTCCCGACAAACCCGATCCGCACAGTCGACGGCACGATGCCATACACGACAAAGGCAAATGTCAGCTCCGACCCCTCTTCCAGCGGGAGAAGCGTGGTCAGCGCGTGCACCTCCTCACCGAGCTCGACGCGGAACGCGGTGTCGGAGTGCATGAGCCGCGCCTCCAACCCGTCAGGGCTGATGGCAAACGCGGGATGCCGGTGCCACGGGGCGAGCTTCTCAAACCTCACCGGCATGTGGTCCGCCTGCACCCCGCCGTAGGGCGACCGCGGGTGGCACGCCATCCGCGCACACATCGCCTGGAGGAAATTCCCCGGGCCGTGTGCCACCCCGCCGCCGCCACCCCAACCCACACCCGTCTGCGCACTCCGCTCCCCTTCGATGCGGTAGCTGGTGTAGCTGGCATGCCCCGTCCGCTCGATGGATCGCGACTCCACACCACTGAGCCTGCAGGGCCCCGGGCTGAGGTGCCCACCGCATGTGGTATACCTGCAGTACTTCGCACGCTTCACAGCGCAGGAGTCATCCACGCCGAAGGCGCCTATCCAACGCCACACAGATTCATATTTGTTCTTCAGGCAGATGCTGACGGGATAGGCAGGCCTGGAGATGACAAGAGGCTCCGAAACAAACACCGGCTGGTGGTCTGCCGTGTGCACCTCATGCCAGTTGGAGGGGAGCCCCGCCGCATCGCAGACATCCAACAGGCACCTCCCTCTGTCGTACCGCCCGTGCATCTGCCCGCAGGCAGCTGCGGTGCTGACGACCCCCACCCTCGCCCTGAAGAGGCTGTCCTTCAGGCAGTGCCCGATCCCCATCAGGGCATAGCCCGAGAGGACACTGCAACGGGGCCCCGGGCAGCTCTGCACGTCATACCGCACACCGCAGAAGGACACATCACACTTCCTCGAGCCCGGGTGGAAGGTGCCACCGATCTCAAGGCATTCCTCCTTCAGCAGAGTGAAGACAGCCCCGGTGAAGGCTGCGGTGGCGTTTCCCGAGCAGATCAGGAGAAGGTCGGTGTCCTCGATGCCCGCCTTCTCCACGGGGCAGGGGTGTAGAGCGTGGGGGGAGCCGTGGCCCTCCCCGGCTGGGGGGAACTCCAGTGCGCCTGTGGATGCGGGGAGGCAGGCTGTTGCGCCCGATGCCCACTTCGGGGCGAGGAGGGGGAGGCCTCGCCACAGCACGACCCTCACCTCGTTGTTGGGGGTGAGCAGGGTGGAATTGTCGTTGTCCTCAGGGGATGCGCAGTGCGGGTTGTCCACCACCCTCACAAAGGCACCCTCGAGCAGCCCGTTGTGGTTGTTCACGTTGTTGCTCACCACAACCGAGAAGAACGACTTCGCCTCCGGGTGGGACGGAACAACCGACCCCGATATCCGCTGCAGCGTCCGCACGTTGAACGTCGCACCCCCGAGCGCCGTGGGATACCGCTCCTTGTCGGATATGGGGAGGCTCGAGTTGTACTCCCCGATGCAAGCGTAGTACCACCCTCCCTCGGGCACCCCCTCCGGGAAGAGGCAAACGAGATTCCCCTCGATGTCAGAGATGGAGGCAGCCTCGACACCCTCCAGCATGCACCTCCCGCCATGGGTGTAGGCTTCGGAGGCATCCACGTCGTTCCACGACTCCCCCGTGTGGATCACCTTGCACCTGCTCTCCGCCGTGATGTTTGGGTTGTCGGAGCGGGACAGGTTGGTCAGCCCGTTGCCAAAGAGTGTCAGGCGGAACTCCGTGTTTTCATAGAGCACCTTTGGGGTGACGGAGGCTCGGTTCAGCCGGGGCCTCTCCACCTGAAACGAAGCGTGCGCCACCCAATCCTGATCGGGGTATGCCCTGAAGCAGGAGTAATACCGCCCAGCCTCGCTGAGGTGCTGAACAGACATCGCGGCGTCACTCCCCTCCGACAGGAAGCACGACGCGCCATCCCCAGACGCGGCGAACTGGCTCAGGTCGTGGTGGAGGTCCCGCGACACGGCAGACGACTCCCAGATGATGTGCGAGGCGTCGCAGAACTTCGACGTGGAGAGTGCGAGATGCGTCCCCCGCAGCCCGAACCCCTCCACTGTCAGGTTGAAGGCCAGGCCAGCCCCTGGGAGGCCCTTCTGGAGTCGGACATACGGAGCAACGCCTGGGTTCCGCACCCTGAGGAGGGGGGAGGGGAGGGCGTGCGTGTGGCCTGATATCGTCTCCAGGCAGACCTGGTAGTCCGCTGCCTGCAGGATGGGGGGGACGGGGTACCTCGGGTGGCCCAGGGTGTCGGAGCCGTCCATCTCTGCGTGGGTCGACCCCCCGTCTTCGCCGAGGAGGATCGCGTCGCCCGGGCGGCACTCCCCGAGGGTCTGCGTGAAGAAGACACGCTCCCCGAAGACACCCCTCCGGCAGAACAGGGTCAGCGTGAAGTTCCACCCCACCCCAACCTCCCCGGGGATGAAGCTGTGCCCGATGCACGTCTCATCCGCCTCTTGGGGTGTGCCGGACAGCGTCGCCGTCGGGGATCTCGTGGCAGTCTCTGTGGCGGTCACCCTCGAGCAGGCGCGCGACCACCCCATGGGGTGGCCCCCGTATGTTGATGTGACGCCTCGGTAGAACCTGCACTGCGTGGTGTCGACGGGGTACCCCGTGTTGTTGGATACGGTTGCGGTGGGGATATCGGAGGCGTTGGTGGGGGTGGCGGTGGCGGTGTAGGTCGCGTTGATGACGCGGGTTGCGGTGAGGGGCTCGATGCGGGTCTCGTTGCCGAGCCAGGCGCAGCAGCCTGCTGCGGAGTGGCGCTCGCAGCATGCGGCGCATGTTTCGATCGAGGCGGCGTCGCAGACATCCCACTCGCCAGTGCACATCTCCCCCTGCACCAGCGGAGTGCATTCATAGCGGTAGGCAGCCTCGACAGCGCAAGGCAGGCAGAGCAGCGCCAGGAGGGCCACCGCCGCCACCACAGCAGAAGCAGAACGTGCCGCCCCGCTGTAGCGCCGTTGCGGTGAGCGTGGAAGGGGGCAGTGGGGGCACGGCTCCTCCGACGCCGATGCGGGCATGTGTCTGCAGGGGGTGGTCATGACAGGTGTGGGTTCAACCCACCTGGCCCCAGGCCCCCCGCCCCCGACCTCCACACGAGCCCTGTTGATGCTTCCACACACACACACGCCTGTGGAGGATGGGGGGTTGGGGGGGGAGGGGCGAGCGGGTGACACGGCAGCGAAACTTCTGCCCCCAGACAGCAAGAGAGACGGGGGCTAACAAGGTGAGGAGAAGCGGCAGGATGAAGGGGGCTGCGTGCTGGTGGGTCACCCCCCCCCCCCCTAGGCATACAGTGCAAACGATAATTATTATCGCACATATACCAGATACGATAATTTTCGGAAAATTATCGCATACGATAATTTATTATCGCATACGATAATCCATTATCGTATGATGCGATAATCCCATTATCGTATACGAACGGATACGATAATTATTATCGTATATTATCGCATACGATAATCCCATTATCGTATGTTATCGCATACGATAATAATTATCGTATCCGGTCGTATACGATAATGGGATTATCGTATGCGATACTTACTGGGTTGCACTATTCTTGAACACCACTGCCCTCGTCAGATTCCTTCACATACTCGTCCGTCATCAGGATTCATCGCCCCCCCCCCCCTAGGGGGGGTCAAATGGGGGTGACAAACACGATTTTTCAAAAAACCGGCGCAGAGGCCCCAAAGCCCCCGTAAACCCTCCAAACCCCCCCAGATCGGTCCGGAAACCCATCGAACCCCACTTTTCCACCATTCCGGGCACCTCAGGTGCCCGAATTGGGGTACCTAAATTTTGTGCCACCGTTTGGTACCGGACAGTGCCACTGTGTGGGAGGTTGGAAAAGAAAATGCCCCAACACACCACATCTGAGGGTTGCAATGCATGTTGCTTGCCAACCACGTCATCCGGTGGGTGTCAGGCGCTATGTAGGTGGCATGAGCCAGGTCTTCGATGTGTTCTGGCTTGTATATGTACCTCCCTGCCTGCGGCACAGGCACTGCCTTTGTCCCCCACACCAGCCACAGAGAGCGTATTGTACTCGGTCCACGGTTGCTGATTCATTGTGATGCGTTGTATCCTCGAGTGAACGTCACACACTAGTGGCACCACCACCCGCCATCCGAGAGCTGTATTGTCACCACGCACTTTCGACAGGAGGAGCACTCCCCTGCCTCCCACGTAGGCGACGACCGACATGATGGCAAAGCCAAGATGCCGCAGGCCTGTTCCATCAACGCCCAACGCCACCGGCCGGCCGGTGATGCAGTCGCGGATCTTCTTCTGGATCTCCGCGACGAACAGCGGGGCCTTGCCCAGCAGCGTCCGGGGCTTCGGCAGAGGGGTGGTCATCGGCAGCGCAAGGATAGACGCCTGGTGAGGCGTGATCCCCGCAATCACAAGGGCAAGTGCCCATGCCTTTTGAAATGATGCGGTGGTCGTGGGATCGCTCTTCGTGGTTGAAACACAGGGGGCCGCCTGCACTGGCGCTTCCTTCGATGTGGTCTGGTGCGCCTTCGTGTCGGTCACGTGTTTCTTTGCCACTGTCGATTCAGCATGCTTTACGACGATGCTACAGAGGTTGCACCACAGGACTTCGTCCGATAATGTCCGGGGGGGGTTTGCATCAAGCAGCATGGTGCGAGTTTCGAACGGGAGGTCCTCCACCGACTTGATCGTGTAGGCCGCAGCAACTGTGGCGTCGTACCTCGCCAGTTGCTGCAGCCGCTGCCTGGCTGTTACCAAGGAGATCCTCTTCTTGGCAGCAGCCTCGTCTGCGGCTTCCTCCACCGTTTTTCTGAGTTTTATCGTGTCCAGGCGTTTCTGCGCGCTCTCCGATTTTCCCGCGGGCTTTGGTGCTGTCTTCTTGGGGGCTGGCTTCTTCGCTGCTGGCTTCTTTGGGGGTGGCTTTTTCACGGCCGCCTTTTTCGCTGAGGGCTTCTTGTCCTTCCCCCCCGTGACGCGACGGCGTTTCTGGTCCGGCTCGTCCTCATCACTGCCCTCTTCCTCGTCATCGCCGTCATCATCTTCCTCTGCGTCATCCTCCGTTGTTGTGTCGTCTTTTATCCTACGACGACGAGACATTTTTTGATCCCTGGTGTTTCCTGTGGAGGGTGATGGCGATGCAGTCACAACATAGCGATAGACACACGGGTCGAGAGCGCACACGCAAATGAGTGTCACGGATGTGCGTGGCAGTATCCTGTAACCTCTCCGCCCCCCTGTGCCTGAAACTTCTTCCAACGGTGCCAGCTTCATTGACAGGATGCCCCAGACAGACATAGTGCTGCGCATGTCATGGCACTATGTGTGTTGTGTCTGCCACCCATTTGTGAGGGACATTCTACACTTCTGAGTGAAGCCCCCCGTCACCAATAATTCAAAGAAGCAAAAATGGCAGCTTCCGGCTCCACTTTTACCACTTTTTCAATGTGTTCTGGGCTGATTTCTGGTTTTCCGAAAATCTCAAAAAAATTATCGCACCATTATCGTATATTATCGTATACGATAATATACGATAATGGGAGTACGATAATAATTATCGTATGCGATAATAATTATCGTTTGCACTGTATGCCTAGGGGGGGTCAAATGGGGGTGACAAACACGATTTTTCAAAAAACCGGCGCAGAGGCCCCAAAGCCCCCGTAAACCCTCCAAACCCCCCCAGATCGGTCCGGAAACCCATCGAACCCCACTTTTCCACCATTCCGGGCACCTCAGGTGCCCGAATTGGGGTGCCTAAATTTTGTGCCACCGTTTGGTACCGTACAGTGCCACTGTGTGGGAGGTTGGAAAAGAAAATGCCCCAACACACCACATCTGAGGGTTGCAATGCATGTTGCTTGCCAACCACGTCATCCGGTGGGTGTCAGGCGCTATGTAGGTGGCATTAGCCAGGTCTTCGATGTGTTCTGGCTTGTATATGTACCTCCCTGCCTGCGGCACAGGCACTGCCTTTGTCCCCCACACCAGCCACAGAGAGCGCATTGTCCTCGGTCCACGGTTGCTGATTCATTGTGATGCGTTGTATCCTCGAGTGAACGTCACACACTAGTGACACCACCACCCGCCATCCGAGAGCTGTATTGACTTTGCGCGCTTCCGTTGCATTCACCTCGCCACGCATATTGCACTGTTCAGTACCAGTGCTCTTGGGCCAGGCAAAGTAGACCGCAGCAACTACCAATTCTGGCACACTGGGTACCACGACAGCGCACTTCGTGTGTTCCCGGAATGTACAGCTCGTGTTGCAACAGTCGTTGTCAACACATCCCGGTTGTGGAGCACTGCTGCACAGGAATCACACGACCATCTGGACTTGTTCCGTACCTACAGGCAGCCTCCCGGTGCATGGTGGCAGGGAGGTACATATACAAGCCAGAACACATCGAAGACCTGGCTAATGCCACCTACATAGCGCCTGACACCCACCGGATGACGTGGTTGGCAAGCAACATGCATTGCAACTCTCAGATGTGGTGTGTTAGGGCATTTTCTTTTCCAACCTCCCACAGTGGCACTGTACAGTACCAAACGGTGGCACAAAATTTAGGCACCCCAATTCGGGCACCTGAGGTGCCCGGAATGGTGGAAAAGTGGGGTTCGATGGGTTTCCGGACCGATCTGGGGGGGTTTGGAGGGTTTACGGGGGCTTTGGGGCCTCTGCGCCGGTTTTTTGAAAAATCGTGTTTGTCCACGTAAAAGGGTGGCATTTGACCCCCTACCCCCCCCCCCCCCGTGTGTGAAGGTGTCGTGCGCACGGCGATGCCTCCCCACTTCCTGCTGGGGGTCGCTGCTGCATGTGTCGTCCCCCAGGGATGACGATGTACCTCGGATGCGCATCCTACCACATCATGGACGAAGCTGCTTTCGGTCAACGGCTAAGAATACACGAGCTACGATACCGGCATGCGGTATATTGGAATCCTGGAATCCAACGCTTCGGACGTGAGCCAAAAGGAAGAAAATCATACGCACTCAAGGGGCCGACGGAGTACATAAGAAGCAAGTGTGAAGGGAATGAAGCCTTCAGAAGGAGACTACCGTAATTAGAAAAAGTGTGGACCGTAAAAATGTTCCAAGTTCCCACAAAATGGCCAAAACGTTCCATCTTTTTTACGGCCCACCATTAATTGGGACTGAATATGGAACGGACAATGCGACTTTCGCCCGCGGGCGAGTGAGTTGGGTGGCGCGGACCCACGCCAAACGCCACACTGACGCAGGCCTCCCAGCTTTGGACTGCAGGGTCTCCGAGGGTCGCGGCCCACTGCACCTGACCGGGTGATCAGCCTCATGCACCAACAGTGCCTCACACTGGTGAAGTCCTCCGGCTGTTTGCCCCACAGCAGCCTGGGCGGCTGGGTATGGGAGGCGCTGTGTAGTGGTGTGCTGCGCAGCCTCACCATTTGCAGAAGACAGTCCATCCAGCACCTGCTGGACAGCATGTGCTGGAGCCTGCGTCGGGAATGCTGTCGGTGTCAGTGGAGATCACCAGTGGTGTTTTCCCTGTCCTCACAACCCGGTGACACGACAGGACGCGCGCAGATACCGGCCCCCCTCTCCGCATGTATATGCGTGGGTCACTTTGCGGTGTGCCCGAAAAATGCAGGAAGACACGAAAAATGACAAGCCCACTATCCCAACCGTAAAATAGGTGGACCGTAAAAATGTTCCAAGTTCCGGAAAAATCCCATTTGTTCCATCTTTACGGTCCAACTATAGTACGGTTCACCTTTATTACGGTCCACACTTTTTCCAATTACGGTATATCCTAAGCAGTGATTGGGGACAGGCGAGAAGTGACGCGAAGTAGCAGCAGACACCCGTCAGCAGAGAAAGGGGTGGAGCAGGCCCCGGTTCGCCCTCGTGTACCAAAGTACAGCTGTGAAGGCATGAACAATAGTTGTACTTTGGGGTGGGAGCGGGGGTGGGGGTGGGGGTGGGGGGGTGGGGATCGGGCTGCTGGCGATGGTGCCTCTGCGCTGCGACGCATGCTGGGGGTGCTGAGGCTGTTGTCACAAAGCGCTGACACGCTCGCAACGGCACAGGCACGGCACACGGCAGGGGGGAGCCGCACCTCTGCTGAGGGTTGAACTGACATGAGACTGCCTGTCTTTTGGTAAACAAAAGCCACTGCAATAGAATCAACGTATCTGGTGTGGCTGAGCCCAAAACAAGGTAGTTTGAAGGTGGTTTGTTTGTAGATGCGTTGACGCTTCTCCAGACAAACCCTGATAGGATGATCACACCCTGAGCCTGATGACAGTATATAGAGCACGATTGGTGATGGGTGACTTTCTGCTCACACGAATATGCAAAAAATCCGGGAAAAGGGGCGGGTTCCGAGGACTCATACTCACCCCCCACTATAAATGACACCTGCTTACAATATCAAACGGAATAAAGAGACGGGGCTGTTCTGTGCGCCCAAGCCGGGGAAATGGAACACATCAGACACACAAATGTCACTAGAAACAGGTGTGTGTGGTCTTCGCCTCTGTGTCACCTTGCAGCCCGTGTTTTATGAGGCAGCTCGCTTTTGCTCACTTCTCAGTATTTCTGAGCGAAGACCCCTATGTCACTGCAACAGAACGAGCAATAGAAATGGGAAGAGGGTTTTGTGGCGAAGCACACACAAAGCGCCTCACGTAGACAGCCGACGGGGAGGGAGTGCAGGTCGTGTGCCTGAGCGCCCCCACAGGTTCCCTTGGACGTGTTTCTACCTGGTGGGGGAGGGCCAGGGGAGGGTGCCGCTTGTGGGAGGGGGCGCTTGATGCAGGAGGCAGCAATGCCAGGGGGCACGCTGTCTGGAACTTGGGGGGTGCGAAACTGGGAGGGTGCGAACATGCATGATATGGGCAAACAAGAGATGGGGTGCGGGGATGTTCGTTCCGGGGATACTCACACTTCAAGCAGACGAGAGGGAGAGGAGAGGTGGGAGAAAGATGGGAAGAGGACCGGCGCAGTGCACCTCGCGGTGGGCACGGCTCCGGGAGTGCAGGGTTGGGAGGTGAGGGGGTGAAGCAGATGACGCTGTTCAGGGCACACAGCACGCCGCCCGCGCCCTGACGTGGCTCACGCCAGGATGTAGCAAAGGGCACAGCGCTGTGCAAGCAGAGCGAGGGCTCAGAGCACGCCTGTCCCGCAAGGGCAAAGATATAAGGACGGCCATGTAGCCGTATGGATCGCCGCAGGCAGAACAGGGGCAGCAGCACTCGAACCGATGTGGCGGTGAGGCGGCGCCGAAGCGAACAGAACAACAGGCTGCCTGTGGGATGCAAACAAAAAATATATCGTGGTACAGCCGCAACCACACGTGTGGGAGCAGGGTACCGTGGAGAATCGGGAAAGGGAGAGAGGGAGGAGGGGAAGAAACAAAAGAGCGTGTGCGACCTGCCCCCCATCCCGTGTCTGAGGTTCGGCCTCCGCTGCCGCGTGCTGCCCTGGGTCTCTGCCCCGGCTCGAAGTGTATCGACCGAAGCAGGACACTTCAGGCATGCACAGCAGATCGTGGTTCCGTTCCCGCTCCAACTGGGATGAGGTGCTGCCACCAACCTGTGAGGTCCAGTGAGCCCGAGCTCGGCTGCACGGCGAACGGGGCACAGAAGCTGCCTACCCATAAGTTTTGAATTCATGTTAGAGTGCTACAGCCACAGCTCATCAGAGCTGTCAACTGCACTGTCCCGTCTTTTGGGCGGGAATGCCAGGACGGGCCCCTCTGTACACAAAGCACCGTCCACAACGTACATCAGCGCGCTTCCGTGTGCTACTGGCACATCGACAGGTGGAAGTTGCTCACGGTCCCGTCCAGCGGGGCGTCCCCTGCCCAGTGGCTGTGCCCGATGTAGTTGCCGGTACGCGTCACCTCAGCTGGCAGCCGCACCGCCCCAGTGGCACACTCCACCCCGTCGATGTACAGCACACCCCACCCGTCCTGCGTGGATGCGCCGATACGTGACACCTTCGCCTCCATCGTGAAGGCTTGGCCCAGAGGAGCAGGCCGTGTGCACGCGATGAAACTACCACCCGACACGCTGAGTGCCAGCTGTCCAGTCGTCCCGACCTGTGTGATCATCACGTTGTCCTGTTCAGCCCCGTTAGCGAAGTCAAACACACGTCCCCACAAGGTGTAGCTGTTCACGACCACAGTCGCACGCACGTAGAACTCGCCCCCAAACGTCAGCGGTGAGGATTCCACGAAATCAGTCGATGAAGCAAATGTCACAACATCAGTGGGTGCACTGCAGGGTGGTGCGAGCATCTGCGGGCACCGTGACAGAACGAAGTTGGACACAGTCCCGTCATGCTCGTTCCAGTGGCTGTGCCCGATGAAGTCGCCGGTACGCGTCACCTCAGCAGGCAGCCGCACCGCCCCAGTGGCACACTCCACCCCGTCGATGTACAGCACACCCCACCCGTCCTGCGTGGATGCGCCGATACGTGACACCTTCGCCTCGATCGTGAAGGCTTGGCCCAGAGGAGCAGGAAGTGTGCACGCGATGAAACTACCGCCCGACACGCTGAGTGCCAGCTGTCCAGCCGTCCCGACCTGTGTGATCATCACGTTGTCCCCTCCCGCCTCGTTTGCGAAGTCAAACACACGTCCCCACGAAATGTAGTTGTTCAGTACCACAGTCGCACGCACGTAGAACTCGCCCCCAAACGTCAGCGGTGCGGATTCCACAAAATCAGTCGATGAAGCAAATGTCACAACATCAGTGGGTGCACTGCAGGGTGGTGCGAGCATCTGCGGGCACCGTGACAGAACGAAGTTGGACACAGTCCCGTCCAGCGGGGCGTCCCCTGCCCAGTGGCTGTCCCCGATGTAGTTGCCGGTCCGCGTCACCTGAGCAGGCAGCCGCACCGCCCCAGTGGCACACTCCACCCCGTCGATGTACAGCACACCCCACCCGTCCTGCGTGGATGCGCCGATACGTGACACCTTCGCCTCGATCGTGAAGGCTTGGCCCAGAGGAGCAGGCCGTGTGCACGCGATGAAACTACCACCCGACACGCTGAGTGCCAGCTCTCCAGTCGTCCCGACCTGTGTGATCATCACGTTGTCCTGTTCAGCCCCGTTAGCGAAGTCAAACACACGTCCCCACAAGGTGTAGCTGTTCACGACCACAGTCGCACGCACGTAGAACTCGCCCCCAAACGTCAGCGGTGAGGATTCCACGAAATCAGTCGACGAAGCAAATGTCACAACATCAGTGGGTGCACTGCAGGGTGGTGCGAGCATCTGCGGGCACCGTGACAGAACGAAGTTGGACACAGTCCCGTCCAGCGGGGCGTCCCCTGCCCAGTGGCTGTGCCCGATGTAGTTGCCGGTACGCGTCACCTCAGCTGGCAGCCGCACCGCCCCATTGGCACACTCCACCCCGTCGATGTACAGCACACCCCACCCGTCCTGCGTGGATGCGCCGATACGTGACACCTTCGCCTCCATCGTGAAGGCTTGGCCCAGAGGAGCAGGCCGTGTGCACGCGATGAAACTACCGCCCGACACGCTGAGTGCCAGCTGTCCAGTCGTCCCGACCTGTGTGATCATCACGTTGTCCTGTTCAGCCCCGTTTGCGAAGTCAAACACACGTCCCCACAAGGTGTAGCTGTTCACGACCACAGTCGCACGCGCGTAGAACTCGCCCCCAAACGTCAGCGGGACGGATTCCACAAAATCAGTCGATGAAGCAAATGTCACAACATCGGTGGGTGCACTGCAGGGTGCAGGTGTAGCAGGTGTTGGAGGTGCAGGCGTGGGTGGCGAAGGCGTCGGAGGAGGAGGCGGTGGCGGGGAAGGTGTTGGTGGTGCAGCGGTTGCTGGCACGTAGTCCCACAGGAGGATCCCCACAACGTCGACATACTCGCAAGTGATGATGGCGTCACTTTTGTGAAAGTATGACACTGCGCCCGTGTCTGCACTTGGCATGCTGTCGGACTGCAACAGGTTGCCACTTTCCACCGTGTAAACCGTCATGTCACCCCTTCCCACCAGCACCACCTTGCTCCAGTCCTGAGAGAAGGACATCCGCATCGTGTGCGACTGTTTCACAATCTGCTTGTGGAGGGAGTAGTCGCTCAGCTTGTAGATGCTCACGGCGTCTCCTGGGTAAGTGCCCACACTCGCGAAGTAGAGACCGTCTGGTGACACCTGGACGTCGTAAACATAGCTTGTGTGATCTGTCAGCGTCTTGAGAACAGCACCAGTCGTTGCATCCCACACTATCACCGTCTTATCATACGACCCACTGACAAGCCTTCCCCCGTCAAGGGTGAACGCCAAGCCGGTGATACCCCACAGACGACCGTGACCCCCAGTGAGGGACAGCACCAAGGCGCCAGTCGCAGCATTCCAGATCAATATCCGGCCGTTCCTGTGTCCAGAAGCAACACGTGTCCCGTCTGGTGAGTACGCAACAGAAATGCAAGCCGCGTTGCTAAAAGCGCTGCCAGCGACGTCCGACCACAGTTCGGTCCCGCTGCTCAAGCTGACGACAGCAACCCCACGATGCTTCACTGCCACCGCCACGCGGTTCGAATCGGGAGAGAACGCAACCCTCATTGCCGCAGAGTACAGGGGCACTGTGACAGCAACACCTGTTGCCACATTGTACACATACAAACCACTCCGAGTCGCTGCCACTGCAGCGTACTTGTCGTCTGTGGAGACAGCGATGTCCCCGGGATAATCCAGCCCCCTTGCAACCTCGCCACTGCACCGGGGACCCGCACCACTGGGGCATGGAGAGAGAGCACCGAAGCAGAGCGACAGCAGTGCCGCTACGGCTGCCATGGCTGCGGTGTGTGCAGGTGTGTGTCCTATCTGTCGGGTGGTGGTGATGTCGACACTGAGTAGTGTAAGGACACAGAGCAGTGCCACGCATATTGCGGGACACCTCACAGGCAAAGGGGCAACAGTGTCGTGGTTGGAGGGGCTTGGGAGGGTGGGGGCAGAGGGTGCCCATCCTGACCTGTCACACCTCCAGCATGCAGCCCGCTGCCTCCAACCAGCAGGGTAGGGTGTTGCAAGGAGCAAGGCAGTGCATGGCAAGCACGCAAGCAAAGGAGGTTAGGCCTCGACACAAGGCTATTGCCTCTCTCTCGACCAATGGAGGCCTTGCCTGTCCTCTGTGTCAGACTGCTTGCCTCCTCTGTTCCGAGGAGAGGACGCCTCAGTATTCTGCACTTCTGAGGGAATCCCCGCACTGGGCACAGTCCAGTGGTGGGATTCGAGGCACCACGGCACACACAGCTAGGTTTTCTGCAGCACTGGATACTAGCAGGCTTCGACACGAGGCTATCGCCCCTCTCTCGATCAATGCGCACACTCAGAGAGAGAGTCGGTGTGCTCCACTCACTGTTCAAGACTTGTTCACGAGGATATCACAAACGGTGCCACATCGGAGGGGGGTGGCACCCCACATTGTTGGCGCCCGACTTCAGACCACGCCCTTGGACCGGAGCCTTCAGATCAACTGACAGTTCAGCCACCGTATCGAGAGATGATGAAATGGGGAGGGTGGTGGAAATGTGACAGGACCCCTCAGCACACCACATTCACACGCAACACGACATGAGTCTCCAGCGCCACCCCCGTCCGGCGTGCCATCAAAAGAGATGAAAAGTGCACAGGACGTTGAAGCGGCGCCTGACCGGACCCACCCAGTTGTGGCTGATGCCGTCTTTTTTTCCAAGCTTTTGCACCCTGAGAGGCTGGCGCAGACTACGTGCAGGATGAATGGATCATGAACGCAGACGGGTGCCTCCCAGGGAGTGGCCCTAGCAGACAGAAGGTATAGGCTCGGACCACCCTCTTGGGCTACAAGGTTCACAAGGGGTGGGTGTTCTTGTTCTTGGGGGTAGGGGGTACTGTGTCTGAGACGGGGTATGGGGTCGAGAGTGAAGCTGAGGCAATTCTCCGTTTCTGTTCTCTTGGGAGGGGGAGGGGGTGGGGAGGGTGTTGTGCGGAAGGGTCCAAGTGGGACACACAACACTCACACGCACACACGCGCAGTTGGTTTTGTCCCGCATCGAAATCATCGGTCACAGGTGGACTTTGGTTCAGTGCGGGATCTGTTCGGGTAAGAAGAAAACAAGGGACAAGGGACAAGGAGAAGACTGACAAGACAGGGGGTGTGTGGTTGGGACGCCCGAATGGGTTCGGTTCGCATGCAACCCCACGACACACTCAACAAGACACAGCTGCGAGCTGCGTGTCTTGCTGATGTGCTGGTCGGAAAAAGGGCTTTCAACGACAACTCAGATGATGTCCAGTGTGGCTGTTCCCGGGACGAGACACGACCACTGCCCTTTGCTCACTCACTCACTCACTCACTCACTCGCTCTGTTACTTCAGTGCCGGATAGGCTGGAGGTGCGTGTAGGAGCGGTCGCCGTACTCGCCCCCCTGCATCACAGCAGCGGTGAGTGCGACAGGGGTGCACCCGTCCTCCCCAAGGATGAGGTGGGGACGCTCCCTGCGCTCGAAGGTGTCGGTGGTGCCGTCGGTGTAGTGGACGACGTTGCTGTAGGCGGCACCGGCGTATGTCCAGGAGATCCCGTCCTCGGAGAAGGCGTGCCCACCCGTGACAGCCAGGTTGAACATGGGGGCCCCGTTGTGGACGATGGCGTGGAAGCGCCCCTTGCAGTCGCGGTAGATGTAGGGGGGTCCTCCGCACCCATCATGGGGAGGTTGGGGAACAGCAGCGGCTGGTCGATGGTGTACGAGTCGCAGTCCTTCCAGTTCGGCGCAGTCACGAGGTGCATCATCGACCCGTTGGCAGCCGCATGCCGCAGCATCCCGACAAACGACCCGTTCGGCAGCACAACCCCCGCCATGTTCGTGTCGTCAGTGTCCGTCAGCACAGGGTACTTCGACCGGTCTGCAAACACCACGCACTTGGTGAACGGCCCGGCAGGCTTGTCGGCGTACGCCAGCACCTCCTGCTTCAGCCCCACAGCGGGGCCCTGGCAGCCCGGCGGGGTCGACCCGTCGGTGCAGTTGCAGAGGGGCAGCGAGTAGTTGTAGTATGCGTACAGCACCGCAAACTCCCCGTTCGGCCCGAGCATGGCGTTGGGCTCGTGTGCAAACGGCCCTGCGAGGACAGCCTTCCGCTCGTACGCACCGGTGGCCCCGTTCGTCGACTGCGCGTGCGTCAGCGCAGAGTTCGCGGTCCACGAGTTGATCCCGCAGTGGTTCTGCATCTCTGCCGTGTACATGTGGTACTTCGTCGCGTTGTCCGGGTTGGACCGGTCCATCAGCACGCTCCCGCCCCACGTCGACATGTGCTGTGCCGACTGGTTCAGCCCCGCACCCCGCACAGCGGGGAGGAACTGCAGCTCCTGGCACGTGTACCCACCCCACCCCGCGTCGCACGAGCAGTTGCCCGTCTGCGTGTTGCACACCCCGTTGAACTGGCAGTGCGCGTCGCTGGTGCACGGCCGGATCACACGCCCGCAGTTCACCTTGTCCTGCGCGACAGGGATCCACACGGTGCCGTACTGCACCCCAAACCTCCCGTAGCAGTGGCGTGCGAAGGACGGGATAAACTCCGCAGTGTGGTACGTGTACGACTGGCACGGGTTGTCTGCACCACCCGCAGCAATGCACGCAGCGACACACTCGTCTGTCGTGTTGAACTTCCCCAGGTACGTCACCCACTTCGTGCTCTCCGCCTCGCTCGCAGCATTCGCCACAGCACTGCAGCCTGTGTGCCCGTCGATGAAGTACGCATCCGCAGCATCACCCGCCAGCAGCACCACAGCCACAGCCACACCCAGCATCAATCCACATCCGCGCATGTTGCAGGCTGCAGGTCTTCCTTCAGTGGTGGCAGTTCACGGCAGCTCCCTGCATGGTTGGGCTGTGTGGTGTTGGGACACACGCGCCAGGAAACACCACATGCTACATACACACACCGGCACACTACTGGCACACTGGCAGCCGCCGCCGTGGGGGCACTGTGGACCGATATCCCGTCAGCTCTTATCTGAATGTGGATCTACCATTCATTCGAGGGGAAAACCAAGTGCCAGCCCGTACAGCAGTGCCGCAACTGCTGCCATGGCGTGCGTCCTGTCACAGCAATGTGCCAACATCACGGGGTGGGGCCTGGGTGCGGGGGACTCTCGCACGAGGGGGGGGAGGGGAGAGGGGGTCATCATATCTGAACGGTCCCGACTCTGAATGACCTGGCCTGCCCGGAAGGTTGTGGTGTGACACGTGGCACAACGCCACCTGCTTCCACTGCTGCACCGCACCACCAAGTCAGACAGACGTGCCTGCGAGTCGATTCATTCACGAACGTGCCGACACAGAAGCAGGTATGCGAGGATATCTTTCAGAGATGCAACACATTCCCCATGCCCAGCATGCGGGAAAGGAACATCTCTGACACCCTGCACAGCCCACAGGGGTGCACGCAACGAGTCTCCGCACAGCGCGGTTCACAATGCGGAACAGAACAGGGGTGGGAAGGGGGACAGGGGTGCATCAAGTCGACACCGCCGCCTGCAAGTGCTGCGGGTTGCCCAACACGTTGCGGCTGGGAGCAGCACAAAGGCAGGCAGAAGGGATATTTCAACTCGATCGGTCCGAATCTCGGAGCCTGGGTGATTCTTTGCTTGGAACGGGGCTGTGGGACGAACCAAAGTTGTGGGGTGACGCAAACATCCTGTATGGGGTGGGAAGGCTAGGACTGCATGTGCTGAACCTAGAGAGAAAGGAAGGGAGCCGGCGCAACAATTCGTTTGTGCAACCGAGGTGTCAATCTGCTGAAAGGAGGCGAATGTACTGATGAGGCAGAGAAGCAAACGATGCAGGGAAACACGCCCACACTCTCGCTGCCACAGCGCCATCTGCACGCCACGCAGTACCATCTGTATGATGGCCACACACAGATCCACATCAATGTCGCACACAATGTACAGATTTGACTCTATTGATGCAGGCGCACATGAATATTTGAAGCAGATGGCGACACAAACACACATGCCTCTTGAAGCAGACTGGGGTGTGGAACACACAGAGCACCTGCCCTTCATGTGATCTCTACTGTCGACACACAGGGAGAGCTCACAGGCCAGAGACGTCCCACACAAGCAGCTGGCCGTCGTGGCCTGCTGTGGCCACACGTGTGCCGTTGGGCGAGAAGCTCAGGCGGTGCACACCTCCCGTGTGCCCCACAAGCTCAGCGAGCGTCGCCCCGCCGCTGGTGCCCCACACCACCACCGGGCCCACCCCAGCAGCAGCAACGAGGCGCCCGTCGGGCGAGTGCTGCACGTCCAACACGAATCCGGAACGGTGTTGCAGCCGCAGCCGCTCGCTGGCAGCGTTGCCGGCCCACAGCCCCACACGCACCGTCCCGTCGTCCATCCCGCGCGCAAGCTCGTCCCCGCCCGGCGAGAAGGACAGCGCCGTCACACGCGCCCCAACAGACAACACCGCCGCCTCCTGCTGCCCGTTGTCCATGGCGAACACACGCACGGCCTCCCCCGCCTCCGCGTGCACCGTCACGGCCGCCAAGCGTGCCGCTGACGACACACCAGAACCAGGTCCAGATCCAGAGCCAGCTCCAGCAGGCAGGAACGCCACGTCGCGCACGTGCCTCTGCAGAACCTGCTCCGGCCGCATCCCCTCAACGGCGTCGTGCACACGCGTCACGTCCTCCTCCACCCCGCCGGCCACGAGGAGAAGCCCGTCCGGCGAGAAGCGCACACGGCGCACAGGTGCAGCCACCGCGTCCCCGTGCTCCAGGTTCAGCAGCACCGCCCCTGTCGTGGCGTCGCACACCACAGCACGCCCACCGGCCCCGCCTGCCGCGACACGCGTCCCGTCCGGCGAGAAGGCCACGTCGTGCGCGGCAAAGCCACCGCACGCGAGCGACCGCACCTGTGCCCCGGTCGCAGCGCTGAAGACACGCACCACCCCGTCCGCACCGCCTGCCGCGATCTCCGCACCGTCGCGCGAGTGTGCCACGCTCAGCACGCTGCCCGTGTGCTGGATTCGCAGCACGCACCGCTGCGATGCACCCACACCGCACACACTGGCGAACGTATCGGTGGCTTCGCAGCTGGGTGGCACAGGGGTCACGGGTGTAGGTGGTTCAGGCGTCCACTTCGGTGGAGAAGGTGTTGGTGGTGACGGTGCCAGAGGTACAGCAGTCGATGGTGCAGGGGTGTCGGGTGCACGCGTGGCTGCAGGTGTTGGGAAGACACCGGGAGGGGAATGTGTCGAAGGTGAAGCAGCTGTTGGCGCGTAGTCCCACAGGACGATGCCCGCATCCTCCTCCAACTCGCCAGTGATGATGGCGTCACTTTTGTGAAAGAATGACACTGCGTTCGTCCATACACTTGGCATGCTGTAGGACTGCAACAGGTTGCCGCTGTGCACTGTGTAAACCTTCATGTCACCCCTTCCCACCACCGCCACCTTGCTCCAGTCCTGAGAGAAGGACATTCCTTCCGGGTACGCGTCCTTCTCAATCTCCTTGTGCACGGAGTAGTCGCTCAGTCTGTAGATGTTCAGCGTGTCGTCTGCGGAGTAACCCAGACTCGCGAAGTAGAGACCGTCAGGTGACACCTGGACGGAGTACACATTGCTTGTGTGGCGTTTCAGTCTCTCGAGGCGAGCACCAGTCGTTGCATCCCACACAACGACTTCTGTATATTCATGCCGACCCCCACTGATGAGTCTTCCTCCGTCAAGGGTATACGTCAAGCTGTTAATTTTGGCGCTGCCACCACCAGCGAGGGTCAACACCAAGGCACCAGTCGCAGCATCCCAAATGTAGATTTTGCCGTTGTCATGCCCAGAAGCAAGACGTGTCCCGTCTGGTGAGTATGCAATGGAAAAGCAATCCCCTGTCGAGTTGTCGGACCAGAGTTCCGCCCCGCTGCTCAAGCTGACGACAGCAAGCCCGCCAGCCGAGGACCCTGCCACCGCGACGTGCTTCGCATCAGGAGAGAACGCTGCATCGTGCGCAGACCCGTAGGAGGGCACTGTGAGGGCAGCACCTGTCGCCACGTTGTACACATGCAAACCACTCGAGAGCGCTGCCACCGCCGCCAACGTGTCATCATGCGAAACTGCGATCCGCTGAGGCCTCCCTGGCCCCCTTGCAAGCACACCACTGCACTGGGGACCCACAACACTGGGGCATTGAGAGAGAGCACCGAAGCAGAGCGACAGCAGTGCCGCTACGGCTGCCATGGCTGCGGTGTGTGCAGGTGTGTGTCCTATCTGTCGGGTGGTGGTGTCAGGGCTGTTGTGGTGTCAAACTGTCCTACACTGTTGTTGCTGTGGCACTCTGTCTGCCGCTCTCCTCGGGAAGCCTCCAGGGTCGCTGTGGTCCCCTCCTGTTGTGATGGGGTCTTCCCTCTGTCGGTGTATGGGTACCCTTTTTGTGTCAAACGCACCGTGCTCACGCCCTTCACGCAAAGGCAGGGAAACTTGCGGGTCGGGCGCGGTGTTGGGTGGGGGCGGCGGAGGCTGGCACCTGCTGACACACCCGACCACCCCCGAGCAGGCTCGGGTGCCCCAAGGGCATGCCACCCCCCAGAGGGTCCAGGCCCCTCCAGGACAAGTGAATCACCTCTCAGCACTTTGTCCCACACTTCCCACTGATACTCTCCGGAGCCTTCCCCACGAAACCTGCAGGAGAGACGAGCAGATTCGCTCTCCTTGAACGACTTTAGGCCGTGATCGCGCCCCCCCCCCCCCCCGGTGAGAGGGGTCGCTGTTTCGTTCTCTTCTTTCCCTGATTGCAGCCCCCCCCCCACCAAACCTGCAGGAGAGACGAGCAAATTCGCTCTCGCTTCACCGATTGCAGCCCGACCCCCCCACCACACTCACCGGCACAGAGGGGTAAAGAGTCGAACAGGGGGGCTTCGCTCAGGAGTACAGAACAGTGCGCCGCCTCACAAAACAGGAGACGGGCCGACACACTTTGGCACAGAGCGAAGGCCACCCCCATAGGGGGCATTCGCTCAGAAATGCAGAGAAGTGAGGAAGGGTGAACCGCCTCACAACACTGGCTGCAAAGTGACACAGTTTGACACACAGTGGCACAGAGCGAAGGCCACCCCCACGAAACCCCCATGAACGAAGGCCCACGTAGAATTGACACACAGAGGGCTACGTGACACACTCTTAGACTTGGCGCAGTGCTGAGGATCGGCAATCGACGACTTCTTCAGCCCCTCTGCCGTGCCGGAGTACCCCGAACACACGGACACACTGCTGGAGGTGACGGGGGAACCCATGGCCCCACCTCCTCTTGACGGAGACGCCCCTCCCAAAGACTCGCTATTGAATTATGGATGGCATGTTGGGGGCCCTCGCTGCCAGATGTGACTGAGTGGGAAAAAGTGAGCTCCAGCCCACTTCCCCTCACTGACTGACGAGCTGTGACTGGTAGCGAGGGCCCCCGTTTATATCGCATCGATAATATGCGATAGTTTCATGCGATAATGCAATCATAACAAGGGAATCGTTCCGCCAGTATGCCGAGGGGGGTGTGGGGGTATTGACATAGAGACAGAGGGAATCACAAGGAAGCCTTCATCCCCCTCCACTCGTTATGCAGGCTGTGCCCGAGACCCAGTGATATACCCGGGGTACTCCAGAGGGGGGGGGGGTATTGAAATAGAAGCAGAAGGAAGCAGAGAGGGAGGGAGGGAGGGGGCATTTCGCGAAGGAGAAGAAGATCACGCTACCAATCAGCAGCAACCGCTCTTCGCCTGAATAAATTAATGTTGTTTGTTGATGCGTTGACGCTTCTGCACACACATAACTCTGATATGATGATCAAAGCCTGAGCCTGCTGAAGGACGGGGGTTAGTGTCTGGAGCACGTTTTTGGATGCTTGCTGTGGTGGGCGACCTTCTGATCACACGAGTGCGAAAGGAAAGGATGGCCGTGGCCTCACCCCACTCGGTATGCAGATTGGAGCTCCATAGAGAGAGAGGACGGCTTGTGTGTGTGATTGACGAGCGGGGAGGTCAAGCAATGCTTCTCTGGTGTGCAACACATCCTTCAACATGAGACAGTGGGTGGTCCCTTTTGTAGCCACTAGCACCAGAGATATGCTGAACGGGGTGTGTGGCAGTTGTCTGTCGGTGGCACAGTGGTTGCACCGCAGTGCAGCACCGTTGAAATGTGACAAGCCTGATGGGCACAGTGGGGGCCACACAACAAACACACACAGGATTCCTGAGAAGCAATGACTCGACACAGACTTGGCACTGAAATGAAGCACACGACTGGGACAGCACGACGACGACGCAGCACACGAAAGGGAGAGGACGAAATATGCTTCGCCCCAACAGACAGCAATGCATGAGGAGGTTTTCCCCACGACATTGCCGTCGCACCCCAGGGGGGGCTTAAACACGGGGTCCCAGATGCCATTGTTTTCACGTTTGGCGGCGCTATTTTTCGGATGGACTCCCAGCAACCTGACGTGCGAGACTACGATTCGATGAACACAGTGTTGCAGAGAGGTGACTGGCGGTTGTGCGGTTGCACTCGAGTTTGGATGAACCCATCCCAAGCACACAGCGGATAAATCTCGCCGCAAGGGCTCTTGAAGGAGACACACCAGCAGCCCTCTCGTCCCTCTGCAGGACCATCTCGGAAACAGACTTGCAGTGCAGGGGGCCAGCTTCGAGTTGCATTACTCTCACGTGCTGTATTGGATCCTTCTTGATGCAACATTGTAAACGAATGCAAGTGATTGAACCACAGAGAAGGGTGCTCAAAAGTGTCTCTGCGCTTTGTTCGGCACTTTTTGCTTAGGTTGCGTTGACGCCTCCACACTCACACTCCTGCTGATGATGGTGTCGTGAGTGAGGAGCACAAGGGCACGAACAAGCACGTGACACTTTCCGCCCACGTGAAGTCAGTCAAAAAACAGGGGACCGAGTTGAAAAAAAACACAGAGTCGATTCAAAGGCATCGAACTATTACAGTAACTGATTCAACCCGACCTCATCCGACAACCACTTCCCTGACAAAGTTCATTCAGTTGAGTCAAAAGCCGCGGGAAACGGTCTGGCTGACCCCGAAATCTAGGTGAAACTAATGTACTTCTGAATTCTTGTTGGTGCAGTGTAGCGCTGCAGCTCATCCGAGCTGCCAACTGCTCTACGTGACATTTCCTGTTCTCATTGATGGTACCTAAAACAAAGGATGCTGCGTTGCAGGAATCGTCCGAGGCAAGGTTCAGCAACAGGGGCTGTAGTATGGGAGGGGCACGGCAGGAAGGCAGACAGGGTGTGCTGAGGATGATCTGGATTGCGAATATGACGAACTGTATCCCAGTTCCAGTCCGGCCCAGAAATCGACACGATAGTAGTAGCAGCAACGCGCAGCAAATCACCATTCGCTCGGAAATGAAGAAAAGTGAACCGTAATCCTCAGTGGAAGAGGCTGGCGGAGCGAAGAGAAGCTGCCGTGCTGAGTGTGCGGAGAGGTAGGAGGTCAAGCTTTGGTGGTTCACCACACCGCCAAGTCTTGTCGGGAGGGTGTAATACGCTGGGGACCAAAAGGGGCCTCCATCTCGTGTCTCGGGACACGCTTCCTCGGCAGCTGCCGGTGCAAGTGGACTCGCACCTCCGCTGCTGACCGCAGCAGGCAGAAGCGGGCACACAGCTGCAGCATGGGTGTCTGTGCTGACCTCCTGGGTCGTGTCGTGGTTGTGGTTGTGGTCGCTGAAGGTGTAGCTGTGGTTGAGGTCATTGTGCATGTGCTGGTCCTCAGGCACAGACACAGCAGGCAGCTCCTTCATATCTGCAGGGTCCACAAGCCCGACAAGCACGTCTGTGAAGCAGAGCCAGTGCGCTGCAAAACGCAACACACCGTGCTTCCCTGTGTCCTCACACCACTCCGCGTAGCGTGCAGAGATGAACATCGCCGTGCACACGACGAACTGCGCCACCATCCCCCACGTCACGATCTCGGACAGCACGTCTGCAGCAGCCTCTGCTGCGTCCTCCCCCGTCTCCGTGTGTGCGATGGACAGTGCCACCACCAGCAGCTCCCCGCCCAGCAGCAGGGCGTTCCCCACATTCTCGAACAGCGTGAGGAAGGGGCGGCTGTACACCACCTTCGCAAGCAGCACCAGCACGACGGCACCCACCCCCGAGGCACGCCCCAAGCACGCCCCCTCGCTGTGTGCCTGTATGGTCTGCAACGCCCCGAGCACCACCGCCGCCGCCAGCTCCCACAACAGGAAGTAGCGGGACTCCCACGTGTAGGCGTCGAACACGGCGAACCACACACCCATCCACGCCTGGTTGTCTGCCTCCGTCCTGCTCCCGTCGTCGGTGCGTGGAGCCCACTCCTGCGTCCCGGTGAACATGCGCACCCACAGCGAGTGTGAACCCTCGACAGGGATGCAGCAGCAGCGCTGCGAGGCGACCGTCACCACCGCCACGACGAAGAGCCACAGCACCGCAAGCGCCACCACCAGCAGCATCCCCACCCACCTGTGCTCCGACCCGTGCCACGCGATCATGAAGGCGGACGGGGCGATCGAGGCGTACAGGAAGGCGAAGGGGACTGCCAGCCACCCCACACGCGCACGCCCCAGGATGCGTGTGTCCTCCGTGCGTGTCGGGGGGCGCCCTGTGCACCGCCAGAAGTACCACCGCAGGGCTGCGTACACCGCCCCCACCACGGCGCACAGCGACGCACACACCACAGCCACAAACACCACGGCACCCATGTGTGCGGCGTACGCACCGGCACCCACACGCTGCGTCAGCGGGTTCACCACGGGGCTGGTCTCGGGCACACCCTCGTCGCAGCGCCGCGACATCCCCACCGCAGAGTAGATGCTGACCATGGCGCCTGTCGACGTGGACCCCACCCCGCCAGCGAACCCAACAGCCGCCACTGTGGCTGCGGCAACCGTCGTCCTGACGCTGCTGGGTGCGAGGGGTGTCTCCGCATCTGCCACAGTCAGGTTCACCGTGGGTGTCGCAGGCACTCCAGTCTCCGGTGCAGGGGTGCGGGGTGATGCAGTTGGCGTGCGTGTCAGTGGTGCTGGTGTCTGTGGTGTTGGTGTTGCCGGTGAAGATGTCGCAGGTGCAGGCGTTGGTGGCGAGGGCGTTGCAGGTGCAGGTGTTGGAGGTGCAGGTGTCGGTGGCGAAGGCGTTGCAGGTGCTGGTGTTAGAGGGGCAGGCGTTGAAGGTGCGGGTGTTGCAGGAGCAGGTGTTGGAGGGGCAGGCGTCGGTGGCGAAGGCGTGGGAGGTGCAGGTGTCGGTGCGACGTCGCCCCACAAGATTATTCTCGCATTGGCCGTTCTATCACCCGTGATGACGGTATCGCTAGTGTGGAAGTACGACACTGCGTTTGTCTCTGCGGATGGCATGGCATGGCTCTCCCACAGGTTGCCTGTCTCCACGGAGTACACCTTCATGTCACCCTTTCCCACCAGCACCACCTTGCTCCAGTCCTGAGAGAGGAACATCCCGCTCGTGTACGATCCCTTCGTTATCTTCTTGTGGAGGGAGTAGTCGCTCAGCTTGTAGATGTTCACCGTGTCACTTGGGTAGTAGCCCATACTCGCGAAGTACGCACCATCTGGTGACACGTGGGTGACGTAGACATCGCTTGTGTGATCAGTCAGCGTTTTGAGATTAGCACCAGTCTTTGCATTCCACACAACGGCTGTTTTATCTGACGAGACACTGACGAGTTTTTCCCCGTCAGGGGTGAAGGACAAGCCGTGCACCCCTCCACTGTGACCCCCAGTGAGGGCCCGCACATGGACACCGTCCGCAGTCCAGATGTGGATCACATGATCGCCCCCAGAAGCAAGATGTGTCCCGTCGTGCGAGTACACAACAGAGTAGCAAGGCCCTTTCGAGCTGTCCGACCACACCTGCGTACCGCTGCTCCTGCTGGCGACAGCAACCCCACCACCCCCCACTGCCACTGCCACCTTGTCCGTATCGGGAGAGAACGCTACGTCGAGAGCAGTGGCATAGGCAGGCATTGTGACAGCAGCACCTGTTGCCACGTCGTACACATGCACACCACTGTCCGCCGCTGCCACTGCTGCATATTTGTCGTCAACCGAAACTGAGATGCGCCCAGGGTTACCCGGCCCCGTTGCAAGCACCCCCTTGCAAAGACTCCCCACGCCACCGGGGCATGGAGAGAGAGCACCGAAGCAGAGCGACAGCAGTGCCGCTACGGCTGCCATGGCCGCGGTGTGCGCAGGTGTGTGTGTCCTATCTGTCGGGTGGTGGTGTGGGGCTGTTGTGGTGATCCTCCTCAGACACGGTGGTGGGAACACAGCTGCTGCCTGCATCCTCTCCTCCATGTCCCAGGTACGAGTTATTTAACATTATACAGGGGGGGGGTTTTTTTACAAGTCGCGGACTCACTCTAGACGAAGAGGGTGTCGCGGCCGTGTGGGGAACCAAAAACCTGATGAAGGAGGTCCGTGTGTATAGTGCCCAAACACGCCGTGACAGCCTCGCCAACCTGGCCAATTCAGCCAGTGGGGTATCTGCCTGGAACACAAAAAACGCTCAGAACACCAAAGGAAACTGCACGTCTTCTTTGGAATCCCCCTAAGCGGGGCAAAGCCCCTTCACTAAAGTGCTTAGTAAGGTGGGATGGGGTGGGGTGGGGTGGGGTGGGGTGGGTCCCTTCGCGGCGTGTTTCTTTTTCCCGCAATGCTGCTGCCATAGGCGGCCGCGGCTTTTTTATTTGCCCTCTACTGCTAACGCACATCGGCCTTTCCCGCTTCTGAAGCACGTGTGCAACAGTGCGTGGTGTGAAGAAGCCCTCTGGTTGCTTGTCCACCAACCGCAACAAAAGCACTTTCCAGAGGCAAAACACACGCACCACTACTGCACGAAAAAGGTGGCAACCAGGCAAGCGGGGAAAACCGCGAGAGGCAGGTGGAACAAACATACACACCAAAAAAGACAAGGGGGGAAAAGGGGGAAGCAGAAACAAAAGACGACATAAGAACAAGAAGAGGAGGAGCTCAAACAACGTGAAGCTGTTTGTGTGTGCACAGGAAGTCGTTGTTGCTAAATAACCTGTGTTTTGTCCCTCCACGCATAAGTTAGCGTTGGCGGAAAGCAGAAAGGAACAGGGTTGCTCGCTCTGCTTTGAACTTCCTGCCCTTTCTGCCTTTCTGCCTTTTCGTGTTTGTTTGTTGTTTGTTTGTTCGCTTGTTTGTTTCGCGCCTGTTGCAACAGCGGCAAGAAAAGAGAAAAAAGATGAGGCTGTTGTTTGTGCGCCAAATCCGGGCAAAACAAAAGCAACTCCGCAGCCTGGTGAGAAGGTTGAATTTGTTGCGCTCGCTGCCTACTATCTTTGACACTGACAGGTTCCCTGTTGTGGTAAAAAAATGTCACTCCAGTACAGCCGCTCTTTACTCTACTACTATTTTGTTTGTGATGCGTTGACGTTTCCACACACAAATGCCCCAACTCCTGTGATGGGGGAGGCTAGTGGTGTGCGGAGCACCGTTTGGCTGTGGTGGTGGTGGAGTGACATTTTCTGCTCTTGGTAACAAGTGTGCGTAAAAAGAAAAGGTGAAATGCACTGAGCCGCACGTGCTCAGACACCCTGGCACAAAAGGGGGAGATGTTGTGTACGAAGAGCCGAGCGAATATTCGTCGATCGCGAGAACACCCCACGCGCCTGTCATGAAGCGTGTGGGAAGTTCTGCAAGGATCCGCACTGGCACAGTTTCCTGCGTTGTTGCACAACAACTCTCAAAAATATTAAGTTGAGAAGCTAAATTTAGCAGGCGTAAAGACCCGTCCTGCACCCTCGGAAGAAGATCCCCCAGAGAGGGGGAGAGGGAGCGGGAGAGAGCTGGGGGCAAGTGCCGGGAGGGAACATGGCATGTCACGTTGTGCTGTGGCCGGGCCGCCTCGTGTGCAACGACAACTGCCGCATATGACACACACCCAGCAAGTCAGCAGCCTACTGACACAGCGTGCATTTTTTTCCCTGTTCCCGTTTCCCTTCCCTTGACCCCACGCAGCAAGAGACGAAAAGAAGCCTTGCAAGGGAAAATGTAGAACGGCATGCTGCCCGTTTCTTCATTTTTCACCTGCGAGGCAGCTGGGTCCCGGCCCGGGTACCCGGGGAGGTGAAGACCGCGTCGTGAGCCGTACGGCTTCTATCCTGAGGCCTACAAGCGATTTCCCTGGACACCGACTTTGACGAGCAGCCACGAGGGATCGAACCCTCCTACTTCCGACGGCTGGAACGTGACGTCTGGACGATGTCACTTTCAGGGCCCAGTCAACCATGGGTGAGGGACCCTCACAAACCCAGGGTGCCCCAAGGTCACCACGGTTCTGGTCCTTCCCGTGTTCATTCTTCACCTCGGTTCAGGCCAGTGGGTCAAGCAGACGGTGTGTGTGAATAGCGAGCAGAATTGGCGCCCACGAAGGGGAGTCCTCACGAGGCGGCCGGCGTTGAAGGAAGGGGGCTACGTTGGGGGAAGGCTGACAATGGATGGTTCGCAAATGCGTTGCAGAACTGACCAGCGCCTCGCGGAGGCTGCAAAACTGCACACAAAGGAAGTGCAGGAGCCTCGGGGAGCAGGGCAACTGCTGGGCAGTTTGCAGGAAAGCGAAACACTACTGACATAGTCAGTACGGGGGACGTGGAGAGGCTCGGCTGACAAATGGGGCAACCTTGCTGGCGGAGCGAATGCGGGCTTCTCATCCCGGCTGCGGTTCGTTGAATGATGTGCGTTTCTCCTGCCGTGCTGAGTGTGCGGAGAGGTAGGAGGTCAAGCTTTGGTGGTTCACCACACCGCCAAGTCTTGTCGGGAGGGTGTAATACGCTGGCGACCAAACAGCACCTCCGTCTCGTGTCTCGGGACACGCTTCCTCGGCAGCTGGTGCATGTGGACTGGCACCCCCGCTGCTGACCGCAGCAGGCAGAAGCGGGCACACAGCTGCAGCATGGGTGTCTGTGCTGACCTCCTGGATCGTGTCGTGGTTGTGGTTGTGGTCGCTGAAGGTGTAGCTGTGGTTGAGGTCATTGTGCATGTGCTGGTCCTCAGGCACAGACACAGGCAGCTCCTTCATATCTGCAGGGTCCACAAGCCCGACAAGCACGTCTGTGAAGCAGAGCCAGTGCGCTGCAAAACGCAACACACCGTGCTTCCCTGTGTCCTCACACCACTCCGCGTAGCGTGCAGAGATGAACATCGCCATGCACACGACGAACTGCGCCACCATCCCCCACGTCACGATCTCGGACAGCACGTCTGCAGCAGCCTCTGCTGCGTCCTCCCCCGTCTCCGTGTGTGCGATGGACAGTGCCACCACCAGCAGCTCCCCGGCCAGAAGCAGGGCGTTCCCCACATTCTCGAACAGCGTGAGGAAGGGGCGGCTGTACACCACCTTCGCAAGCAGCACCAGCACGACGGCACCCACCCCCGAGGCACGCCCCAAGCACGCCCCCTCGCTGTGTGCCTGTATGGTCTGCAACGCCCCGAGCACCACCGCCGCCGCCAGCTCCCACAACAGGAAGTAGCGGGACTCCCACGTGTAGGCGTCGAACACGGCGAACCACACACCCATCCACGCCTGGTTGTCTGCCTCCGTCCTGCTCCCGTCGTCGGTGCGTGGAGCCCACTCCTGCGTCCCGGTGAACATGCGCACCCACAGCGAGTGTGAACCCTCGACAGGGATGCAGCAGCAGCGCTGCGAGGCGACCGTCACCACCGCCACGACGAAGAGCCACAGCACCGCAAGCGCCACCACCAGCAGCATCCCCACCCACCTGTGCTCCGACCCGTGCCACGCGATCATGAAGGCGGACGGGGCGATCGAGGCGTACAGGAAGGCGAAGGGGACTGCCAGCCACCCCACACGCGCACGCCCCAGGATGCGTGTGTCCTCCGTGCGTGTCGGGGGGCGCCCTGTGCACCGCCAGAAGTACCACCGCAGGGCTGCGTACACCGCCCCCACCACGGCGCACAGCGACGCACACACCACAGCCACAAACACCACGGCACCCATGTGTGCGGCGTACGCACCGGCACCCACACGCTGCGTCAGCGGGTTCACCACGGGGCTGGTCTCGGGCACACCCTCGTCGCAGCGCCGCGACATCCCCACCGCAGAGTAGATGCTGACCATGGCGCCTGTCGACGTGGACCCCACCCCGCCAGCGAACCCAACAGCCGCCACTGTGGCTGCGGCAACCGTCGTCCTGACGCTGCTGGGTGCGAGGGGTGTCTCCGCATCTGCCACAGTCAGGTTCACCGTGGGTGCCGCAGGCACTCCAGTCTCCGGTGCAGGGGTGCGGGGTGATGCAGTCGGCGTGCGTGTCAGTGGTGCTGGTGTCTGTGGTGTTGGTGTTGCCGGTGATGATGGCTGAGGTGGCAGGGTCACCGTGGGTGCTGGTGTGTCAGGTGTTGGTGTTGCCGATGGCTGAGGTGCAGGTGTCGGTGGCAAAGGTGTGGGAGGGGCAGGTGTTGCGACGTCGCCCCACAAGATCATTCTCTTGGTATGATCGTCAGCCGTGATGATGGTGTCGCTGGTGTGGAAGTACGACGCTGTACAGGTCCCGGTGGATGGATACATAACGGGTCTCCCTAGCAGGGCGCCGGTGTCCGTGGAGTACACCTTCATGCCGTCAGCCCCGAATCCCTCCACCACCACCTTGCTCCAGTCCTTAGAGAAGGACATCCCGTCCGCGAGCGGTACCTCCGCCTTGAACTCAATCTGCTTGTGGAGGGAGTAGTCGCTCAGCTTGTAGATGTTCACCGTGTCACTTGTGCCCAGACTCGCGAAGTACGCACCATCTGGTGACACGTGGGTGACGTGGACATCGCTTGTGTGATCTGTCAGCGTCTTGAGATTAGCACCAGTCTTTGCATTCCACACAACGACTGATTTATCTGACGAGACACTGACGAGTTTTTCCCCGTCAGGGGTGAAGGACAAGCCGTGCACCCCTCCACTGTGACCCCCAGTGAGGGCCCGCACATGGACACCGTCCGCAGTCCAGATGTGGATCTCATGATCGCCCCCAGAAGCAAGATGTGTCCCGTCGTGCGAGTACACAACAGAGTAGGAAAGCCCTTTCGAGGTGTCCGACCACACCTCCGTGCCGCTGCTCCTGCTGGCGACAGCAACCCCATAAGCCCTCCTTGCCACTGCCACCTTGTCCGTATCGGGAGAGAACGCTACGTCGTGAGCAGGGGCATAGACAGGCATTGTGACAGCAGCACCTGTTGCCACGTCGTACACATGCACACCACTCGAGAGCGCTGCCACTGCTGCATATTTGTCGTCAACCGAAACTGAGATGCGCTTTGGATTATCCGGCCCCGTTGCAAGCACCCCCTTGCAAAGACTCCCCACGCCACCGGGGCATGGAGAGAGAGCACCGAAGCAGAGCGACAGCAGTGCCGCTACGGCTGCCATGGCTGCGGTGTGTGCAGGTGTGTGTCCTATCTGTCGGGTGGTGGTGTCAGGGCTGTTGTGGTGCTCTCCTCCTCGCACACGGTGCGACACCACAGCTGCTGCACACAGATGCATGTTGTGTGACAAGGAAGCGTCACGCACCCCGACACCTGACCACAGTGAAGGTGCCAAAAGAAGGTTCGGTGTGGGCAGTCATCACCGCCGCTTTCAGCTCTACTGACGTAAGCACGACCGCCCGGTTGTTGGCTTCTGGCATTCCCAAGCCGAGAGCAGACTCTCGGGCCAGACAAAAAAACTCCTGCCCCCAATAGGACACCCCCCCCCCCAACAAACATGGGCAACAACAGCAGCAGACGGGCAGAGAGTCACAGAGAGCCGTGTGCCGAGCCACCCACCCAGCCCACCCCCTCCCCCCCACTGACAGTGACCCGCCACTGTGGAGAAACCACACATCACCGCTACACCCCGCCACGAAGCAAGCTGCAGTCGGGAAACTAAAAACGGGGCTACCCCCCGACCTGGCTGCCACGCTCCTCCGCCTGCTGTGTGGACTCCGCTTGTCTTGCCAGCGCCTCGTCGGTGGTGGGGAGTCCCTTCAGAACACCGGCAGCAAGGGCCTGCTCTGCAGCGCTCAGCAGCGTGTCGCCGAATGTGGCGGACATCCCCGCCACCAGCATGTGCCACGTGCCGTGCTCTGCGATGCTGTTGAGGTATCCGAGGTCAGCGGGTGAGGCCGCGACTGCCGCAAAGTCACGCCGGGCAGCCGCGTTGAACGCCTCCGCAAACCCCGGCTTTGCCGGGTCAGCCCCATCGGACAGAGCCCCCAGCACAGCGGCCAGCACCCCACGCACCTCCTCGCATGCCGGCACGCCGTGCCGCGCCAGCTGCTCCCCTATATACGGCGTGCAGATCCCATCCGGCATCCTGCTGGCCTCCTCCGCCCGCATCCCCCCCAGCACCTTCGCGAGGGCAGCGGGGCGCTTGCTCAGCAGAGTCCACTCCACCGCTGCGTCGGGCAGGGCCTCCCCCTCCTCCTCCCCCACCCCCGCTCCACCACCAGCACCAACGTCAGAACCCGCTGCAGCACGGGGCTCCGCCCCCGCCTCCTCCTCCTCCTTTCCTTCTGCCCCTCCAACCCCACCTTCATCCACACCGTCGGTGCGGCGCGCCTTCGCCGCAGGCGCCGCCGCCTCCGGCGGCGGGCCGGAGGCCGCTCCGGAGGATCCCCTGCCGCGCTTTCCACGGCGCGATGTCCTGCCTTTCTTCTGGCTGGGGCCCGTCAGCCTGTTCGCCTGGTCCCGCAGGCGGGGGATGACGGAGTCGGGGAGCTCCCCCTTGGAGCAGCGCACCGCCGTGTCGACGGCCTCGCGTGGGGAGTAGCCGCGGCGCCAGGAGATGTCGAGCTCCGACAGGATCTCGCGGAGCTGGCGCAGGCGGAGGACGAAGATCTCGTCGGGGGTCTGCAGGCTGTCGGCAGACCCGCCCCCGCCGCGCTGGAGGTGCAGCGCGAAGACATCTTGCGGCTCCTTCAGGCGCGGGATGGGCAGGTGGGCCAAGCCCCCACCCGAGGCAACCAACTCCGCCACCTCATAGGGGACGAGCTGGGGGAAGCCGGACTCTGCGGGGAATTCGTCATTCACAGCCTCGGTGAGGCGCCATAGGGTCTCCCTCTCGGCCAAGGAGAGGTGGTACCCCACTGAGTTGTCCGTTTTCGACCTGTCCCCCCCCTGCGATTCGTGGTGGAAATACCGGGGATTCCCCCGCATCTCGTAGCACACCGTCTGCCAGTAGAATGAACGCGCCTGGGTGTAAAACTCATAGAGTGACTTCGGAAGGCCTGGCTCTGCAGAGAGGTGGGTTGCATATCTCTTCTCCCCCGATCCCCCCGAGGGGCTGCTTGGGTCAACCAGGGCCCCTGGGTGCCTCCACGTGAGAAACCCGGACAGGAACCTCCCGCTGGGGCCCGTTAGGGTGAGGAGAGCTTCCCCCCACACCTTGGAGGTGAAGCACTTCCCAAACTTGCCGCTGAACTCCGACATCAGAAAATCGCTGTTTCCGGTGCTGCCGTGGGCGTCGATAAGCCCCCCCAGGAACCCGATCTCCTCCAGTGTCAGGTTGAGCCCGCGCTGCTTCCGTGAAGCCCCGCTGGGGGCAGAGGGCTGCGACGCAGATGCAGAAGTCGGGGCGGACAGGATATCCCCCGTCCCAAATCCGTCAAAAACACCGAGGGCGAGGGCTTCCCCTTCAACATACTGCATCTCATACAGCGCGACGAGCTGCAGGTAAGCAGGGTCGGGCCAGAAGAGCAGATCCCCTAGTATCGACTTCACGGTTGACTTGAAACCCGACAGATCCGGCGAGATGAGTGAACCGCCCGCACCTCCTCCCCCAGACTTTTTCCGCTTCGCCCCTCCCTTCGCGGCGTTGAAACGGACCGCGAGGGGGTGGAAGCTGACACATGCTGTGAGGAGCTGCGGGCTCTCCCTAATGGTGGCGTGGAGGAAGCCCCACATCCAGAACCCGAGGCTGTTTCGATCCCGCTGTGTCACGAAAATATGCGGGTGCGTGTCGGGCATGCACCTCAGATAGGACCGGTTCAGCGTTGCGGAGATCTCGTTGTGCCACATCGTGGCGCACTCCATCGGCCCCCGGTGGAACCCGACACCCTCTGCGCCTGGCTTGCGTGGAGGGGCACCTGCCCTCCAGTGCACCGACTCCTGCGGAGTGATGTACTCCCCCTCCGCCAGCATGGCGCGCAGCGCGTCGGACACCCCACCCCAATCCCTCATGGAGAAGCCCGGGAGGAGGTCGCGGTACACCTCATCCCAGCTCGGGGCGTACCGCGTGTCGCCCCAGGGCTTGGATAGGATTTTTGCCTCCAGGGCCTCGATGTCCCCCGAGGCTTCGAGGCGTGCCTCCTCCTCCAGGTCGAGGGTTTCCTTGCGCCGGACTGCCGCGGCGTAGACTGCGGTGTAGAGAAACTTCACTTCATGCTTCCGCCAAGGCGGTGTCGGGCAGACGTAGGCACCCTGCAGGTGGAAGTCGGACCCAAACCGAGCAACTGCCGCAGCGGATGCGCCGGGCGGTGGCAGCGGTGGGGCGTGCCGCGGCTGCTCCGCGTGGGTTTCGGGCTTTCTGTTAAGGGTCTTGGTGCCGCCGTGGCGGAGGCCGCGTGGCGTGGGTGCTGCTGCCGGGTCATCCTGCGGGGGCGGCGAGTCCGTCAAAGGGTTGTGGTGCCGCGCCGCCACAGTGGGGGGTGCCGTGTCGGGGTAGGGGACCTGGGGCACCCCGAAGAAGAACCCGGCGGCGTCGGTGCGGCACTGGTGGTGGGAGGAGGCGATGTCGGCGAAGGAGACGAGGCTGTCGAGGTCTACCCGGTGGTGTGACTGCGTGCTCCGCCCGATGCGGTGCACATCGGATAGGGCGTCGTAAACACGCTCGATACGAGACTCCTCTTCGTTAAGCGTCTTGAGAAGATCTTCGAGGAACTTCTCCGAATCTTGAGCCATCTCGTGGAGCGGAAACCCAAGAGTAGAAGGATGATACTCCCTTCACTCGTTGGGGGATTGGGGGGTGAGGGGGGGGGGGGCGTGGGGAGAGGGGGGAAGAAAACCCGATACAAAAAGTTACGGAAGTTCAGAGAAAAAGTCTACCTCGTCACTGTTTATGCAAAGGGGGACGGGGTCTGCCCCAAGAGGGCGTGGGTCTAGAGGAGGGTGGGAGAGGGGGCGGTCGGACAGAGGGGAGGGGGGGGGGGGGGGGGACCAGCGGATCACCGGTGCGTGGGTTCACGGAGGCATTGCAAGGGGGTGTGGGGGGGTGATGTGCCTGCAGGGGGGGTGTTGGGGTGTGGGATGGAAGGCGGGCCAACAAAAGTGTCACTTCAACTCTGCCGCTCTTTCTCTACTGTATGATACTTCGTTTGATGCGTTGACGCTTCCACACACACTTACAAACCCACTTGCCTGATGAAGGGGGTGGTGTGTAGAGCACGTTTTGGCAGAGCTGAATGACACTTTCCGCGCGAAGGTCGTGTGCGTAAAAAAACAAAACAAAGGGGGGGCCCTCGCTACCAGATGTGACTGAGTGAGAAGAAGTAGTAAGCAACAGCCCCACTTCCCCTCACTGACTGACGAGCTACCCAGATTCGCGCGTGCGACGCCTCGTTTGAGGCAATGGGGGATTCTTTCCTCAGCAGCCTCCCTCCCGCAACTCCACCTGTTCTTCCCCTGTTGTCCACCGGCTTCTTCTCAAAGACAAAGGACTTCCTCGACGAGTAGAGGGATGCGCACGTGGAGATGTGGCGTGCTGCAGAGCCTGCAGCCCCTTGGGGTCGCGCACCTCACAGGTGACGGGCTGTGACTGGTAGCGAGGCCCCCCAAAAAAGGCGCAGCGTATTGTGCGAAGGTGATTATGTGCTGATCTCCTCCAGAAAGTGTACAACACACTGCGGCGCGCGGCACGCTCCCACACAGAGTTGCTGCCGCGGGGGGGGGAGGGGGGTGGGGACGCAGCTCTTGTTCCCTCCCACCGACAGGTGGCCTGCCTCATGAGCCTGTTTGATATCCCCCCCACATACACAACCCCCCCCCTCCACCCCCACCCACCCCCCCATGCAACACACTACACTTCACAGGCTCCGGCAAGAACATCTAAAGCCCAGTCGGCAGCACACTGCCGCCAACATGGTCCACCACCCAGTCGCCTGACGTGGGGGGACACCAACATACCATGGCAGGCAGGCGCCCTGCCTGGGGCGGTTATACGGGACGTAATGAGGGGGGGAAAGGGGAGGGAGGGAACGGGGGAGAAGAGAATACAGTAGAGACAGAAGAAAAAAACCCCCCCCCCAACCCCTTGCAGGCGCTGACCCCGTTACACGGGGGGGGGGGGGTTATAATGTATTTTGTCGTGTTTGGAAGGGCGAAACATAGATAGAAACAGCGAGACAAGCGTGTGGAGGGTCCCCTCCGGACCACAACCGGCGCCGTTTGTTTGATTGTGTTTCTGTTTCATTTTATTTTGGCTTGTCCGCCGGGATCAGGGGCTTAGCTTGGATTTTGAGGTTGGGGCCGAAACTCGGTCAGACTCGGTCACAGTACACACACAGTTGATTTGCCCCCCACCACCCCGTTCACCCAGAAGAATGTCACCCCCCCCCTCGGCCCTGGGCCCTCGAGGGGTGCCATTCTCTCGGGGTACCCTAGGTACCTCGCAAGAGTGGCTTCGGGGATACCCTGTGAATATTCGCGACATTCCACTCCTACAAAGAGTACAGTTGCAAGGCTTTCGCTCCTCAGTTGGCGAAGCCTGGTGAAGACAAGGCGGAGCTTGGAAAACAAGCGTTCAACAGAAGCAGTGCCCAGCGGAAGGATAGATGCAAGCTGGAGTAGCCTGCATGTTGCTGGGTACGTGAGAGCGAGGTTTCCCGAGGTAAACCGCTGAATAACCTCCTGCAGATCACGCAGGCCCAACCTCCGAATCTCGGAACAGACACCCGGGCACTCTTGCAGAAGGGTAGTCTTGTGCGCCTGTGCCCACTTCGGTGGGTGTGCTGAGGCATTGAATTCCGGGCAAGGGTACGCGCCAGTGATCCCCGGGAGAGGTGCCATGTAGTGGTCAGCGATGTAGCCCAGAGCCTCCTGCACCTGCGTGTCCACCATGTTGCCGGGAGACGGAATTCGAGACTGCTGACGTTATTCTTAGGCTAGCGACGAATACGGGACAGAAGGAGAATGGGGTGTTCGCGTTCCGAAGCTGCCCGTGTGTGAAGCACTGGGCCTTCGTCAGGTCAAGGCCAACCTTCCCCAGCGTCTGCCCCTGCGACTTGTTCACGGTGATTGCAAACGCCAACGCAACAGGGATCTGGAAGCGGAAGAAGGTGAAGCTGGCCTTCTTCTCGTCCGGCTCGTTACGTGTGCGGGGGATGTTGAACTCCTTCGCAGGGTCATCGATGGCGCAGCACAGCAGGGAGTACTGCGAGGCCTTCTTCACAATCATTCGGGTTCCGTTGCAGAGACCGCCAGGTGGGTCGAGGTTCTTCAGCAGGATGACGGGACATCCGATCTTCACCTCCAAGTCGTTCAGCGGGAAGCTGGGGTCGTTGAAGTCATTTGCAACCCCGAGGTCAACCGCACAGTCCTCAGCTACCGTGTTCTTGGCGAGGATGTGAACACTCTCCCCAGGCATCTGCTCCAGACAAGCAGCGTTGAGCTCACTCCTCCGGCTGTTTGTCGGTGCCATGATCACCGTGTTCCCCACAACACCCTGCTGCAGCTGAGGAAAGGTGAAGTTGACGAGGTCATCGGGGGTGTAGGGAGACCCTCCCGAGTGGGTTATGATGGGAGGGAGCTGCATCTGGTCCTGTTCGTTGATGTTGATCTGTCCAGACCCGATGGTGGACAGAAACAGGGCAAAGTCAGCGTTTGTCTGTCTGATCTGCTTGGTCAGCAGGAGCTTCTTCACCTCCTGTGCTGCTGCACCCCAAGAAAAATCCGCTTTTTTCCCCGGAAATTTATGCTTTTTTTTTTGGGCTGACCGAGTTTTTTTCCGGGTTTGGCTGAAACTCGGTCAGCTGACCGAGTTTCCCCCCCCAAGCTAAGCCTCTGGCCGGGATGGCGAGTATCAGGGTGGAGCAGCACGCCCAGCATGCACTCTCAAGGGGAACTCGCTTGAGGGGGAGAAGAGAATACAATCGAGACAAACGACGTGCCGTTTGCTTTAGGCTGGAGCTCCAGGGGAGCAGCACAAGGGGGCCCAGCGGCACGGTGTAAAGTCACACACTTGAGGGGGAAGTGAATACAATAGATAGCAGAGACGGAGAGGGGCCTTCCCCCTGGTCAGTAGTAACGGGGGCTTGCGTAAAGGGGGGGTGAACCCACCACTGCCACCGGGGGGGCGGGGTGGGCCTGCAGCACGGTGTACCGCCGGGGGCTGACTTCGTGCACAGCGCGCGCCACAGAGGCGTGGTGTGCAGTGCCTGCTGCTGCAAACGCATCGGCATGCGCTGCCGCCGCCGCCGCATGCGAGTGTGCCTCCATGCCAGATGCGGCAGAGGCATGCGCGTGTGCTGCGTGCAGCGCACCGACCTCCCCGACAAGCCGCTGCCGCTCGACAGATGCGTGCAGCGTGGCGCAGTCGCGCTCGCCCCTCGCAAGCGCCTCGCGGCTGGAGGCGCGCACCGCGTGTGCCTCAGAGGCGGTGTATCGGCCTCGTGCACGGCGTGCAGAGAGGTGTGCCTCTTCTGCAGCGGCCTGCGCAATGCCCTCGGTGACGAGGCTGGCGGCAAGGGCGGTCTTCGCCTGGTCGGCGTCAGCCTGTGCAAAGGTTGCATCCATCGCAGCCAAGCGGGCAGCGGAGTCTGCGTCGTTGGCACTGTCCACCGCGCGGGTCGCGGACAGCTCCTCCGACCGGGCCTGGTGGGTCAGGCGCAGCAGTTCCTTGTGTGCCGCGTCATGCTCTGCGACGCGTGCGCGCGCCTCATCCTCTCGCGCGTCGGCGTCGGCGCAGGCACGCGAGGCAGCCCTGCGCAGCTCTTTGGCGTCCCTCTCCGCTGCAGCGAGTCGCGCCGCTGCCGAGCGCTCCGCCGCCGCTGTGTCCTGTGCTGCCTGCGCAGCGGAGGCCGCCTGGCGTGCCAGCGCAGCCCTGCGCTGGTCGGCCTTCTCCGCCACTGCGTGTGCCTCCGCCGCACGCCCCTCACGCAGCGCGGCTGCTGCTGCGGCTTCGGCGGCGATGGCAGCAGCGGCGCGTTCCGAAGCAGATGCTGTTGCCGCCTCCGCCGCCGCCGCCACAGTGCGGGCACGGCTGACGCCCGCCTGGGCGAAGCAGGCGACGCGCTCCTCCTCCAGCGACGCAGCGTGTGCGGTGTTGGCGGCTGCGACGCTGCGCGTCCCCGCTGCGATGCGGCTGCTCACGCCGGTTGCCTTCCGCGCCGCAGCCAGGGTTGCGCCTGCGGCTGCAGCGCGCGCCTGCTCGTGCCCAAAGTGCGCCGCACGGTGCGCCACCTCGGCGGACGCCTCGGCAGCACCACGGCAGGCCGCTGCGTGCACCCCCTCCACCGACACGGCACGCCTGGCGTGGGTGCTCGCCGTGCGGTGCACCGACACCGCAGCCCGCCTGCTCTGCACGATGGCACGCGCACGCGCCGTCGCATCCGGAGACCCCACCACCGCTAGCTGCGCCTCGGCAGCCGCAAGCGACTGGGCGCGGGAACGGTGCTCTGCAGCACGCACATGCGCATTCCCCTCGCTCACAGCACGGTAGTGTCCTGCGATGGACAGGGCAGGGTCAAGGCCCTCTGTGACGCGCGGCAGATACACGCGGGGCGACAGCGACATCCCGGCACCGCTGTGGCGTGCGCCGCCCTGGCCACACCCAGGAACCTGCGGTGGGGCGACGTGACGTGGGCAGTGTAGAAGGAAACACAGAGATAACCTTTGCTCGAGGTTGGGTCCGAGCTCTCGCGGAACCTCAGTCACTGCTTGGCTCAGTGGGTGTGGGGGGATTGAAATAGAAGTCGAAGGGAGCACAAGAATGATCTCCCGTCACTCGTTATGCAGGTTGTGTCTGAAATCCAGTGTTTTTTGGGGGGTGGGGGGGTGGGGGGGTGGGGGGAGAGGGGGAGGGGGGTCGCCATTGTTGTTAGCCCCCATTTAAAACTTTACGTTTTAAACGTTTTAAATGTTTTAAATTAAAACGCGTTTTAAATTAATTTAAAACGGAGTTTAAAACGGGGGTTAAAACAGGGCGTTTCTGTGGTGTTTTCACACCAAAAAAAAATTTTCGGCCAAAAAATTTTTTCCATGCCCCCTGAGGCCCCCCAGCTCATATTCTGGGTGATTATTCCTGCATTCCTGTCACAGCGGACACATTATTGGTGGAAAATAGGTGGCACTGACGTTGTGGTGAGGGTTGCATCAATCGCACCGGCATCAGTTGGCACACCCCCTCCGTTGTTCTCAGGAATAATGCAGTTTGACATCAGCATATTTCTGGAGTGTCGAATCTTCATCTTGCATCACTCGATGTGCACCCTTTTGAGCTGAATCCATGATACAAAGTCGCAGGTTGAAGGCCGGATCACCATGATGGGGATGGCAATGGACCCAGCGAACTCCACCAGCTCCTTCGACAGTCCTGGAAGCACCTTCTGGAAAAGTTGCACAGTTCCAGTTGCCACCTGGAGCCTACCTTTGGCCTGCCCCTCTTTGAGAGGAGCATATCTGTATTCCCTTTACTCTCCTATGGACGCCCGACTTCTCTGATCGAGAGAAGCCTACAAAAGGCGTAACCATCCTCGTCATGTATTCTTTGCCTCCAACTTTCACTTTTGCAGAACGGATCCCGATGAACTCCAAACAGGAAGTGCAGCCAGCTTCATCACGGCTGTGTTCAACAAGACAGCCAGGTGATGTTGTTGCTGTCAGAACGATGGTTGCAGCACTCGGCTGCGCCCCACCTGGGGTTGCTCTGGCTGTTGCCAAGCTAGTGTTTGGGACAATTATTGATCACCTAGCCATTCTCTCGGCACCCTAATGATCGTGGGTAGGCAGCAGGAACCTGCACTCTGGGGGGACGTCATCGATGAGTTTCTTTGAAGAAAGCCGGCGGCTACCGCTGGAGTTAAGGTCCGAAGGGGTCAGTACCACGGGCGCCACACCGCTCGTGTTGGGCATCGGGTTTCGGTGAAGGCGGGGGCGCTGAGAAAGCGACATGTACGTAACAAGCAATGATCAACCATACACCAGCAAGTCAAACAGGCACCACCGTTGGATCGTTCGTGCACCCGAGTCTGTACTGTACCATCCTGAATCTTTTCTGGGTGATTGTCAACGATGAGGGCATGAGCTTGCGTCAGGGTGAGCAGAGGAACGGGTTGAGGCCAGGGTGAATGGAGGGTGAAAAGTAGCCCACTTCACCAGGAGGCGAATTTTCGCAGAAAGCCCTGCCACACAGCTGTGTTTGCCTGATCATGCTCAAAAGGCCTGCAATAGGCTATTTCACACAGGGAATTTGTTCACCCATTTGGGACCCCCAGGGAGCCTCAAAATTGGATTTTTTTGCCGAAGATGGCCTCAGATGGCCCAAAACGATCAATTTTGGGTTCCAGAAAAAAAAATCGAAAAGTCTCCCCCTATATTTTGCAGGGTTTTTTGCCGTTTTAAACCCCGTTTTAAATAATTTAAAACGGCGTTTTAAACTTTAAAACGTTTAAAACGTTTAAAATGTTTAAAACTCGGTTTCTAACAACACTGGGGGTCGCTGCACGACACAATAGTCTTGGTGTGATGGGAGCAGGGGGAGAAGCTCTGCGTCCTGCCGCACTGTGGCCCTGCAGCAGTCGGCGCCCGGGGGTGAACACGCCGCAAGAGTGAGAACTCTGCACCGTTCTCTCCAGGCTGGTGTGTTCAGGTGTCAGGCACAGACACACCCAGAAGTGACAATTGCAAGGGGAGGGGGTCAAGGCCCCTGCCCATATAATACCCCGCGCCGATCTGGGAGGGGGTTTGGGGAGGGGCAAGCCCAATGGTATAAATACGACATGCAAACCTTAAATGCCTTAAAAACCCAAGGGCATCTTGGTTGCTGTTAGGTTGGCAGAAGGAAGGTGAATGCACTGATCAGGGCAGACAAAGCAAATGCATGCAGGATAACACACGCCCACATTGCTGCCGCACAGATCCTTTTTTTTTAGGCCGAACACACTTCTCCCCCCGAGCGGGTGATTTGCGCGTTCTCCCAAAAATACATCACAGCCCCACCCCACCCCCCCCCCCCTAGGGGGGGTCAAATGCCACCCTTTTACGTGGACAAACACGATTTTTCAAAAAACCGGCGCAGAGGCCCCAAAGCCCCCGTAAACCCTCCAAACCCCCCCAGATCGGTCCGGAAACCCATCGAACCCCACTTTTCCACCATTCCGGGCACCTCAGGTGCCCGAATTGGGGTATCTAAATTTTGTGCCACCGTTTGGTACCGTACAGTGCCACTGTGTGGGAGGTTGGAAAAGAAAATGCCCCAACACACCACATCTGAGGGTTGCAATGCATGTTGCTTGCCAACCACGTCATCCGGTGGGTGTCAGGCGCTATGTAGGTGGCATTAGCCAGGTCTTCGATGTGTTCTGGCTTGTATATATACCTCCCTGCCACCATGCACCGGGAGGCTGCCTGTAGGTACGGAACAGTCCAGATGGTCGTGTGATTCCTGTGCAGCAGTGCTCCACAACCGGGATGTGTTGACAACGACTGTTGCAACACGAGCTGTACATTCCGGGAACACATGAAGTGCGCTGTCGTGGTACCCATTGTGCCAGAATTGGTAGTTGCTGCGGTCTACTTTGCCTGGCCCAAGAGCACTGGTACTGAACGGTGCAATATGCGTGGCGAGGTGAATACAACGGAAGCGCGCAAAGTCAATACAGCTCTCGGATGGCGGGTGGTGGTGCCACTAGTGTGTGACGTTCACTCGAGGATACAACGCATCACAATGAATCAGCAACCGTGGACCGAGTACAATACGCTCTCTGTGGCTGGTGTGGGGGACAAAGGCAGTGCCTGTGCCGCAGGCAGGGAGGTATATATACAAGCCAGAACACATCGAAGACCTGGCTAATGCCACCTACATAGCGCCTGACACCCACCGGATGACGTGGTTGGCAAGCAACATGCATTGCAACCCTCAGATGTGGTGTGTTGGGGCATTTTCTTTTCCAACCTCCCACACAGTGGCACTGTACGGTACCAAACGGTGGCACAAAATTTAGGTACCCCAATTCGGGCACCTGAGGTGCCCGGAATGGTGGAAAAGTGGGGTTCGATGGGTTTCCGGACCGATCTGGGGGGGTTTGGAGGGTTTACGGGGGCTTTGGGGCCTCTGCGCCGGTTTTTTGAAAAATCGTGTTTGTCACCCCCATTTGGCCCCCCCTACCCCCCCCCCCCTACAACCTCCCCGGCCTGCCGCTCACACCCCTCGCTGCCGCTTCCCCCCGCCACGGCAGTCTTCCCGCCCCCGACTCCACTCCTCCTCCTCCTCCTCCATGCAGGACCGCCCCCGCCGTCGCCCACTCTCCTCCTGACACCCCACACTGCCCGCTTCCTCCTCCGCCTCCTCCTCCTCCCACCACTCTGCCTCTGCCTCTTCCATCTCCTGCTCCTGCTGCTGCTTCTTCAGCCATCTCCCCTGCTCCTCTGCAACCGCCTCAGCAACGCCTGGGCGTTTGAAGGCGCCAAGGGGGTCACCCACCTCAAGGAGAAACTCTGCCGGCGTGAAGAACCTGACAGCCTCCAGAGAGGACTCTGCAGAGAGGCATCCGGAGATCTGCTCCGGAAGGACAACGCCTGCATCGAGAAGCGACTGGACAGACACACCGCCACCTCCGTGGGGCGGGGTCGATTTGAAGCGGAGGAACGCGGGGTTGTCGAAGAACATCTCCTCCGTCTTGTCGAAGACGAGGAGGAAGGAGGAATCCGCAAGGCAGCGGATGCTCTGCGCGCGGAACAGCCGGCGGAGGCTTCGGGCCTCCTCGACGGACACAGGGGAGATCACGACATCCCCTCTGAAGAACCCCGAGGCAAAGGGGCAGCCCTGTGACTCTGAAGCCAGGCTGAGGGAGAGCGCGTCAAACGCCCAATGCCACGGGATCCTGTTCACCGCATGGGAGAACTGTGAACGGAGCATACGCTCCATCCCGGAGCGGCGTGCCACACCCAAAACCCCAGCCTGGTGTGACTGCATTAAAAAGACCTCCGCGGTGCGCGCGCTGTCGAAGGCTGCGTCGTGCCACTCCGCTCCTCCTGAGGCCTCCCCTATGGGCTGCGGCGTGCCCAGCCTCGCGGCGATCTTCTCGCAGAGGTCCCCATGGAGGCGCTTGAGGGAGGGGGTGTGGCGGTGACCCGCGTTGACCATCCTGCAGTCGACAGCCAGGAGGGGCAGGCACGGGGGGTCCGCCTTGCGGAGCTTCGCTGTGAAGGCGTCGACCCCCTCCGGCAGCGGCTCCCCCGGGATGAGGAAGTGCCGGGAGAGGAAGAGGAGGTCGTTGCACATCCCGAACCCGATGGTGGGGAGCGACGCGATGGCGTGCCGGAGGAAGGGCGCGGCGGCGGAGCAGGGCAGGGCGGAGCGGGACCACAGGGACAGGTCGAAGCCTGCGGTGCTGAGGAACTCCACCGTGTCCCAGGAGAAGGTGACGCGAGGATCTGCGGGGCCACCGCCGCCCCCGGTGGTGCCCCCCGTGGGGCTGCCTGCCGGGGGGTCGGGGCGGACCCACAGACGGACGGGGTGCAGCTGCCAGCCAGCAAAAGGTGTGGAGGTGGAGGAGGAGCAGGAGGTAGTGGTGGAGGTGGTGGCGGTGATGAAGGTGACCCCGACCTGCAGCGGGGAGAAGGCTTCGGCGTCGCGCCTCGCGCCGCGGTACCTCTCGTGGGTGCCGTAGAGCCAGCGGGCGTGCCCGAGCTGCTCGTTGCAACCAGTGAGGCCGCTCATTTCGACGTCGATCGCGACAGCCTGGCTGCGGGCGATGAGGCCCATCAGCTGTGCCTCAAGGTCGGCACCCCATGTCGACTTCGTGACATCAACAGCTGGTGCGACATCAAACATGGGTGTGGGGGTGCGCTGTGTGTGCGCGTGCCTCCCGCACACACAACACCTGGAGGGGGTGGAGGGATAGCGTGTCACCACAATTTCTACTGCTTTCGACGCGTGAGTGGGTGGGGTGGGTGGGTGGGGTCCTGCTGCGTCATGCCTGCAGCCCACACGGTGTGACGTACCGACCCCACTCCTGCTTGCAGCCAGCTCACCACCACAACAACGCATATGGCCTTCGCTCAGAAGTGCAGAAAAGTGATGGAAAAATGAGACGCTTCACAACACTGGCTGCAAAGTGACACAGTTTGACACACAGTGGCACAGAGCGAAGGCCCCCAGGGGCACGAGGCAATCTTATTCAGCGGCCCAGCCGGGAAGGAAAAGCGTAATCAAAGACGTGACGAAGGCCCAGCTATTGGTGAAGCGCGACGGAAAGTGGGGTTGTGTGGCTCAAGATGCGTAATGGACAAGAGTCCAAGAACAGCTGGATCGATTTCCTCGCGGCGACAAAGGACGGTGATGCTGAGCGCCGGGCGAAGAACAAGCACCTGATGAGTACATTCCACATCGAGGCCATCGCTGCATTGGCAGCAGCAGCCGCTTCCGACGACGACGACGACGCACCTGCGGCGCCGCCGGCGTCCTACAAGCCGAGGGTGCTACCCAGTGAGGATAAAATTTCGACATGCTGCATCGCAGGATCTACAGCGGAGTACACAAGGGGCATCGTGAGCCAGGATTCAGCCGTCGCAGGAAGTACACCACCGCGCAGTATATCAGGGAACTGGTGGCGATCTGGGCTTCGCAGGTGAGGGAGAAAATGACATCTGAATTGAAAAGCGCAAGAATCTGCAAAGTGCAGCAGCAGGCCTTTCTCGGGTTCTCTCACACAGATAAACTAACAAGCGCCGATCGCTTCCCAGGCTGCAAAAATATCAGCACCATTCTGATCACCTCCCTTCTGCAACGCCAGGGGCCGCGTTTCTCTCTCTTCCACTACTCAGTGGCACACACCCTCCCCCTGCCCCACACCACCAACTGCCTCTCTTTGAGCTGGAAAGCCAAAAAAAAGGGGGCAGCTGTACATCGGAGTACGTTTGCTCTTCTTCTTCTTCCGGATGGTGGCTCCGTTCAGTTACGACTGATTCTTTGACAAAGTTTGTGTAAATACGACGAGTGGAAGAAAGGGCAAGGGGGGAAAAGGGGTGTGGGTGGTGGGGGGAGGGGGATTGGGTTTGGGGGAATTTTTTGGAGCCCTGAGGGTCCTGGCCTTCGCTCGTGTAGCGTAGAGCGGGGCGGGCTGAGGGCATGAATGACAGCACCAAGCGGGACGAACAAAACCCACATGCCACCACTGTTTATGTTTTGGCGCACACAACCAACGCCTTTTATTTTGTTTTTCGCCAAAAACCAACACGGCAGAGGAAGACTGATACTCTGCATCCCCCAGCCCCCCCTTCGAAGCTACCGAGGGGTGGTGAGGGGGTGGCGAGGGGGTGGAGGTGTCGTGACAAGTCACAACTACAAGATCACGTCTCCCCCCGACCCCTGACCCCCACCCCACGCACCCCCACCCAACCTAACCTAACGTTCACTTCGAAGACATCGTGGGGGCGCTGTCCATGACCCGGACAAAGCCTGGGAGGGTAAGTCTGCTGCGCTTCACGTTTGTCCGCGGGTCGTAGAAGAACGTCCACACCAGGGCATCCACCTCATGAGGGGGCAGCTGCAGCTGGAAGACGTTGGCGACGCTGTGCCGGAAGTCATCCTCCGTCAGGTGGGAGTGGTCTCTGTTCTGCGACATGCCTCTGAAGGCCTCCTGGGCGGCGAGGTTGCGCGCCACAAGCTTGTCCACCAGAAGCTTGAATGCCTTCGCCGCGGTGCGCTTGTTGACGAGCATCTTCTGGGCGTCGGCGTAAGGGCGGGTGTTGTGCTCCACCTCCGTCAGCTCCACAATCCCGCGGTCCTCATCCAACACGCTGGAGTGGTCGGAAGGGAACATGCGCTGCACAAACTCGTGGAAGGAGATGACCCCATCGCCATCCGTGTCGAAGTAACGCATCAGGGTCATCACCTCATGCTCTGACACATCCAGCTGCTGCTCGGAGAGCACCGTCTGCAGCTCCGAGGCAGTGATCTGCCCGCTGTGCGACTTGTCGAAGTAGCGGAAAGCCTCTGCGATCTGCGTGTGCCGCAGAAGCATGAAGTCGCGCAGCTTCGTCAGTATGCTCTGCACGCTGGCTGTGGTGAACACCTTCGGGTGCCCCTCCATAAGCGCCACGGTGCGCTGGTCCGTCGTCTTCAGCAGAAACTTCGTCGAGTGCACCTCCACCGTCGCACCCAGGTAGAGGTCCTGGGGCTGCAGGTACTCAACAGGCATGCCGGGAGCGGACACACGCACCCTCTGCCTGTTGAGGAACTTCCCCCCGACGAGCCCGCTGTTGGGCGCAAGGTGTTCATAGATCTGCGGGGGTGTGGCGGTGGAGGGAGGGGAGGGGGTGGGGGGCGACAGCATTGATTCCCCTTGCCTTGGTTCTGCACGCAGTATCTGCCATACCTGCAGCGTGTTGTCCGCCAGGAAGTACGACAGCACGAAGGACCTCCCCTTGTCTGTCGGGTGGGGCGACTGCAGCTCCACCCCGAACCGCAGCACCTTGTCTCTGTCGCGGAGCTCTTTGGCGCAGTCGCGCTTCGGCGGGCGCAGCACGAGGTTGGTCCACGACCCCAGCGAGTCCTCCTCCGAGCCAAACCCGTTGTACGGCGGTGGCGCTGTCGTCAGCAGCTTCCTCTTGCTTGTGGTGCTGCCGTTGGCACTGGAGGTGGAGGTGGTGGACGCGCGCAGCGCGTCATCCCCGGGCATCGGCAGCGGCTGCAGGTCCCCTTCGTTGTCACCCTTCGCACGGTGCACCCGGCGCGTCGACTCGTCCATATCGCAGATGAGCAGATCCCTGCCGAACACGCTGACCTTCTGCCCGATGCCCAGGTCCTTCTCGCCGTAGAACTCCGCCTTGATATCGCTCCTCTGGGAGATTGTCTCGATCGACACGCTGCTGTACGTCCCGCACGTCGGCTTCGGCAGCTTCCTCCGCGTCAGAAACGTCTTGAAAGGATCCTTCCCGGAGTTCGTCACAATCGACTCCGAAATCACCACAGTGTTGTCCACCTGGTAAAACAGGAGGGTCAGCTTGTGCACCTGCCCATGCACACTCGGGTCCTGCCAGGTCCCATAGTACCGCAGAACGGTGTTGGCAGGGTTGAAGAACGACCGGGATGTCTCACGCTCATCCCCCGAGATCTTGTGGATCGTCCCCCCCGTCCGCTGCGAGGCGTCCAGATCCATCACGCGACGCAGATCGGGATCCTTCGGGCCGCGTGTCTCATGCGCGTCCCGCCAGGCGCGGTACGACTCTGCGGGATAGGCAGCCTCGTCGCCCTGCGGGAAGCCCAACTTCTCATAGAACTCGCGTGTGAAGGCATCGCAGTCGCACAGCAGCAGCGACTTCCCATAGAACGAGATGGTTGCCCCCACGCGCAGGTCGTCAGCACCGTAGTGCTCGTCCCCAGACCCGGGCTTCATAACGCGGTGCCGCTTCAGAAGCGCGCCTTGGTTGATCCCGCTGTTCTCCAGGCGGGGCTCCGAGACCTGGAGGGTGTCATCGTCGAGGTAGAAGAGGAGAACGACCTTGCGGACTCTCTCTGTCTCTTCAACCATCTCGTGCACCGCCTCCTTGAAGTAGCCGAAGAAGCGGAGGGTTTTGGTGGTGAGGGTGGACCACTCTGGGATGGCCGCTGCAATCTTCTTCGCGTCGATCCTCTGAAACTTCACGTTGTCCAGCTCGGAAGGATTGCCCTTTGTGCGGACCGCGGCGACCATGCGCGTGCCGTCATTCCCTTTCCCCAGGGCGTGCGACTTGCTGTGCGTCAGCGGCTGGTTCAGCTCCGGGAAGCTCGACCCGATCATCCCCCTCGGAAGCGCTGTCGTCACACCCTGCAGCGGGTTCCGCCGCGACACGGCAGGCCCGCCACCCCCTGTGTACCCCAGAAGCGACATGGTGCCCTGCCTGCTCTGCTGTCCCCTTTCGTGGAGCGCCCGTTTCCCGGAGGCGGGGGGTGGGGCGTCTGAGGCGGATTGGAAGAGTGCAGCAGCAGAGTGGGGGGGGGGGGGGTATAGCAGCCAAGTGGTGCACCCTCTACTCGAGGGATGTATTTGTTGTGTAGGTGGAGGGGGGTGCGGCCCGCCGTCTCCTGATGGTGGGTGGAGTGGGATGGGGTAGGGGGGGTTTGATCGGCGAGAGTGAATGGAAAAGCAAGCGGCGGGGTCGGGATGGGGTCGGGGGGTGCAAGGTGGGTACAGTGTATGCGTTGGCTGTTTCCACACGGCATGTGGGCTCCGATCTGACCACTTCTGCAAGCTAATAATAGGCACAACCCCTGTAGGCATTCTTTGATTTGCTCGCCCTGTCGACCGGGGTGAGGGGACAACACACAGGTCAGAGGCAGCGGCGTCTCTTTTTCTGATGCAGCTCAGGGACGGCGGCAGCAAGGACGTCGCTATCGCGCCGCAGCGGGGCAGACACGTGGATGAAGGCCTCGGGGTTCTGACGCACAGCCGCCAGCGCCACTTCCTTGTCGGAGCACAGCTCTGCCGGGGCGAATTGCAGTAACCATCCGTCCTGGCTTACAGCCGCCAGCACCAACTCACGCTTGTTCCGCAGTGCCGTGTGAAGGCAGCACAGCGCATCACCGCGACTCCTCACGGCTGCGAGCGCCACCTCTTCGTCATGCAGGAACACAGGATCGACATACAACAGTGCATTGCCGTCTGCACGAACTGCCTGAAGCACAACTGACCTGTCTCTTCGCAGTGAAAGGTCGGCGTACTGCATGCCACCGCCCTGCAAGACGGCAGTCAGTTGAAGTTCTTTGTCTCGACACAGCGAGGCAGTGGCGTAGCGAAGAGCGCCCCCACACTGGCGGACGGCTGCAAGCATGAAGTCTCTGTTGCTGTAGAAGGAATAGTCGGCGTAATGGAGAGCGCATCCGCTAGTGTGGATGGCTGCGAGCACCACCTCCTCATCCTTGCGGAAACTCCTGTCAGCGTAGAAAAGTGCATCCTCTGACGAGGCCACAGCGGCAAGCACGACCTCGCGATCCTCGCGCAGGTTGTCTGAAGCATACTGCAACACATCACCATTCCGCCGCACGGCTGCGAGGACCACATCTCTGTTGTTGAGGATTGACGCATCACAGTACTCCAAGGCTTCCGGGTCCTCTGCCACCGCAGCAAGCTGCACCTCGTCGCTTCGCACAGAGTGGTGGGCGTGCTGCAAGGCACTCCCATTCAGCTTCACGCACTGCATCACGAAGTCTCTGTTGGACTGCAGTGACGCGTGTGCGGCTCCTAGGACATGAACGTCACGCGGCACACCTGCAAGCACCACCTCCTCGTCCTTCTGCAGGTGCGATGGGGCACTCAGCAGTGCCTCATGCGGAGCAGTCCCTCTGCTGTGCATTGCAGCCATCACCACCTCCCTGTCGTGCCGCAGGGAACGGTGGGCGTATTGGAGGGCGCCGGAATACGTCTCGAGTGCTGCAAGCACAAGGTCGCGGTCGCAGCGCAGCGACCCGTCTGCATATTCCAGAAGCTCACCCCGCCGCAGGACCGCCTCGCGTTGGAACTCCGTGTCGTGGCGCAGTGCAGGGAAGGCGTCGTTGAATAGGTCAATGTCATGATCCCTCCGCAGCAAGGTCAGCAACAAGTCCCTGTCGTCCTGCAGCGCTTCCGAAAGACAAGCGATCAACCCACCTTCGCTAGAGGGGGTGGCCTCGAGAGCAAGCTCTCGGTCGTTGCGCAATGCGTCACCCACGTACTTGAAACATTCTGTTCCCGGCAGCACCATCTGCCTGTCGTTGCGGAGGGTATCACAGGCGTACTGGAGTGCAGTCCCGTCGGTTTGCACAGCTGTCATGACCACCTCCCTGTCGGCCCGCAGCGATGCGTCGACATGCTGGAGTGCGTTTCCAACGCGCTGCACAAGAGTGAGGACGAACTGCTTGTTGCCGCGCAGTGCCGCCGATGCGTGCCGCAAGAATGAGCGAGTTTGGCACCCCGTCCTCAATGCTGCTGCCAGCACCACGTCCTCGTCACCACGCAGCTCTTTGGAAGCGTATTGCAGCGCGTTTCCGTTCCTGTGCACCGCTGCCAGGACGATGTCTTTGTCATTGCGGAATGATTTACCCACGTATTTCAGCGCATCCTCGTCGCACTCCACCATCGCAAGCGCCACGTCACGCATACGCCGTGCCCACACAGGGATCGTCTTTGTGGAATACACTTCACCGGCGCTCATGGCCTCCTGCAAGTCCTCGACAAAACGAACGCCCGACAACCCCACCTCGATGCAGCACCCCTGCGACACACCGGCACCGGACAGAGACGTGCTGTCGTCAAGCACAACCCCATCCAACTCGAGCAGCACGTCCTCGGGCAGGACATCTTCGGCGCACTCGAACACCACCTCGCGTGCCTCTGCCTTGAGATGCATCAGCGTGTCGTCCTCCCCGATGTGCACCGCATGCTTCTCGCCACACCGCCTGTCCTGCAGGAACACCTCCATTGTCGAGAACAGCGGTTGCCGTTCGCCTGTGTGTGTGGCGTGGGTATTTTGCAAGGTAAGGCTGCGATAGTGACAGGAGCACCGCCACAGCACAGATGACTTCGAGCAGCAGAAAGTTGCTTGCCAATAGGAGGCCCTTTCCACCCAGGCATGCAGGGCAGGGAGAACGTCCAGGGTGGCTGCCGAGAGCTCGGCTGCACAGACACGCTGTCCCATTGATGCCCGTTTCCCCACACAGTAGGGGCGTCTCGTCTTCACTGGTTGACAACGTGCCGTAGCATGACCACCAGCTGTGATCGGTCGCTCGGTTGACTGACACAATGTGGCGCCTGTCAGAGAAAAGAGCGGCCTGATGGCTTTGGTGCGAGGTGATAGGATATTTCCCAGCCAAAAGTGTCACTTCAACTCTGCCGATCGTTCTCTACTGTTGCTACTTCGTTTGATGCGTTGACGCTTCCACACACATACAAACCCACTTGCCTGATGAAGGGGGTTGTGAGCACGTTGGCAGGGCTGAATGACACTTCCGCGCGAAAGTCGTGTGCGTACGAATAAAATCATGTCCCGTCGTGACGGGCATTTCCACAAACATGAGCTTGGTTGGGAAATGAGACACAGCAGGGAAGAGGTTGTTGTGATGATACGCACACACCTCGACCTGTGATGAGGTGAGATGTGGCACTGCAATTCACATCAAATTAATGCGGCACTTCCTCGTACCCCTTGAAATGGGGCACACACGTGTGAGCGGAATGCGACCCACCACAGCTGCAACAACCAAACGTGCCCTATACACTAACCCCACCCTTCATCAGGCTCAGGGTGTGATCAGTTCAGGGTTTTGTGTGTAGAAGCGTCAACGCAACAAACAAAAGGGAATTCATCGCGGTTGTAGCTGTGAAGTGATAAGGGCGCTTTTCACTGCAGGATGTACACAAGAAATACGCGTAATCAACGGTGAGAGATTACTCAGCGCTCTGGAAACACGAAAACGGAACGAAGAGGAAGTGGCACATCACCATTCAGCATGTCGACAATCCCAGGCACTGCAAGAGCTAGGCTAATGCGCAGACCCGTCCTGTCCCGTTGACATTTTTTCATTTTTATTGATGCGTTGCCGCTTCTACACACCCTGAAATTTTAACCCTGAAATAACCATCACACCTGAGCCTGATGAAGGGTGGGGTTAGTGTATAGAGCACGTTTGGTTGCTTGCTATGGTGCGTAAAAAAAATTTCTGCTCACACGAGTGTGAAAGACAGTGTGCGAAAAAACGGAAGGCACAGCACACACAGCAACAGAAATCCTGTTCGTTGGTGTGAAGACCCACATCCCGCAGAGGCTGAGGGCAACACCACCACCCACGGAGTCGACCCTCCCCAGACACTCACTTGTGCTGAGGCGGTACAGCGTGGTGAAAGAAGCGCTCTTCACTGCGATGACATCGCCTGGCTGTGACACAGCAACTGCGTCGAGTAGGGTATCCAGTCGCACAGTGCGCAGACAGCTGAGGGTGGTTGTGCACCACACCTTGAGTGACATGTCCCAAGAGCACGACACCAGGTGCTGCTCGTCATTGGTCAGGGCAAGGCCCCTGACCTCGCGAGTGTGCCCATCCAGGGTGTGCGTGTGTGTGAGGGTGCTGATGTCCCACACACGGATGTTCACGGATACCTCATACTCTGACACGCTGAAGATCCTCGTGCGCGACACAGCAATGCTGTAAACAGTCTTGAGGTGGCCCTGCTGCACTGTGGCGCTCGGTGTGCCCTTCAAATCCCACACACGCAGGGTGCCAGTGACGTCTCCGGACACCAGACGTCCGCAGTGTGTCCACGCTGCACAATACACGGGGTTGTGGTGCTCCTGTCAGCGTATTGAAGTGCCCCCTCTGACGAGGCCACAGCGGCAAGCACGACCTCGCGATCCTCGCGCAGGTTGTCTGAAGCATACTGCAGCATATCACCATTCCGCCGCACGGCTGCGAGGACCACATCTCTGTTGCTGCGGATCGAATCGTCACAGTGCTCCAAGGCTTCCGGGTCCTGGGCCACCGCAGCAAGCTGCACCTCGTCGCTTCGCACAGAGTGGTGGGCAAATTCCAAGGCACTCCCATGCACCTTGACGCACTGCATCACGAAGTCTCTGTTGGACTGCAGTGACGCGTGTGCGTATCCTAGGACGTGAGAGTGACGTGGTACACCTGCAAGCACCACCTCCTTGTCCTTCTGCAGGTGCGATGGGGCACTCATCAGTGCCTGATACGTAGCATCCCCTCGGCTGTGCATTGCAGCCATCACCACCTCCCTGTCGTGACGCAGGGAACGGTGGGCGCATTGGAGGGCGCCGGGAGACGTCTCGAGTGCTGCAAGCACAAGGTCACGGTCGCAGCGCAGCGACTCGTCTGCATATTCCAGAAGCTCGCCTCGCCACAGTACCGCCTCGCGTTGAAACTCCGTGTCGTGCCGCAGTGCAGGGGCGGCGCCGTAGAATTGATGATCCCTCCGCAGCAAGGTCAGCAACAAGTCCCTGTCGTCCTGCAGCGCTTCCGAAAGACAAGCGATCAACCCACCTTCGCTAGAGGGGGTGGCCTCGAGAGCAAGCTCTCGGTCGTTGCGCAATGCGTCACCCACGTACTTGAAACATTCTGTTCCCGGCAGCACCATCTGCCTGTCGTTGCGGAGGGTATCACAGGCGTACTGGAGTGCAGTCCCGTCGGTTTGCACAGCTGTCATGACCACCTCCCTGTCGGCCCGCAGCGATGCGTCGACATGCTGGAGTGCGTTTCCAACGCGCTGCACAAGAGTGAGGACGAACTGCTTGTCGCCGCGCAGTGCCGCCGATGCGTCCCGCAAGAATGAGCGAGTTTGGCACCCCGTCCTCAATGCTGCTGCCAGCACCACGTCCTCATCACCACGCAGCTCTTCGGAAGCGTATTGCAGCGCGTGTCCGCTCCTGTGCACCGCTGCCAGGACGATGTCTTTGTCATTGCGGAATGATTTACCCACGTATTTCAGCGCAGCCTTGTCGCACTCCACCATCGCAAGCGCCACGTCACGCATACGCCGTGCCCACACAGGGATCGTCTTTGTGGAATACACTTCACCGGCGCTCATGGCCTCCTGCAAGTCCTCGACAAAACGAACGCCCGACAACCCCACCTCGATGCAGCACCCCTGCGACACACCGGCACCGGACAGAGACGTGCTGTCGTCAAGCACAACCCCATCCAACTCGAGCAGCACGTCCTCGGGCAGGGCATCTTCGGCGCACTCGAACACCACCTCGCGTGCCTCTGCCTTGAGATGCATCAGCGTGTCGTCCTCTCCGATGTGCACCGCATGCTTCTCGCCACACCGCCTGTCCTGCAGGAACACCTCCATTGTCGAGAACAGCGGTTGCCGTTCGCCTGTGTGTGTGGCGTGGGTATTTTGCAAGGCATGGTGGCCACCTGCGCTTCCTAGTGCGGGAGGTATAGGAAACATAATCGGGCATGCCAGGGCATCTCTTTGCAGAACACAACGGATCGCGGCACGACCACCGCGCCCTGATGGGCGCAGCGGGATGGTATATTTCCCAGCCAAAAGTGTCACTTCAACTCTGCCGATCGTTCTCTACTGTTGCTACTTCGTTTGATGCGTTGACGCTTCCACACACACATACAAACCCACTTGCCTGATGAAGGGGGTTGTGAGCACGTTTGGCAGGGCTGAACGACACTTGCCGCGCGAAAGTCGTGTGCGCAAGAATAAAATCATCTCCCGTCGTGACGGGCATTTCCACAAATATGAGCTTGGTTGGGAAATGAAACACAGCAGGGAAGAGGTTGTTGTGATGATATGCACACACCTCGACCTGTGATGAGGTGAGATGTGGCACTGCAATTCACATCAAATTAATGCGGCACTTCCTCGTACCCCTTGAAATGAGGCACACACGTGTGAGCGGAATGCGACCCACCACAGCTGCAACAACCAAACGTGGACGAGGGGTGGTGCTGTGTTGTGGCAAGATGCAGGGGGGAATGGCGTCGGAATGTCCCGTTCACGCGTCAGAACAGCAGGGAGAGCCCGGCACTAACATGCCGGGGTTGCAAGAGTCTGCTGACACGCTGGACAACCCGCCTTCAAAATATCGGGCATAACAGTAAATGTGAGGGATCGCCTCAGTTTAGACCTCCTATAATATGCTCTGCTCCCGTTGGTCTCGTCGCGGCTTTGAGTCAGCCTCGAGGCGGAAGCCGGAGCGCAGGAAGTGGCGTTGCGCCCGTTGACGATTCTCGCTCCTCATGTGCTTTTGGCGTCCTCACCTGTAGTGAAGTAGCTGCCAGGTGGGTCTGCTTTGAGGCGGGGAATCGCGTCAGGCCAAACAGCCACTGCGAGGACGTCTCCCCTAAAAGAAAAGAAAGAGTGTGGGAAGGGGACGGGGGCGGGATGGGTGGGCAGCGCAAGCCGGAAGGAGCGCCTCCCATGGGGCGGAAGCTCACTCAATAAAATCCGTCAAAACCGTACAGAAAGGGCCCCTCCGCATACGAAACAGGGCACACAGCGGAAAAAGAGTTACCAGAGCTTGCTTGCGCAGAGGGTGCTGGTGATTGTGCTGCTGTTCTCAGACTCCTCCGGCTGGTACATCCACTCGTCCTCGCGAACAGCCAGTTTGCGAAGGACTTGCAGCAGAGACAGGAGGACACTTCCTCAGGAGACCTATAGCATTTCAGGACAGGAGGACACTCTCAGTACAAGAGGATATCTTGTACAGAGTCCTGTACTCCTGTTCCGACCCTTCCAACTCGAGCTTGAGGAGAGGTGGAGTGATGGGGAGGCTGTGGCAGCACGCCACATATCAAAACAACCAGTTCTCTGGAAAAACACCCCTTCGTCCCTCGTGCATTTTGTTGCTGGCGTGGTGGCGGGGGCCGCACCACTTGTACCCAAATGATTCTTTCTCTTCCGTGACTTGCAAGGATCACATCATCACACAGAAGTGTGACACTGCGCCTGACCCAAAGCAAGCCACTCGTTGGGGCGCAACTACCAGGAGGGTTCTGAAAGACGGGGGTGGGGTGGGGTAAGTAGAAGGGTGGAAAGACGGGGGGGGGGGGGGTAAAGAGTAGAATGCAGAAGCTGTTGCTCCACGGTATAAAAAACCCACACGTGGTGGAGGGGGGGAACCTTTGTTTGCCCTGCTCCGTGCGATGGTTGTCATCTTTTCGCCACGTATTTGCAATACTAGTTGTGTCGTCGTTTCGAGCCTTCCACACTACGTCCTCCTCTCGCAGGGTCTCATCAGGTAGGGAGCGAGGATCTTTGGAACCCGGGGGATCAGTTCCCAGGCAGACACAGCTAGCACTGTGCACACAACACGCAGGATAGTTCACGTTCAGGTCAGCAAAAAGCTTGTGACTTCCACGTGGGCCGGAGAGGACAATAAAGCAGGTGAACAGGAGTCCTGTAGCTGTTGTGTGCGCCTCAACCAAAAAATAGCACGTGGGGGTGTTTGCTTGTCTTCAATCGAGGGCGTACTGCACGGCAGAACGGCAGAACGGAAAGAGGGTAAAAGGATTAGCCGGGGGAATTGCAGTTGGGAAGACTGGGGGGGGAGGGACGGGCCACACACAGTTCGAGCGGGATGAAGCAGCGCTCCTTGCAAGCGGCGATCAGATCTGCTGGAGCATCACTGCACGCCTTAACGTCCCAATTGCCTCTGATCACAGCGCGGGAGAAGGTGTTGCTGGCGAGGGTGCTGTTCTTCTCAGACTCCTCCAGCTGGTACATCCACTCGTCCTCGCGAACAGCCAGCTTGTGAAGGACTTGCAGCAGAGGCACAGGCTTGCCCTGTGCCATCTTGTCTGATGCTAATGCGTCGACCACAAGGGATTCGAAGTGCCCATCGAGCCGACCGCTGCTGAAGTCATCTGTGGTGCACACATACCCACGCCACTTGTTGAAGGCCTCCAGCTGCACCACCCACGGCACGAGGGGCGACATGACGGAGAAGCGCCGCATCAGCTTCGTCCCCATGTTGCCGACACGTGCCTTGCCCGATGTCACAGCACAGGACAGGGTAAGTTCTGGAAGCTCTTGCTTCAGAAGGAACGCACAGTTTACGGCAGCCACAACACACCCTGATTTCGCCTTCACCGTGTTCCACCCCACCAGGAAGCGGTCACCGGAGAAGCTGTCGACCACCCCTCCGTGCTGGCTGAACACACCGAGGGTGCCCTCCATCATGTCTGTGTGCTTGGCGAGCAGATTAGAGTCGGGTTCGTCTTGCACACCCCGCCACCACCCCACCACGTTGGTGGCCAGCAGCGCAATAGGGCGGTTCTGGAGTCCGATGGCCAGGCTTTGCGTGGCCTTCTCATGCTGGGATGTCGACCTGCGCGAAGAACCCATGCTTATTCCAGAAAAGCTTCTCGCCGCCACTGATCCAGACTCGCTGCTCTCCTCCTCGTCGTCTCGGTCGGCACGCAGCGACTCAGGGATGTAGGCTCTGTACTCCTCGAGGCGGGCCGTAGTCTTTCTCATCCCGGCCATCAAGCGCCGCATCTCCAACACCATCATGCACTTCGACTGGTACTGTGCCACCTGGCGTGATGCGGCCTCTGTGTCCATATCCCCGAGAGCAGCGATGGCACTTGCCAAGTGCCGCAGCGGCTGGGCGATGAAGACCACTTCGAGCAGTGACACCGTCACATCGAATGTCAGGACAAGCAAGGTGAAGATGATCAGAAGCACCAGGGCCTCCTGCACCTTGCCCTGCACAGATGATGTGGGGCGCAGCCACACGAGCTCCAGTTCGAAGAAGGGGAAATCCGCATGCCGTAGGAAGTACTCCTCACCGTCCAGCGTCATTTTCATGAACTCGCCGAAGGGTTTTCCCGCCACGGCCAGGTAGCCTTCCTGTACCGCAAGTGAAAAATTCGCCAATGTGCGTGTGCAGGCCCCTGCTTCGGCATAGATGTCGATGTTACTGCACCAGTCACCCGCCATCCCACCTTCCGTCGATGCGAAGATCATGCCCGTTTTTCGGCGCACCAGCAACACTGTTGTGTCCGTGTGGCGCATGTGGTAGTCGTCGAAAGGTGGCTGCAGATCTTTGAATCCAAACCCTGCGTGCACGACCACAGCTTTGTACGAGCTCCACGGGTGTGGTGGTGGTGGTGGGTGAAACACAGATTCCAGTTCGGTGTATGTGATCACACTCCCGTCGACGTTGAACCACGAAAGTGGTGAAAACCAATGGGTCGCAAGGGAACCTGGCAGGAGTGGGGAACTCATATACCGTTCAGCATTTTCATCAATAGACCGGTTGTACACCCCGACCTTGCCTGCCTCCATGTCATCGAGATCCACATCACGGAGTAAGTCGATGTAGTCATGCTTCCCATCCCAGGAGTACTGGAACTCCCCGATGGACCCCGTCGTCACATTCAGTAAATATGTCGCCACCCCCAGGTACTCTACATCACCGTCTTGGTTCAACCTAAACAGCTCTGGAGAAAGGTTGTCGTTGTACGTGCTGAACACCTCCTGGTATGAACCGTCGCCTTGCCACTCTACCCATCCGGCAGCAGCAAACATAGATCTGTTGTTTGGGTTGTGCGTCAAAAGCGCCGCAGCATTTCCCTGCTTCGGGAGATGTGCATGGACAAACATCCGGAACGCCCTCGCCCAGTCACTGGAGTTGTCGGTGCTGATGGGGTCTGCTGAGTACAAGAACTTCTTCAAGTCCGATGCCGAATCCTGCACCCCGTACAGCACGACGGACACCTCGCTGGTGATACCCTCCAGCTCGCTGGCACTTGTCTCCGCCATCGAGTCCTCCAGCGAGTCCAGCCCCTGGAAGTAGAGGATCAGCCCGCCTGCCATAGATGAGATAGTGCTGACAAGGGTCGCAACCAGGATCACCCCCAGCACGGGAAGGTTGACCTGACACCCCATGGCACGCACTCGCCTGCAAGGGTGTGGGTATTGTGGTGATGTGCAAAGCGCTGCCACGAGGTGCGGGTGGTGGGGTGGGGTGCATATGTGACGAACGGTTGCTGCATGCGGTGCAGAAAGAGGGGCTGGGTCCATCGACGCGGGTGGGGTAGGCCCAGGTGCCACCTTCTCCCGCATCTAGCGAGGCGCCGGAAGGCGTTGATGTTTCAGCCAGGGGCGGGGGTGTGGTGGAGCACGACAAAAGGAGAAGCATGGCAGAAGTGATGACCGTCCTTCCTCGTGCGTAGTGAAATAGGGGGTAGTCAGGGACACCCTTCGGAATCCGTGCGGATCGTAGTGGCTGGGAGTCAGTCACCTGCGAGGACCCCCACACTGGTGTCCAAAACGCTGTTCCTTTGAATGTTTGGATTCCGTGCGGATCGCAGTGGGGTCATTTTGACCATGGGGTGCCTGATAGGACTGGAAAAACAGGCTGAAAATTTGAAATGCGGCTGGAATTCGGCTTCCGCCGAATACAAGCACCCCCCTTGTATTCGGCGAAAAATATTTTATGGATTTCAAATTTTCTGGCGGCACGCAGCCATGCCCTCAGCCTCCATCCCTCGCCAGCTGTGTCCCACCAACCCACCCCACCCCCAAGCCCTGCCAACAACGGGTGCAGAGGCCGCCACACGGAAATGCGACATGCCTCACCACCTTGACGCCCCCACACACCCACCCTGTGCCGTGGGGTGCCAGGAATGGCTTGCGCTTTGTGTGGCGCGCACCACGCTCGTAACCATGCCGCCCACCGAGCCGCCGTGTTACAAGGGCACGGCTGACAGGGGTCCGGAGAGGAGAGGAAGTGAAGAGTGGGAGACATTGGAAGGCCGAAACTACAACGAGAAAGCGGTCCTTCTCACGTGGCGCTTGCTTTGGTCTGCGCTTGCGTGGGCTGGAGCTTCATGGGCAGCACGCCAGCGACACGTTGTCAAGCACTTGAGAGAGAGAGAGAGGAGGGGAAAAGGGGGAGAAGGGGGGGATGACGATGACGATCGGAGTGGAATTAACGGAGAGGGTCGCGGCCCGCAACGGAGATGGGATTGGCCCCACCCCGCCGGGGGACTGGGGGCGGGGCGATGTGCAGTGAAGGGCCATGGGTACTTAAAGGTGAGGGGGGGAAAGGGGTGATGCTGCAATCCCCTGTGTGGTTCAAAAATTGCGTGTCAGTGTGACACGTAATGTGTCACGCCGCCAAAAGGAACACACGAAGAGCAACAGAAGGGAAGCTACCACAGAGACATAGGGAGATATATGAAGGGAACACTGTCAGAACATACATAAGCAGGCCTCAGTGCGGCTTCCGTTGAAGCCCGCTCGCCGACCCCACCCCAAGGATGCGAAGCCTGTATTTTTTGTGTATTTTTTATGTGTATTTTTTGTGTATTTTTTGTATTTTTTGTATTTTTTGCGGGCCAAAAAATACAAAAAATACATGCATGGTGGCGTCGTACCGGTTTCGGTCACGTTTATCATGATACTTTAAAAAGTTTTTCCTTTTTTACGTTAAGTATAGGAAACCTTGATGCCGCTACAGACCGATCAAATGAAGCTTGATGGGATGTTATCAAGGTTTCGATGTTACTGTTCCTACATGGGTCGAATCGTCCATCGAGTGATCCTCTACAGAGGCAGTTATCTGTAGTAGTTGCCTGTACGTTGCATATGGTATTCAACGTTAAAATTGTTCTCGATACCGTTGCCGCTCCACTGCACGCACGAGCACAAATCACACACCCACACTGCAGGGGTTCTCATCCTCACACACAGAATGCCTGGGCGCAAGGCGCACTGGTCGCAAGTGCACTTCTCCTCGGTGCAGAACGACCTGGCGCGTAAGTGCCAGCACTGTGATGATGTTGTCAAGGCAGTGTCTGGCACACGCCTCCAGCAACACTTGGCAGCCTGCACGAAGGCACCCACTGAGGTGGTGGAGCGGGCGAAGGAGACGGGTACCACACAAACAACGGCGCCGAAGAGGAAGACAGATGATGCCCCTGCTACGCAGCCGAGCACGAAGAAGCGCAGTACGATCCCCACCCTGCCTGCTGTGAATGCTGCTGAGAGGAGCTCCCTGGAGAAGGCGGTAGCCACCTTCATATTTGCGGGCGGCCATGCGTTCACCACTGTGGAAGATGAAAATTTCCTCAAGCTTCTGCAGACTGTGCGACCGAACCTGCGGGCCTCCGATCTTGTGAGCCGGCACACGTTGGGGGGCAGGGTGCTGGATGAAATGTATAAACCCTGTGCCTGGAATTTTGACCGAGTTAGATAAAATTTTCAGTGCAATCCTTCAGCACCTCCCCCCTAGATTTTTAGGTTTTCTTGACCCAATGGTCGAAATCTGCGACATAGTGGAAATCCCGGGGACATGTCGAATTCGAAAATTTTGGGTTAAAAAACCCCAGGGGACCCTTTGGTTTCACCCCCTGTTGGGGGGCCTGGTGGGCGTTCAGGTGAGCTGCGACCCTTGGTTCTGACAGAGTGCGGCAATGGTAATCAACCGTCGTGAACGTACTTTCGTGCCGGCATGGCTATTCATGGGCACCGTGGCATGTCGCCGCATCCGTTCCGATCACAAATGCCAGAGGCAAATCAGGAGTCCTGGTCCAGTGCAGGCACCTGCGCTGCAGATACCCAAGGGACTGTTGTGCACAAAAATGCACACACAAGGACATCAACTGACCGAGGCAATGCAGCTCGCAGCCTATCGATTCGATTCGGGGCACAAGCCTCACGAGCTGGTCACGCGATACCACGTTACTCTGCGTGGCGTATTCCGTGCAGCCGAAATGGCTTGGGCAGCAGTGCACAGGGGACCTTCTGCTGCACTGCGACAGGACAACCCAAGCACGTGCCGCGTACATCCAGAGGTGAAGTTGGATGAGGAAGATCAGTGGCTTCTGGGAGGAAGAGGGCGACCGCGTCCACGTCGCGGATAGCACACTCAGCACACGAGCGGGCGTTGCAAGAAATCCCCCATGTGTAAACAGGGGAAATCGGGCTTTTAGGGGATCCTGGTCAGGAATAAAAATTTCCACACATATTTTTCGACTTCCTGAGGCCAAAAACCGGTGTTCCTGGACCCAGATGTGACATCTGGATGACATAATAAAAATCCAGAGTGCCTTAGAGGCGCGCGGGACATTTTTTTGGGGTTCGTGACTGGGGACCCCCTATTTTGGGGGATTTCCCGTAGGTGGAAAATGTCGATTTTCCAATTTTAAATCACTCTGGGGGCACCTGCGGGGCCATATTTTGCATTTTCAGACAGGGGACATATACCCTACAAACCCGATTTTCGGGTTTTTTGACTATTTTTTGCCTTGTGCGAAAACGTGATATTTTTTGGACAAAATTCCAGGCACAGGGTTATAAAGAAACGGCGAAGCCACACCTCGAAGTACTGAACAAGGCTCCTCAGCTCATCATGCAGGCTGACGTCTGGCAGACTGCCAGAAAAGAGAAGCTCTTCGCCGCCATCATCTCGCCGGCTGGGAGTGCTGCGGAGGGGTTCATGGTGCAGGCGGGCGTGCTGCAGAAAAAATCACACAACGCGAAGGAGCTCAACGAACACATCGAGAAGGTGGATGCTGCGCTGCTGGGGAAGGTGACGTGCATCATCACCGACGGTGATTCGACGGCCGTGTGCGCAGCCAAGAAGGTTGCGTCGAAGTACGGGACGCGCACGCTGGTGTGTGGGCCACACAGCATTAGTCGCTGTGTGAACGACTGTGTTGGCCACTCACAGTCGAAGGGCGTGGAGAAGCCGAACGAGTTCCAGGCCCTCGCCTCGCTCGTGACGTCTGTGTCGGCTTCACTACGCAACGTCGAGTATCTCGCGAAGCTGTACGCTGAGAAGTCCGGGGGTGGCCGCAAGCTCGTGCTGCCTGCGATCACGAGGTGGACAACCATGTCGAACACGTGGGACCAGGTCGAGGCAGCGCGCCCCTCCCTCCTGCTGATTGCTGACGACGCCAGGGCAGCATTGCTGTGCCCCAACCTCAAGAAGCTCCTTCTTGACGAGAACTGGAAACAGTTTCTCGCACTCCGCCCCTTCATGAAGGCAGCACTGCTGGCTGTCAACCTGCTTCAGAGCTCCGAAAGTCGTGCTGCGTACATCATCCCCGCATTGACATACGTGTCGCAGGCCTGCAGGGCGGCAGCTGATGCGATGCCAACACGGGATGGGAAGAAGAAGATGCTGAAGGTGAAGGAAAAAATCGAGAAACGCCTGACGAAGTATCAAGAGCACGAGGGAGGATGGATTTCGGCGAGCATGGTGCTTCAGCCCCAGCTGTACCTGCCCCAAGAGGAAAGCCCTGAAGACGCGCCGATGCGTATTCTGCGGGAGTACAAGTTGGATGTGGAGACCAAGAAGGTGGGGAAGGCCTACATCAAATCCAAGGCTGGCCTGCCTGGGACTGCTGAGCTGCTGCAGCTGACCTCCTGGTCTGGCGTGTACGGGGAGGAGGCGGAAGAGCTGAAGCATCTCGCTGGCTGCAACCCACCTGAGAAGTGGTGGGGCATCGTAGCGGCATCATGTACCTCGGTGCTCGCCTCACTCGCAGCGAACATCACAGCCACAACAGCGTCCTCTGCCGATGTCGAACGTGCCTTCTCCACGATGCAGTGGCTGTCCGAGGGGCGCCGAAACAGACTGATTGCCGCAAAGGTACATAAATTAACCGTTGTGAACAGGGCGCTTCGGAAGCGGGCTGTTCCTTCAAACCGCTGGTGGGACCCCGAGAAGGTGGCTGCTGAGGCGACTCCGGCCATAGATGTTGATGCCCCGGAGCCAACCCCAGACAACGCAGATGTCGATGCCCCGGACCCAACCCCAGACAACGCAGACACGGCAGGATCTGAGTCGGAGTGCTCGTCGTGGGACTAATCACAGCGCGGCAAAGAGCAGGACAGCCGCACCTCCCCGTGTTCCCGCTCCCCCACCCCACCCTCTCCCCCCTCCCCTCCCCTCCAGTGTTGAGCGCCCGCCCAGGGTACGTGACGTGTGAAGTACCGACCCCGGCTTGCCGGGGCCTGGGCATATGTTTTTCTCCCCGACTCAGGGCCTTGTGAATGCTAGATCTCCCCGGTCCGCCCTGTTTTTGTGCCGCCAGCACTGAGCCACCAGCAGCTCAACCCCGGCCAGTGCGCGGTTTGTTTGTCCTAGAGAGCAGCAGAGAGAAGCGAGAGTGAGAGGGATTTGAGGCCCCCCGCCCCCAGGTTCCCTGCCCACCTGGTCGCACCCAAGTGCCTCACACCGGATCTCTCCCCACCCGGTGGTCCACCTGACGGATACGCGCCTCGAAACTAATCGCGTTGTGAGTAACCTGAACCCGAGAGTGCTGAGTCCCCTACTGGGCCCCACTAGTGTATTTTTTGGTGTATTTTATGTATTTTATGTGTATTTTATGTATTTTTTGTATTTTTTGAGACAGGCTTTGTATTTTGTCATCCCTGCCCCACCCCCCCCCCCCCTGACCCCCGCCGCGAAATTCAAGGCACTGGGGGCATGGAAATTTAGGCATTCTTAGGCATTCTCAGGCGAAATAGGCAGGGTTTTTTGGCTGGGGAAAATAGAGTACAAATTTGGAAAAAATCCAGATTTTTCGCAAAAAAACGCATTGTGTCGTAGGCAGGCGCAGGCAGGCGTAGGCACCAGGTCAAAGGTACACGGTGGACTCCAGCGGCCCTAGCGGGAGTCTGGGAGCGGGAGTCTGAGCGGGTGTCAAAGACTCCCGCTAGCGGGAGTCCAGACTCCCGCTAGCGGGAGTCTATACTCCCGCTAGGGGGAGTCTGACTCCCCCTAGCGGGAGTCTTTTCACCTATTTTCATCCATTTTTCCCATGATATAGTTACAGTCTACTGGCGTGGGGGGTAAAATCATGGTGGAAGAGGGATGGGGAGGGGCTTGTTTTGCTTCTGTCAGTTTCCCCGGACTCTGGACTACCTACCTATCCTCCTGGTAGCGGCTACACCTGCGGAGGTGAGCGGTTAGAATTTGAGGTGTCAAAGTGCGGCCATCGCCTGTCGTAGTTGTGTTACACCTTGGGCAAGACAAGCCATCCTGCAGGCCTCATCTTCTTCGTCAGAACTGTCATCCCCCTCCTGCTGTGCGCGTTGGTCAAGCGTGCTCAAAGTCGCCTCGGATGACACGAATGGTGTGAAAGTCGCCCCCAGCGGGATTGGCATTTTGCACAAGCAGAGCGATAATTTGCGATGTCCTTCGGGGAACCGGAACAGGAAGTAGGGCGCGCTGATGGGTTCAACGAAGTCCTGTGTGTTGCAGTGCACAAACCCCTTCTGCAGCTGTGTCAACTGTGTGCAAAGAACATACACAGCCAATCTATGAGCGTGTCGGGTGTGCAGACACGGACACAGGATGACTTCTCTATACCCGAGGATCCCGTCCTGCGACAGGTGCGCAACCTTCCAAGGCATGCCCGATGCGCGCCGCTTCTCTTCTGCCATCGCAAGATCTCTCTCGTAAGTTGCGGAGCTGGCGATTGTAACGGCATCTTTCTTGCGATGTCCGTTCTCTGCTTCTTCAAATTCGTCGTTGTTCTGCAGAGGCACTGCATCTTCTGGAGCCCACCAATGATGGAGACTGTGTACGTAGGCATTGCGCGTTGATCCCTTTTCGGCATGCTCCATCAACCAGTGAAATATATGCCCTGAGATCCGAGCACGCAAGAAGGGAATCCGGGCTGACTCATCCTTGCATCCCCAGAAGCGCCAGGGGATGTCTGCATACCGGAAATGCATGAGGTCTGCAAGGGAGACAAAGAGGTAGCGGAACAAGCCCTTGTAGGTGTGTCCTGTGACAGGCAAGCACGACCTTCCGGAACTGAGCACCTGTCCCATGCTGCGACACATTCAGTGCAAGGTTTGTACAGGTCTTGTCGAATATTTTTTTGTTGTCTCATCCAGCAGGGGTGGAGCTTGAAATATGGGGTTGCGGGCTGGATCGGGTCAGATCGGGTCAGCCAATTTTTTCTTATGGGTTCCCCCCCGGTTCGTCTCAGAGATCAGTGCTCGGGCCCAGCCTCCCGCGAGGTACCGGAACCGATATGCAGCCCCGGACGCGCAAGGACTTGGTTACAAGACAAACACATGCCGTAGGGGGGGTCTGGGAGGCGGAGCTCCCAGCCGCCGGAGGCCACGGTAGTGAACATCTGTGACTTGCGGGCGTACGGATTCTGTGTGAGTTGGCTGCGTCCTCCTGAGGATACTGAGATTCCCTGATGTAAAGGGCTTGGGTACAAGACAGGCACATGCCACAGGGGGGTCTGGGGGGCGGAGCCCCCCAGCCACCGGAGGCCACGGTAGTAAACGTCTGTTGCACGGTACGGGTTGGGCAGCTTCATTTGTCCTCTATTGTGACTGTTTGAGGCCTGTGCTCATGTCGCTGGGGTCACTTTGCTCACGAAACGCCTCCTGGTCACCTTGAGGCCCCAAGGCGAGGAGCCAACTTTTCCGGTTTCCCGAAAATCTATATTTTTTTTTCTTTTTACCCCTGACCTGATTTTTTGTGAGGGCCTGCAGAAAATCAGGTCAGCTGACCCGAAAAAACCCCCAAGCTCCACCCCTGTCATCCAGTACCCTGATCAGCCGCATGGCGAGCCCCTTGCAGTCATGGAGTGCTGGGGTGACGTAGCGGGCATTGGGAAGCACACCTGCCAAGAGGGAGGGGTAGCCAGCCTCTTTCATCTCAGAGAGAGTCAGGTGCGGGTATCGATGCACCTGTTGATACCAGCGTTCTTCTGGGATGTCGCACAGTGAGCATCGGTGCCCTCGCCCCCCGCATCGCCTCATTGTTGCCCACTGCTGATCTATACTCCCGCTAGCGGGAGTTGGACTCCCCCTAGTTGAGACTCCCGAAAAGGGTTAAACCCGGTAGTGGTACCCTACCCCCGCTGGAGTCCACCGTGCAAGGCCGGATCAGCCCACGGGTGGGTTTGAGGAAGAAATCTGGGGGGGCAAATTTTGCTGCGACTTCCGGTTTCACCCGGCCGAACTCCAGCATCTATCCAGACCCACGGTGCCAAGCCGTTCGCCCGTGTCGCGATCATTCGCGGCTTCAGGCTGCCCCCGACGACACGTTTGTATCCTGCACCTTGCCATACTTCGCCTCCACCTTGTATATGACGGAGAGCGCCCTCCTTCCGCATCGTTGCGACTTCCCTGACAGCGAACTTATCCATGTCAGGGAAGACATGGCGATGATTGCGTTGGCCACCTGGGTGCTGTGCTGGTGGAGCTCCTTGCTCAACACCGTTGCTAGGAGCCTTCTAATGGATCCCAGTGTCAGCACACTGCCCCCTTTTTTAACAGGGAAGGCCGTGCAAAAATCATGCACAATGTTCGTCGCCTCCGCAGCCTCGGGACTCTCTGCGCTCTTCTTCTTCTTAATCGACTTTGCCGCCGGCTTCGCTGCCGGCTTCGTTGTCGTCTTCCCCATTTTTGTGAATCAGGTCTGCGAGCTGGGATGGGTGGAAACGTCCGTTTCGTTTGGTGTGGCTGTACTTCAGTGACGAGTGCCACATTGCATAGGTATCATGGGAAAAATGTGTGAAAATAGGTGAAAAGACTCCCGCTAGGGGGAGTCAGACTCCCGCTAGCGGGAGTTGGACTCCCCCTAGTTGAGACTCCCGAAAAGGGTTACCCTACCCCCGCTGGAGTCCACCGTGTACCCAGTTTCCATACCCCCCTGGGGTACGGAATTCCGAAATTTCGACATGTCGAAAAAAAATTTTTTTGGCCAAAAAAAAATTTTTTTTTCGCGTGCCTAAACCGAAAATCAGGCCCTCTGGGGTGCCACACCCACATTTTTCGGAAAATTTTCGGATTTTTTTGCGATTTTTTTCTGCCTAGCTGGGTACCGGTCCAGGGTACTGACCCAGGGTGGCCGAAATTTCGACATGTCGAAAAAAAATTTCCGGGGGGCTTCGCCCCCCGGACCCCCCATGTGGGGGGCTCCGCCCCCCACGCCCCCCGCCCCCCCCCCCCCCCCCCACCTCCCTCCCGGCCGGGGGCCGGTTCGGTCGGTCGTCGGCTGCGGCCAAAGGGCGTGCGGTAGCCGACGCCCTTTTGTGCTCGCCTCCTCCCTCCCACACATTTTCGTCGTCTTTCATGACCGACGGGTTTACAGCCCTGCCTCCACGCCCTGACTTCTGTGACCCGCATCCCACGTCTGAGAGAGAGTCTTCCGAGTGCAGCCGCCGAGTCCAGGCCGCTATCTTCAGTCGGTTTCTGATCTGCATATATTTCCGTCCGTCAAGTGCACGTGGTGACAATGACTGTGACCCCGTCCCCCCCGCACCCCCCCCCTGAACACACCGTCACGGGTTTGTGGCGATCGGTCTTCTGGTCCCTCCCTGTACTTGCGCGACAATTTATCGTCACATCGGGTAGGGTCTGGCCCCCCCGCTCTTTTGCTTGGGTCTGGCTGATCGAAGGATCTGGTTGTGTTGCTTCTTCCTCTGTTGTGCCTGTCATCGAAGAACTGTGGGGGGTCGGAACCAAGGAGGAGGAACTGCTGGGACAGAGCTGCATACTCTCTTGGTACACCTTGGTAAATCTGTGCTACACTCGCGGTAACCCTAGACCTGGAAACAGGAGACGTCCATCTGGTAACAGATGAACCTTGATCGTGGTACCCATCTTTGCTATGAGCTACGATCAGGTTTTTGTCGCCACATGGGTCCATGATCAGTGGTTCTCTGGTGTTGAAGGACAGGGTGCAGTTCTGGACAAAGCATGGTCTGAACTGAGGGGCTGATGGTGGGTCTGATATGATGCAGTGCATGATGACTGTATGAAGCTTCACGGCTGATCTGGAAATACAGGTGCAACTCAGGTGATGGCGGGGAGGTCAAAAACATGCAGATCTCTTTTTCCAGCACCTGCTGTCCGTATGTGCAGGGGCGGTGCATCCAGATACACCGGGGGACTCCGCCGTTTAATGAGCTCGCCCGCTTCTCCTCTGTGCATATTTCTCCTGTCCGTGGCGGCGAATGCGACGAGGAACTGCGGATTGAGCTCCCCCCCCCGTCGGCAGGGGCGGAGCGTGGGCAGGCTGACGGGGCAAGGCTGTGGCTGTTGATCCATCGCTCTGGGAGGTCAGCAAACCTGGAGGAGTAGGTGCCACCCCCGGCCGGGGCGCACTCGCACCCGCTGCACACCTGCAGCAAGATGAGTTGCGGTACCCCGCACAGGTGTTCGAGTGGGCTGCCATGGTCCTGCTCACGACGACCTGCAGGTCACCCGTCCCTGTCGTACAGGCAGTGCCAGGAGGTGGTGGCCTCGTCAATCTAGCAGTGTTTGAGTTGACTGGGACGAGGCATTCCACTCTGGGTCTGGAACAAGCAACAAGCAGGCGGGGTGTTCAGGGATTCGGAGTGGCCCTCAAGGAGCACACTGGCATCCGTGCAGCAGCACTATCCCACCCCGTATCGCCCCGCGTAACACCGGTGGGAAGGACGTTGTTCCTGGGCATCTAGAGGAGGACCCGGGCCGTTCGTTGTATTCTTCACAGTCGCAGCCTCCGGCTTGTCGTTGTTCGTCAACGTTGCGCCCACCCAGCCTGTGTAGAGAACTCGTGCCGTCTCCAACAGTAACTTTTGGCCGACAATTTTTGGGGCATTTTTTCACCAAAAAAAATCACTCTGCGGGCCAAGTCGAAGACTCGTTTGGGGACTTTCGGTGTACCCAATTTTTCAAATTTCGAAAAAATAGCACACTTTGCTAAACTGGACCCAACTCCCCACACTCTTTTTTTAGCGAAAAACAGCAAATTTCGGCCGATTTTTCCGCATTTTTTCTCATTTTTTCTCACCCACTTTTCCATACCCCCACTGGCAAACGAATCGCAACATTTTTTTTCAACCAAAGCATCGGCAACACTCAGCCTCAGCCTGGCCGCCGCACTACGCCTGGAGCATCGAGATACCGGAACACACGATAATGAACAGACAGCGGAGGCTGAGGCACACCCCCTACACCCTGCCCTACAGCATGCCCACCACGCACAGGAGTGCCGCGCCAAGCGCTGCCAGCAGGCTGGGGTGCAGGGTTGCCGCAGGATCGGGTATAACAGGCACGTCACGCAAGGGCGAGCGAGTCACCCCCAGAGGCGCCGGTGTGGCTGGCACCTGCGCTGGCGCCGGTGTCTGCTTGACAGTCGGCACGGGGGTCGGCAGCGGTGTGATCGGAGGGATGGGTGTCGGGGGCGGGGCGCCCGTCGTCGGCACAGGCGTTCCCGGCATGGGGGTGGTGGGCGATCCGACCACCATCACAGACGCGTCGGCAGAGGCGAAGGCGGCGCCAGCCGCCCCACTCCGCAGCACGGAGGTGGGCGAGGCCAGGTCGCCCGCCACGGCGGAAGCGACGGATGCCGAGAGGGACGCGGTGTCCACAGCCACAGCCGTCTCCAGAACCCAGACCGACAGCACGGAGATCTGGGTGGACTGCGCCGCCTCCGCAAGGCGGGAGGCAGCGGCAGCAGGGGTGGGGGCGGGGGCGGGGGCCACGTCGATGCAGACAGCCGCATCCCCCTTGTCGGCTTGCGTCAGGGTGCCGCCGTGGCTCGGCATGCACAGCAGGGAGAGGGTCACGGCACTCACGACCTGCAGCAGTGGTGCAGGTGTGGCAGGAAGGGGGTGGGGTGGGGTGGGGTGGGGTGGGGTGGGGTGGGGTGGGGTGGGGTGGGGTGGGGTGGGGTGGGGTGGGGTGGGGGGGAGTCTTGCTCGGTCAGAGGATACAAAGGAGATAGGGGGAGGGGGAGGTCAGTTCATCCAGGTCTGCTTGTAGTATCAGTTCGCGTGCGGAGGGGCTGGAGCGGGGAACAAAGAGACACAAATCCTGCTGTGAGTTGTGCGGTGTTTCCCCTCAGCCCCCCTTCCAACCTTGCGTATTGCAAGTGGTAGTAAAAAGAAAAACACGACAGGTCAGATCGCCCGTCCTTCCTCGACCTCACGACTCCCCCCTACGCACCTACGGTGCTCAAACAAGTTTGTGGTGGGGTGGGGTGGGGTGGGGGGTTGAAATAGAAGTCGAAGGAAGCACAAGGATGCTCTCCGTTCACCTGGAGACAAAAATGGAAAGTCACTTCACCATTCAGCAGCAACCGCTCTCGTATGTTGTTTGTTGATGCGTTGGTTGACGCTTCTGCACACACATGTCCTGAAATGATAATCACAGGGTGTCGGACGGAGTGCGGAAAAAACTAAGGATTGAGAGAGGGTGCGTGGGGGCGGGGGATGAGAGGGCGCACACCTGCATCGTCTTCTGCAGGAGTCGCTTCATCTGCGCCGCAGCCGCCTGCGTGTCGATGCCTGAGATGAACTCGCGCGCCTTGTCACGGGAGGCGAACCCGCTGCCCAGCGACAGCCCCTCGATCACTATCTTGTCCTGCGCGGGCTGCGGCGGCGGCGCGTCTGGCGGGGCCTGCACAGAGAAGATGCCTGTGGACCGCACGTTGTCGCAGTTCCGCAGCAGGTCCAGGGGCCCGCTGGTGCATGCGAAGGTGAGCTGCATGCGGTGGCAGGGCGCGGTCACCGCGAAGGAGTGCAGCCGTGCCATGCCGCTGCCCACGCTGTAAACCCCAGGGTTGGCGAAGTCGCGCGTCCCGTTCCGCAGCAGCACGAAGAAGGCCTGCGTGTTGCCCTCGTCGAGGCAGGTCCCCGTCACCGACACCTCCGCGCCTGTGTCGCTGATGACCACGTGCTGCTTCCAGTCCACAAGCGCAACGTACAGCTCGAGAGGTTCGTTGACCATGGCACCCTTCATGGCGCCCGCACAGCTGTGGATGTGACGGGGGAGGGGGGGGGGGTGTGCACGGCATCACCACGTCAAGTTAAGCCACTAAAGATGAAGAGCGGGTTGGGCCCAACACACACCCTCTCCCTCCCGCCCCCCCCCCCCCCTCCCAGCTGGCAACGACAAAAACACCAAAAACACCCAACCAAAGACGCAACAACAACCACCACCGCCACCATCTGAGTTTTACGTTGGGAATTTGCAGCGGAGAGAGAGGCAGAGCACCCCTCACTGGCAGACACAACACCACCTTCATCAGGTTTTACACCCCTGGTGGTTGTTGCGTCCTTTGTTCCACCACCACCACCACCACGCATACCTCAGATTCCCCGGAGACGCGAAGCTGCAGTTGCCCCCATCCAGCAGCATCCTCACCCCCGTGGTGACCTGCATGTCCAACTCGAAGGGGAACGACACCCCACCACCCCCTGCAGCAGGCCCACGCAGCCGCGGCGGCAGCTCGCCCAGCCCGGACCCCGCCGCCGGCCCCATGTCGGTGCTCGTCAGGGCAAACCGGGTCACCCCAGGCGATGCCGCCCAGCTCGCGCCATAACGCGCACGCGGGATCTCGGCAAAACCTGCCACCATATCCACGGCGAAGCCCTCTGGCAGCTGCCATCCGGACGACTCCTCTGGGTCGCACACCGGGGAGGTCGCGAGGGTTGCGGTGGGGTCGCACCCCTCCGGGTCACCCCTGTCGATGCAGGTCGAGGCAAGGCCCGCCCCCGCCGCACGATCCACATTCTGACACGGCGTGGCATACGGGCTGAACATCAGCCTCGCGTGACTCCCCACATCCTCCGGATGCGTCACATGCGCCCCACTCGCATCAAACGCCAGCACCTGCATCGTCATTTCAAACCCAAACCCCATCCGAGCCGGGTGCGGGCCCATGCGGTACCCCTCCCACGTGAGACGGTACCCCTTTAGGCTGTGGATTGCCTCCCACTCATGGAGGCCGTCGCCCCCTTTGGGATACCTCACAGACCCAGGCAAAGGGGTGTAGCCGTGGGTGGCGCCGTAGTGGAGGAGGGACTCCTGCTCTGTCGGCTTCTCCGGGAGTGGAGGGCAAGGCGGGTAGAAGAAGAAGGCGCTGTCTGCGCAGGGTATCTTTGTGTCAGCCAGGACCACGGAGAGGTGGTCTGCCTGGCGGACAAACCGGAGGGGCCCGAGGAATGCCTGGGATGCGAAGGGGGTGTACTCTGGGGAGTCACCCCCAGCCCCGCGGACAACAGGGGCGTAGGCCGTGATGTTGAAAAACCACGGGTTGTGGTCACACCTCCCCGGAACCTCCTCGGGGAGCCCCGCCCCGCCGCACAGCGCCTCATCCCGGGTCGTCTTGCCGGGGTCGATGTGGATCCGCGCTTCCCCTCCCTCCGCAACCACCGCGGGGAGCACCCACTCCACCGAATCTTCGGAAAACCCCCCAGCACCGACACCCCTCCTTAGGTATTCCGGCGGGTCCTCCCCCTCCGGCGGGGCCCTGGAGGCGGGGAAGAAATGGGGTTTCTCGAGATCTGCAAAGGGGGGCGTCCCGCCCTGCCCCTCCAAGCTGCCCCCCCCGGTGGTGGGTGTCTGCTGCCCCGGAGGAGAGAACCCGGCAGAGGGTTCGGCGGCGCCCGATTCAGCTCCTCCTCCTCCTCCCGCGGCCCCCCTGCGGAACCCGACGATTTTGAAAAGCATGTGGTTGTCACCCATGACAGCGTTTCCCCTCGAGTCTTCGATGGTTAGCCTCAGGGTGACACCCTTCCCCACAACGCCTGCGGGGTGCCCTTTGGAGGTCACTCCCGACAGCCCGTGGAAGTTGGTGAGGGAGTGCAGCGACGGGGTGCTGGGGTCGCGGTGGAGGCGGATTGCCTCCGGGGATGCGACGTCCGCCCGTAGCCCAAGGGAGGGCGAGACGAGGGATCCTGTTTGGATGGGGAACCCGGTGAAGCCGGATGCGGCGATGACGCACAGCCCGGGGTGCCTGAAATGCCCCGGGACAACCACATCCCCGGGGTGTCTGAAGAACCCCTTGCAGGCCATGTCCCTCCCCGAAAGCACCTCGAAGTCGCAGGCAAAACACCCCGGGGGCGACATCGCGGAGGATGACACGATGAGCGAAACTTCCTGAGGATCCTCACTCTTCGGGATGTTTCCGCCTCCTCCGCCTCCGCCTCCACCACCACCCCCGGCACCCTGAGGGGGTGGGGGAGGAGGAGGAGGAGTGACAACCCCAGGCCACAGAACCTCGCTGAAGTGGGTGAGTTCGCCGGAGGGGTCGGTACCGACAAATCTAAGATGGACACTCCGGTTGTTAACAGCATGGCCTGTTGCGAAGGATGCGGTGCTGCTCTGCGGTGCAACGGAGAAGGTTTCGGTTGAGGCCCACCTCCACTGCGTCACGGAAACCGCGTGGAACGCCACGGTGAACGTCTGGTTCTTCGCGCCGAGCCCCAGGAGTCGGGGAGGGGGCTGCACCCTCACGGTGCATTCACACCCCGCACCCTCCCCTGTGAACTCCAGAAGCCTCAGGGAGTGGGTCGAGATCCCCCCGAGGAAAAACCCCTCCGGCGACACCTCAGCCCTGCCGCAGGACCCGCAGGTCACATCCGCTGCGGAGGATTCATACGTCAGCTGGTTTGAGAGGAACCACTCCGAGCCTGCCGTGTCCCCGGGGGACCTCCCCATCAGCACCGCGTTGAACAGGCAGTAAGCTGGGGCGACTGTCATCCCTGATTGGGTGCAGGGGGCAAACCCGGCGAGGTTTGAACCCAGGGGGGTCAGGGCCATCCGGGTGGCGTGCACCGTCAGGTCGACGCTGGGTGGCTTCCCCGACCCGAAGAAGTTGGTGGGGAGACCCGTTGCTCCCGGAGAAGCTACGGTGAACTGCAGGTCGAGCTGCACCGCCGGAGTCCCCCCGGAGATCTCGACGGTGGTGGTGCCGATGGACCCGCTTTTGAGACCCCCATCCAGCATGGAGGCGGGTATCCCGTTGTGCATCAAAGTCCCGTTGGTCAGCCTCACAGAAGCAGACCCCGTCTTGAGGGAGGACAGGGAGAAGGCCGGGTCAGAGAGTACAGCTGATATGCTACGCTCCTGCCTGACCTGCACCGAAAGCCCTGTTGCGACGCGGGTCCCGCCGCCACTCCTTGAGGAGGAATAGGCGGGTTGCATCTCTGGAGGTGTCGGGCCTGCAACGGTGTAGGCTCGATCGCCCAGGTCGTCTGCCGTGTATATTTCGAACTTCCACCTTGCGACCTGGAGGGGGTTCTCCAGAATCTGCTGAAAATCGCTGTCGTGGTATTTCGGAACCGCGACAATCTGCGACGGATCCGTCAGGGATGTCAGCCGGTGCACCACCCCGGCAAACCTCGCCCCACACCTATAGCACGCCCTCCGGAGGTACATCCGCACCGTCGCAGACCCCCCGGAGCTCGGAACCTCAAACCCCTCCGCCTCCTCCACCCCACCCCACTCCCCCCAGCTCCGCAGGGTCGGCGAGGTCACCACCGGGACGCCTCCTGCCCCGTTCCCCTCCCCTGCAAACTCTGAGAAGACAACGGAGGGCTCCAGCCGGAGCGACGCAGCACTGCCCCCCCACCCAGGGGCGAGCGGGGCTGACGCTGCTGCTCCTGATGGTGGCACGGCCTGCCCCACCGCCGCCCCGGCAGGGGGCTGGCGGAAGCCGGGGAGCTGCTGCGCGCCGGGGATGCCGAGTGACTCGGCAGCTGCGGAGGGGAAGAAGCTGCGGAGCTGCGGGTTGGCCACGATGGACGACTGCTGCTCTCTCCTGCTCGCCTCCTCAAACACCGCCGAATAGGGAAACCCCCACGACGGGATCCCGTTGGAGTCGACGTGCACCGCGGTGATGGAGAACGGCTTCCTCCGCCTCACCGCAACCGGGGGCCGCCCCGCCAGCCCCCACGCCACCCCACACGTCGCGGCGCGGAACACCGCAGGGGCGCCCCCCGGGGCATGCCTCCGCTGGGTGAAGAAGGGAGGGCTGACAAAAGGCATCCCCACGCCACCACCACCACCACCACCTCCTCCTCCGTCTCCACCCTCCGGGAGTGGCAGATATGCCCGCAGAGGAAAAGCCCCTCTGCGGATGTGGAGGTGTGGCAGCTCCGGGGGGGGAGTCAGCTCGTACTCAACCCACACCTCACAGGCAGAGCAGGGCCTCGTGAAGGTGAACTTCGAAGGGAGGAGGTTTGGAGGCTGCGGGCCTGCCCTGCCCGGGCCCCAGAGGAGGAGCTCATCCGCCCCGTGGGGTGCGGTGCGGAAGTCCTCCTCTGCGACAGCCGCACCGCAGGGGCCGGGAGCCCTCCGAGAAAGCGGGACACCCCCTACATCCACCCCCTGAAGGGCTTTGAGAAACCCGCCATTTCCATACTTCGCTGCTGCGGCAGCCTCCAATGGGGATGCGGAGACACCGCTGGAGACGCCACTCCTGGACCCCGCTCCGACCCAACGGGATTTCACAGAGACACGGCGTGTCCAGGAGGAGGGGGGAGGCCCGCCTGTCACCCACCCCTTTGAACGCGGATCGGGGGCATCGTTGAGGGTGATCTCAAACACATCTCCAACGAGGATGGGTGATGGAGACGAGGCAGTGCCCTGCCCCCCCCACACAGCGCTGGGGAGGGTCTGGTTGGTGATGGTCACGGAGGAGGCCTCTGCAGGGAGGACAGAGAAGGGCTTGGTGAGGAGGGTTCTACCGGGGAGGACCGGGGAGTCTGCCGAGGCGGTGTCCCACCCGGGGTTGGACTCCGCAGAGACCCGGTCGAGGCATGCGGCGGGGGTGGCGCCGGGGTAGCACAGCTCCAGGAGGAGGGTGCAGGACTCGCAGAGGGCGGAGAAGGAGACCCAGGCTGTCGCGACACCTCGGCGGACCTCTGCAATCCCGGAGGAGCGTGTCGCGGAGCCAGGGGGCCCGGCTTCGACGAAGCTCCCGGGGATCGATCCCCCTCGGAGGGTGTGCCGTTCGTCGGGGTGTGATGGGGCCAGGTTGAGGACACGCAAATCCCCCCCGTCGTTGCACCCCTCCCACCCGGATTTGGTGACCCGCATCAGGGTTGGGGCGAAGGAGTGCGCAACACCCCCGGAGGGTGTCCTGACGACCGCCTGGATCGGCGCCGGGGTGCCCGCGGCAAACCCCGCGCTGTACGACCACCCCTCCCCGGGGACACGCGACTCCGAGAAAATTCTGTAGTTGTGAGAGGATGTCTCCAGCAGACGCTTCACAGGGCATTCGTTGTCCAGCGTGACGTTGGGGCTCAGCTCCCACACCCCAAAGGAGGGCTCCCCGCGCGACCAGCGGTAGACCTCAGGGGTGGACAGCCCGGGGTATGCCTGGCCCCCTGCCTGCTCGCCTCGGGTCGCGAGGGAGAGTGAGACGTTTGCGGCGGTGGGGTCCCTCCCGAAGAACTCAAATTTGGCACGGAGCTTGTCGAAACCCACCGAGTGGGAGATGTTCGCATCGGGGGGCACCCCGTTGGACCTCTGCAGCTCGGCGAGCTGCAGGGGCGACCCCTCCTCGGAAATCAGCTGACCACCCCCGACGGACAGCGTGTGCACCACAGGGGTTTCGTAGTGGATAAACCGAAGCAGGCCCCCCTCCGCACTCGACAGGGTGTAATACGCCAGGGCAGACAACTCGACCTCCCCTCCCCCACAGGACTCCCCAGCCCCCACGGTGAAGGTGCCCGGCTCAGGGGATTCCCAGATCACCACTTTGGGCGCGACCAACGAGGGCTTTACCCAGAGGCGGATCTCCGGGGTGCAGAGAGACGTGTCAGATTCCTCGGATTGGGTGTCGGGGTTCCATTCGGAGGCGCAGAGCTTAAACCCCGCCTGTCTGACGGGGGCACGGGAGGATGGGGAAGCGTATTTCAGGGTTATTAAGGCAGACCCATCAACCACCGCCTGGTTGAGCTGAGAAGGGCGGGGTCGTGACACCCTCGCATCAACCCCTCCGAAGGAGTAAGCAACTCCGGCGGACTTCGGGAGAGGATATGGGTTGTATGCCGAGTCGAGATGCACGCTTCCACTCCCCCACTCCACCGCCTGGGGGTCGAACTCCCAGCTGAGGATCGGGGAACCCCTCCGGGAGCTTCGGGGGCCCCCCAGGGGGACCAGCGTGACATTCCGCGGTGTCCTGTCGGCCACCCTCCCCTCTGATATGCTCGTGTTGTAAAAACCCACTCCAAACCGGACCCCTCCGGCACCCAGCTGCTCGATCAAAGCCAGATATGAGGTGCAGAGCTGTGGAGGTGCCGAGACAACCCTCTGCGCCCCCCCGCAGAGGGGCACCGCGCCCTCCACAGCGGTGAGCTCCATAGTGATGCGGGGCTCATCAACTGGCTTCTCCTCGCGGTGGGCGATAAGAGGGATCTCCACAGTGCAGGAAAGGTGTCTCCTCCGGAGAGGTTGGGATCCATCCAAAGCTGAAGCCGCCCCACCTCCAACCGGTGTGTAGAGCAGAGCCTCAGTGTGGAGTTTGATCCCCAATGTCCCAAGGGGGGAGCCGTGCGCCCCCCCGTGGGGGGATGTCACATTCGGAGCTGCGACAACCGAGAAGTGGAACACAGCAGGGGTTGCGCCCCCGCTGAGCCTCCGGGATGTGTTCGGGAGGCGGTCCACATCCCTCTCCTCCGCAGAACCCCAGCGGCTGCTGTCCAACACGGTGTAGGGGAGGGCACCCGGAGAGCTGCCTCCGGTTTCGCCTTCCGCTGCAGGAGGGGTCTCTGCCGAAGCCCCCGGTGGCGCAGCCCAGGTGACATCCCCGCCGTCCGACCCATCCCGGAGGGAGGTGTAAACCTCCCAGTTGGGGTATACCGCCGAGGCTCCGGCGGGGTTGGAAGCGGAGGCGACAGCCTCTACCTCGACACGGATCGCCCCGGCGGTGCGGTTCTCCGCGAGGGAGAACGGCGCAGGGAGGGGAACGCCAGGTGCGACGCGGCAGCGCAGCTCGAGAGGCTCCTCCTCCCAGGTCATCTCGGCGGTGCCGGTGGGCAGGGCGTCCCCCGCGTGGTAACTCTCTGGGGAGGCACCCTCTGTGGTGTGGAATGTCACCTCGCAGCGGTAGCAGGGGGCGCTGGATCGGAGGGTCCATGAGGCTCCCCACCAGGAGAGAGCGCTCCCGGGTGTCAGGGCGCCCTCCAGGCGGCGCATGGGGTATTTTGCGACGAGGCACCTCGGGGTGGCGGATGCGTTTGCCGAACCGGGCATCTCAGATTTTTCGGAGTCGGAAGAAGAGCCCAACGAATCGGAGTTGGAGAGAGGGGGGAGATTTGGCGAGAAAGCGCAGGACGATCTCACCATCTCACCCACATCGGGGAGGAGCGTTGTCCCGTCTGTCGAAACCACCCCCTGGGACACCCTGGAGGGGCCGTGGAGTAGAGGGAAGGCATCCCCGAGGTGGAACTCGTCGTTAATAAACACCCTCTCATTCAGCGAGTTAACGGCATAGGTCCCCGGGATGGCCACTACAGCAATCCCCTCCCTCGGGTTGGAGTGGGGGAACGCCGTGCCGCCCCTGGGGGGCTCGACACGCAGCGTGCTGGCGGGGACCCGCACCGGGGCTACGGCGGACATCTCCACGGGGGGAAAATCCGGGTGGGAGAAGCGGAAGGTTAACCGGCAACCCCCCGAGGGGGAAAACCTGGAGCACTCCGCCCCCTCGACATACACCCTGAAGGTGAAGGCGAATTGCGTGGATCCGGTGTCAGGCAGGGTTGTGCCGAGCCGGCTCCTCCGGAGGTAACCCCGATCCGTCAGCCCAAACGACGCGCTGAAATTCCGCGAAGCGGAGCTTTCCGGCAGCTCCGCCGGCATACCCAACACCTCCGAGCCTGGTGAGTCGGGGATGGACCCCGTGACCACCCACCCCCGCAGCGCAGCCCACCTGGGGGGGATCGGAACCCCGGGCGAAACCCCCGGGGTGAAGCGGAGGTCATACGGCGTGAGGGCCTCGAGGTAGCTCCCAGGCAGAGCGGTTGGGACACCCCCGTTCACCCCGGGGGTTTCCGAGAGGGAGACACCTGGGGCTGGGGGGCGGAGGTGCTGCAGCTGCTGCTTCCAGGGGGGTGCGGATGCGGATGTGGAGGAGGAGGAGGTGGTGGAGGCCGCGCTACCCCCGCCACCCCCACCGGCAATCCCGAGCCTGACATCTGCCGGGGCGATGCTGTCGACCTTCGCAACCCCGAGGGTGTGTTTTGTAACCTCCACGGCAAACCGGACCCACAGGCGGCGGCTGCCTCCCGCAGGCCCCCCTTCAAAGGACACGTTCAGAAACACTCTCCCCATCGCCGCACCCTCCGTCAGCAGCGGGGTGAACGCAAAGCGGAACTTCCCCCCAATGCCCCAGGGGGAGTCCTGCCGCAGGGGACCCGTCCCCAGGGACAGCGCGAAGGCCGTGGAGATCTCTGGAGGCTTGGCCCCGGAGGGGAGGCTGGGTTCAGTGAGGGGGTAGTCCGCCCCGGAGTAGTCAAGCCGAGGCACGCCGAGGGGGGCGTATTCGAGGGGGCCGTCCCGGCGGGATTGGATTGTTATCTCGCAGAGCTCCCCGTGGAGGCACTGCTTTGCGTAGCACGTCGGGGAGGTGCCGTCGGAGGTGCAGCCCTTCAAAGACCCCGGGGATTCCGGGGAGATCCCGACATTCACATCATTCCCGTCGATGTAGACAGAGTTGGGGTACCTCTGCGCGACAGAAACCCACTGCGCGGGGGACCATATCTGGGTCCCCGAGGGGAGCTTCACCGCAAACCGGACCCCACACCCGAACTCCCCCGTCGGACACGCCGAGGTGTACTGCAGGGAGAACCCCGCAGAGCCCAGCCGGGTGAACTGCCGGAGCCCCTCGGAGCCCCACCCAAACCTCCCCCCGGAGGCTGCAGTACACTCCCCCGCCACATTCCGCAGCGAAAACCTCCCGGGGATCACAGATGGGCCCTCCTGCTGAGACTGGGAGCCGCAACGCAGCCCAGACCACCCCGTGGGACCCCCGCAGCGCACCACCTCGATGGGGTAGTCCCCGAAAGGGACAGGGGTCCCGTCAACCGTTGTGAGGCGGACGGAGTAGACCACCGTGCCCCCTGTCGGGATGACGTGGGTCCGGAGGATTCTCTGCGAGATTGGGTCTGTGAGGATGGCGGGGTCGACGCCGGCGTACACCCCCTCCAGAGAGCTCGAATACTGCGAGAAGCGGAAGGTCGAATTCACCCCGGAGAGGCTGGATGTGACGGAGAGCCGCGCAGGCTGCGCGGTGCCTCCGGCAGACCCCCTCCAGAACCCTGACCCGCCACCATCCTCTGCAGAGCCTCTGTTGCGCAGCTGGTAGACCACCCCGCGGCGGGAGATGTGCGAAGCAGAGGCGGCAGGCATGGCCTCTGCGCTCGCCTCCCCAGCCTTGTAGACGCATATCTTATACTGCCCGGAGGGGGAGGGCCACGCTGTGGGCAGGGCGAAGGCATCGGAGGGGGCTCCCCAGGTCCCCTGCACCGCAGCCGTGACGTTGGAGGAGCGGGCAAGGCGGAACCACCGCGGAGGTGTGGTGGCGCCCCCGCCGCCACCGCCCCCCGGGGCGGGGCAGACCTGCGTGGAGTTGACCACGGTGAGGAGGTCGTAGGGCAGGGGTGAAGCGGAGCAGTCGACTCCACCAGCCCCTCCTCCTCCTCCCGCGCACCAGCTGGAGGCGGAGCCCAGGGCACCTCCGCTCCCTGCAGGGGTGTAGGAGGCGAGGTCGAAAACCGTCGCGTTGGACCCCCCCGGGGAAACCAAAACATCGAGGAGCGGGGGTTGGATGAACAGGTCGGACCCGCCCGATTCTCCCTCTCCCCCCTCCCCCTCGGAACCCAGCTGGAGCCACGGCTGCTGCTCCGAGAGGGTGTCGGAGTCGATGCGGTAGCACACGAGATACCTCCCTGTGGTGAGCGGGAGCTGCAGTGTCGCGTCAACTGTGAGGGGCCCCCCACCCACCCCAGGCCGGAGCGAGATCCCGGGGCAGAGGGCGTGGGAGGAGGACCCGTTGGAGCAGGTGCTGCCGCTCCCGGCACCCCCTCCGCCTGCAACGCCAGGGGAGAGGCAGTCGGCCCCTTTGATGGGAACCCAGGATGTCGCGTTGAGGCGCGCGTGGGAGGCGTTTCCTCCACCAGATGGGATCTCATCCGCCGCAGGGGGGCGTGCCGCGAGAACCATTTTGAAGCTGTTCTGCGGCCCGATCGCCGCCGCAGCGGCTCCCCCGCTGCCCCCGCGCTCCCCTAGGAAGTAGAAACCGAGCGTTGGAGACGCCCCCTCCAACCCGGGACTACGGATAAACTGCGACGACACACCTCCCAACAGCACAGACCCCACCGGGGCTCCGGAGATCGCGCCAGATGTCCCGGGGCGGAGCTCCGGGGCACTCCCCCAGGCTCTGAGCCCTGCGGGCTGCGTGGCAAATCCAGGGGGGCTGCCAGGTACCCCTTCAGCTGTGATGACGAGCTGCCCTGGATATCCCTGGGCCTGCTGCACCTCGACCCAGCGGGTCTGCAGAGGGGATGTACCCCCCGTGTTGGGTATTGCCAATGCGGTGCGGAGGCAGACTTTATACTGCGTAGGGGTGTCCCCCGGAGCCCCAGGGAGGGTGACGCGGTGCTCTGCGATGTCGGCGGGGCCGTCGGCGGGGCCAAGGTCTGACTCCCCGGAGGCACCCCCGCCGGCTGCCCCGATGTGGTGTGACGCGCCCCATTTCCTCGCGGAAGGCTCCCCAGAGTGGCATGCGGAGGTTGCGGGAACCACCTTTGCCGCATCCCCCCCAGGGGTTGTGTTGAAAACCCCGGAGTGAGCCGCAGGGTCGCAGAAGGGGGCGGTGTGGCTGTCATCAGGCCTGCACCGGGTGAATTTCACGACGGATATCCCCCGGTTGGTCGGGCGGGACCCCGGCTCGACGAACCACCTCACCTCGCTGTCCACAACGTCGAATGTGTAGGAGGTGGCAACGCCGGGCCTCCACCACGACATGGAATCCCCTGCGCTCCTCCGGATCTGAACACACATAGCATAGCTCCCCGGGAGGTGGGGCACCTGCAGGTGGAAGTGTATCGACCCTCCCCCCTCCGCCACCTCAAACGATGAAGTCGCAGAGGCGTGCGGCTCCCCCTCCGTCCCCCCGGCGTCGGAGGTGCACATCTTGCTGCCTTGGTTTACCCCTGCCCAGCCGGAGGGGCCCCCACCCGCCACCACCGCATCGTGCGATGCCGACCTCCGCCCTGCCCGCAGAGCACCCATCGTGTTGACCAGCTTGGCGTAGAACCCAAAGAGAGGCTGCCCCCCTCCCGACAGCGGAAACATCCCCGAGGGGGCGGAGATAGTGAATCGCTTCAGCTCCCCTCCAACCAGGGATACGGAGCGCGGGGCGGGGGCCAGGGAGTACCCCGGGGGGGGCTCTATGATAAAGGAGTCGTTGAGAACCGCCCAGTTTGGAGATGCGGCGGAGCGGTAGCAGAGGACGTACGCATTGGGGGTGGTAGCCCCTCCGGAGAACTGGGAGGAGACGCTGCTCCTGGGCAGCACGATGGAGGCAGCTGCGGTGAGGAGCCCCTCCGCCTCGGAGGGCCGGGGGATGATGTCGTCGTAAATCTCAGGGGAACGCTCCGCCCAGGCTGTGAACAGCGGGTTCGCCTCGCTGCACCCCACCTCAGACCTGCAGAGGTCCTTCGCGGCGCGGCTCGACATGCAGCTCCCCCATGAGGTGCTCGCCAGGGCTGGGTGGTAGAGTAGGCTGGAGTTCTCCACAGAGCCCCCCCCAGGCCTCCCGCAGTATGCCGAGAGGTAGAAATCCGAGGTGTCCGGGGCGTGGCTTGTCGGGTTGATGTCGCATCCCACATCACCACCACCACCCACAGGCACGATGCGGAATATGTCCCCCAATCCAAAGGCCTGACACCCCCCAGGGGAGGACGCGGGGGTTGGGGGGGAAACGGACCCCCCGGCGCCACACCCCCTCCTCGGGGAGGCGGAGATCCCCCCGCTGGGGTCGGTGAGCAGGAAGAGGGCCTCCATCCCTTCGCGGCGCTCGATGGATTCAACCGTGATGGAGCCGAGGCGTCCCGCAGCTGTTGTGAGGTAGCCCGTTGAAGGGGCTGCCCAGTCCCCTCTCGCGAGGGCCGACCCCGGCATGGGGTAGCGGGGGTCATTCCAGGCGGAGGCGGAGGAGGGGGAAGGGGTGAGCTCCCTCCAGTTAAACCCACCCACCCTGTGGCAGACCCTGTAGCTCCCGGGGTCCGGGAGGAGGATGTAGTACGCCACGTTGGACACCCGGGGGAGGTTGGAGGCGGAGCCGAGGCAGGAGATGGAGTCGGTTCCCGATTCTGCGGAGGCGCACTCCACCATGCCTCCGTCGAGCGATTCGGCTGCGGCGCGGGGTAGGTAGGGTGGAAACCCGGGGTGGTCGCAGGGGCTGTCATGCGAGACAAGCCGGAGGGCCGACCCAGCGGTGTACAGAACATTATCCGGAATCCCACCGAGAGGTGTCGCAACCTCTGCGTAACCTCTCGCGAGGTTCAGCCTCCGCGAGTCGAGCATCTGCTGCATCGGGGAGGAGGAGGAGGTGGTGGAGGACCCACCCCCACCACCCAAATCAGCCTCCGACGCGTTCACCATCTCCACCAGAATCGGGCCCCACGTCCCCGAGGTTGTGTCATTCATATACCAGGTCACGTCAGGAGGGAGGCCTTGCATAGACAGCCCTCCGACCCGTCTCTGCCCCCCAACATATCTCCCCGGGATCAGCAGTGTGGAATGTGGTGTCGCGAGGGCTGGCGTATAGGAGGCTTCGAGGTGGATCCAGCGCGGCGGGGGGGACCCCCGGGTGGTGTTGTGGAATGGGAGGGTGCGGAAGCCGGAGTGGGGACGGCAGGGAGCGGTGGCATCTGCCCCGAAGGAGCAGGCCCGGCGGTAGCACACGACCCACTGGGTCCCGGAAGGGGGGAGGTATACAGTGGAGAAGGTTGAGGAAAGCCCCCCTGTGGCATCGTCACGCCGATCCGCAGCAGGCTTTGTAGGGTCATCTGTCAGGTCGCGCGAGCCGATGGGATATCTCGCCCTGTCCTCGACAAACCCACCGAGCTGTGCCGGGGAGGCTGAGGACGAAGGGATGTCCAACCCTCTCCCCCAGCACCCCTCCGAAGGGAATGATCCTGCCCGAGCCGCGCTGCTCCACGGCGAGGCACGCCCTGCAGTGGTTGTCTCGGAGAAGCTGGAGGAAGCGACGAGTTTAAACTGGTCCCCCCCCCCGGTCTCCCAGTAGTTCCAAAGGGAGGAGATCCCGGAAGGAATCGCGTCGGATGCCGCTGGGGTGTCGGGGGATATCCCACCCGCGCCTGCGTGGTTCACCGCCTCCAGGTTTGACAGGGCGCTCTCCCCGGAGTCATCAAACACGAGGGTGCCCCATGTCCCGGGTGTGGCATCGACAAGGCTCCACCCGACGCTCTCTGGAACCACGGTGAAAAACCCCTGGCCCCCTGCGGCGCAGCGGGCCTCCTCGGGGGAGGGGCAGGACACAAGCTTCGACCACATCGGGATCTCCCCCACCTCTGTCGTGTTCTGAGGGGATACCAACGCCCGCCTCTCCCGAGCGGAGAAACAGATCTCATAATCACCTGGATCCTCCGGGAGACGCAGGTAGGCATAGGCGTGCTGTGGGTATGCCTGGCGTGACGTGGCGTTGCTCCTGTCCTGATTTGCCTCGGGGTACCCCCCCCAGGACCCCCAGGAATCGACGAGAGGGTTGGCGTACTGCGTTCCGAAGAGGGCTGCCCCTCCGGCGGTGGAGCCTTCAGTGAGCCCGGCGAGTCCGGGGCCCGACCAGACCCCATCATCCGAGACGACCCCACTCCCCAGGTAGGGTATCCCGTAGCTCTGGTATTCAAAGGTGCAGGGGTCCCCGCGGCGCACCACCTTCAGGTTATCCCCCTCCGCGCAGAAGGCAGGGTCACCCCGGCAGGCCGAAGCGGAGTAGGTGAAGTTCGTAAACCCTGCGGAGAGAAGCTGAACCACGGCGTACTGCCCCGACGTCGCCTCGGGGAGGTGATACCACATCTGCGAGGCTTTAGAGTTGAATCGAAATGCGCCGTTGGAAGTGACGAGGGTGGTCCACTGGCGGTTCAGCCGGAGCGGTACATTGTATAGGTCAGGATCCACGCTGTGTCTGAAGCAGATGACAAAGGGGCTGAGGCTGGAAGGAGCGGTGAGTGTGGCGTAGGCAGAGGTGGAGGCCTGGCCAGATCCGTCCGCCCAGTCAGCCTCGGAGACGCCGTATTCCGTGCGGGACTCCAGGAGGCGCCCCCCGAGAGGGTAGAGGGTGCACCGCGCATCCTTCCCCGCGTCGTATTCGTACACCCGGATCTCAAAGCTGTGCAGATCCGTGACGTTGAAGTGCAGCCGCTTCTCCGTCACCCCCGCCTCCCCCGACGGGATCTGCAGCAGCGCCGTCAGCTTGACCCGTAACTCCTGCCCCTCCACCACGTCTTCCCTGCTGGGATCCGGCGCCACAAACGCAGAGTAGTTAGTGTGAGCCGGGAGCGACTCTGTCGCACTGTGAGTCTCCGACAGAGTCGGGGTGAAGGTGTCCGTCCCGGTTTCCGTCGAGGTGCCCGTCGGCGTCACGCTGAGAGAGCGCGTTGCGGAAAGCGAGCCGGTTTGCGAAGGGGTGAAGGACAGGCTCAAGGTGTGCGTGTCACTCCCCGTCGGGGTTGCGGTGTCTGTCACCGAATGTGTCAGGGTCTCTGAGAGGGTGAGCGTGCTCGCTGTGGCCGTCGGGGTTGCGGTGTCTGTCACCGAATGTGTCAGGGTCTCTGAGAGGGTGAGCGTGCTCGCTGTGGCCGTCAGGGATTCACTGTGGGAGGCGGTGTCCGACTGCGTCTGTGTCGCGCTGTTTGACGCCGAGACGGAGAGCGACTGAGTCACGGTTGCGGTGTTCGCCCCAGACACAGGCCGCACCGCTGGTGTGAGGGAGACCACGGCCCACACCGCGGCCCACCCCGCCACCGTCGCCAGGCGCACCTCCCGCATCGCACGCCACCCGCCAGAGGGGCCGCCGCCAAACCGCCTGGCAACCCCCCGCCCCCCCCCCCCACCGCCACCACCCGGCAGGCCAGAAGGCCAGAGCTAAGGTCGTGCGGTGATGCTGGAGGTGAGGAATGGGGAGGGGTTGAGAGGCAGGGGCACTCTGTCCGCTGTGCCAGCTGTGTGCTATGTGTGTGTGATGTGCGTGCCTCCAGAGGAAGGGGGGGGGAGAGTGAAGGGGGGCGGGGCCCTGGCGTCGTGGGTGGGTGTGTTGCGGTGCAGAGAAGAGAGCCTCGAGCGGCGGGCGCATCAAAGTGCGATATCTGCACTGATGATTCGCATGCGTGGGTGTGCCACAGTAGGATTTATATATATACTCCGTTGTCTGTCAGTGGCTTGGTGGTTGGACCGCAACACAGTATCATGGGGCTGGGAGGGGTTGCATGCCTTCAATGTCACGGTTTGCAGCCTTCTGCATCCAGCCATCTTACGCCGGGTTGATGGGCTCGGATTAGATAGTCGAGTGTGCCAGGCGAAATGCCCTTGGAAAAAGGCGCAGTGGCAGCCGTGTTGGGTTTTGTAGGTTCTTTACAGGCGTGTTTCTCTTGTTGTGTTGCCAAGGAGCACCAGTTGTTGACACAGATCTGGCCTGCGAACGAAACGACACGATGGGGGGTCTCGCTACCAGTCACACTTATTCCTTCATTCTGGGTAGAAACCACCAGAAGAAGCGCGTTTACGGCGAGGCATATTCGCAGTGTGCGAGGTTGGCCTGCAGGGGGAAGATTAGGTCTTCCTGGCTCCCGAAGGACTGTTGCCCGAGCCGGCCAACTCATAGACGGTGCCGAGGTCGAGAGGAGACGCAAGCGAGCACCGCTGAATCATCGTCTCCAGCGCACCGGACACCTCCGCGCCATGAATGTAAAGGAACGGCAGGTTCGACTCGCGTGCCAGGGACCACACACGCAGGCTGTCGCACACAGCCTGCCCGGCTGCTGTCACAAAGCGGTGTGTGTCAGTCCCCAGGTCTCCGTGGTGTACCGTCCCGGTCACAAGCCCCAGCACTGTGTCCGACGCCCACGCAGCGCGTCCCAGGCGATATGCGAACTCCACGGCGCTCTCGGCGTGCGCAGGCACAGCCTGCACGAGGTTCCATCCCACGAACAGGTGCTGCCCGAGGAGCGTCACGACTGTCCCTTGGCTATGAAGCACCAGCGGCATCACAGCCCCCAGTGCGGCGCTGATGCTGAGCGCCACTGCGTTGTCCGGCACAGTGCATAGTGTCATTGCCCCCATCGTAGCGTCCGTTAGCTTCATGCCGAGGCCAGAGGATGACAGATGGCGCGGAGACAGGCTCGGCCCCGAAGAGAAGGAGGCGAGCGGTGGGCGGAGTCTGGGTGTCGGAGGCAGACTCAGTTGGGAATGCTGCCTGCCTGCCAGGCCTGCAGGCCACAGGATGCACACAGTGAGGGTACCGCTCACGCCCTTCAGCTCTGCCTGCTGCTCCGAGCCCGCCACAGCAGGCAGGCAGGTGTCGCACACCGCTGCCCACAGGTCTGTGCGCACAGCCACCGCACCGGGCACGCACACGCCCTCGAGACGTGCCGCCACGTTCACTGTGTGCCCGAAGTAGTCCGCACGTCCTGTCAGCGTGTTTGCCTCGATCGTGACAGGCCCGTGGTTCACACCGACACGCACCGTCAGCCCACCCCACAGTTCAGTGCGTCGGCAGATCGACACCTCCAGCAGCGTGGTAGGCCATGGCGCGTCGAGCAGACTCTGCTGCACGCACAGCCCGAAGTCCACTCCCGCACGTGGCCCCTCAAATGCAACCATGAACGAGTCTCCGATCGTCTTCACCTCGTATCCATCCAGAGCGTCGATCACCCCCCGCACCGCCCCGCTGTGCGTCGCCATCGCCATTCTCATTGCCTCGGGCGCCTTCTCCCAGATAGATGTAGAAGACAGCACGTCTGTGAACACAACGGTGGCCTCCCCGCTGGTAGCGCCGCACGGCGCCACAAGCCGGGGGCGCCGACCCACAACGTCTTCAAGGGGGTCCTGTGCGAACAACGCACCCGGCAGGTATGGCCTGTACGCACGCAGGTTCTCCTCGAGGCGTCGCAGGGCTGCCTGCATCGCCGCGGGAAGCAGCCCTTCGGCCTCCGCCTCGTCCAGCAGCACCGCCACGGTGTCCACGTCGTAGCCTGCAAGCAGCTGTGCAACCTCCTCGACTGTGCTGATGGTGTGCGCCATCGAGGCCTGGTCACGCTCCGCGGAAGCTGCAAACCCGCGTGTGGCGATGAAGTCGAGCAGCAGCACACTAATCGATATCGCCATGTCGACACCCACCCCAGGAACCCGCAGCGCACACGGCGGGACATCGCACACGCACATGTCCGTCAGGCGTTTCTGGCGGATGTACTGGGGCGCAGTTCCCGGCATGTCGAATAACCCGAAGCGCTGCGCCCTCTCAACACTGACGAAGGCGAGCCACATCGACATCAGGCCCATGATCAGGCTGGCGAAGCGGGACCCGAGGCGCAGCACGAGGGCCACGTCAGCCAGCAGCACGGCAAAGGGCCATGCAGGGGCCTGCAGGCTCGCCTGTTGGTCCAGGTCCACGAGAAGAACTGCAACAAACATAGCCAGGACATAGACCCGCATGGCACGCACTGTGAGGGGGCGGCACGTCAGCAGCAGAAACAAGACTGCGATGTTCGCGACGACACAGATCAGCACCATCAGCAGCAGCAAGGTGTGCATATTGGGGTTTAGGTTGAAGGCGATAGGGAGCGTCGTCCAGGTCAGGGACATGACCAGCATCACCCGCCTGTCATTACGTGTCTTGCTTGACGCCTGCCCGTTCATGGTCACTATGCGTTCATACCACCCCATCGCCATGGTTCCCAACAACGTGACCTGGTGACCTGGTGAGGTGGTGAGGGGTCAAAGTCTCTCAGTCTTGCCTTCGCTCTGTGTGCCGAACCGTGTCACTTTGCAGCCAGTTTTGTAGGACGGCGCCCCATTGTCTCAATCTTCTCCATTTCTGAGCGGGAACCCTTAGCAGAAATTCGATCGAAGAGTTTCACCTCTGACATCGGAGAGACACGTATGCCCCCGGCAGTCCCTATTGATACGCCTGGTCTCACTTCAATCCGAGATACGAAGACTGGAGTTGCGTTCTTTGTTTGTAAAACGACACAACAGAGAGGGTGCTGAAACATGGGATGACCGTTGATAGTGCCTAGGCCTTGATGATCGCTCGACTGCATTGTGGTTGACATGTCGGCATGAACAAGTTGTGTGCTGCTGGGCGAGGGTAAGCGCGAGCTGTGAAAATTCATTCACCCTCACACGTAGGTTCACTCCCACGAAAATCATTCCTCACATGCCGGCTCACTGTATGACCTTCAGTGCTCCTTACCAGTGCAGCTGGTACAGGAGCGGGCCAGTCCACACCCACACCCCCGATGATGGTGTCGTGAGTGAGGAGTCAAGGACACGAACACGCCTGTGACGATTTCCGCCCGCATCGTGGTGTGCTGAAGAAAAGACGAAGAAAGCTAGAAAAGAAACACGTTTCTTGCTGGAAAGCGCCCTTTACTGCACAGCCAACACCCGCTCTGATGGTATTTCGTTCGTGTTTGTTGCGTTGACGCTTCTACAACGCAACATCGAAACGTTTTACTGTCACACGGCTGTATACATAGAACACGTTTGGTTGCAGCTGTGGTAGGTCGCTTTCTGCTCACACAAAGAGTCTGGGTTCTGTTTGTGCGCACAAGCGGGTGTGACTGGGAGGACTCATACTCCCCCACTCGAGAAACACCTCACCCTGCACGTCACAAAGAGGCCCCTGGAGGCAGTGAAGAGTGCTTCCGCACGAATTCCCCGCCTCGAAACAAACCACACGTACGGACGGTATAGTTTGGAGGCTGTCACGACATGCACGCCGTGCTTATTTCGAGCGAGCAGACCCACCACCCATGCCGGGCAGGGCGTTTCGAAATATACCGGAGTGAACAGTGACACTATAGGCGGGGTGGATAGGAAAGGAAGGATTCACGTTCATTTGGCCTGATCTTCGGGTCGTGGAGACACAGCTCATCAGCGCTGCCACTCCGCTGCCTGTTCTCTTGATGTTGGGGAGGGAGGGGTGGAGTGCTGGGTCAGGAAATCTTGTTGTTTTGTTGATCAAGAGCACTTGAAAGGCAAAAGTATGGAAGGCTATGTTGGGGAGGGGTGGGTGCGGGGATGTGTGGCTGTGGGGGGCGAAGAAACTGTCCGTGCCCGGCTGGAAGTGGCAGGCACAGAGCGAAGGCTGAAGAAGACCCACAGCACAATATCAGAAACAGTGTGGAGAAGAGACGCCTCCAACTGAAGCAGGACATTCGCAGCCACCAACACCAAACACACACCGGGACATGTGATCGGGTGGGGGCAGTTGCGGTCAATGCGATGACGAAAGAGAGGCAGGCAATGGGAGGGTCCAACGTGTTGCAATACAACAAACAGGGATCACAAATCGGGACAACCATGGCGTAAAGAGCACGTTTGGTTTCTTGCTGCTGGAGTGAATTCTGCTCGCACAAGTGTCCAAAAAAAAAGGAACAAAAAAAACCGTGACAACCCACGCATTGGCTTGCCGAAGATGGTGCTGGCTGTGTTGCGGGAGCAGTAAATAATAAAGGGTTCTGCAACCGACCAGCACCGGAGCCAGGAGGCTGCACAACGGCTGATCAGTTTGCAGAACAGTGCAGCACACCCCTTTGTTCCCGAGAGAGACAGATCCCTCCCAGTCAGTCCAGAGTGTGCGGGGAAGATACGACGAGGGGAAGAGGGTGAAGGGGTGTGGGATAGGCCAGAGGATCACAGCCAGCACATCAGAAGGAGGCCCATGCATGTTCACGTGGTGCTGCACCTGCAGGGGCACACGGTGCAGGGTGGCAGATCAGCGTCAGGTGTCACGCATCAGCAGGCTCGTTGTTGGGGTGCTCGCTGTGCTGCTGGTCCGGGTCCTTTGGTTGATGGTGCTGGTCCTGCGTGTGTGGAGCACGTCGCACACACCACACCAGCAGGGCGGCCAACACAAGCACAGCAAGGACAGAGCCCACCACGATGCCTGCGATAGCACCAGCACTCAGGTCATCATCCCCTGCATCCGCATGCGTGCATGTGTGGTAGTCCTTCCCGTCGCGTGTCTCAACGCTCAGGGAAAACCCGTCGTTGCAGGTGAGCACCAGACAGCGCCCGTCATACGTCTGCACTGTGCTGAGCGCACCCTGCGTGCATACTTCGGTTGTGTTCCACTCACTCGTCTGTGCGGTTTGAACAAACGGGTCGAGCTGCGAGGCGTGCATGACGTTTGTAAGGTCGGAGTGTGTCACAGCAGCTGCACCGAGAGCGTCGACAAGTGCATCAGACGTTGCGGAGATCGTCGCCCCAGGCACAACCCCAGACAGTGCGACGGACAGGGTGCCGCAGGAGGCACCGACAGTCACATCCTGTACCCCACGTGCAGTGGCCTCAGCACGCAGGGTGTCCAGCAGGGCCTGCAAGCCGGTACGATTGCACGGCACCTGCAACGTGATGACGACACTCATGTGCACGTCAGTAGGTGCAGGGGTGGCAACAGGGATCTCGCAGAGGGCGCCTGAGTGGGTCCCGCAGGCACAGCGCTGAGAGGTGGTGCAGGTGGCAGTCCCGTCACCGAACACACGGCACATCTTGTCAGAAGTACAGACACGGGCAGGCGGGACGGCAGGAGCAGGTGTTGCAAGAGCGAGGTCGTCCCACAAGAGGATACTGGCATTGCTCCCCCCACCGGCATTGCTGACCGTGATGATGGTATCGTTGGTGTGGAAGTACGAAACCAATCTTGTTCTTGGGGTTGGCATGGTGTACAACATCAGCAGGTCGCCTGTCTCCACGGAGTACACCTCCATATCGCCCTGTCCCACCACCACCAGCTTGCTCGAGTCCTGAGAGAACGACATGTCGGACATGTTGTTCCTCACCGCAATCTCCTTGTGGAGGGAGTAGTCGCTCAGTCTGTAGATCTTCACCGCGTTGACTGACACTGGCATACCCGCGAAGTAGAGACCATCCGGTGACACATACGCAATGAAGTTGTCTGTCAGCGTCTTGAGAATAGCACCAGTCGTTGCATTCCACACAATGACTTTGTCATCCCACCCCACACTGATGAGTCTTCCCCCGTCAAGAGTGTACGTCAAGCTGCGAACCCACCTGGTGTGACCCCCAGTGAGAGACAACATCAAGGCACCAGTCGCAGCATTCCAGATGCGGATGCCATCGTCAGTGCCGTGCCCAGAAGCTACACGTGTCCCGTCCGGTGAGTACGCAGCAGTAGTGTACAATGATAGGGATGCATCCCACCACAGTTCCGTCCCGCTGCTCAAGCTGACGACAGCACCACCGCCAAACGGCAGTGCCACCACCACCTTGTCCCCATCAGGAGAGAACGCAACGTCGTACACATGAGTTGGGTAGGACGGCACTGCGAGTGCAGCACCTGTCGTCACGTTGTACACCTGAAGACCGTCCGGCGCTGCCACCGCAACCAACGTGTCGTCATGCGAAACTGCAATGCGCCAGGGATCCCCTGACACCCTTGCAAGCTCCGCCATGCACTGCGAACCCGCTCCACTGGGGCATGGTGCGAGTGCATCCGTTGCAGGTGCAGGTGTTGTTGGCCCCACATCGTCCCACAAGAGCAGGCTCGCATTGGTGTTTCTCTCACCCGTGATGATGGTGTCGCTGGTGTGGAAGTAAGAAACTACGACTGATGATGGGGGTGGCAGGATGTGGGACTGCAGCAGGTTCCCGGTCTCCATGGAGTACACCCCCATCGTGGCATTGTGTCCCACCACCACCAGCTTGCTCCAGTCCTGAGAGAAGGACACGCCGGAAGAGTACCTCATCCAGAAGGTCATCCCGTTGCGAAGCTTCTTATGGATGAAGTAGTCGCTCAGTTTGTAAATGATCACTGCCGTCCTCAAGCCCACACCCACACTTGCGAAGTAGAGACCATCTGGTGACACCTGGGTGAAGAAGACCTCGCCTTGAAGATCTGTTAGGGTCTTGAGAACAGCACCAGTCGTTGCATTCCACACGACGACATTTGTATCCGCCGACCCACTGATGAGTCTTCCCCCGTCAAGGGTGTACGCCACGCCGGTAACCCGTTCGGTGTGACCCCCAGTGAGGGACAGCACCAAGGCACCAGTCTCAGCATTCCAGATTGAGATACCACCATCCATGTGCCCAGAAGCAACACGTGTCCCGTCTGCCGAGTATGCAACAGACGTGGGAGACGGCTTCGAGTTCGACCACAATTCCGTCCCGTTATTCGAGCTGATGACAGCAACACCCTGAGACCAAATTGCCACTGCCACGTTGTCCGCATCAGGAGAGAACGCAACGGCGTTTGCATTCCTGTAGAAGGGCAGCGAGAGGGCAGCACCGGTCGTGACGTTGTACACGTCCAAACTACTGAGTGTTGCCACCGCAGCCAACGTGTCGTCATGCGAAACTGCAACACGCAAGTGTCGGTTCAGTCCGCTTGCAAGCTCTCCAATGCACAGCGGACCCACACCACTGGGGCATGAAGAGAGAGCACCGAAGCAGAGCGACAGCAGTGCCGCTACGGCTGCCATGGCTGCGGTGTGTGCAGGTGTGTGTCCTATCTGTCGGGTGGTGGTGTCAGGGCTGTTGTGGTGCTCTCCTCCTCGCACAATGCGGCGGCACCACTTTGCTGTGCAGAGAGGCAGGACTCGTGTTCCTCTTCCTGCCGCCCTCTTGGGTTGCATGCCTTCTTGCGACACTCCGTCCCAGCAAAACAGAGTGTGGAAGACATGCACTGATGTGATACAGGCAGATGCCACACGACGCCTGAGTTCAAAGGGGTGCGGTGTTCTGAACGCTGTCTGCTGCACGACCAACACAGGGACGAGGGGTGCTGGGGCGGGAGGGGTTCCAAGCAGCATGACTCACACCACATTAGCAGCAGTACGATGTAACCTTGATACACCTCCATGACAGCTAGCATTTCACATCGCACCAACCAAACCAACACCGGACGTCGAGGGTTAGGGTTGACCCTAGACCCGACCCTACCCTAGGGTTAGGGTTAACCCTATACCCCCATATGGACCCAGGGCGTGTGATCGGGGTGGGGTCAGTTGCGGTCAATGCGATGAGAGGGGCAGGCAATGGGAGAACAGCAAATAGGGGGGTTGGTCTGTTTCATTGTGCAACAAACAAGAAGGCGGCAGCCAGGGTGCACCATTGGTCACCATGGGACAAGAACAGCTGAGAGAGGTTCGTCTGTTCTGTTGCACCCCCTGTTTGTTGCAAACACAGCAAACAGGGGGTGGGCCTGCGCCATGGGAAACCGTAGCAAGCGTAGTCGTCTTCTTCCTTATTCGATGCGTTGACGCTTCCTCCACAGCAGGGAGGGGCACACCCGCACCTCCTCACGATGATTGGCATTGATTTGTTGTCACGAAACATCTATGGAACACAGAGGGTGAACCCCGACACCTCTCACAGGAACACTTTTGGCTGTTGCCACGCAAGGGGTGGGCGTGCTACGGGAGGGGAAAAGGGTTGCAGAACTGACAAGCACTTCACGAGGCTGCATACAGGTGCAGCAGCCTACGGAGCAGGGCAAAGGCTGGCCAGTTTGCAGGAGAGCGTAGCACACTTGACCATGATTGGGGAACATGGACGGAGGGGGCCTCCCGACCAGATGTGACTTGAGTGAGAAAAAGCGAGCAGCCCATTCCGCTCACTGACTGACGTGTCACGAGCTGTGGCTGGGAACGAGATCCCCAGAAAGGCATGATGTAAGGGGTGGGCGTGCTACGGGAGGGGAAAAGGGTTGCAGAACTGACAAGCACTTCACGAGGCTGCACACAGGTGCAGCAGCCTACGGAGCAGGGCAAAGGCTGGCCAGTTTGCAGGAGAGCGCAGCACACTTATTCATGGTTTGAAGAAACATGCATACACTTCAGCAGAGGGATTGGGGAACATAGGCAGATGGGGCTGTCCAGATGTGGCTTGAGTGAGAAGAAGTGAGCAACAGCCCCACTTCCCCTCACTGACTGACGAGCTGTGACTGGTAGCGAGTGCCCCAAAAAGGCTTGTTCGTCTGCAGTGAGCGTCAGGCAATAGAAACACACTCATGGGTTCGAAACACGCACCAGGAAGTGGGAATGATAGACAAGCAACGGGGTAGGGGGGAGGTTCGCCCTGTGCCACTGTGTGTCAACAGCAGCACTGTGCAGCCGGGGTGTTGTGAGGGGTCCTTACTTTGGCCCACCTTTCTGCGGGTCTAGCGAAGGCCCCAACAACAGCAAGGGCTGTGCAGCGTCACAGGCGACACGGGGAAGAGGACGGAGGGTGTGGGGATTGGGCAGCATCACAGCCCAGCACATCAGAAGGAGGCACCATGCATGCCACATGGGTGTCGGCGCAGGCCAGTCAGGTGTGTCGTGTGGCACACAGCAGCAGGGTTGCTGTGTGACCCCGAGAGGGCATTCAGCGAGGTAGGGGAGGCTGCTGGAACTGGACCCACGTGCCTGCATCAGCTCATACCTCAACGACAGGCTCGTTGTGACGGGGCTCGGTGTGTTGCTCCTGCGGGTTCGGTTCGTGCTTGTCCTGCGTGTCTGGAGCGCGTCGCACACACCACACCAGCAGGGCGGCCAACACAAGCACAGCAAGGACAGAGCCCACCACGATGCCTGCGATAGCACCAGCACTCAGGTCATCATCCCCTGCATCCGCATGCGTGCATGTGTGGTAGTCCTTCCCGTCGCGTGTCTCAACGCTCAGGGAAAACCCGTCGTTGCAGGTGAGCACCAGACAGCGCCCGTCATACGTCTGCACTGTGCTGAGCGCACCCTGCGTGCATACTTCGGTTGTGTTCCACTCACTCATCTGTGCGGTTTGAACAAACGGGTCGAGCTGCGAGGCATGCATGCCGTTTGTAAGGTGGGAGTGTGCCACAGCAGCTGCACCGAGAGCGTCGACAAGTACATCAGCTGTTGCAGCGATCGTGGCGTTCGGCACCACCCCAGACAGTGCGACGGACAGGGTGCCGCAGGAGGCACCGACAGTCACATTCTGTGCGCCACGTGCAGTGGCCGCAGCACGCAGGGTGTCCAGCAGGGCCTCCAAGCCGGTACGATAGCACGGCACCTGCAACGTGCTGACGACACTCGTGTGCACACCAGTAGGTGCAGGGGCGGCAACAGGGATCTCGCAGAGGGCGCCTGAGTGGGTATCGCAGGCACATCGCTGAGACGACGTGCACTTGGCAGTCCCGTCACCGAGCACACGGCACGTCTTGTCCGAAGTGCAGACACGGGGTGCGACGTCGTCCCACAAGAGGAGACTGCCATTGTTGCCCTCCCCTCCCGTGATGATAGCGTCGCTGGTGTGGAAGTACGAAACTGCGGACGCACCTGGGGCTGGCACGGTGTGGAATTGCAGGAGGTTCCCGGTTTCCACGGAGTACACCATCATCACAGCCCCCCTGACCCTGCTCGTGTCTCCCACCACCACCAGCTTGCTCCAGTCCTGAGAGAAGGACATGTAGGAGCTATACAATGACATTGTGTTGTTCACCGAAATCCTCTTGTGGATGGAGTAGTCGCTCAGTTTGTAGATGATCACAGTGTCGTCGATATATGAAGTGCGGCTACTTGGCATGCTCGCGAAGTAGAGACCATCTGGTGACACGGGGGTGCCGGCCTGAGTCCTTGCGCCAGCTGTCAGCGCCTTGAGAATAGCACCAGTCGTTGTATCCCACACAACGGCAAACCCTGCAGTAGTAGACTCTCGATACACACTGATGAGCCTTTCCCCGTCAATGGTGTACGACAAGGCTTCAACCACCCAGCCGTGAACGAAAATAGTGCGACCCCCAGTGAGGGCCAAAATCAAGGCACCCGTTTCGGCATTCCAAATGTAGATGTTGCCACTAGTGTGACCGGAAGCAACGCGTGTCCCGTCTGGTGAGTATGCAACAGAAAAGCAGCCCCCTTTCGATGTGTCAAACCAGAGCTCTGCCCCGCTGCTCAAGCTGACGACAGCAACACCGCGATCCCCCAGTGCCACCGCTACGTTCCTCGCATCGGGTGAGAATGCAACATCCTCCACAGAGTACGGGTTGTAGATGGGCGGCGTATCACCTGTCGTCACGTTGTAGACGTGCAAACCACTGGCCGCTGCAACCGCAACCAAAGTGTCGTCATGCGAAACTGCGATGCGGAGATACCCTGGGATCCTCGCAAGCATCTTGGTGCACTGCGGACCCGCACCACTGGGGCATGGTGCGAGTGGCGCATCAGGCGTTGCAGGTGCAGGTGTTGGAGGTGGGGTTGGTGCCACGTCGTCCCACAAGAGGAGGCTCGCGGGCTTGTCGTACTTTCCCGTGATGATGGTGTCGCTGGTGTGGAAGTACGAAACCCCGTATGTCGTTGCTCGTGATAGCATGGTGTGGGACTGCAGCAGCTTGCCGTTCTCCACGGAGTACACCTCCATGTCATCCCGTCCCACCACCACCACCTTGCTCCAGTCCTGAGAGAACGACATGACGTATGGGCGCCACCCGCTGCGAATCCTCTTGTGGATGGAGTAGTCGCTCAGTTTGTAGATAATCACCCCGTCCGCCCACAGGCTCGCGAAGTAGGGACCATCAGGTGACACCTGGAGGGAGACGACATAGGATAACTGACCGGACAGCGTCTTGAGAACAGCACCAGTCGTTGCATCCCACACAACGACTGCGTGATCATACGACCCACTGATGAGTCTTCCACCGTCACTGGTGAAAGCCATCACTGCCGAGGCTCCTTCCCTGGAACCCCCAGTGAGGGACAGCACCAAGTCACCAGTCTCAGCATCCCAGATGGAGATGTTGCCGTCCTTGTGCCCAGAAGCAACGCGTGTCCCGTCTGGTGAGTATGCAACAGAAAGACAGCCCCCATTCGATGTGGCAGACCACAGTTCCGTCCCGCTGGTCGAGACAACGGCAACCCCTGTGGAGCCCAGTGCCACCGCCACCTTGCTCCCGTCAGGAGAAAAGGCAGTTTGCTTCACTGCGGTGTAGTTGGAGGGCACTGTGAGGGCAGCACCTGTGCTCATGTTGTACAGATGCAAGCCACTGGACGATGCGACCGCCGCCAACGTGTCGTCATGCGAAACTGCGATGCTCTTGGGAAACTCCAGCCCGCTCGCAAGCTCTCCGATGCACTGCGAACCCACACCACTGGGGCATGGAGAGAGAGCACCGAAGCAGAGCGACAGCAGTGCCGCTACGGCAGCCATGGCTGCGGTGTGTGCAGGTGTGTCCTATCTGTCGGGTGGTGGTGTCAGGGCTGTTGTGGTGCTCTCCCCCCTCCGATAAAATGACATGACAAACACCCCTCTCCACTGCCTGCCCTCCCCGCCCTCCTGACTGTGGGCTGCAACGGCTGCACGGTGACCTAGTCACGGGTTGTTTTGACCAGGCCTGTCCCTGGTCAAAGGGCTCGGCCAAAGTGACCAGGCAGGGTCTGGGAAAGTGTCCAGGCTCGTGAACATGCGGGGGCTGGCATGCAGGGCACACGTGAGAGGAACTCAGAGGGTAGGGGTGGGGGGTGGGGGCCCTGCGATGGGACCAGGTGCTGTAACACGGCAACTCAATCAGGGGGTGTTTCAGTCTGTGTTTTCTTTTCTGCTGCTGTTTTCTGAAACTTCTGCACTGCGCCACCAACACACAGCACCCGTGGGCTAGGGCGGAGCTTGGGCGAGGGCTTCGGCAGGGTGCAGGGGGGAGCGGTTGGGAGCGGAGACGCACCATTTGGAAGGCGCTTATACACGGTGGGTGGTAGGCATCATGCCAGAAAGATGGCACAGCATGGAGGCAACACACTAATCATTAGGACTGGCGTCACCCATTTTTCTTCACTTCTTGAGAAGTTGACAACGTGTTGCAGCATATCCAGTGCTAACACCAGGCATCTCATTCCACCGAACCTACGATGTTGCGCCCTCCTTGTTGGTTCCTCTTCCTCGGGCCTGGGGGGCCAATTCCAGGAGGCGGCAGTAGAGGGCTCTCGTAGTGTCCCACCGCACGTTCAGTTCTGCACACCACTCCAGCCGAACACAATCAGTGCGCTGAGAACCACAACATCCCATCACATACAGCAATGCATGAGGAGGTTTCCCCATTTGACAGGACTTCTTCTAGGGGGTCTTCACTGGCGGCAACCCTTCGGCGCAGTCCGGCACTTACCTCCTGTAATAGAGGAGACCAAAACGCACCGCATTCGGTGCTGGAGCGAAGACCCCCTGTCTTGTCTTTTGAAGTATGTTGGGATCCTGGCTCATTCGTTCCGTTCTAGATTAAGGTTAGCGCAAACTGTCAGCGGGCAGCGACCCCGGGGAGGCCATGCACGCTCCTCTCTCAAAGCAGGAGACTGTGAATGATGTTGCGACGCAACCTTCGCGGCTGCACGCCAAAAAGAACGTGGTATTGACGTAGGATAGAAGGAGGGGGGGATGGTGCGGGTGCACGTTTCAACCGCACACACCACCCTCCTGAAGAAATCACGAGGAACGAGGGGACAACACGTGATCTTCCTCCAGGAAGCGCAAGGCTCGTGAGGCCCGCAACAGACGGTCACGAGAGACGAGGGGGGGGGGGTCAGGGGGGACTGCGGAAAAATCAAGTCGACACCATCGTCTGCAAGTGCTGCGCTCAGCACGAATTACAGCTGGGAGCAGCACAAAGGCAGGCAGACGGGATTTTCGAATCGAATGACGAGCGAGAAGCAACAGGAGGATTGGGGATGGGGTGTGGGAAGGCAGGACGCAGGTCCTGAAGCTGGGAGAGGGGGGAAGCAAAAGGTGTTTGGATGAGGGGAGACCATAAGCACCGATCAGCGTGTATGAGACGTGTGGGAGGAATGCGAACAGAACAAAGAACACGCTGAACACCTGCTCTTCATGTGATCTGCACTGTCGACACACAGGGAGAGCTCACAGGCCGGAGATATCCCACACAAGCAGCTGGCCGTCGTGGCCTGCTGTGGCCACACGTGTGCCGTTGGGCGAGAAGCTCAGGCGGTGCACACCTCCCGTGTGCCCCACAAGCGTTGCCACCGCCGCCCCGCCGCTGGTGCCCCACACCACCACCGGGCCCACCCCGGTAGCGGCAACGAGGCGCCCGTTGGGCGAGTGCTGCACGTCGAACACGAATCCGGAACTGTGTTGCAGCCGCAGCCGCTCGCTGGCAGCGTTGCCGGCCCACAGCCCCACACGCACCGTCCCGTCGTCCATCCCGCGCGCAAACTCGTCCCCGTCCGGCGAGAAGGACAGCGCCGTCACACGCGCCCCAACAGACAGCACAGCCGCCTCCTGCTGCCCGTTGTCCATGGCGAACACACGCACGGCCTCACCCGCCTCCGCGTGCACCGTCACGGCCGCCAAGCGTGCCGCTGACGACACACCGGAACCAGGTCCAGATCCAGAGCCAGCTCCAGCAGGCAGGAACGCCACCTCACCCACAGGCATGTGCAGCACCTGCTTCGCCCGCATCCCCTCAACGGCGTCGTGCACACGCGTCACGTCCTCCTCCACCCCGCCGGCCACGAGGAGAAGCCCGTCGGGCGAGAAGCGCACACGACGCACAGGTGCAGCCACCGCGTCCCCGTGCTCCAGGTCCAGCAGCACCGCCCCTGTCGTGGCGTCGCACACCACAGCACGCCCACCGGCCCCGCCCGCCGCGACACGCGTCCCGTCCGGCGAGAAGGCCACGTCGTGCGCGGCAAAGCCACCGCACGCGAGCGACCGCAGCTGTGCCCGGGTCGCAGCGCTGAAGACACGCACCACCCCGTCCGCACCGCCTGCCGCGATCTCCGCACCGTTGGGCGAGTGTGCCACGCTCAGCACGCTGCCCGTGTGCTGGATCCGCAGCACGCACCGCTGCGATGCACCCGCACCGCACACACTGGTGACTGTCTCAGGTGCTTCGCAGCTGCGTGGCACAGGTGTCTCGGGTGTGGGTGTCCCAGGCGCAGGTGTCGGAGGTGGTGCAGGTGTCGGTGCCACGTCGTCCAACAAGAGGATGCTGGATTCACTGGCGCCGTTCTCTGCCATGATAATGGTGTCGCTGTTGTGGAAGTACGAAACTGACGTTGCGCCACCGGGTGGCATGGTGTGGGACCGCAGCAGGTCGAGGGTCTCCACGGAATACACGTTCACAGGATGGCCTCCCATCACCACCTTGCTCCAGTCCTGAGAGAAGGACATATCGCGCGATCCATTTGGATTCGTAATGTTCTTGTGGAGGGAGTAGTCGCTCAGTTTGTAGATGTTCAGCGTGTCGCCGGTGTCGGAACCCAGAGTCGCGAAGTAGAGACCATCTGGTGACACGTGGCTGTCGTATACATTGCTTGTATGATCAGAAAGCGTCTTGAGAACAGCACCAGTCGTTGCATCCCACACAACCACCGTTGCATCCAGCGACCCACTGATGAGTCTTCCCCCGTCAAGGGTGTACGTCAAGGTGAAGATCAACTGGGTGTGACCCCCAGTGAGGGGCAGCACCAAGGCACCAGTCTCCGCGCTTCGGATGTAGATCCTGCCCTCGTGCGAAGAAGCAACACGTGTCCCGTCTGGTGAGTATGCAACAGAAAGGCAGTGCCCCTCAGGTACATCCGACCACAGTTCCGTCCCGCTGCTCAAGCTGACAACAGTAACCCCACCCAGCCACTTCCCCACCGCCAGCTGGTCTCCACCAGGAGAAAACGCAACACTGCTGAAACCAGTGTATGGAAGAGGAGGCAAGCTGAGGGTGGCACCTGTTGAAAGGTTGTATACGAACAAGGTCGGTGATGTTGGCACTGCAGCCAGCTCGTCATCAGGCGAAACTGCCATACGCCAGGGTCCTTCCAAGTCGCTTGCAAGCACCCCCCGACAGAGGGGACCCACACCACTGGGGCAGGGAGAGAGAGCACCGAAGCAGAGCGACAGCAGGGCCGCTACGGCTGCCATGGCTGCGGTGTGTGCAGGTGTGTGTGTCCTATCTGTCGGGGCGGTGGTGTCAGGGCTGTTGTGGTGTCCTGGGGCCTTGGGCTGCATCCCTTCTTGCGACCCTCCGTCCCAGAAAGCTGTGCGGAAGGCGTGCGGTGATGTGACACAGGTCATGCCACACCCCGCCTGTGGTGCAACCCATCCCGTCTTCTTTTTTCACATTCTCTTTGCTGCCCTGCCAAGTGGCTGTGGGAGGGGTGGGTGGGGGTGGCGGGGTTTGGGTCTTCCCAGGCGCAATCTTGGTCGATGATGCCATAGAGGTCGGATGCATATAAAACGTGCGGCACGCCGCACCCTCCCGGCGACATTCAGGCTCGCGCGTGGAACACTGCATGCACGCAAAGGTGCACCAGCGCAGCACACTCGGGACTTGTCTCGTCGAGGCCAGGAGGGGAACAGCGGCTGCCCGCATAGGATAACACGAACAGATACGGAGGAAGGTCAAGAGCGGGGTCACACAGGACACGCAAGCCTCTTTCGCGCCACGACGGGCCTGACTAGTCGTGCTCGCGAGTAGCCTTGCGAATGATGGACCACTTGTTCCACATACTCTAGTCCTGTTGCGAGTGCCAGCAAAAAACGTGCGGGCGCGCGCGTGAACACTGTTCCAGGAAACAGAGGAAAGGTTGCAAGGGGAAGGCAGCACACTTATTGTTGCGACAGAGATGCATATCATCAGTCGAGTGTGGGGAAGATAGACAGACAGACAACAATATTCACGTGGGCTGAGGACAACAAAGTGTCAGCATCGCTCGCCATCACACCCCAGCATGAGAGAAGGGACTAAACACAGGGCACATGGGCACGTGGATAGGTCCGCAGGCCCTATATACACACCAACGTTCCTGTCGCGTCGGTCAAACCTCAGGATCGCAGTGCATGCGTATCTTGCCAACGGCGTGATTGTGACAGTGGCAGGACCTTTCTGCAGGCTGGCTGTGTCTGGCAGCGGTGGTCGCATCAGCGTACCCCTGCATTGCACAAAACGTCATATCGGAGATGGCGAACAGTGCTTCCGCACACATTCGCCACACATGCACCCTGCACACAGGCTGCCTCCGCACCCTGAAGTGCAGGGTGGTACAGGGAGGATATCTATTTGTGTCAAACGCACGTGCTCACGGAAGGCGTTCAGAAAAATGTCACTCCAGTACAGCCGATCTTTACTCGTATTTTGTTTGTGATGCGTTGACGCTTCCACACACAAATGCCTCAACTCCTGTGCTGTGGGGGAGGCGAGTGGTGTGCGGAGCACGTTTGGCTGTGGTGGAGTGACATTTCCTGCTCGCAAGTGTGCGCAAACAAAAAAAGGTTGCAGTAGGAGCAATGTTTTGTTCACCTACCCGCACACAGAAAAACACAACGCGCCGTAGAACTCCTCGCTGCGACGAGCATTCTCCGGGAGAAAAAACAGGACAGAAGCTGGATGAACGGAGGACCACGTTGGGCACACTCCTTCATGTTCACTCAAGAGAATGCGGGGAAGGTACGACAATGAATTGGTGGCAGAGCAAAGAAGATGGAGAAGAACAATAAGGAGCGTCGCTGCGCACCGAATCCTTCCATGTGTCAGGCGCATTTCCTCTTGACACACAGGTGTGTCTGGGACACAAAACAGGACAGAAGCTGGATGAAAGGAGGACCACGTCGGGCACTCCTTCATGTTCACTCAAGAGAATGCGGGGAAGATACGACAATAAATTGGTGGCAGAGCAAAGAAGATGGAGAAGAACAATAAGGAGCGTCGCTGCGCACCCAGTCCTTCCATGTGTCATTCCTCTCGACACACAGGTGTGTCTGTGACAAAAAAAAACAGGACAGAAGCTGGATGAAAGGAGTACCACATTGGGCACACTCCTTCATGTTCACTCAAGAGAATGCGGGGAAGATACGACAAGGGGAAGGGAAGGAAGGGAGGGGGGTGATGATTAGACAAGAGGCATAGCAAAGCAAATGACAAGAGAAAGATGCACCAGGCATGTGCGCATGGGTGCGCACCTGCATGGGCACAAGGGCAGGGTGTCCATTTGAGACAGGCATCACACGTCAACCATAGGCTCGCTCTTGCAGAGTTGGCCGTGCAGCTCCTGCTGCTGCGGGGGAGGCTGCTGCTGCTTGTCCTGTGCTGCGTCAGGAGCACGCTGCACCCAGCACACCAGCAGGAGGGCCAACACAGCCACGGCAACGACAGAGCCAACCACGATGCCTGCGATAGCACCAGCACTCAGCCCGTCATCCCCTGCGCCAGGGGAAGTGACAGGCGTGTCCACAGGGGTGGGTGTGCAGGTGTGGTAGTCCTTCCCGTCGCGTGTGTCAAGGCTCCGGGAAAAGCCGTCGTCGCAGGTGAGCACCAGACAGCGCCTGTCGTACGTCTGCACTGTGCTGAGCGCATCCTGCGTGCACACTGCGGCTGTGGTATGGCCACTCGTCTGTGCGGTTTGAACAGACAGGTCGAGCTGCGAGGCCTGCGTCACCTTTGTAAGGTTGGAGTGTGCCACAGCAGCTGCACCGAGAGCGTCGACAAGCGCGTCAACCGTTGCGGCGGTCGTCGCGGCAGGCACAACCCCAGACAGTGCGACGGACAGGGTGCCGCAGGAGGCACCGACAGACACATCCTGTGTGCCACGTGCAGTGGCCGCAGCACGCAGGGTGTCCAGCAGGGGCTGCAAGCCGGCACGGTCGCACGGGACCCACAGCGTGATGGCGACGCTCATATGCACGTCAGTAGGTGCAGGGGCGGCAACAGGGATCTCGCAGAGGGCGCCTGAGTGGGTCCCGCAGGCACAGCGCTGAGAGGTGGTGCAGGTGGCAGTCCTGTCACCGAACACACGGCACATCTTGTCCGAAGTGCAGAAACGCAGTGACGGGACGGCCGGCGCAGGTGTCGGTGTTCCCACGTCGGCAGCAGGCACAGGCGTGTCCACAGTCGGTGCTCCCACGCCGTTCCACAAGAGCAGGCTGGCATTGCTCTTCCCCTCTCCGGTGATGATGGTGCTGCTGGTGTGGAAGTACGACACGGCTGTTGTCCTTGGGGTTGGCATCGTGTGCGACTCGAGCAGGTTCCCGGTCTCCACAGAGTACACCTCCATGGCACCGGTTCCCACCACCACCAGCCTGCTCCAGTCCTGGGAGAAGGAAAGGGAGGAGGATTCGTTGCTCACCGCTATCGTCTTGTGGATGGTGTAGTCGCTCAGGCTGTAAATCGTCATCAGGTAGCCTACCCGACGACATTGCGCGAAATACAGACCATCTGGTGACACGTGGATGACGTAGTCTGCGTTGTTCCCTGACAGCGTCTTCAGAACAGCACCAGTCGTTGCATTCCACACAGTGATCCTGTCAGACCACGAACTGATGAGTCTTCCCCCGTCAATGGTGTATGCCAAGCCGCGAGGCGACCTGGTGTCATTCGTCGTGAGGGACATCCCCAACGCACCAGTCTCAGCATTCCAGATCTGGATGCGGCCGTCACTGTGGCCAGAAGCAACGCGTGCCCCGTCCGGTGAGTATGCAACAGACAAGGAGTGCCCTGCCCATGCGTCCCACCACAGCTCCGTCCCGCTGCTCAAGCTGACAACAGCAACACCGGCCTTGAACAGTGCCAGCACCACCTTGTCCCCATCAGGCGAGAACGCAACGTCGTCCACACGGTAGTAGCGGTAGGAGGGCACTGTGAGGGCAGCACCTGTCGTCACGTTGTACACCTGGTATCTCCCCGACGCCACCACCGCAACCAGCGCGTCGTCATGCGACACTGCGATGTGAAAGGGCGTAGCTGACACAGTTGCAAGCTGTACCCTGCAGTGCGAACCCGCACCACTGGGGCATGGTGCGAGTGGCGCATCAGGCGTTGCGGGTGCAGGTGTTGGAGGTGGGGTTGGTGCCACGTCGTTCCACAAGAGCAGTCTCGCACTGGACGCGAAGTCTCCCGTGAGGATGGTGTCGCTGGTGTGGAAGTACGTGACTGAGCCTGTCCGGAATGGCATGCGGTGCGACTCCAGCAGGTGCCCGGTCTCCACAGAGTACACCTCCATCTCACCGGCTCCCACCACCACCACCTTGCTCCAGTCCTGCGAGAAGGACATGTCCGCAGAGGACGACGTCAGGGAGGTCAACCCGGTGCGAATCTTCTTGTGGATGGAGTAGTCGCTCAGTTTGTAGATGTGCACAGGATCGTTTGTAGCCTCGCTCAGACTCGCGAAGTAGAGACCATCTGGTGACACCCGTGTGGTGTACGCATCGCTTGTGTGATCTGTCAGCGTCTTGAGAACAGCACCAGTCGTTGTATCCCACACAACAACCGCGTCCTCCGCCGCACTGATGAGTCTTCCCCCGTCGATGGTGTACGTCAAGGAGAGAGCAGCACTGGTGTGACCCCCAGTGAGGGACAACACCAACGCGCCAGTCGCAGCATCCCAGATGGTGATATTCCCTTTGTAGTCCCCAGACGCAACACGCGTCCCGTCTGGTGAGTATGCAACCGCGTTGAACATTTGCGAGCTGTTCGACCACAGTTCCGTCCCGCTGCTCAAGCTGACGACAGCAACGCCTGAAGAATAAAGCGCGGCCGCCACCTTGTCCCCATCAGGAGAGAACGCAACGCCGCGTGTGAACTCGTAAGGGAAGACTGTGGGGGCACCTGTGCTCAGGTTGTACACGCGCACGCCATTTGATCCTGCAGCAGCCATCCTGTCGTCAGGCGAAACTGCAATACCCGTGGGATAGTACAGCCCGCTGTCAAGCTCTGCGATGCACTGCGGACCCGCATAATTGGGACAGCTTGAAAGGCCGTTTGCCGTGAGTGCACCGACATAGAGCGGCAGCAGTACTGCTGCGGCTGCCATGGCTGCGGTGTGTGCAGGTGTGTGTCCTATCTGTCGGGGCGGTGGTGTCAGGGCTGTTGTGGTGCCCTGGGGCTTGTGTTGCATCCCTTCTTGCGACCCTCCGTCCCAGAAAACTGTGCGGAAGGCGTGCATCCTGTGCTCACCTGAGGGGGCGGCGGGGCGTACACAACGTCGACCTAACCTACCTGGCCCCAGAGCCCAGATTACCCAAACGACACCCCCCTCTGTTAACATCCACTCACAGACCCTGCTCCCAGGCCTGTGTCAGACTCAGCTTCGCCTCGCACCCTTCGCCTCCCACGAACAAACACACACGCCTTCAGGGATTGACACTCAAGGAGGGCCATGTGTATACGGCAGAGCTGCTCTGCCGTATTTCGTGTGACGGGAAGCGCAGTTTTGCCGAAACCTGCCGAGAGTAAAGGCCGACTGTGCGAAGTTCTGTTCACATTCCAGGGCGAAGTAGGAAGAGGACTCGTACACGTTTGAGCAGCACGGCTCCACAAGCGTTGGTTAACATGAACCCGATGGGGCCGGGGAACATTTGCTGCGACGCACACGACAGTCAGTGACGACTTGGAGCGGCCACCGGGAAATGCACTCTTGTGCGGTGCGTTTCCACCACACTTCTCCCACCCCCAACCCTCCCCCTCCCCCGCCTCCCGTCCCCCATTGAACCGTGACATGCGTCAAAAGCCTTCCATTGTGGGCGGAGTGGGGTGGCCGCTTTGTGTCAAACTGACCCAGCATGGCACCAGGAAAGCTGTGGGCAGCCCAAAGGCATCGCCTGCCGATTTGAGCGCGGTGCTGCTTGGGGGCAAATCCAGTCAAGAAGATGCACCATGTACCATTGGCCGGAGTTTTGTTCAGTGTTAGGGAAGCGCGACACACCAAGTTGTGCGAAACAAATCAAACATAGGCAAGAGTTCCAGCAAAACTGCCAAAAAGCCCCCTCTCCCACCGATACACGGCACGGTAGGCCCTCGACAAGAAAACTGAAAAGCGTAGCAACCGTGCTTCCTTCTTCCTTTATGATGCGTTGACGGTTCCACCACCCTAGAGCCTGCTGCTTTGATGTGCGTGTGGAGCACATGTGAACACGAGGTAGCTAGACACACAGAAAAGGAACAGGATCGTCGGAAGCACTCCTACACTTTTACGCATCATAAATGTGCTCAAAAACTTCTCGAAATCGACAAATGGAGAACTGCCTCTGTGCGTCTGGGCGGCAATTTGATCTCTCCAGGGGCAACGGCCCAATGCCACCCAGATGTACGGTGCGCTACAGCCGTTGGCCTGATGGCATGTGTAAGGATTTCTCTTTCTCCCCAACAGTAACTGTGTGTGATGCAAGTCAGAAGAAGAAGAGGTGAGAAGCGAGCTGAGGGAAATAAATGGGGTGTGTGTGTGTGTTGAAATAGAAGCAGAAGGAAGCACAAGGATGATCTCCCTGCACTCGTTCTGTTTGTTGGAGGAGGGGGGCGTGGATACGTTGGACCATCGCACAGCCACAAACATCTCCAGCAACACATTCATTGGCAATGTTGTATTTGCGGATCTTATCGGAATCGCATAGAAAGTCGACGAGAGAGACTCTGCACGAGAACTCACACGCAATATCAGACACTTTCCTCAGGCGTCCTGGGCGGGGGGAACAACCTGGGGCGATGCGCTCACTCTGCCACCGATTCTCACTTTTCCCTTTCAATTCTTGACAACGCGTTGCATCATGACCAGCTAGAACATCACGTGGTCCTCCCCGGTGCCGTTTCGTTTGGGATCCACTCTGCCGTGCCGTGCTGGGCATATTCTTCGGGCACCAACGGGGTATCAAGAGGCACGTGGCGAGACGGGGGGTAGGGCCTGAGCGAATCATCAGAGCAACACACACCGCGAATCTCCCCAAGAGTATTAGTGCGGAGAGACATCCATCCTCTCCTCTGAGTGAGACCTCCGCTGTCCACACAGACACGCCAACCCCCCCCCTCTCTCTCTCTCTCTCTCTCTCTCTCTGCCCGTTCACAAGGCACACACACACCCCAAACTGCAACCCCCGCCCCGCCCCCCCTTCTCCTCGCGATTTCCTTGCACCTTTTTTTTGGTGTCGACAATCACAAGCAAGCTTGATCTGTCCCATTGACACCCCTTACCCTGCGAGCAGGTTCGGGGGCAGTGTACTTTCAAAGTATAGACGGGGTCCGTCCTCAACCTCAGGAAGTATTCACAGCACAGGGTACACTTGATTCTGAAAGAAGGAGAACATTTCTGCATTTGGCTTTCTCAGGTTCACATCATGTTTCGTTTCCTAACGCATACATAGGTAGTTTCGGAGGGGGAAACTCATCAGTGCTATCCCTCCGTATGTGAATAGATACTGCCTCTGTGGTATAAAAACTCACAGATTTCCGGATTGCTTCAAAGTTTTCTTTTTCCAATATCTGCATGTCTGATTTGCGAAGCTGGCTAAGGGGGGTGTCGCCACGCACCCGTCCCGAGGGACCGCTGCCCTCACCTTTTTTTGTTGTTGCTTCGGGGTCGTGGCTACGGGGTGATCGTCAGTGCACTTTGGTGCATTTCCTGTTGAATTGGCTGAAAACTGACGAAGGTTGACGAAGGATAACGACCCTCACTTAATTTTTTTCTTGTTCTGCAGCATCGCCCCAACGGACCACCCCCATCATTGCACACCTCTCTCCTCCCCCGGCAACCACCACCCACCCACGCCACCACCACCACCTCAGTTGATGGTGCCGTACCACGCAAGGTCAGGAACGTCTGCCTGGGGGACGTGAATGTAGGGCTGGAGGCTTGCGATGTAATGCGCCGCATCTTGGTATTCAGAGAGGTCGTTGTACACCTGGCAGCTGAAGCGGGCGCACAGCTGCTGCACCCCGTTGACAGTGAGGGACACGATGTGGACGAAGTACACCGCTCCGTTTTGATACGTCGCCAGCGCCGCGGTGAGGTTGGCCGCAACCCCCTCGTGGCACCCCGCGGAGTTGGGCAGCGGGATCACCGGCATCGCCCCAAACTCCTCCTTCAGCTGCACAGGCTCCGTCCCCCAGATCTGCCGCACCGCCTCCGCAACCCGCTTCGCGAGGTGCCTGTTGTGCTTCCGCACCGCCTCCATCCCGCCACACGCCTTCGACACAAACTTCACAGCCTGGTGCACCGAACACCACGGCGCAAAGTCCAACAGCCCCTGGTAGGAAAACTCCTTCTCAAACGAGGGGTTGAACCCCGCTGCGTTGGCACACCCCCTGTCAAAATACGACACGGTGAGTGTCTCGGTGGTGACCTGCTTCAAGGGGTGTGCGATGATCACCGCCGTGCCCGGCTCGGTGAAGAGCCAGTGGGAGAGGGTCGCGACATGCCAGTCCGCACCGCTCTCCATGTCGTGCTGCCCCGCCGCCAGCGAGGAATCCACCAACACCGAGATCCCCACCTTATGGAAGATGGCGCCGACACGGCGCACCGACAGGTGGAGCCCCCCTGTGCACCCCACCTCCGGGAAAATCGCCAGCCGGACGCGGTGGTGCGGCGACTTCGACTTTGCCGGGTCCGCCACCCCGAGGATGACCCCCAGGCTGTGCCGCAGGAAGTCCGCAGCGTGCTCCGAGGAGTTGGGCAGCGGGATGTCCAGCTCGTGCAGCTCCAGCCCCTTCTCGAAGGCGATCCGCCGGAGGAGGTGCTTCGTCGCGAGGGTCAGGTCTGAGGTGTACACAATCGCATCCCCCACCTGCCACTCCAGGGACTTCACGATGGTGGAGATGCCCTGGTCGGCGTTGCTGCAGAACTTCACGTCGTTCGGATCGAACCCCAGTTGATGCGCAATCGCATGCTCCGCCTGGCGCACCCTCAGAGGCAGAACCTTAAACCTCCACAACACTGGGTCGGCCTGGTTGGCGACATCCCACTGGCGGTGCGCCTCGCGCACCGCATCCGGCGTGATGCCGATGGTCGCCGGGCTGCAGTTCCCCCTCTGGAGGATCGAGAAGTGCTTCTGCCGCATCGTGTCGCCGAAAGAGGATGCGGGGATTAGGGGCCACCTGCCGCCCCAGTCCAGCTTGCACTCCGCCACCTCCAGGGAGGAGTGAGTCTTCTCCGACAGCTGGCACGGCGCGGAGGATGTGGAGCTCCCGGGGAGAATACCCTTCACAGACGACGCCGCCTTGTCGAGCTTCCCGCCGAGGGAGCCCATGAGGCGGTACCCCGTGCGTTTCACCTTCGACTCGAGGTGGTTCATCGCCGCGTTGCTGTGTATCGTGTCCGAAACCTTCTCCAGGAATGTGTCGACAATATCCGTCATGGAGTACCGCTTCGCGGAGCGGTGGCCCCGCCTCTCCTTATAGAGGCCCTGCATCCTCTCGTCAGTCGTGTCGAGGCTCTCCACCCCTTCGACCTGCGTGAAGGTGACCTTGGAGGCAAGCCCCGTCTTCGCGGGGTCGACGTTGGTGTCCTTTATCGACTTCCCCTTCGTCGCGGCGTCTGTGATGATGTCATCTAGGAGGAGCAGCAGCACGTCCTGCTCTGCCTGAGCCAGCAGGACGCGGTCCTCTTCTGTCGACAGGTCCAGCGCGCCTGGGGGGAGCGGGGCGGCGCCTGCCGGGTCGTGGTGCACCGCGTAGGGCGGTGGGACGTAGGGGTTGCCGGGCGTGCCTGTCATGCCGACTGGGGGGCTGGCGTGTCCCGACACGTAGGGGTTGTGTGGCGGCACGCCGCCGGCAGCCACGTATGGGTTGCTGTGCATAGCCCCGACAGAGCCATAGCCAGGCGGAGGGTACTGCATACTCGAGGGAGAGGGGGGGAGGGGTGGGTGTGTGTGTGTGTGCCCCGAGACCCTGGGTGGTGTGTTCGGCCTGGTGGTGGTGGTGTGGGGGTAGTGAAATCGAATTTGAAGGGAGCACAAGAATGATCACCCTTCACTTGTTATGCAGGTTGTGTCTGAAGCAGGATGACCTGCAGGCCATGACGCCGCGGCACGGGTTGCGCCGCATCGACACTGCCATCCCGCAGCGCATTGCTGTGGCGACCCAGACGTCGCCGCGATCGCCGCGCCTGCAGCGTGCTGGGTCCGAGGGGCGCAAGCCCTGCCTGCCGCCGCTGGTGTCGAAGGATGCTGCGCTGGACACCACGACAAGCATCGAGTCGTGTGGGTCCAGCGAGGCGCCGTCGACGGCGCGGCCGCCCCCCAGTGCGCCGGAGACGGGGGACTCGGAGATGCTGCGCCTGAAGGCGTACTGCGATGCGCTCATCAAGAAGCCGACGTCGAAGTCGCCGAGGGGTGGTGGTGGGGGGGGGGGGGGGTTAGGGGGGGTCAAATGCCACCCTTTTACGTGGACAAACACGATTTTTCAAAAAACCGGCGCAGAGGCCCCAAAGCCCCCGTAAACCCTCCAAACCCCCCCAGATCGGTCCGGAAACCCATCGAACCCCACTTTTCCACCATTCCGGGCACCTCAGGTGCCCGAATTGGGGTACCTAAATTTTGTGCCACCGTTTGGTACCGGACAGTGCCACTGTGTGGGAGGTTGGAAAAGAAAATGCCCCAACACACCACATCTGAGGGTTGCAATGCATGTTGCTTGCCAACCACGTCATCCGGTGGGTGTCAGGCGCTATGTAGGTGGCATTAGCCAGGTCTTCGATGAGTTCTGGCTTGTATATGTACCTCCCTGCCACCATGCACCGGGAGGCTGCCTGTAGGTACGGAACAAGTCCAGATGGTCGTGTGATTCCTGTGCAGCAGTGCTCCACAACCGGGATGTGTTGACAACGACTGTTGCAACACGAGCTGTACATTCCGGGAACACACGAAGTGCGCTGTCGTGGTACCCATTGTGCCAGAATTGGTAGTTGCTGCGGTCTACTTTGCCTGGCCCAAGAGCACTGGTACTGAACGGTGCAATATGCGTGGCGAGGTGAATACAACGGAAGCGCGCAAAGTCAATACAGCTCTCGGATGGCGGGTGGTGGTGCCACTAGTGTGTGACGTTCACTCGAGGATACAACGCATCACAATGAATCAGCAACCGTGGACCGAGTACAATACGCTCTCTGTGGCTGGTGTGGGGGACAAAGGCAGTGCCTGTGCCGCAGGCAGGGAGGTACATATACAAGCCAGAACACATCGAAGACCTGGCTCATGCCACCTACATAGCGCCTGACACCCACCGGATGACGTGGTTGGCAAGCAACATGCATTGCAACCCTCAGATGTGGTGTGTTGGGGCATTTTCTTTTCCAACCTCCCACACAGTGGCACTGTCCGGTACCAAACGGTGGCACAAAATTTAGGTACCCCAATTCGGGCACCTGAGGTGCCCGGAATGGTGGAAAAGTGGGGTTCGATGGGTTTCCGGACCGATCTGGGGGGGTTTGGAGGGTTTACGGGGGCTTTGGGGCCTCTGCGCCGGTTTTTTGAAAAATCGTGTTTGTCACCCCCATTTGACCCCCCCTAGGGGGGGGGGTGCGGTTGCAAGTCAGTGTGGTGTGTAGCGCACACCACGTCGTCTTGTGATGAAGTGAGATGTGGCTCTGCAATTACGGTCGTGCGAAGCGTTTTTTTGACAACACTCATGCAAAACAACTTCGGCCGGTGTTCGAAGGGTTCGCAATTGGGGCGGGGTGATGGGGTAGCCTGTACTCTGCTTGCTCCCCCTCGCACGGCGCGGTTCACACTGCGAAACAGAAAAGGGGTGGGCGTGCGGTATCCAGTCGATGTCGACTGCGTTCAGCACACGGTGTAGCTTGGAGCAGAAAAGTAAACAGAAGGCGGAGTCGACAAGACCCGTCACAGAATAGAGAGGGAGCTGGCGGCCGGAGGTTGTGTGAAGCGTGCACCGTTGACGGGTGATACAATCTTGTTTCACACAGCTTCGGCTGCATTAGTTCGGAAGCAGGTCTCCAGAATCGCCGCAAGCGCTGCGTTCAGCGCACGCGACAGCTCGGACCAGCACAAGTACAAGAGAGTAAGCAATTTCAAACCGATCCGGAACTCATTCCGGAGTGACGTCGGCAACTTCATCAGGAGCACAGATCCGGTGACACTCGGATGGCTTCTACAGGAGGCCAGACAACAACACAGACAGCCAGCGGGATGGTGTGGGAAGGCAGGACAGCGGGGACTGAAGCTGGAAGGTAGGGAAGAAGACACGCATTCGTCGCGTATCCGTCTTGTGGATGACGGGAGGGGCGAGGTCCGGTGAGGCACTTGAGGGAACCTGGGGGCGGGAAAGAACCTGGGGGCGAGGAAGAAGACATGCCTCCGTCTGTCACGCAGAAGGGTGTTGGGAGGATCTGGGCAGACCACATGCACCGATCAGCGTGTCTGGAAGACGAGTGGGGAATGCGCAGTCACACACTACTAGGACCGAGTAGTTGGTGTGTCTCAGATGCGCACGTCGGTCAGGTGTATTCGTCAGAAACAAACAGAACGAATATTTGAAGCAGACTGGGGTGTTTTTGTGGGAATGCGGACAGAATGGAGTGCCTGGAATGGAAGAGCCAAGTGATCGTGTCAAACAAGCTACGCCTGTGGAACACACACTACATCGTGAATCAATCCGGCGAAGGACTGCATGCTACAGTGATCCACGTATGCACTCCCAAAAACCGCCACATTCGGCTCGTCAAACCCAACCATCTCCCATGCGTCAATACGACTGCACAGCTCCTCAAGGCACACTGCGACGTTGTCAGAGCTCGCGAGGATGGTGCCTGCAGGACATTCGTTGTGGTGCAGGGTCATGGCACTGCACGTTTCGGTGGGCGGTGCCGGAGGTTCCTCGCCAGGGCTTCCCCGCCTCGTGTGCTGCGCTGCGACTGTGACAATTGCCAGCATCCACATGGCGCGACGCATCGCTCCTGAGGATTCTGTTCGGTCAACACACTGACAGAGTATCCGCAGGTGTCGCAGCAAGGCAAGACTTGCTTCAACCTGTGGGGTGTTGTGCGTGACTTCGATGCCGACAAGCGTGCAGAGGGTGTGGTGTGGCACTGCAGCGTCAACGCAGGAGGCCCGGCTACCTGCCAGGGTGACGTCAGCGGGGGCGCGAAGGCGACCGCTCCAGAGATTACCGACCGAGCTGGGGGTTCTGACCGGCAATCTCATTTTGACCCCTGTCTTGGCCTGTATTTTGTTTGTTGATGCGTTGACGCTTCTCCACACAAACCCCAAAAACTATCTGTGCCCCCGCTGGATCGTAAAGCGACAGCAAAAACGAGGCAACAAACCAGTTACTGCCGAAAGTTGTTTTTTTTGCGGCCTGTGTGGTTGTCTTTGTCGTTTTTCTTCTGCGACCGGACATCCCCTTCTGGAGACACCGATCTATACTATGAACCGCTAGCTGATGCTGGAGCTTTCGGGAGCCTCTGCGAGTGGGTGGCCACGTTTTCTTTGGTGGACGCACCCAAAAGGAAATAAAGAAATAACCCGAAAAGAGGTCGAGGCACCCGCTCCACACCAGCATCTTGGGGCTGGGGGTTCACAGTTCACACAGGTGAGGATCAGTCCTCTGTGAGGCGCTTATCCTGAAGACGTTCCAGTTCCCCGGTCGGTCTCCAGAAACTCGGGCCGCGTCTGGCGCTGTATCGCCTCGGCGGGGCTGTCGTCCCTTACAGTCTTCTCTGTACGAGGTCATCCACAGGCTGCACACCTGCCCCGCGGCTGTGTGGCAGTCTTCGCGGAGTGCAATGCGAAGGTCTGGCCTGACGCTGTTTTGTTGGAACGCAGACACCACCCTTTGTGTACACCACTCCCCGGTCTGATGAAGTGGTGTGAGTGGGGCCGCACTAACAAAAGGATCATCACACCCTGGGCCTGATGAAGGGTGGGGTTCGCGTAGCACGTTTGGAGGCTTGCTGTGGTGGGCGACGTTCTACTCACACGAGTGTGCGGGAAAAGTATTTTTGAGCGTCTTTCATGGTTGGCTGGTCCGTGCCAAATATCTGACAGGCGCTTCCTACGGGGGGCTGAGCACTTGATGCAGAGAGGGAGGGGAGAGAGAGAAATGCAGCACTTCCGCAGGAACAGCACAGGCATGCCCCATCGGGGGGGGGGGGGGTGTGGGGCCACTCACCCTGTCCAACAAAGGAGATTGCCCTACAGTAGGCCAAAATGGTCATGATTACGGACAATAGAGGTGGTGGTGGAGTGATGGGGAACAACAATCAGGACAACCCTCTCTCCGCTCCTCACAACACAAAGAGGAGCGCGAGAGGGAGGGGGGGGGGGAGGGGGGAGAGAGAGGGAGACATGCTGCACAGTGTGCATGTCCCCCGTCAGGGGTCTGCGTCATGCAGGCATCGCAGATGGTCATGCTGCACTGCGGGTTTCCCCTGCCTGTCCTCCAGATCTGTAGGTATAAAAGGTTCCCCAAACATTGGGGATTGCTTCTTCCGGTGGGTCTTCGCTGTCGGCAAACCTTCGGCACTTACCTCCTGTATTAGAGGACCGGCGCCAATTGTCTTCTCAAAGTATGTTGGGACCGATTCCCAACAACCTGACGTCCGAGTCGAGACGACCAGCAGAATGGGGTTGAACCCCGCGGGGTTCTGGACGAAGTTCATCCTGAACCTCGGCGGGAACAGCCTCACACGAAAGCCGGAGGCTGCGAAGTGTGTTGAGATGCAATCTTGGCATCTGCATTCCAAGAAACAAAACAAACTTGATTGATGGAGGGAGGGAGGATGGATACTGACGAGGGACGGAGGGAGGGGATGATGCGGGTGAACGTTTCAACCGCACACACCACCCTCCTGAAGAAATCACAAACGAGGGGGGCACACTGGAGCTGGGAGCAGCAGAAATACACAGCAGGAACACAATGACAGAGCACAGGGTTGTTCGAGTTGGTGAGACACGAACCTTGGGGCCTCAGAGGGATCTCTAAGGCCTGAAGTGTGATTTGAAATATTGGTATGAAGGATGATTGTGCAGTGTCATATACTGAAGCTCCCCCAAAGAAGGGACACGAGGCTGGGGTGGGGGGGTCCCCAGCCCGGAGGGAACAGTCGCTCCTCTTCACTTGAGGTGGGGTCAGAAAACATTTTTGCTGCCAACGAAACGTAACATAGCATAACATAACATCACGCATGAGGGGATTTCCCAACCCGGCGTTACTTCTGGGTCTTCACTGTTGGCAACCCTTCGGAACAGTCCGGCACTTACCTCCTGTAATAGAGGACAGTGCAGAAGAGTGTGTCTGGATGATCTGATAGCATCGAATAGTACAGAATGCACCACACGATTGACGATCGGCAGAAAACAGTTGTTGCAGAGAAGTCCACATATCCCCTGGCAGGAACACAAGCAAGCTGGCATCAGCTTTGCGACCACCGAGGACCAACAGGGGTGCGTGTCCCGTCACTGCCTTCTCATCGGGGAAGGATTTCTCATCCCGGCTGCGGTTCGTTGAATGATGTGCGTTTCTGCTGCCGTGCTGAGTGTGCGGAGAGGTAGGAGGTCAAGCTTTGGTGGTTCACCACACCGCCAAGTCTTGTCGGGAGGGTGTAATACGCTGGGGACCAAACGGCACCTCCGTCTCGTGTCTCGGGACACGCTTTTTTTTTTTCCCCCATTTTTTTTGTGTGCTGCCCGGGGCCGTTTCGCTGCCTGGTGCCGGCTGGCTAGACCCTTACGGGCCGTGCCCCGGGTGAGGCTGGGTGCCTCGTGATGCCTCTCTCTCACCTTGCCTTGGGAGCGTTGTTGTCCGTTTCCGATGTCGGGGATTCGCGTCAGGCCAAACAGCCACTGCGAGGACATCTCCCCTAAAGAAGAACAAAGAAATGGGCGGGGGGATCAGGGGGTGGCGTGCCCTGAGGGCCAGAAGGCGCCCCTGGCACGCCTACCACCGACGGTGGGGGCTTTCGCCGCTGCGGCAGCTGGTAAGCTAGCCGTGGTGGGGTTAGTCACGCACGAACTTACATTATGTTTCGGTGTAACGTTCTAACGTGTAACTATGTTCGACGCCCTGGCGCTGCTGTCGTAGTGCAACATTCATCGTGTAACGCTTGTGCTGGTCGCCCCTGTGCTGATGTAGTTCTCTGCTGCCCCCTCAAGCAGACCCGCGTCCCAGAGGTAGTGCAGCACTTGCACTGGCCTATCGTGCAAGAGGGTGTCGATCCCACTTGACCCCAGGGCTGCTCGGTGCTGTGTGCCAAGCTCGCAGTCCCGAAGTAGGTGGTGGATGGTGCATGGTACTCCGCAGGTATCACACTGTGGGCTGCCATCTTCGGTGAAGTCGTATACTAGGGGGTGCCGCTGCACTCGCAGTTGCCGGATGGTTGTAGCACCCTTCCGCGTTACGCCTGGGATCCTCAGCGTTGGCCTGCGAGGAAACCCCGTCCCCCTGACGTAGACTTCTGTATACTGCCTCGCCGTCGCGGTGTGGCGGTGCTGCCGCTTGATAGTCGCCTTCGCTGTCGCGTACGGCAGGGGCGTGCTGCAAGGTAGCATCCGAGCTTGCTGTGCCTCCGCATCGGCCTGCTCATTGCCGCGGATGCCGACGTGTGATGGCACGTACTGCATGACGATGTTGATGTTGCGGCCCGCCAGTTGGGCCAGGTTGCTCCACACACCATGCTCGTGGTCTTCGCGCGTTGTGCGGGGTCCGCTGGTTAACTTCTCCAGGAGGGAGCGCGAGTCCGTCAGGATCGCACACGTGTCGTCAGCGTATGCGCAGTGCAACAGTTCCTGGAGGGCGCCCCGTACCGCAATCACCTCAGCCTGGTAGCTCGAAGAGAGGCGGCCTGCATCGAACCGCTTGGTGCTGCAGGGGGTGGCGTAGTCGGGGTGTTTGTAGAAGACCGCCGCACCAGTGCCTCGCCTGCCGGTGTCCACTGAGCCGTCGGTGTAGACGTGCCACTGGCATGCGGGTAGAGCACTTACCGCTCGTAGTCCCAGCTCCTTGAGGGCGGTGGTAGAGTGATTCCTGCGGGGCCCCTGGAGCCCTGGGAGGGAGGCTCTGATGTCCAGTCTCTGCAGGACCGTTCCCCATCGCCAGGGGTCGACCGCTGGTCAGCGATGCAGTCGAGCCCTGTCCTCATCTTTGGTTGGGTGTAGGCCGCACTCCTGTACCAGTTTGCGGGTCTGCGACAGCCAGCTCCCCTGGAACTTGCCCGTGAGGTGACAGGCGGTGTGCCCTGGCGTGTTGGGCAGTCTTCTGTAGCGCTCGTGGGATGTAGCTGCCTCGACCTTGATGAGGTTGTGGATCGGCTCAAGGTGGGCCTCCCACATGAGGTCGAAGACGCTTCCTCGGCAGCTGGTGCATGTGGACTGGCACCCCCGCTGCTGACCGCAGCAGGCAGAAGCGGGCACACCGCTGCAGCATGGGTGTCTGTGCTGGCCTCCTGGATCGTGTCGTGGTTGTGGTCGCTGAGGGTGTAGCTGTGGTTGAGGTCGTGCTCGTGCTGGTCCTCAGGCACAGACACAGGCAGCTGCTTCATATCTGCAGGGTCCACAAGCCCGACAAGCACGTCTGTGAAGCAGAGCCAGTGCGCTGCAAAACGCAACGCACCGTGCTTCCCTGTGTCCTCACACCACTCCGCGTAGCGTGCAGAGATGAACATCGCCGTGTACACGACGAACTGCGCCACCATCCCCCACGTCACGATCTCGGACAGCACGTCTGCAGCAGCCTCTGCTGCGTCCTCCCCCGTCTCCGTGTGTGCGATGGACAGTGCCACCACCAGCAGCTCCCCGCCCAGAAGCAGGGCGTTCCCCACATTCTCGAACAGCGTGAGGAAGGGGCGGCTATACACCACCTTCGCAAGCAGCACCAGCACGACGGCACCCACCCCCGAGGCACGCCCCAAGCACGCCCCCTCGCTGTGTGCCTGTATGGTCTGCAACGCCCCGAGCACCACCGCCGACGCCAGCTCCCACAACAGGAAGTAGCGGGACTCCCACGTGTAGGCGTCGAACACGGCGAACCACACACCCATCCACGCCTGGTTGTCTGCCTCCGTCCTGCTCCCGTCGTTGGTGCGTGGAACCCACTCCTGCGTCCCGGTGAACATGCGCACCCACAGCGAGTGTGCACCCTCGACAGGGATGCAGCAGCAGCGCTGCGAGGCGACCGTCACCACCGCCACGACGAAGAGCCACAGCACCGCAAGCACCACCACCAGCAGCATCCCCACCCACCTGTGCTCCGACGCGTGCCACGCGATCATGAAGGCGGACGGGGCGATAGAGGCGTACAGGAAGGCGAAGGGGACTGCCAGCCACCCCACACGCGCACGCCCCAGGATGCGTGTGTCCTCCGTGCGTGTCGGGGGGCGCCCTGTGCACCGCCAGAAGTACCACCGCAGGGCTGCGTACACCGCCCCCACCACGGCGCACAGCGACACGCACGCCACAGCCACAAACACCACGGCACCCATGTGTGCGGCGTACGCACCGGCACCCACACGCTGCGTCAGCGGGTTCACCACGGGGCTGGTCTCGGGCACACCCTCGTCGCAGCGCCGCGACATCCCCACCGCAGAGTAGATGCTGACCATGGCGCCTGTCGACGTGGACCCCACCCCGCCAGCGAACCCAACAGCCGCCACTGTGGCTGCGGCAACCGTCCTCCTGACGCTGCTGGGTGCGAGGGGTGTCTCCGCATCTGCCACAGTCAGGTTCACCGTGGGTGCCGCAGGCACTCCAGTCTCCGGTGCAGGGGTGCGGGGTGATGCAGTTGGCGTGCGTGTCAGTGGTGCTGGCGTCTGTGGTGTTGGTGTTGCCGGTGAAGGTGTCGGGGGTGCAGGTGTCGGTGGCGAAGGCGTTGGAGGCGAAGGTGTCAGAGGGGCAGGCGTGGGAGGCAAAGGTGTTGGCGGGGAAGGTGTTGGAGGAGAGGGTGTGTCCGGCGCAGGTGTTGTTGGCACGTCGTTCCACAGGATGATACCCGCTTTGGTGCGGTACTCGCCAGTGATGATGAGGTTACTTTTGTGGAAGTATGACGCTGACATCAAGTTTTCCGTCGCAGTGTAAGTATGCAACAGGGCGCCGCTATCCACTGCGAAAACGGTCATCCGGGTACTCAACTCCACCATCACCACCTTGCTCCAGTCCTGAGAGAAGGACATATCAAACGAAGGCCCTATATCAAGCGTAATCTTCTTGTGGAGGGAGTCGTCGCTCAGTTTGAAGATGCTCACTGTCTTCTGCGAACCCAGAGCCGCGAAGTAGAGACCATCGGGGGACACCTCCAGGTCGTAGACATGGCCACCTAAACCAACTGTCAGGGTCTTGAGAACATCACCAGTCGTTGCATCCCACACAACCACCTTTCCAGCGGCCCCGCCGAAGAGCTTTCCCCCGTCAAGGCTGTACACCAAGCTAAAAACAGCGGTCGCAACGCTATCCCCAGTGAGAGGCAGCACCAAGGCACCAGTCTCAGCATCCCAGATAAAGCTCTTCTGGAAGCCGTGCCCAGAAGCAACACGTGTCCCGTCTGGTGAGTATGCAACAGACATGCAGGCCCCTTTGTCCGAATGTGACCACAGTTCCGTCCCCTTGCTCAAGCTGTAGACAGCAAGACCAGAGACCATTCCCACCGCCAATTCAGCCGCATCGGGAGAGAACACAACGGCAGATGAATCACTGTAGGGGGGCACTGTGACAGCAGCACCTGTTGCAACGTCGTATACGTGCAAAACACTACTGCTGCCCATTGCGACCGCAACCAACGCGTCGTCATGCGAAACTGCGATACGCGAGGCTTGACTCGGTCCCGTAGAAAACACCCCCTTGCACAGGGGACACGCACCACCGGGGCATGGAGAGAGAGCACCGAAGCAGAGCGACAGCAGTGCCGCTACGGCTGCCATGGCTGCGGTGTGTGCAGGTGTGTGTCCTATCTGTCGGGTGGTGGTGTCAGGGCTGTTGTGGTGCTCTCCTCCTCGCACAATGCGGCGGCACCACTTTGCTGTGCAGAGAGGCAGGACTCGTGTTCCTCTTCCTGCCGCCCTCTTGGGTTGCATGCCTTCTTGCGACACTCCGTCCCAGCAAAACAAAGTGTGGAAGACATGCACTGATGTGATACAGGCAGATGCCACACGACGCCTGAGTTCAAAGGGGTGCGGTGTTCTGAACGCTGTCTGCTGCACGACCAACACAGGGACGAGGGGTGCTGGGGCGGGAGAAGTTCCAAGCAGCATGACTCACACCACATTAGCAGCAGTACGATGTAACCTTGATAGGGGGTCTTCGCTACGGGGTGATCGTCAGTGCATTTTGGTGCATTTCCTGTTGAATTGGCTGAAAACTGACGAAGTTTGTCGAAGTTTGTCGACCAGCGAAGACCCCCATACACCTCCATGACAGCTAGCATTTCACATCGCCACCAACCGAACCAACACCGGGACGTGTCATCGGGGGGGGTCAGTTGCGGTCAATGCGATGAGAGGGGCAGGCAATGGGAGAACAGCAAATAGGGGGGTTGGTCTGTTTCATTGTGCAACAAACAAGAAGACGGCAGCCAGGGTGCACCATTGGTCACCATGGGACAAGAACAGCTGAGAGAGGTTCATCTGTTCTGTTGCACCCCCTGTTTGTTGCAAACACAGCAAACAGGGGGTGGGCCTGCGCCATGGGAAACCGTAGCAAGCGTAGTCGTCTTCTTCCTTATTCGATGCGTTGACGCTTCCACCACAGCAGGGAGGGACACACCCGCACCTCCTCACGATGATTGGCATTGATTTGTTGTCACGAAACATCTCTGGAACACAGAGGGTGAACCCCAACACCTCTCGCAAGGGGTGGGCATGCTACGGGAGGGGAAAAGGGTTGCAGAACTGACAAGCACTTCACGAGGCTGCAGACAGGTGCAGCAGCCTCGGGAGCAGTGTACAGGCTGGCGAGTTTGCAGGAGAGCGCAGCTTTGGGCGCACACTTCAGCAGAGGGATTGGGGAACATAGACAGAGGGGGCTGACCAGATGTGGCTTGAGTGAGAAGAAGTGACAAGAAGTGTCACTTCCCTCACTGACTGACGAGCTGTGACACGCTGACTGCGACGAGATCCCCAGAAAGGCGTCTTCGTCTGCATTGCCCACCTGATTTTTCAGCCGGACCCTTCTGCCTCCAGGAGACCATACAGGCCCATACCCGCCTGCACGGGAGATACGCACGTCTCCCAACTTATGCGGGCCAACACGGGTCTATTCCGGACATACAGCCCTAGACGCGCCTGCACTCCAACCCCCCCCCCAGGGTGGTGACTATTCTTTATTATATTTAAGCCCGGTTGCTCCAGGATCCAGGCGACCCAAAGGGGGGGGGGGTAAATTACCACGAATAGGACTGATGTAAAATTTACAAGATCCCACCGTGCGTGTTTAAGCCCCCCCCCGAGCGGATCAAGAGTTGGAGTGCAGCATCATGTAACACAATAGAAACACACACATTCGTTCGAAACACGCAGTCCAGGAAGTGGGAATGATAGACAAACAACGGGGTAGGGGGGAGGTTCGCCCTTTGCCACTGTGTGTCAACAGCAGCACTGTGCAGCCGGTGTTGTGAGGGTGTGCGGATTGTCCAGAGAATCACAGCCCAGCACATCAGAAGGAGGCCCATGCATGTCCACATGGGTGCTGCACCGACAAGGGCACAGGTCAGTCAGGTGTGTCGTGTGGCACACAGCAGTAGGGTTGCTGTGTGACCCCGAGAGGGCATTCAGCGAGGTAGGGGAGGCTGCTGGAACTGGACCCACGTGCCTGCATCAGCTCATACCTCAACAGGCTCGCCGTTACGGAGCTCGCCGTGGAGCTCCTGTGGGTTCAGTTCGTGCTGGTCCTGCGTGTCTGGAGCGCGTCGCACACACCACACCAGCAGGGCGGCCAACACAACTACAGCAAGGACTGAGCCCACCACGATGCCTGCGATAGCACCTGCACTCAGGTCATCATCCGCATGCGTCGGGGCAGGAGTTGCAGTGGTTGGTGCCACGTCATCCCACAAGAAGAGACCACCACCGCTGCGGCTGTACCCTCCCGTGATAATGGTGTCGTTGGTGTGGAAGTAGGAAGCCCCATACGCCACTTGTGATACCGTGGAGTGGGACTGCAGCAGCTCGCCGGTCTGCACGGAGTACACCTCCATGGCTAAGGATCCCACCAGCACCACCTTGCTCCAGTCCTGAGAGAAGGACATGGAGGAGATCTCGAATGTGACGCTCAGCGAAATCCTCTGATGGATGGAGTAGTCGCTCAGTTTGTAGATATCCACAGTGCCGTCTGTTGTCATAGTCGCGAAGTAAAGACCATCCGGTGACACGGGGGTGGCGCGCACAACATCTTTATGCTGCTCTTGTGCATCTGCCAGCATCTTGAGAATAGCACCAGTCGTTGCATCCCACACAACGACTCTCCCGACATAGTCTTCTACACTGATGAGTCTTCCCCCGTCACTGGTGTAGGTCAACTGATCCCACTCCTCCGTGCGACCCACCCCGTCCCACTCCTTCGTGGCCCCAGGGAGGGTCACCTCCAAGGCACCAGTCAGAGCATTCCAGATGTGGATGTTGCCATCGTCACTGGAAGCAACACGTGTCCCATCGGGTGAGTACGCAACAGTTTTGCAAAGCCCTGTCATCTTGACAAACCACAGTTCCCTCCCGCTGCTCAAGCTGACGACAGCAACACCGCCATCCCCCAGTGCCACCGCCACATTCCTCGCATCGGGTGAGAACACAACATCGTACACATGGTATGGGCTGTGGACGAGCAGGACAGCACCTGTCGTCACGTTGTAGACGTGCAAACCACGACCCCTCGCTGCGACCGCAACCAAAGTGTCGTCATGCGAAACCTCGATGCGACGCAGATTCATTGGGACCCTCGCAAGGATATTGGTGCACAGCGGGCCCACATCACTGGGGCATGGTGCGAGTGGCGCATCAGGCGTTGCAGGTGCAGGTGTTGGAGGTGCGGTTGGCCCCACGTCGTCCCACAAGACTAGAGAGAGGAGGCTCGCATTCCTTGTCTTGCGTGATCCCGTGATGATGGTGTCGCTGGTGTGGAAGTACGAAGCCGCATGTGTCCCGAAAAAAATACGTGCGGGCATGGCGTGGGACTGCAGCAGCTTGCCGGTCTCCACGGAGTACACATCCATGTCGTAGTCACCCACCAGCACCAGTTTGCTCCCGTCCTGAGAGAAAGACATGTCGTAGGTGCCCCCCCCGTTGCGAATCGCTTTGTAGATGGAGTAGTCGCTCAGGTTGTAGATAATCACCGCGTCCGCTCCCCACAGACTCGCGAAGTGGAGACCATCTGGTGATACCTGGATGGAGAAGGCATCGTATGTGAGACCTGCCAGCGTCTTGAGAACAGCACCAGTCGTTGCATCCCACACAACGACGGGTTGTGTGGGATGATACGACCCACTGATGAGTCTTCCACCGTTGATGGTGAAAGCCATTTCTACGACCCCCACTCCATCCCCAGTGTAACCCCCAGGGAGGGACATCACCAAGGCACCAGTCGCAGCGTCCCAGATGGAGATGTTGCCGTCCTTGTGCCCAGAAGCAAGGCGTGTCCCGTCTGGTGAGTATGCAACAGAAAAGCAGCCCACATTCGATGTGGCAGACCACAGTTCCGTCCCGTTGGTCGAGACAACGGCAACCCCTGTGAAGCCCAGTGCCACCGCCACCTTGCTCCCGTCAGGAGAAAAGGCAGTTTGCCACACTGCTTCGGTGTCGTTGGAGGGCACTGTGAGGGCAGCACCTGTGCTCATGTTGTAAACATGCAAGCCGTCGTCCGAAGCGACCGCAGCCAACGTGTCGTCATGCGAAACTGCGATGTTCTTGGGATACCCCAGCCCGCCCGCAAGCTCTCCGATGCACAGCGGACCTGCATTATTGGGGCATGGAGAGAGAGCACCGAAGCAGAGCGACAGCAGTGCCGCTACGGCTGCCATGGCTGCGGTGTGTGCAGGTGTGTGTCCTATCTGTCGGGTGGTGGTGTCAGGGCTGTTGTGGTGCTCTCCTCCTCGCACAATGCGGCGGCACCACTTTGCTGTGCAGAGAGGCAGGACTCGTGTTCCTCTTCCTGCCGCCCTCTTGGGTTGCATGCCTTCTTGCGACACTCCGTCCCAGCAAAACAAAGTGTGGAAGACATGCACTGATGTGATACAGGCAGATGCCACACGACGCCTGAGTTCAAAGGGGTGCGGTGTTCTGAACGCTGTCTGCTGCACGACCAACACAGGGACGAGGGGTGCTGGGGCGGGAGAAGTTCCAAGCAGCATGACTCACACCACATTAGCAGCAGTACGATGTAACCTTGATACACCTCCATGACAGCTAGCATTTCACAGCATTTCACAGAGGGGTTGGTCGGTTTCATTGTGCAACAAACAAGAAGGCGGCAGACAGGGTGCACCATTGGTCACCATGGGACAAGAACAGCTGAGAGAGGTTCGTCTGTTCTGTTGCACCCCCTGTTTGTTGCAAACACAGCAAAAAGGGGGTGGGCCTGCGCCATGGGAAACCGTAACAAGCGTAGTCGTCGTCTTCCTTATTCGATGCGTTGACGCTTCCACCACAGCAGGGAGGGGCACACCCGCACCTCCTCACGATGATTGGCATTGATTTGTTGTCACGAAACATCTCTCGTAGAGGAGCAGAGCAAAGGCTGGCCAGTTTGCAGGAGAGCGCAGCACACTTATTCATGGTTTGAAGATACCGTCACCCAAGTAATGTTGGTGGGGTAATAACCCACCAACTTCTTCCAGAACCCCCAAATCCACCAAATTAGTACCCCACCAATTTATTACCCCAACGCGCATCGCTGACTACCGTTTTCGTGGCGAACGCCTAAGGGGCCCGGCTGATTGGCTACGTTTTCCAGAAAATGCATCCGGCGTACGCGTGGGCGTGCGGCGCCTGCATACGGCAGTCTATGTAGCACAAGAGACGGCCATGTCCGCACACCAAATCGGTCATCGACCTCAGCAGCCTTCGAGCCTTCGAGTAGGTAATCGTACCTTTTGCACTTGTGTGCGAAGGAACCGTCTGTGAAAGGCAAGAGCAAAGGCCAGGGCTCAGCCTACTGGGTGGCCTAATGTGTGCTGAGAGACCTGGGATACCAGCCGTACGCAATTTCTGCGTACGCGTACGCAGCGCGGTTTCAGAAAGTGCGGACGGCGTACGCACATGCGTACGCGCAGTCGGGGTGGGTGGGCAGGGGGCTCCATACCCCCAGGTGCCAGAAAAAATTGCCAAGTACAACGCGCCCTGGGGTACTAATGTTGGTGGGGTAATAACCCACCAACTTTTTTCAGAGCCCCAAATCCACCAAATTAGTACCCCACCAATATTTTACCCCACCAACATAACTTGAGTGACGGGTATATGCGCGCACTTCAGCAGAGGGATTGGGGAACATCGGCAGCGGGGGCCTCGCGACCAGACGTGGGGAAGTGACCAACAGCCCCACTTCCTATCACTGACAGACGAGCTGTTGCTTCCCCCTTGCAAAATAGGTCCCATTCCCCACAAGGTTCGTCTGTCGAAGATTCATTGACAGTTAGAGAAGGCGGACAGCCCTCTTTGTCTACTGATAAAATCTGTCACAAAAAACATTTGGAACCATTTGGTGACGTTCAGAGCAAAAATCGGCACTTCTGTGACCTCACCAGACACATGTCGGAAATCTCCGACACGGTCCCGGCACCACACCCCTCCGGTACTCCAGAACTGTGTATGACAGCGGGGGAATCTCGTACAGACGAGGAAAGTATTCGGGGAATCTCATCGAGATGGCCGCATCTGGTTATCAGGAGCGGAGGGCCGAATCGCCAGTGATGCTCCCCACCTTGACGAGATACCTCCAGTCGTTAGTGCATCTCAACGAGAAGCCCCCGAAAGTATCCACACACCGATGAGATCATCCGCGGATGCTGCCCGCATATCTACGTGACTCCCCCGATGTGTTCCCCACACCGACGAGATTCCCCCGCTGTTCCACATCTCTACGAGATTCCGGGAATCTCGACGGTGTGGGGAAACTATGCTGGGAATCTCCACGGTGCGGGGAAACTAACCTGGGAATCTCCACGGTGCGGGGAAACTATCCTGGGAATCTCCACGATGCGGGGAAAGTATTCTGGGAATCTCCACGGTGCGGGGAAACTCTGCTGGGAATCTCAACGGTGTGGGGAACAGCATGCCTTACGGAGAACTCGTCCATGTGGTTTCCTTTTGTCTGGGATTCTCTGCGTCCTTCCCTTCATTTCCGCAACACATCCGGTGAATCTCGTCACTTGGGGACCTCCTGGGGAAATCTTCCCTGAAGACGGTCTCTGTGTGACCGTCTTCAGTCATCCAATGCCACCTAGACACACAGGAAGCGGTTCTGTGTGTGTTTTTGACACCTGGAACACCGTCTTCACCCCACAGACTTCGATTTCGTGGGTCTGGGGTCCTGGGTCCCCATTTCTGGGACCTGGAAGGGGCCCACCTGCCTTTTTTTCGATAACTACAGGGGGCCCTCGCTACCAAGTGTGACTGAGTGAGAAAAAGTGCGAAGTCAGCCATGTTTGGCTGAAAACTGACGACTCGTGACTCACAGTGACTCGTAGCGAGGGCCCCCACACTCTCGAAATTGGTAGTCCCGCCAGCTTTGCCACAAAACGTGTTTTTACGATTTTAAAAGCAAACGGCGAGCATTTAAGTCGTGAAGAGAGTTGAAGACGGTCCTCTAGGACCCCAAAATGACCATATGGGGGGTTGGTACCGGCCGGACAAGGTGTTTGTTGAAAAAGTGGTTTTTGTGCTAGAAATTTTCTCTGTCCGCCTCCCCTGATTGGCAGAAACATTTCCGAGCCCGCCTTTCCCTTTCGCCCCCGCCACATGAGGCGGAGACGTCAGACTTCCTGTGGAAGGTCCCGCGCTCTTTCAACGCGCGGCCGAGGTATCATCTTCCGAGCTTCTTTCGGTGGAGCCTCCGACCTTCAGTGTTCACGTGCCTTCCCTATTTCTAAACAAACAGAAGTGAAGGGTGGCCTTCGCTCTGTGCCACTGTGTGTCAAACAGTGTCACTTTGCAGCCAGTGTTGTGAGGCGGTTCACCATTTCTCACTTCTCTGCATTTCTGAGCGAAGGCCCAAGAGAAAAGTTCCAAAAGTGAATAATCGTGCTCCCACGAGTATTCCCCCCTGTGATTTTTTGTCTTTTTTTTTGGGGGTCCTCGCTAGCAGTCACAGCTCGTCAGTCAGTGAGATGAAGTGGGCCATGGCTCACTTTTTCTCGCTCAGCCACAACTGGAGCGAGGGCCCCCTTTGGACCCCTCAAATATATCCGCCCGTTCGCCAATTAAAAGTGGAGTGCACGATAATTTGCCCCCCAGTAAGGAAATAGAAACACACTCATTCCATTCATTCGTTCGAAGCACGCACATGTCAGTCCAGGAAGTGGGAATGATAGACAAACAACGGGGTAGGGGGGAGGTTCGCCCTGTGCCACTGTGTGTCAACAGCAGCACTGTGCAGCCGGTGTTGTGAGGGGTCCTTACTTTGGCCCACCTTCCTGCGGATCTACGCGAAGGCCCCAACAACAGCAAGGGCTGTGCAGCGTCACAGGCGACGCGGGGAAGAGGGAGGGTGTGGGGATTGGGCAGCATCACAGCCCAGCACATCAGAAGGAGGCACCATGCATGCCACATGGGTGCTGCACCGACAAGGGCACAGGCCAGTCAGGTGTGTCGTGTGTCACACAGCAGCAGGGTTGCTGTGTGACCCCGAGAGGGCATTCAGCGAGGTAGGGGAGGCTGCTGGAACTGGACCCACGTGCCTGCGTCAGCTCATGCCTCAACGACAGGCTCGTTGTGACGGGGCTCGGTGTGTTGCTCCTGCGGGTTCGGTTCGTGCTTGTCCTGCGTGTCTGGAGCGCGTCGCACACACCACGCCAGCAGGGCGGCCAACACAACGACAGCAGAGACAGAGCCCACCACGATGCTTGCGATAGCACCTGCACTCAGGTCATCATCCGCATGCGTGCATGTGTGGTAGTCCTTCCCGTCGCGTGTCTCAACGCTCAGGGGAAACCCGTCGTGGCAGGTGAGCACCAGACAGCGCCCGTCGTACGTCTGCACCGTGCTGCGCGCATACAGCGTGCACACTGCGATTGTGTTCCACCCACTCGTCTGTGCGGTTTGAACAAACGGGTCGAGCTGCGAGGCATGCATGACGTTTGTAAGGTCGGAGTGTGCCACAGCAGCTGCACCGAGAGCGTCGACAAGTGCATCGGACGTTGCGGAGACCGTCGCGGCAGGCACCACCCCAGACAGTGCGACGGACAGGGTGCCGCAGGAGGCACCGACAGTCACATTCTGTACCCCACGTGCAGTGGCCTCAGCACGCAGGGTGTCCAGCAGGGCCTGCAAGCCGGTACGATTGCACGGCACCTGCAGCGTAATGACGACGCTCATGTGCACGTCAGTTGGTGCAGGGGCGGCAACAGGGATCTCGCAGAGGGCGCCTGAGTGGGTCCCGCAGGCACAGTGCTGAGATGACGTGCAGTTGGCAGTCCCGTCACCGAACACACGGCACGTCATGTTCGAAGTGCAGACACGGGGTGCGACGTCGTCCCACAAGAGGAGACTGACATGGCTGAAGCCCCATCCCTCTGTCCCCGTGATGATGGTATTGTTGGTGTGGAAGTACGAAGCCCTGTATGTCGTTCCTGATGGCAGGGTGTGGGACTGCAGCAGCTTGCCGGTCTCCACGGAGTACACCTCCATGTCACCGTATCCCACCAACACCACCTTGCTCCAGTCATGAGAGAAGGACATGTCGCGATAAAAAATTCTTGTGCTGCTCAGCGAAATCCTCTGATGGATGGAGTAGTCGCTCAGTTTGTAGATGTCCACAGTGCCGCCTGTTGCCATAGCGAAGTAGAGACCATCTGGTGACACGGGGGTGGCGGGCACAACCCATGTCCCCTCAGCAGCTGCCAGCGTCTTGAGAATAGCCCCAGTCGTTGCATCCCACACAACGACTCTCCAGACATAGTTTTTTACACTGATGAGTCTTCCCCCGTCAATGGTGTAGGTCAACTGATCCCACTCCTCCGTGTGACCCACCTGCTCCCATTCCTCCGGGTGACCCCCAGTGAGGGTCAACTCCAAGGCGCCAGTCTGAGCATTCCAGATGTAGATCTTGACATTGTCACCGGAAGCAACACGTGTCCCATCGGGTGAGTATGCAACAGTATTGCAACGCCCTGTCATCTTGCCAAACCACAGTTCCGTCCCGCTGCTCAAGCTGACGACAGCAACACCGCCATTCCACAGTGCCACCGCCACGTTCCTCGCATCGGGTGAGAACGCAACATCGCTCACATGGTATGGGCTGTGGACGGGCAGGATTGCACCTGTCGTCACGTTGTAGACGTGCAAACGACTATCCGCTGCGACCGCAACCAAAGTGTCGTCATGCGAAACTGCGATGCGACGGAGATACCCTGGGCCGCTTGCAAGCATCTTGGTGCACTGCGGACCCGCACTACTGGGGCAGGGTGCGAGTGGCGCATCAGGCGTTGCGGGTGCAGGTGTTGGAGGTGGGGTTGGTGCCACGTCGTTCCACAAGAGGAGGCTCGCATTCCATCTGCTGTAATCTCCCGTGATGATGGTGTCGCTGGTGTGGAAGTACGAAGCCGCATATATCTCTGATGGCATGGCGTGGGACTGCAGCAGCTTGCCGGTCTCCACGGAGTACACCTCCATGGCGAAGGATCCCACCAGCACCACCTTGCTCCAGTCCTGAGAGAAGGACATGTCGTAGGTGCCCCTCCCGTTGCGAATCGGCTTGTGGATGGAGTAGTCGCTCAGTTTGTAGATGATCACCCCGTCCGCTGACCCCGTTTCCAGACTCGCGAAGTAGAGACCATCTGGTGACACCTGGATGGAGAGGGCATCGGATACGTGATCTGCCAGCCTCTTGACAAGAGCACCAGTCGTTGCATCCCATACAACGACTTTCTGATCAGACGACCCACTGATGATTCTCCCCCCGTCAATGGTGAAAGCCAAGCTCTGAATTCGATCACCGTGACCCCCAGTGAGGGTCAACACCAAGGCACCAGTCTCAGCATCCCAGACGGTGATGTTGCCGGACCAGTGCCCAGAAGCAACACGTGTCCCGTCTGGTGAGTATGCAACAGAAAGGCAGCCCACATTCGATGTGGCAGACCACAGTTCCGTCCCGTTGGTCGAGACAACGGCAACCCCTGTGGAGCCCAGTGCCACCGCCACCTTGCTCCCGTCAGGAGAAAAGGCAGTTTGCTTCACTGCTTCGGTGTAGTTGGAGGGGCACTGTGAGGGCAGCACCTGTGCTCATGTTGTACACATGGAAGCCGCCGCCCGATGAGACCGCAGCCAACGTGTCGTCATGCGAAACTGCGATAAGTCGGGGAAACTCAAGCCCGCTCGCAAGCTCTCCGATGCACTGCGAACCCACACCACTGGGGCATGGAGAGAGAGCACCGGAGCAGAGCGACAGCAGTGCCGCTACGGCTGCCATGGCTGCGGTGTGTGCAGGTGTGTCGGGTGGGGAGTCTTTGGTCGGACATAAGACACAAAACATCAATATCAAAAACGCGTCTCGTGGGAGATGGGGGTAACTCAGCCACCGCTTTTCCGTTGCATTAGGCACCGTTCAGTGCAAAAGCTGACGTACGGAGGGGCGAAGGCAGGGAGCAAAACACCACTCGTTGGCCTGATGAAGGGTGGTGTTTGTTCCGTTCGCCCCCCTTCCAACCTTGCAAGAAAACTGTTGCTGCAAGTGGTAGAAATCGTACTCCTTTCGCTTTATTATAGACACCCTGTCCAGCAACTGTGGGAGAACAGTTCCGGACTACTTTTTGTTGAGCGCACACTTGCTGCCTCAAGGCTGTGTAGAGGCCCTGTGAAGTGGCATGAGGTGCTAATCCAAAGCTTCAGTCGTACGATTTCCTTCGTTACTTCGCGACTTCGCTACGCTTCGTCGCTCGTAACTACCCCCGACTCCCTAGTCGCACCGAAGGTGCTTAAACAAGTTTACTGAATGTGGTGTCAGGGCTGTTGTGGTACCACAGCAGGGAGGGGCACACCCGCACCTCCTCACGATGATTGGCATTGATTTGTTGTCACGAAACATCTCTGGAACACAGAGGGTGAACCCCAACACCTCTCACAGGAACACTTTTGGCTGTTGCCACGCAAGGGGTGGGCGTGCTACGGGAGGGGAAAAGGGTTGCAGAACTGACAAGCACTTCACGAGGCTGTATACAGGTGCAGCAGCCTACGGAGCAGGGCACAGGTTGGCCAGTTTGCAGGAGAGCGCAGCACACTTAGTCATGGTTTGAAGAAACATGCGTACACTTCAGCAGAGGGATTGGGGAACATAGACAGAGGGGGCTGACCAGATGTGGCTTGAGTGAGAAGAAGTGACAAGAAGTGTCACTTCCTATCACTGACTGACGAGCTGTGACGCGCTGACTGGGAACGAGATCCCCAGAAAGGCGTGTTCGTCTGCATTGCCCACCTGATTTTTCAGCCGGACCCTTCTGCCTCCAGGAGACCATACAGGCCCAGACCCGCCTGCACGGGAGATACGCACCACGAGAGATATCTCCCAACTGAAACGGGCCAATACGGGCCTACACCGGCAAAACGACCCCGTACGCGCCTGTCCGGCCCTAGACGCACGTGTATCCCTACCTCCCCGCAGGGTGGTGACAATTCTTCACGGCGGACTCCCGCACGTCGGGGTAGACCCTTTTGGGATCTCGGAAAAGCGGGGGTCTGACGAGGGTCCGACCCCCGATATCGGGGGTCGCATGGGCACCGAAAATAGGCAGCGCAGACCCCCGATATCGGGGGTACCCCCGCTCCAGGGGGTGGGGGCCCAACGTGTTATTCATGTGTGGTGGGGGTGTCCGGTTGCTCCGGCCAGGATCCAAATGAAATGGTGGCAGCCCCCACCAACGCGTTGGCCAGAGCTTGCAGACACCACCAGAACACACCAAGAGATACACAGAAGCCCAAAATGTCTGCACCTGCCGCTGATTCCGCCCTGCGCCCGTGTACGTCGTTAAGGACACTCTGTTGGAACGGGATGTCCTCCCTTGTTAGAGGGTGCATATTATGCCGCCCACCGTGACCCATCTGACACCACTTGGAGGGCCCCCCATCACCATTACCCCCTCTGGGGGCCTCCCAGGTGCATGCCACATGGTTTGGGGGACATTTGCAGGGTCTTGCTGGAGCCCAGGTCATCTTGACAGCGGAAAAAACAGGTGACCGGTGGTGTCAGGGGTTTGTCAGGGGTGTGAAAAAGGATTGCCGGGTCAGTGACTCATGGTGAAACCGACCCCTGATATTTCGTGCCCTGTTCGTGGCCAAAAAGCCTTTTGGGCCCCGTTTTTTTCGGCCCCTTTTTACCCGTTCCAGGAGCTCGTTGCCACACAGTGGCACAGAACACACTCCAGAACACTCAATGCCGGGTTGGATATGGACAACTACTCTCTAGATTAGCTTGAACTTGCCCGTCGGTGGACCACCAGGAGGCAGTACTCTTGAGGGCGCTTCCCTCCTTCCATTGCAACGTCACGTGCCCCATGCGGCGCTCGTCGCTCGCGCCTCTAGCTCGCGCCGCTAGCTCCTTCCCCGTTCTTTTGACTACCGTATACGTAAATATTATGGAACGTAAATATTTTGGAACGCTGGTGGGTTGGCGTTCCAGATTTTTTTCGTTCCATAATATTTACAGGGCTTTCTGCGACTCGGGGACTTGGACCAGGTGATCGGACGGCATACAGAGTCCCTGACGGGACCTACTCGTGCACTTTTCGCGCGATTCCTGACGCAAGCCGTCCTCACCACCGAGTCCCCAACTGGCCCTGTAAATATTATGGAACGGACCGGCCAAAAATGGGCCCGTTCCATAATATTTACGTACCTACCCCCCCCCTTGTAATTGTCCGCCCCCCCAAACCCCTTGTAATTATCCGCCTCGGGGCCTCCTCGGGGGGCGGACAATTACAAGGGTTATACTGGGTACTAAGGCCTGCAGTGCGAGTGGTTGGCCTGCGTGACAAGGGTCTCTTAATCACCCCTCGCTACTCCCCTATCACCCCCTGGGGGGTGGTAGGGGTGAGTAGCGAGAACCCTGGCCACACAGAGCGCACAAACACTATGGAATGTGCCTCTGTTGTGTTGTGTGCACGCTGCAGCCAGTGGCACAGGCTAATCCCTTGTAATTGTCCGCCTGACCTTGTAATTGTCCGTTTCGGCCAAAAATGCCAAAATAGGGCGGACAATTACAAGGGGGTGGGTAGGTATACGGTATTTGGAATCTGTGCGGATCGTAGTGGGGTCATTTCTGTGGTCGAGCTGTCAAGCTTCGTCCGTGAAACGTGGGTCTGGTTCAGGGGCTGGACATAGGATGTGACTGAGAGGCAACGATACCAGCCCACCCAGCACCCCCTCCTTGGGTGTTCCAAAAACCCGTTATTTGGAACGTTTGGGATCTGTGCGGATCGCAGTGGGATCGTTTTGGCCATGGGGTGTCCATTTTCACCTCTTACTGGGAACACCAATTGGGTGAAAACACCCCTCCCTCATACCCCCCTGCCCCCCGAGTACTCGGGGGGTAGAGGGCACAAACTGTGATTTTTCGGCAAACAAACCCGTTTCTTGGCACTATTCAGGTGATTCAGAGTGGTTTCTGACTGGGATTCGACGATTTTCGGCATTTTTTTCGGCCATTCTGAGCTAACTACTGGTCCCGCCCCAGTACAAAATTCTTGAGTCTCTGATTTGTGTCGGAGGATAGGAAAAGGAAAAGGGGTGAGGTAAACATTCTGAGATCTCAGAGAGAGTGGTTGTACTTGTTGATCGCTTCCACTATCTCGATCACACCCCTTCATGCCAGTTCGTTCACCAAAACACCGGGATTTTTTTTTTGAACACACACACCCAACCTTGGGCTTTTGCAAGAAAAGACGGCGAAGGACGTCTGACTTGGTGTGAAGCCTCAACGAAAAAACTCTTGGTGACGAAATACACAAGTCTCCTGGCTGATGAAGGTGTGGTGGTGTGATGAGTGTAGAGCACGGAACGCCTCCTCAAAACCGATCCTGAAAAATTTCCTATAACATCTTGCAATGTCTTCGAAAAATTCTTGAGTCTCTGATTTGTGTCGGAGGATAGGAAAAGGAAAAGGGGTGAGGTAAACATTCTGAGATCTCAGAGAGAGTGGTTGTACTTGTTGATCGCTTCCACTATCTCGATCACACCTCAGGACCCTTAGGACCCTAAGGGACGCCACGCGTAATTCTCTTGTAAACCCAACGGGGTCGTCTGCCTTGATGCCCCGTGGTCTGCGTTCGCCGGTACCCGGATTTGACAGGCCTATGGCGTCTCTCGCTACAGGAACAGTTCACACAGCTGACTCAGGCGCGTCGGTCCACAGGGTGCCCCAGGCTGAAGGGTGGTGTGTAGGGCTTGAGTCTCTCTCTCTCAGCTCATGCACCACGGAGTGTCAGACCTGTCGGGGGGAGTCCTCCGCTGTGGCTGACTTCATGTGTACGACGCGATGTCCTGAGAGTAGTCGAAAGAGGCGGGGATGTAGCTCAGCGGCTTATTTATAGGTGCAGGCGAGGGCCGCCCCGAGTGTCGATCATTCATCTCCTGTATAAGGCTCACCTTCGACACCCACTTCGGGTCTGAGCAGAACTCGTAGCCCGTAGGTTGACTGCAAACTGAGGATAGCGACCTCCAATAGGGGGCGCCCGCAGACTCGTTCGATGTGTAGCTCGCTGCGTTGACTTCGGTGCATCTTTCACGAAAGTCGTGAACCTTTGATCGTCTCGGCGAAGGATTTTGGACTGTTTTGCGCGGATGATGAAGGTGTCCCAAATACTTGCTTCTCTGGAAGATCGGGTGCAGGAAGCTCTGGGCAATGCAGGGGGCGTACTTCCTAATCATGTAGGGAACGTCAGTGGACTCTTGCGCCCGCCACGTTGATCACGAATAGAACGTTGTATGAGTGGGTCGATCTCTTCCGCTCCCCATGACGGCCCAGGCCGAAAGCCGAATGCGTCAGACGCGCGATGAAGGGTAGGTGTACGAGCGTCGGCGTGTGCATCAGATCGGTGGCAGCTTTTGCCTGCCTGTGAAAACGCTTTGAGGTCTGCGCGACCGGTGGCGAGAATTCGATGTTGATTAGCGGCGGCCTGCGGTGATCCTTTGAGCCGTGCCCTCCTTGAAGGGCGTCATGAACTTGCGTCGTCCATGAGTTGTTAGGCAATCGGTGAAGGAGTAAGTGTGATGCATATCGTGTGCTGTAGTCGCGGTGGCCTGCAAAAGCCCTGTGAAAGTCGTCCGGCCCTGAGTCGTCGTATAGTCTGAAGAACCTGGGTCCATGACTCCCCTCCCGGTTCGAAAGGTAGTAGATGAGTAGTCTCGGGCAGCGGGGTTGACTCGGTCGACGAGAATCGGGTGTTCAGTCAGTGGAGCACGTCTGAAACTCTCGCTGCCCCAACTCAGGCTCGCCAAGCGATGCTATTTGCAAGCTAACGGAGGAGTGGCTGGAGAGCCTGGGGCGTCTCGAAACCTCCGCGGAGCGAGATGGTATGTCGTGGTACGTTGGTAAGATGGGGGTGTGGAGTCTGGGGAGAGGCTGCCGTGGCGGCGCCCGTCACTGCTCCGATGAGCTGATTTCGAATTGTCCCTGTTGTCTGACCTCCAGAAAGCCCCTTTAATGCCCGTCCCTGTCGGAGGACTGCGGTCGCGGTGGTTGCGAGATGATGTGTGCTGCGAGTAAGTGTCCTGCTGTGTGTCTGAGGATCCTATTCGGACTTCGAAGACTTGGTCATCGCTCTGGGCCTCGGAGGGGGTCCGGGTGTCGATGGTATCGGTGAACCTCGTGATGTTGAACTGTTCAAAAGATCCCGCTTTGACTTCGTCATGGACGCGGGCCTGAACCGCCACAGAACCCCGTGAATCAGAGAACTGTGAGGATGTGATGCGGGTGTCGAATCTCCGAGGATGAGAGAACGTATTGTGTTCCGTATGGCTGTGAGAGCGTACGCCGACCGAACAGGGCACCGACATCGGTGGAGGGTGAATCGATGCCTTCCCCTTGGATATGGACCCCGCCAGGTCGGCACAAACGCAACATATACATCGATGGCGCGGGTGGATTCGGCCTCTCGGGTCTAACCGACCTCCTGGGCGTGTGGTGCCGCGGCGTGTAGATTTAGGGTGACTGCCCTTCTCATGCCTCTGGAATCCTGAGGATCTCCTGGGCGGGGCCAGTAGCGGTGTAGCTGCGGTCTCTGCGCGTTCCCGATTTCTGAGCAACCTCCTGGGCACGTGATGTAGCGTGAAGATGGAGGGGGTCTCTGTAGTGCGATTCAGTAGCTGTGCCCCTCTGCTGCGCTGGCTCTCTTGGTGGCTTGTGAGATGAGCTGCTGCAATCGTGTTCGGGTGCGCCTTTTCTGTGCGAAGACGCTGCTCAGCACGGTCAGCACGGTCCTCCCGGGTGGGTCTGAGCGACCTGTGTGCTGATCTTCTGGGTCTGAGCAAACTCCTGGCGTGTGTCGCCGCGACGCGTGTCGATTTATGAATACCGCCCTTCTCTTGCCTCTTGGATCTGAAGAACTCTTGGGCGTGGTCAATAACGGTGTCGAAGCTGTGGTATCTGCACGCCGACGACTCTGCAGCGCCCTCCTGGGCATGTGATGATGATGCTCGAAGAGGTTGAGGGTCTATGTAGTATGCAGACGATGTGCTCTTTGATGTGTTGGCTCTTCGGGTAGCCTCTGCTCTGTGTAGTGCGGACGTGCCTTCTGGGCGGGCGCTGCTGTCAGCGAGATGCCTCCTGGGTTTGAGCGACCTCCTGGGCGTGTGGTGCCGTGGCGCGAGTAGATTTATGATTACTGCCCTTCTCTTGCCTCTGGGACCTTGAAGGTCTCCCGGGGGGGTCAGTAACTGTGTCGAAGTTGCGGTCTTCGCGCGTTGTCGATCCCTGAGCGCCCTCCTGGGCATGTGATGGCGAGGCTCGATGAGGTAGAGGGTCTATGTGGTTTGCAGTAGCTGCGCCCCTCTGGTGTGTTGGCTCTTCGAGCAGCCTCTGCTCTGCTGTCCTTTGTTGCCTCTCGGATCCAAGGACCTCTTGGGCGGGATAAGCGGTGTTGAAGAAGATGCTGTCCTTCTCGTACCTCTCGGATCCTAAGATATCTTGGGTGGGATCAGCGGTGAGATGACGTTGGCTGCCCCTCTGGTACCTCTCGAATCCAAAGACCTCTTGGCGGGATCAGCGGTGCCGTCGAAGTTTGCTGTCCTTCTGTTGCCTCTCGGATCCAAAGATCTCTTGGGCAGGATCAGCGGTGTCGTTGCAGGTGGCTGTCCTTTGCTACCTCTCGGATGCAAAGATCTCTTGGGTAGGATCAGCGGTGTTGAGAAAGGTAGCTGTCCTGTGTTGCCTCTCGGATCTAGAGATCTCTCGGGCAGGATCAGCGGCGGTGATGAAGTTCGCTGGCCCTTGATGCCTCTCGGATGCAAAGATCTCTCGGACGGGCTCAGCGGTGGAGTTGAAGCCTGCTGCCCGTTTGATGCCTCTCGGATGCCAAGATCTCTCGGGCAGGATCAGCGGTGCGGTATCGTTGCAGGTAGCTGTCCTTTGTTGCCTCTTGGATCTAGAGATCTCTCGGGCAGGATCAGCGGCGTTGCAGGTAGCTGTCCTGTGTTGCCTCTCGGATCTAGAGATCTCTCGGGCAGGATCAGCGGCGGTGATGAAGTTCGCTGGCCCTTGATGCCTCTCGGATGCAAAGATCTCTCGGACGGGCTCAGCGGTGGAGTTGAAGCCTGCTTCCCTTTTGATGCCTCTCGGATGCAAAGATCTCTCGGGCAGGATCAGCGGTGTCGTTGAAGTTCGCTGGCCTTTGATGCCTCTCGGATCCAGAGAATCTCTCGGGCGGTCTCAGCGGTGTGGTTGAAGCCTGCTGTCCCTTGTTGCCTCTCGGATCCAAAGACCTCTTGGGCGGGATCAGCGGTGTCGTTTAAGTGTGCCGTCCCTTGTTGCCTCTCGGGTACAAAGACCTCTCGGGCGGGACCAGCGGTTGCCGTTGAAGCCTGCTGGCCTGTGATGCCTCTCGGATCCAGGGACCTCTCGGGCGGGATCAGCGGTGAAGCTGAAGCCTGCTGTCCCTTGTTGCCTCTCGGATCCAAAGACCTCTCGGGCGGGATCAGCGGTTGTCGTTTGAGCCTGCTGGCCTGTGATGCCTCTCGGATCCAAGGACCTCTCGGGCGGGCTCAGCGGTGTAGTTGAAGCCGGCTGTCCCTTGTTGCCTCTCGGATCCAAAGACCTCTCGGGCGGGATCAGCGGTTGTCGTTGAAGCCTGCTGGCCTGTGATGCCTCTCGGGTACAAAGACCTCTTGGGCGGGCTCAGCGGTGTAGTTGAAGCCGGCTGTCCCTTGTTGCCTCTCGGATCCAAAGACCTCTCGGGCGGGATCAGCGGTTGTCGTTGAAGCCTGCTGGCCTGTGATGCCTCTCGGGTACATAAGACCTCTCGGGCGGGCTCAGCGGGGTAGTTGAAGCTTGCTGACCCTTGTTGCCTCTCGGATTCAACGATCTCTCGGGCGGGAGCAGCGTTGTCGTTGAAGCTAGTTGTCCTTCTGTTGCCTCTCGGATTCAAAGATCTCTTGGGCGGTATCAGCGGCGTCGAAACTTGCGATCTCTGCGCGCTGTCTATAGTTTTGAAGGACGGGGTGAGGGGTGTGTGTAGTGAAGGGGGGACACCACGGAAAGGCCCACTTCCGCACGATATATAGACCGGCCCTGGGGGGTGCCAATTTTTTTTTTTGAACACACACACCCAACCTTGGGCTTTTGCAAGAAAAGACGGCGACGGACGTCTGACTTGGTGTGAAGCCTCAACGAAAAAACTCTTGGTGACGAAATACACAAGTCTCCTGGCTGATGAAGGTGTGGTGGTGTGATGAGTGTAGAGCACGGAACGCCTCCTCAAAACCGATCCTGAAAAATTTCCTATAACATCTTGCAATGTCTTCGAAAAATAAAAAAGTGGCATTACGAGGCCATATTGCATAGTTCATGCGTACTTGTGCGTAGTTCGTGCGCACATCATGCGAAGCACTTTCAGCAACACCAGCCTACTGCAACCTTTTTAGTTCTGAACGCCTTCCGTGAGCACGGTGCGTTTGAAACAAAAAAACAGTGTAAAAACACCATCTGGGGTGCCTGGGGGCTGAAAAGGTGTCGTTGTAGTGACTGGATGGGCTCCCTGGACACCCCGTGGGCACTGGTACCCACTACATGGCCATTCGATGGTGTTTGTCATTTTTTTGCTACCTCCCGCGGGTCTAACGAAGGCCCCAACAACAGCAAGGGCCGTAGCGTCACAGGCGACACGGGGAAGAGGAGAAGGGAGGGTGTGGGGATGGGTGCTGCACCGACGAGGGCACAGGTCAGGAGCAGGTGTGTCGTGTGGCACACAGCAGCAGGGTTGCTGTGTGACACCGAGACGGCATTCAGCGAGGTAGGGCAAGCCCGCGAGTCTGCGTCAGCTCATGCCTCAACAGGATCGTTGTGACGGGGCTCGGTGTGTTGCTCCTGCGGATTCGGTTCGTGCTTGTCCTGCGTCTGGAGCGCGTCGCACACACCACACCAGCAGGGCGGCCAACACAACTACAGCAAGGACTGAGCCCACCACGATGCCTGCGATAGCACCAGTACTCAGGTCATCATCCGCATGCGTGCATGTGTGGTAGTCCTTCCCGTCGCGCGTCTCAACGCTCGGGGGAGAGCCGTCGTTGCAGGTGAGCACCAGACAGCGCCCGTCATGCGTCTGCACTGTGCTGAGCGCACCCTGCGTGCACACTTCGATTGTGTTCCACCCACTCGTCTGTGCGATTTGAACAAACGGGTCGAGCTGCGAGGCATGCATGATGTTTGTAAGGTCGGAGTGTGCCACAGCAGCTGCACCGAGAGCGTCGACAAGTGCATCAGACGTTGCGGAGACCGTCGCCCCAGGCACCACCCCAGACAGTGCGACGGACAGGGTGCCGCAGGAGGCACCGACAGTCACATTCTGTACCCCACGTGCAGTGGCCTCAGCACGCAGGGTGTCCAGCAGGGCCTGCAAGCCGGTACGATTGCACAGCACCTGCAGCGTGATGACGACACTCATGTGCATGTCAGTAGCAGGGATCTCGCAGAGGGCGCCTGAGTGGGTCCCGCAGGCACAGTGCTGAGACGACGTGCATTTGGCAGTCCTGTCACCGAACACACGGCACGAGTTGTTCGAAGTGCAGACACGGGGTGCGACGTCGTCCCACAAGAGGAGACCATTGCCGCTGTCCCCTCCCTCTGTCCCCGTGATGATAGCGTCGGTGGTGTGGAAGTACGAAGCCTCGTCTGTCACTCCTGATGGCAGGGTGTGGGACTGCAGCAGCTTGCCGGTCTCCACAGAGTACACCTCCATGCCACCGGCATCCGTCTCCACCACCACCTTGCTCCAGTCATGAGAGAAGGACATGAAGGAGCTATACAATGACCTTGTGTTGCCCACCGAAAACCTCTGATGGATGGAGTAGTCGCTCAGTTTGTAGATACTAATAGTGCCGTCTGTTGTCATAGTCGCGAAGTAAAGACCATCCGGTGACACGGGGGCACTCACAACGCCTCTCTCATATTCCAGCGTCTTGAGACTATTACCAGTCGTTGCGTTCCACACAACGACTTCTTCCCCCCAAAAAGTTTGTACACTGATGAGTCTTCCGCCGTCCATGGTGTAGGTCAACTGATCCCACCGCACCCAGCCACGCCCAGGGAGGGTCAACTCCAAGGCGCCAGTCTGAGCATTCCAGATGTAGATGTTGACCTCGTCACTGGAAGCAACACGTGTCCCGTCTGGTGAGCACGCAACAGCATTGCAACGCCCTGTCATCTTGCCAAACCACAGTTCCGTCCCGCTGCTCAAGCTGACGACAGCAACACCGCCATCCCCCAGTGCCACCGCCACATTCCTCGCATCGGGTGAGAACGCAACATCGTACACAAGGTATGGGCTGTGGACGGGCAGGATTGCACCTGTCGTCACGTTGTAGACAAGCAAACGAACATCCGCTACGACCGCAATCAAAGCGTCGTCAGGCGAAACTGCGATGCGACGGAGACTCCCTCGGACCCTCGCAAGCATCTTGGTGCACTGCGGACCCGCATCACTGGGGCATGGTGGCAGTGGCGTGTCAGGCGTTGCAGGTGTTGGAGGTGGGATTGCTCCCACGTCGTTCCACAAGAGTAGGCTCGCGGGCTTCCTGTACTTTCCCGTGATGATGGTGTCGCTGGTGTGGAAGTACGAAGCCCCGTATGTCCTTCCTGATGGCATGGTGTGGGACTGCAGCAGCTTGCCGGTCTCCACGGAGTACACCTCCATGCCGTATCCCACCAGCACCACCTTGCTCCAGTCATGAGAGAAGGACATGTCGTAGGTGCGCCTCCCGTTGCGAATCCTCTTGTGGATGGAGTAGTCGCTCAGTTTGTAGATGATCACTGGGTCCGTTTTACCCTGACCCAGACTCGCGAAGTAGAGACCATCTGGTGACACCTGGATGAAGAGGGCATCGTATGCGTGATCTGCCAGCCTCTTGACAAGAGCGCCAGTCGTTGCATCCCATACAACGACTTTCTGATCAGACGACCCACTGATGATTCTCCCCCCGTCAATGGTGAAAGCCAAGCTCCGAATTTCATCCTGCCTCCGGTGAAACAACCCAGTGAGGGACAGGACCAAGTCACCAGTCTCAGCATCCCAGATGGAGATGTTGCCGCCCTTGTGCCCAGAAGCAACACGTGTCCCGTCTGGTGAGTATGCAACAGAAAAGCAGTGGCCTGTCTCTGAAGCAGACCACAGTTCCGTCCCGTTGGTCGAGACAACGGCAACCCCTGTGGAGCCCAGTGCCACCGCCAGCTTGCTCCCGTCAGGAGAAAAGGCAGGCTTCGCTTCGGTGTAGTTGAAGGGCAGTGTGAGGGCAGCACCTGTGATTATGTTGTACACATGGAAGCCGTCGCCCGATTCGACCGCAGCCAACGTGTCGTCATGCGAAACTGCGATGCTCTTGGGATACTCCAGCCCGCTCGCAAACTCTCCGATGCACTGCGAACCCACACCACTGGGGCATGGAGAGAGAGCACCGAAGCAGAGCGACAGCAGTGCCGCTACGGCTGCCATGGCTGCGGTGTGTGCAGGTGTGTGTCCTATCTGTCGGGGCGGTGGTGTCAGGGCTGTTGTGGTGCTCTCCTCCTCGCACAATGCGGCGGCACCACTTTGCTGTGCAGAGAGGCAGGACTCGTGTTCCTCTTCCTGCCGCCCTCTTGGGTTGCATGCCTTCTTGCGACACTCCGTCCCAGCAAACAAACTATGGAAGACATGCACTGATGTGATACAGACGATGCCACACCCGACCTCACGATGATTGGCATTAATTTGATGCCAGGAACCATCTCAGGAACAGTGAGGATAAAACCGAACACCTCTCACAGGAACACTTTTGTCGTCTTCTTCCTTATTCGATGCGTTGACGCTTCCACCACAGCAGGGAGGGGCACACCCGCACCTCCTCACGATGATTGGCATTGATTTGTTGTCACGAAACATCTCTGGAACACAGAGGGTGAACCCCAACACCTCTCACAGCAACACTTTTGGCTGTTGCCACGCAAGGGGTGGGCGTGCTACGGGAGGGGAAAAGGGTTGCAGAACTGACAGGCACTTCACGAGGCTGTATACAGGTGCAGCAGCCTACGGAGCAGGGCAAAGGCTGGCCAGTTTGCAGGAGAGCGCAGCACACTTAGTCATCGTTTGAAGAAACATGCGTACACTTCAGCAGAGGGATTGGGGAACATAGGCAGAGGGGGCTGACCAGATGCGGCTTGAGTGAGAACAAGTGACAAGAAGTGTCACTGCGCTTGATATGCACTTTTGCTCCCGTTTCCTTGATGCGCTGACGCTTCCACACTCACACACCTGCTGATGATGGTGTTTTGCGTGAGGAGCACAAGCAAGGGCACGAGCAAGCACGCGACACTTTCCGCCCACATCGAAGTGTGCTGAAAAAGTGAGCAACAGCCCCACTTCCCCTCACTGACTGACGAGCTGTGGCTGGGAACGAGATCCCCAGAAAGGCTTGTTCGTCTGCAGTGAGCGTCATGTAAGGCAATAGAAACACACTCATGGGGTCGAAACACGTCCACATCAGTCCAGGAAGTGGGAATGATAGACAAACAACGGGGTAGGGGGGAGGTTCGCCTGTGCCACTGTGTGTCAACAGCAGCACTGTGCAGCCAGTGTTGTGAGGGGTCCTTACTTTGGCCCACCTTCCTGCGGGTCTAGCGAAGGCCCCAACAACAGCAAGGGCTGTGCAGCGTCACAGGCGGCACGCGGAAGAGAAGGGAGGGTGTGGGGATTGGGCAGCATCACAGCCCAGCACATCAGAAGGAGGCACCAGCATGTCCACATGGGTGCTGCACCGACAAGGGCACAGGTCAGTCAGGTGTCGTGTGTCACACAGCAGCAGGGTTGCTGTGTGACCCCGAGAGGGCATTCAGCGAGGTAGGGGAGGCTGCTGGAACTGGACCCACGTGCCTGCGTCAGCTCATGCCTCAACAGGCTCGTTGTGACGGGGCTCGGTGCGTTGCTCCTGCGGGTTCGGTTCGTGCTTGTCCTGCGTGTCTGGAGCGCGTCTCACACACCGCACCAGCAGGGCGGCCAACACAACTACAGCAAGGACTGAGCCCACCACGATGCTTGCGATAGCACCAGCACTCAGGTCGTCATCCGCAGGCTTGCATGTGTAGTCCTTCCCGCCGCGTGTCTGAACGCTCAGGGGAAACCCGTCGTTGCAGATGCACCAGACAGCGCCCGTCATACGTCTGCACTGTGCTGCGCGCAGACGCTGTGCACACACTCGTCTGTGCGGTTTGAACAAACGGGTCGAGCTGCGAGGCATGTATGACGTTTGTAAGGTCGGAGTGTGTCACAGCAGCTGCACCGAGAGCGTCGACAAGTGCATCAGACGTTGCGGAGACCGTCGCCCCAGGCACCACCCCAGACAGTGCGACGGACAGGGTGCCGCAGGAGGCACCGACAGTCACATTCTGTACCCCACGTGCAGTGGCCTCAGCACGCAGGGTGTCCAGCAGGGCCTGCAAGCCGGTACGATTGCACAGCACCTGCAGCGTGATGACGACACTCATGTGCATGTCAGTAGCAGGGATCTCGCAGAGGGCGCCTGAGTGGGTCCCGCAGGCACAGTGCTGAGACGACGTGCAGTTGGCAGTCTCGTCACCGAACACACGGCACGTCTTGTCCGAAGTGCAGACACGGGGTGCGACGTCGTCCCACAAGAGTAGACTGTCATTGCTGCTGTCCCCTCCCTCTGTCCCCGTGATGATAGCGTCGGTGGTGTGGAAGTACGAAACTGCGGACGCACCTGGGGCTGGCATGGTGTGGGATTGCAGCAGGTTCCCGGTCTCCACGGAGTACACATTCATGTCACCGTCACCCACCACCACCACCTTGCTCCCGTCCTGAGAGAAGGACATGTCGTAGTCTTGAGAGAACGACATGGAGATGTCGGGGTTGTTCGTCACCGAAATGCTCTTGTGGAGGGAGTAGTCGCTCAGTTGATGTGCACAGTGCAACGCCTCTGTGTGAGAGCGCCTCTTGTGGAGGCAGTAGTCGCTCAGTAGATGTGCACAGTGCAACGCCTCTGTGTGAGAGCGCTTCTATGCGGGGTCGCGAAGTAGAGACCATCTGGTGACATGGCGTACACACCGCTTGCGGAATTTGGCAGCGTCTTGAGAATATCACCAGTCGTTGCATCCCACACAACGATCTCCTGCGACATACCCCCACTGATGAGCCGTTCCCCATCAATGGTATACGCCAAGCCTGCGGACCTGTCCCTGTCCCTGTAACCCCCAGAGAGGGACAGCACCAATTCACCAGTCTCAGCATCCCAGGTGTAGCTGCTGCCGTCCTGGTGCCCAGAAGCAACACGTGTCCCGTCTGGTGAGTATGCAACAGTCGTGCAATGCCCTCTGCGCCTTTTCGCTGTGCCAAACCACAGCTCCCTCCCGCTGCTCAAGCTGATGACAGCAACACCGCCTGAGGACAGTGCCACCGCCACGTTCCTCGCATCGGGTGAGAACGCAACCTCGTACACATAGAATGGGCTGTGGACGGGCAGGACAGCACCTGTCGTCACGTTGTAGACGTGCAAACGACGTCTCGAACCACCATCCGCTGCGACCGCAACCAAAGTGTCGTCATGCGAAACTGCGATGCGATGGAAAGACCCTGGGACCCTCGCGAGCATCTTGGTGCACAGCGGACCCACACCACTGGGGCACGGTGGGAGTGGCGCATCAGGCGTTGCGGGTGCAGGTGTTGGAGGTGGGGTTGGTGCCACGTCGTCCCACAAGAGTAGGCTCGCATCCCATGGGCTGTAATCTCCCGTGATGATGGTGTCGCTGGTGTGGAAGTACGAAGCCCTGTACGTCCTTCCTGATGGCATGGTGTGGGACTGCAGCAGCTCGCCGGTCTCCACGGAGTACACCTCCATGCCGAATCCCACCAGCACCACCTTGCTCCAATCCTGAGAGAAGGACATGTCGTAGGTGCCCCTCGCGCTGCGAATCGGTTGCTTGTAAGTGGTGTAGTCGCTCAGTTTGTAGATGATCACCCCGTCCGTTGACCACGTTCCCAGACTCGCGAAGTGGAGACCATCTGGTGACACCTGATGGAGACGGCAGCGTTTGCGTGGTCTGCCATCTTGAGAACAGCACCAGTCGTTGCATCCCACACAACGACTTTGTGCTCAGACGACCCACTGATGATTCTCCCCCGTCAATGGTGAAAGCCAAGCTCTGAATTCCATCGCTGTGACCCCCAGTGAGGGACAGGACCAAGTCACCAGTCTCAGCATCCCAGATAGTGATGTTGCCGTCCTTGTGCCCAGAAGCAACACGTGTCCCGTCTAGTGAGTATGCAACAGAAAGGCAGCCCCCATTCGATGTGGCAGACCACAGTTCCGTCCCGTTGGTCGAGACAACGGCAACCCCTGTGGAGCTCAGTGCCACCGCCACCTTGCTCCCGTCAGGAGAAAAGGCATTTTGCCTCACTGCGGTGTAGTTGGAGGGCACTGTGAGGGCAGCACCTGTGCTCATGTTGTAAACATGCAAGCCGTTGCCCAATGCGACTGCAGCCAACGTGTCGTCCTGCGAAACTGCGATGCTCGAGGGATACTCCAGCCCGCTCGCAAGCTCTCCGATGCACTGCGAACCCACACCACTGGGGCATGGAGAGAGAGCACCGGAGCAGAGCGACAGCAGTGCCGCTACGGCTGCCATGGCTGCGGTGTGTGCAGGTGTGTGTCCTATCTGTCGGGTGGTGGTGTCAGGGCTGTTGTGGTGCTCTCCTCCGCAGACAATGCGACGCACACCATCTGAACCGCAATGCAGAACGGCATCTGAAACAGCTCAACAGCCATAACGTGGGTGCGATATCCGGTCTACTCTTGCATGTGGCCACACGGGGCACGGGCCAGACGTGACGCAGACGAAGCGGAACTTGCTGAAGCGGACAAGACTGAACAGGCGGCGCACCATCGTCCAGCAGGGTGACAGCAGAAAGGTAAACGAGGCCACCTGAGGACTTAATGATCCCCACCGCAACAACACACGCTTGCTCCTGCTTGCCTTGTTTCAACCAGATGCACTTTTCCACGTTTTCTAACCAGACGCGCAACTTGGCGGTCTACCTATATGTTGAGAGGTGTGCTCACAACGCAGGAAACTGTGCACATGCAAACCCTTTGCAGAACATGATCAACGCAACAGGCGCATGGAATCGCTCTGCGTGCCTTCGTCTTGAGATTTGCATGAATACACAATTCCGAGTGTGACCTGCACAGGGCCCCCGCCTACCCACAGCCCGTGGTTCCTTGGCGCGGTTCTACGACATACACAACACAACACACAGCACAGCACCTATCAGTGCGGCAGCGGAGGGGGGGGGGGGTGAAGTGGTTACAAAACGATAAATATCTAACAGAGCAACACAAGCTGGCGGTGCACACCGCAGGAAGACGTCTCTCTTCCACCCCCAGAAGAAACAAAGCCAGCAAAGGGGAGGAGTGGGGGCCATCGCGGCACGGGATGCCGAAAATAGCGCGTTTTTTTGGAAGAAAACCCACCACCTGGTTTTTTTTGAGCTCGGTTTTTCGCAACGAAAAGACTCGTGGCTGCTTTCGGCATCTGCACGTGACACGGGCAGGGCACCCGTTCATACAAACAAAAAAAGAAGCTGCAAACTCCTCCACCGCCCGGGCTACTCTAATATAATTCGAAAGGTTGCAGATCAAGTTGCACAACCCCTTCTCCCAGACAACTGTTTTACCTGTGGTTTCTAGAGGCATGCCAAGGGAAAGGGATACCACAAGGCATACAGGGGCAGTGAGGGTGCGGGGTAGGGGCGTGCTCATGCAATTGGGAACAGGAAAGGGCATGTGGGTCTGTGGGTGCGGGGGTGGTGACCACTTTTTGTGTGGGGAGATCCTGCGCGGATCTGTGGGTGCGGGGGTGTGTGCCGAGCGCATGCCAAAGGACCACAACCTGGCCTGCGCCCCTCTCGGAACACCGACGGGCTGGAGGTGGTGGGGGGGATGGAAGCAAGGCAGGGCGGAAGGTGCTGTATGCTGAGAACCGACGACGGCTCCCTAGGTATCCGGGGTCACACCCCGCACTATCGCAAGTGCCCGCTGCATGCCCGACGACAACGGCACTGGTGTCGCAGCCACAGAAGACGCCGAGCTCATCCTCCTAGCGTAGTTCTCTCTCCTGAAAGGCCCTCGCCTCTCCGAACCCTGCACAGACGGCGAGGCCGCCGCCGCCGCAGCGGCAACAGGCGTCGCGGCACCCGGCTGGGCAAACGCCTCCCTGCCCAGGGCAGACAGGGGGTCGCCTCTCTCCCGGATAAAGTCCCGCCCCCCGCGTGCCCGCGGCGGGCTGTCGTTGCGCGACATGAACTGCGGCGACGCGCCGATGCGGCGCGCAGACCCGTGGGACAGCCGCTCCGCAGCCACCGCCTTTATGGTGGGGGTGTGCCTCCCCCGCGCCGACAGCACAGACGGCGGGCCGACACGCAGCACGTCGGCACGCGGAGACACCGGCGTCAGCGGGTCTGCCATGCGAGATGTCCCCGTCCCCTCCGTCCCCTCCGTCCCACCCGCCGGTGTGGCTGCAGCGGCTGGCCGGGCCGGCGGCTCCGGGTCCTGCAGCGGCCTGAAGGCGATGCCGGGCACAGGCGATATGGAGCGACCGCGCGGGGGGCTCTCAGATAGGAGGTTGGGGCTGCGTGAGGCGGCGCTGCGGGGGGAGCCGGCAAGGGAGCCGAGGAGCTTCGGCACCTGCGTGCAGAGGCCGGAGAGGTCGGCAGAGCTGGCCTGGATGGTGAGCTGCAGCTGGCGGAGGCGCGCGCTCTGGTCCCTGCGAGGGGGGGGAGGGGGTGGATATAATCGTCGAGAGTGAAAGGAAAAAGGGAGGGGTGGAGGAGGAGGGGAGGGGGTGATTGATTGCCGAGAGTGGATGGAAAACCCAGCAAAACCTCTCCAGCACCTTGCGAGGGGATGGAGGGGATGGAGGGGGGGAGGGGGGGTGTTGTAGGGGGAAAAGGTACAAAAGAACCATACCTGAAGTTGCTTCGTGCCTCTTCCACCTCGTTCATCAGCTGCTGGATCACTGCGAGCAGCAGGTGGAACTGTGGGGGGGAGGGGAGGGTGTGTGTGTGTGTGTGTGGAGAGGCTACAGCATCGCCAGGGGGTGGGGGTGGTGAGATGCACTACGAGCCAACTCAGAGACACGTCGTGTTCCGAAACCTTTCTGCACCCGATTCATGAAACGGCCCCCCCCCACCTCCACCCCCACCCCAGGGGAAGGGAAGAAGGAAATCTCCGATGTGGCACAGCTGGCATACAGCAGACGCGGGGTCGTCGGAGCTTGTCTCGAAGTCGGCGACGGTGACAACCGACTGCAGCCTCCGAAGCGCCGCACCCGACGCATCGTCCACCTGGTCCAGCTGGCCCTGCAGCATCTTGACCTGCGCCCGCGCGTCCTCCAGCATGCGCTGCAGGTTCGCCCGCTCCCCAGAGAAGCGTGCCTCCGCCTGGTGCTCCGCATCCTCTGCCGCCAGCAGCCTGCTCTTGAGGTCCTCCAACTCCGCCTCCAGCACGCGGCACCGCTCCTCCAGGCGCTTGTTCTGAGTCTCCTCCCGCTGCACGTCCTGCAGCAGCACGTCCACCCTGCCCTGCAGAGCCTCCGCCTCGCGCAGCGCCTGCGCGTGGTTCCTGCGGTGGGGTGTGGTGGGAAGAGAGAGAGAGAGAGGTGCTGTTTGTGGGCAGGACAGAGAGGCGGGCCAAGTGGGTGTGGTGTGGGCCGAGGTGTTGTATTGATCCTCTCTTAAGAACGCAGTGCGCGCCTCCACTGGTTCTTCTTCGGTGTGACAAAAAGCAATCGCAGCAGGCAGGGGAACTGGCCATTCTGCATGCTGCCATACCGCTTGACGGTGTCACGGTCGCGCCGCACGGCTTCAATGTCGAGCTGCAGGTGCTGGATCTCCTGCTGTGCGTCCTTCAGCTCTGAGTCCAGTGTGAGCTTCTCCGCTTGCAGCTGTGTGGGTTTGGGTGTGGTGGGTGTGAGTGTTTCGTCGGGGATGCTCACACAAAAAAGGCAAGTCGGCAGAGATGTTTTTCTGTGCCCAATCAGGGGGGTCGCATCCGAGAGCGGAGCTCTGATGCCGCCTCCACCCCACCTCCCCCTGCAGCACACCTTGCGGATCTGGTCGTGCAGCCTCTCGATCTCATCCTCGAGGCGCGACTTGGCGGCAGTCAGCTCCCGGATGGTCGCCTGTGCCGCCTCGAAGTCCACCGCACACTGCTTGAGCTGCAGCTCGTAGGAGCGGTGCTTCGCCTGCTCGTCCTTCACACGCTGCTCCGCGTCCTGCTGTGCGGACTGTGCGGTGTCGCGGTCCTTGCGGACCTTGTTGTAGTCCGACGAGAGGCGCTCCTGCTCCTTGCGTGCATCGCGTGCCTCCTCTGTGCGCAAGCGCTCCACACGCTGCAGGTTGGCCAGCTGGTCGTCCAGCTCGGCACGCAGATGCCGCTCCCGATCCTGCGACGCATCAAGCGCCACCCGCGTGTCAGCCAGCGTCTCTGTTGAGTACTGCATGTCGCGGTGGAGCGACCCCAGGTCCGCCTCCTTCTTCACAACCTCCCGCCGGAGCCCGTCGTTCTCCAACTCCCACTCGGCTGTGAGCTGCCGCAGGCGTGCCTGCACCATCTCCAGCTCCCGGGTGGCGTTCCGCTCCCGCTCCTGCGACTGCTCCAGGAGGGTCTTGGCGTCTGCGAGCTGCTGCCGCAGCCGCTCGATCTCATGATGCAGCGAGTCCACCTCGTCGTTCCTGAGGGTGGGTGTGGGTGTGTGCGGTGTGATGCTGTGCTGCTGCACCGAAGTGCCTGCCATGATGCAGGGGGGAAGCCCTCCTCCCAGCAAGGCGCTCTTGGCTGAGAAGCCCCGCATCACGCCCTCCACCACCACCACCACCACCGCGCAACGGCATGGCACAACCCGCAAAGCCCCTCTGGCATGCATACTTCTTAGCGAGGTCGCGCTGCAGCGTCGTCACCTCCACCTCGAGGTCGCTCACACGGTGCTTCTGGTCGTGCAAAGCCTCCTCCAGCTGCGCCTTCTCATGGTCCCACGTAGACTTCTGCACCTGCAGCTCGTCACGCTCCGCATATGCACGCCGCAGGCTCTGCCGCAGCTCGTCCTTCTCCGACTTGAGCGCCTCAATCTCTGCCTGCGCACGCGCTAGCTCCTGCACGAGGGGTGGGGAGGGTGGAGGGTGGGGGGGTGGGTGGCACGCCTCGAGACAAAACCAATCCACAGCTCGCCACAAACCTTGCACCCCCCTACCCCGCATCCCCTCCTGACTGCCTTTCACTTCTCTTGAAAAGTTGAAGAATAGCCGGCACCCCACACACCGCCCCCCCCCCTCCCCCCCCCCCCACTCAGACATACCTCCTGCGCTTCGCGCAGCCGCTCCGCGGCTTGCTGTGTCTGCGCCTTGGCCAGCTCCTTCTCTGCCCGTGCCGCCTTTGCGTCCTCCACAGCCTTATCCAGCTCGTCACGCGTGGTGCCCAGCCGCTGCTGCAGGTTGTCGATCTCCGCCCGCAGCGACACCGCATCCCGCTGCGACCGCAGCAGGTTCCCCTCCGCCTGCGTGAGGTCGTGCTCCGCACGCCGCAGCTTGTCGGTGCTGCTGGCATGCGCCGCTTCCTCCGACGCCAGCTGCTCCTGCAGCCGGTTCCTCTCCTGCCGCGCCGCCTCCGCCTCCTCCTCCAGGGCCGCCAGCCGCGGCTTCAGCCTCCCCAGCTCCGCCGACAGCCTCTCCTTATCCGACTGCAGCAACGCGCGGTCCGTCTCACACGTGTTCAACTCCTCCGTCAACCCACGGATCCGCGCCTGCATGCCGCTGATATCCGCCAGCAGCCCAGCCCTCTCCCGCTGCAGCGCCTCCAGCTCCGCCGTGAGGGAGCGCACCTTCTCATCCGAGGCCTCCAGGTCGCTGCGGAGTCCGTGCATCTCCTGGTCGAGACGGGAGAGCCTGTCCAACACGCCCTCCTTCTCCCGCTCGCTGTTCTCCAGGTCCCCCTGCAGCTTCCGCTCCCTGCTGAGCGACTCTTCGAGCCTTTCGCGGAGGGGCGCCACCTCCGCCTGCAGCGCGTCGAGCTTGCGCTGGAGGGAGTCACGCTCGTGGAGGGCGGCGTCGAGCTCTGAGCGTGCCTTCCACTTCTTCGCCTTCTGGTCCTCCTTGTCGCTGCGCTCCTTCTCCGTTTCGGCGCGGGATTCGATGAGGTCCGACTCCCGCTTCGCAAGCCGGTCCTGCAGGCGGGTCACCTCGCCGTCCAGCTCCTTCACCTGATCCTCCATCGCCGCCTTGGCGTTCTTCGCATCCTCAAGCTCGCTCTGCAGGTCGCGCAGCTGGTTGGCGTGGCGCTGCTGCTCGGTGAGCCTCAACCGCATCTGGTCCGCCGCTTCTGCCTCCGCCTTGTCAGCCCTGTCCAGCGCGGACTGCAGCCTCTGGTTGAGGTTGGCGATCTGCCCCTTCAGGTTGGCGATAGCAGCCTCCGCATCGGCGAGCTTCCGCAGGGCGGCCGCCCTGTCCGCCTCCACCTCCTCCAGCTGCAGGCGCAGCTCCGTGTTGTCCTCACGCGCCTTCGCCTCGCTGTCGCGCAGCCGCTCCACAGCCTCCTCAAGGAGGCCCTTGTCGCGGGCGAGCCGATCCCGCTCGTCTTCAGCCTCCATCTTCTCGTGCTTCGCGTTGTCCACCTCCTCCTGGAGGCGTGCGTTGTCCGCCTTGACCCTGTTGAAGACATCCTGCAGCCCGCTGTGCTCCCTGCGGAGCCTGTCCAGCTCCCGCTTCAGATCCGCCGCCTCGGCGCGCATCCTCTCGAGGGCATCCTCGAGATCCGCCTTGTCGCGCGTCGCCTTGTCGAGCTTCTCCTGGAGGCCAGCCTTCTCCCACTGCATCTTCTCCAGCTCGAGTGCCGCCTGCTGATGCTCGTCGCGGAGCCTGTCGAACTTCTCCTGCAGCGCGTTGTTATCCCTCCCGAGGCGCTCGAACTCCTCCTGCAGAGCAGCCTTCTCCTTGGAGAGCTTGTCGAAGTCGTCGCGTGCCTGCTGCAGGTCATGCTTGCTCCGGTCGAGCTGCTCCTGGAGGAACGCCTTGTCCTTCGCGAGACGCTCCGCCTTTGCCTCTGCGGCCTCCTTCTCCGCAGAGGCTTGCTCCAGGGCGGATTTGGCGGTGGCGAGTTGGGATTTGAGTCTGTTGAGGTCGTCTTTGAGGCTCGCGTTCTCCTTCCCGAGCTTGTCGTTCTTCTCCTTCTCCGCCTGGGCTGCGCGGCGCGCCTCGTCGAGCTCGGCGCCGAGCTCCGCAACCTCTGCCTTCAGCTTCGCCACCTTGTCCTCCAGCGCACGTTTGTCGCGGCAGCACTTCTCATGCTTCTCCTTAGAGTCCGACAGCTGCCTCTCGAGCTCCGCCACACGCCCCTCCAGCCCATCGATGTCCTCCGCCTGCTGCTGGTTGGCCCCCTTCAGGTCATCACGCTCCTTCATCAGGCGGTTGAATTTATCCTGCAGTGCGGCGAGCTCCTTCTTCTGATCCTCCAGATCGTCCTCCGCCCAGGCCTTCTCCTGCAGAGCTGTGTCGAGCTGCCCCTGCAAGGCAGCCTTGGTCCGGGCGAGCTTGTCGAACTTCTCCTGCAGGGCAGCCTTCTCCAGGTCGAGGCGTGCCTTATCGGCCTCCGCAGCTGCGAGGTCATCTTGGAGCTTTTCGAAATTCTCCTTGAGGAGGGCGTGCTCGCGGGCCAGGCGGGACCACTGGTCCTGCAGGGCTGCCTTGTCCATCTCCGACTTGGCGAGGGCACCCTGCAGCTCGTCCTTCTCCTCCTTGAGGCGTTGCGCGGTGTCCTGCAGCGTGTCGACCTCCTTCTTCGCCTTATCGAGGTCGCCCTGCAGGGCCTTGCGGCTCCACTCCAGCGCGGTGACCTTTGCCTGCTCGTCCTCAAGCTCCTGCTTCTGTTTGGAGAAGTTCTCCTGGAGGGCGCCGTGCGCATTGCTCAGCTTCTCGAAGCGGTCCTTCAGCCCGGCGAGTTCGCGGAGAGCTGCGGCGAGCGCAGCCTCCGCCTCGTCGAGTTTGTTGCGGAGGCGGTCGACGGTGGATTTGAGGGCATCCCGCTCCTTCTCCAGCTTCTTGTTGTCGTCGTCCAGCTTGTCGACCAGGCGGCGCAGCTTCTCCAGCTCGTCTGTGAGGGCCTGGTTCTCCGCACGGAGCTGCTCGTTGTTGCTCTCCAGACCCGCGACCTGCCCCTGCAGCTTGTCCCGCTCGTTCCGCAGCTCCCGGATGAGCGCCTCCAGGTCTTTGTTCTCATCCTCCGCCGTCTTCCGCTTCGCGGACTCCGACTCGACGTCCTTCTCCAGCTGCAGCTTAGCCTGGCGCAGCTTGTCGAACTCCTCTGCCAGGGCGCGGTTTTTCTCCTTCTCCGCAGCAAGCTCCGCCTCGAGGCGCGCCACGTCCCTCGCGTGCTGATCCTCCAGCTGCGAGTTGCGCTTCCGGAGTGCCTCGAGCTGCGCAAGCAGGTCCGCCCGCTCCTTCTCCCACGCGGCCTGCCGCTGCCGCCACAGCTCCTCCTCGCGCTCCAGCTCGGCAAGGCGTCGCAGTGCGTCCTCCAGCTTCTTCTTGAGGTCTGCGTTCTGCGCCTCAAGCGCATCCTTCGCCTCGCGCAGCTGCTGCGCCTCCTCCTCCAGAGCGGCGTAGCGGCGTTGGAGGTCGTTCAGTGCGGCCATCGCTTCCTCGAGGTCTTTACGGAGCTTCTCGAGCTCCTCTTCAAGGCCTGTGACGTCGACGGTGTCGACCTTCTGCCTGTAGAAGTCACGTTGCTTTGTCATGTCGTCCAGCTCGTCCGTCAGGGCTCGGATCTGGCGTATTTTGGAGTCCAGCTCGTTCTGCAGGCGGGTCACATCCAGCGAGCGCTGCTGCAGGTCTCGGTTGATCACACCCAGCTTCATGCTCGTCTCCGCCGCCTCCTGCCGCAGCTTCATCACCTCCGTCTCCAGCAGCTCCTCCCCCCGGGAGCGGGCCTGCTTCTTGCCTGCCGAGAGCAGCAGCTTCGCCGCCTGATTCACAGCCTCGTTGTCCCCCTTCACGTCGGTGTCGGCGATGAGAGTCTTCTTCACCTTCCCCCAGCCTGTCTTCGCAGCCTTGCCTCCGCCGGACGGCGGCTGCGAACCCAGCTCCTGAGTTGCCGGGGTGGACCCCATGCCACCCGGCACGAGCGAGGAGGTCCGCTGGACACCCCCTTCGTTGATCTTCTGGAAGATTGCCTGGAGGGGCGGCGGCGGGTCGTTGAGGTCCGCCTTGCTCCGCCCGAGGTGCACCAGGGTGTCGGCGAGCGATTTGTAATACGCCTTGACCCCCGAGACGGAGGCGGGGTGGCTAGCCACGAGGGACATCAGAGAGCACTGCGACAGCGCTTTGGAGATGACAGGCGCAGTCATGTCGCTGTCATCACCCTTCCTCACGGGAACCCCGGTGGGCCACGCATCGCAGGCCACTTTCAGAGATGGGGTGTGCTTCTCCGCCACAGCAACGAGGGTCACCGCCATCTGCGCCCCCTTCGCGGGCCGCATCCCTATGTTGAGGATGTATGTAATATCCGCCGCAGCTTCGTTCATCCTCGCGTCATCCAGGCAAGGGTTGATCAGCTGCTTGTTCACCATCCACGCCAGATCCGTAAACTTCTTTGTGTACATATAGCGGGAGCCCAGGTGATCCTGATCGCCCCACTTTGCGCTCTCCGGGATCTCGGCCTGCACAGTCTTGCTCAGCATGTCCAAAGATGCACCATTGTGTAGGCTGGTGAAGGCAAACTTTATCGGATAACGATCCTGAGCCTCATCGGGCTCCTGCGTCTCCGTCTCCGCAATGTAAGAGCTCATCGCAGTAGCCACGCGCGGGAAGAGGCCAGAGGTGGAGTCGAGTCGGGGCTGCTCGGGGAGGGGGACCTTGCCGAAGAGGCACTCGAAGAGTGGCACTTTCCCGGAGGGGGAGGTGTGCCGGTGCCCTGCGAGGACAATGGCAGTGGGGACTGCATTGTGTATCGCGGACCCGAGGGATTTCCTCACCCCGGAGAGGAGCCCCTCGTGGTTCGTCGCCTGCGGCCCCGACAGGCACTCGCCCAGCTCCACCGGCTGTGCGGAGTTGGTGTTGGTGAGCTCGACCCGTGGGGACCCGTCCCGCTCGCTGATGCGGAAGCCCGACACATTTGCGGAGGGCCCCAGCGGCTTGTCGCCCACCAGGCGGAGCACCAGCTCGGCTTTCCTCATGGCGGTGGGCGGGTGGGGGGGGTGCGGGGGCGGACCCCCTTTTCCCCGCGGCCCCCTGCTCCGGGTGCAAAGGGGGGGAGGGGGGACGGGGGATGGATGGGGGGGGTGACTGTGTGCGGTTGGTCACCCCCCTTCCCTCGTCCTGCGGTGGTGGTGGTGGTGGTGGTAGTGGTGGTGTGGGCTCTGTGGAAGTCGCCATATGGGCATCGGCAGGGGGGCTCGTCTGCCCAGAGGGGATACTCTGCAGGGGGAGGGAAACGCCTGCCTCGGCCACTCCCTCAGGACTCGGTGACACTGTCCCGATTGTGATGCACGTGGACCTTCCTGGGAACGGAGGGTGGCCAAGTCCTGAATGATCTCGTCAGATCCTAGCCTACTCAGGAAGCTGTCCATCGTGCAGATCCTTGCGAACACTTCAATCACAATAGTGTCAGGTCGTGACGGTGAAAAACGGAGGAAGCACGAACGGGGCACAAAATGTGCAGCCAGAAAACAATTTTGAGCGTTAAAGAACAGCGTTTCTTGAGCACGAACGGAGCAAGAAATACGCGGTCCTCAGCGACACCAGAATCCCTCACACAAGTCTGCCCTGGTGCGTGGTGCACAAGACCCCTGACATTTCAGGGAAGCCAGCAGGGGTCGGTGTCATTTCGCTTGTTTACGACCCTATGTATCTCGGGGGTTGGTATGTAGAGGCGCGTGTAAAGGGGGGGATGGAGGAAGGCACGAAGAGGAACAACACCGTTGCGTCGCAACAGCGCGGCTTCTTATTTCTGATACTTCACGACTCGCTACGCTTCACTGTGTGGGAATGCGGACTAAACACTTTCGATTCAGGATAGAGTCTACACTGCTATGTGCATAGCACACGGTGCTTCACAAACACACAAGAACACTTGAAGCAGACTGGGGCATCTTCATGTGATCAGCAGTCGACAAGCTCACAGGCCGGAGACGTCCCACACAAGCAGCTGGCCGTCGTGGCCTGCTGTGGCCACACGTGTGCCGTTGGGTGAGAAGCTCAGGCGGTGCACACCTCCCGTGTGCCCCACAAGCGTTGCCACCGCCGCCCCGCCGCTGGTGCCCCACACCACCACCGGGCCCACCCCGGCAGCAGCAACGAGGCGCCCGTCGGGCGAGTGCTGCACGTCGAACACGAATCCGGAACTGTGTTGCAGCCGCAGCCGCTCGCTGGCGGCGTTGCCGGCCCACAGCCCCACACGCACCGTCCCGTCGTCCATCCCGCGCGCAAGCTCGTCCCCGTCCGGCGAGAAGGACAGCGCCGTCACACGCGCCCCAACAGACACCACTGCCGCCTCCTGCTGCCCGTTGTCCATGGCGAACACACGCACGGCCTCACCCGCCTCCGCCTCCGCTTGCACAGTCACGGCCGCCAAGCGTGCCGCTGACGACACGCTGGAACCAGGTCCAGATCCAGAGCCAGCTCCAGCAGGCAGGAACACCACCTCACCCACAGGCATGTGCAGCACCAGCTTCGCCCGCATCCCCTCAACGGCGTCGTGCACACGCGTCACGTCCTCCTCCACCCCGCCGGCCACGAGGAGAAGCCCGTCCGGCGAGAAGCGCACACGGCGCACAGGTGCAGCCACCGCGTCCCCTTGCTCCAGGTCCAGCAGCACCGCCCCTGTCGTGGCGTCGCACACCACAGCACGCCCACCGGCCCCGCCTGCCGCGACACGCGTCCCGTCCGGCAAGAAGGCCACGTCGTGCGCGGCAAAGCCACCGCACGCGAGCGACCGCAGCTGTGCCCCGGTCGCAGCGCTGAAGACACGCACCACCCCGTCCGCACCACCTGCCGCGATCTCCGCACCGTCGCGCGAGTGTGCCACGCTCAGCACGCTGCCAGTGTGCTGGATCCGCAGCACGCACCGCTTCGATGCACCCGCACCGCACACCCTGGTGAACGTCTCAGGTGATTCGCAGCTGCGTGGCACAGGTGTCTCGGGTGTGGGTGTCTCAGGCGCAGGTGTCGGAGGTGCAGGCGTTGGCGGCGCAGGTGTCGGAGGTGAAGGTGTTGGAGGTGCAGGCGTTGGAGGCGAAGGTGTCGGAGGCGCAGGTGTTGCAGGTGCAGGCGTTGGCGGCGCAGGTGTCGGAGGTGAAGGTGTTGAAGGCGAAGGTGTCGGAGGCGCAGGTGTTGGAGGTGCAGGCGTTGGCGGCGCAGGTGTCGGAGGTGAAGGTGTTGAAGGCGAAGGTGTCGGAGGCGCAGGTGTGGGAGGTGCAGGCGTTGGAGGAGATGCTGTTGCAGGTGGTGGCGGTTGGGTCGGTGCCCCGTCATCCCACAAGAAGCTACGGGCATCATCCCCGCTCTCGCCGCTGATGATGGTGTCGCTGGTGTGGAAGTACGATACTGTGTTCGTAATTCGAAACGGCATGGCGTGGCTCTCCAACAGGTCGCCTGTCTCCACGGAGTACACCTCCATGTCACCCCGTCCCGCCACCACCAGCTTGCTCCAGTCCTGAGAGAAGGACATCGTGTATGTGGACGATCCCTTCGGAATCTTCTTGTAGATGGAGTAGTCGCTCAGTTTGTAGATAATCACTGAATCCGTGTTCCCCGAACCCACACTCGCGAAGTAGAGACCATCTGGCGACACCTGAGTTTCGAAGACACCGCTTGTGTGATCTGTCAGTATCTTGAGAACAGCACCAGTCGTTGCATCCCACACAACAATTTTGGTATCATACGCCGACCCACTGATGAGTCTTCCCCCGTCAATGGTGTACGTCAAGGTGTGAACCCCAGTCCAGCCATGACCCCCAGTGAGGGGCAGCACCAAGGCACCAGTCTCAGCATTCCAGATGTGGATGTTGCCTATGGTATGAGCCGAAGCAACGCGTGCCCCGTCTGGTGAGTATGCAATAGCTTCGCACAGATTTGACTTGTCGGACCACAGTTCCGTCCCGCTGCTCAAGCTGAAGACAGCAACCCCATCGTTCAGTGCCACCGCAACTTTACTCCCGTCGGGAGAGAACGCAGCTTGTTTTGTGTACAGAGAGGCGTAGGGCACTTCGAGGGCAGCACCTGTTGCCACGTTGAACATGCGAAAACCACTCGTTGCGCCCACCGCAGCCAACGTGTCGTCTGGAGAGACCGTGATACGCCAGATGGCGCCCGACACCGTTGCAAGCTGCGCCCGGCACAGAGGACCCGCCCCACTGGGGCATGGAGAGAGAGCACCGAAGCAGAGCGACAGCAGTGCCGCTACGGCTGCCATGGCTGCGGTGTGTGCAGGTGTGTGTCCTATCTGTCGGGCGGTGGTGTCAGGGCTGTTGTGGTGCTCTCCTCCTCGCACAATGCGGCGGCACCACTTTGCTGTGCAGAGAGGCAGGACTCGTGTTCCTCTTCCTGCCGCCCTCTTGGGTTGCATGCCTTACAGGCAGATGCCACACGACGCCTGAGTTCAAAGGGGTGCGGTGTTCTGAACGCTGTCTGCTGCACGACCAACACAGGGACGAGGGGTGCTGGGGCGGGAGAAGTTCCAAGCAGCATGACTCACACCACATCAGCAGCAGTACGATGTAACCTTGATACACCTCCATGACAGCTAGCATTTCACATCGCCACCAACCGAACCAACACCGGACGTGTGATCGGGGTGGGGGTCAGTTGCGGTCAATGCGATGAGAGGGGCAGGCAATGGGAGAACAGCAAATAGGGGGGTTGGTCTGCTTCATTGTGCAACAAACAAGAAGGCGACAGACAGGGTGCACCATTGGTCACCAAGGGACAAGAACAGCTGAGGGAGGTTCGTCTGTTCTGTTGCACCCCCTGTATGTTGCAAACACAGCAAACAGGGGGTGGGCCTGCGCCATGGGAAACCGTAGCAAGGCATACAGGTGTCGCAGCCTCGGGAGCAGTGTACAGGCTGGCGAGTTTGCAGGAGAGCGCAGCTTTGGAGAAACATGCATAGAAACACTGCAGCAGAGGGATTGGGAAACATAGACAGAGGGGGCTGACCAGATGTGGCTTGAGTGAGAAGAAGTGACAAGAAGTGTCACTTCCCTCACTGACTGACGAGCTGTGACGCGCTGACTGGGAACGAGATCCCCAGAAAGGCGTGTTCGTCTGCATTGCCCACCTGATTTTTCAGCCGGACCCTTCTGCCTCAGGAGACCATGCAGGCCCAGACCCGCCTGCACGGGAGATACGCACGTCTCCCAACTTACACGGGCCAATATGGGTCTATCCCGGACTATACGGCCCTAGCCGCGCCTGCACTCCCTTGCAGACACCACCAGAACACACCAAGAGATATACACAAGCCCAAAATGTCTGCGCCTGCCGCTGATTCCGCCCCTGCGCCCGTGTACGCAACTGTCAACGTTTATACGGTGGAGACCAACGTGACCTCTTCCGCTGCTGTCTTTTGGGGGTGATTCCGGTCCGGATGGACTTTTGGCACCCCACTTTTCGACTCTGACAGGCACCAGGTGGCCCAGGGGCCACATGGTGCCCCGCCCCTCCAGACCAGCCCGCCCCCGTGTTTAAGCCCCCCCCGAGCGGATCAAGAGTTGGAGTGCAGCATCATGTAACGCAATAGAAACACACACATTCGTTCGAAACACGTCCACATCAGCCCAGAAAGTGGGAATGATAGACAAACAACGGGGTAGGGGGGAGGTTCGCCCTGTGCCACTGTGTGTCAACAGCAGCACTGTGCAGCCGGTGTTGTGAGGGTGTGCGGATTGGGCAGCATCACAGCCCAGCACATCAGAAGGAGGCGCCATGAATGTCCACATGGGTGCTGCACCGACAAGGGCACAGGTCAGTCAGGTGTCGTGTGTCACACAGCAGCAGGGTTGCTGTGTGACCCCGAGAGGGCATTCAGCGAGGTAGGGGAGGCTGCTGGAACTGGACCCACGTGCCTGCGTCAGCTCATACCTCAACAGGCTCGCCGTTACGGGGCTCGCCGTGGAGCTCCTGCGGGTTCGGTTCGTCCTGGTCCTGCGTGTCTGGAGCGCGTCTCACACACCACACCAGCAGGGCGGCCAACACAACTACAGCAAGGACTGAGCCCACCACGATGCCTGCGATAGCACCAGCACTCAGGTCATCATCCGCATGCGTCGGGCCAGGAGTTGCAGTGGTTGGTGCCACGTCGTCCCACAAGAAGAGACCACCACTGCTGAAGCTGTACCCTCCCGTGATAATAGTGTCACTGGTGTGGAAGTACGAAGCCCCATACACCAGTTGTGATGCCGTGGAGTGGTACTGCAGCAGCTCGCCGGTCTGCACGGAGTACACCTGCATGTTGAAGGATCCCACCAGCACCACCTTGCTCCAGTCATGAGAGAAGGACATGGAGGAGATCTCGAATGTGACGCTCAGCGAAATCCTCTGATGGATGGAGTAGTCGCTCAGTTTGTAGATGTTCAGAGTGCCGTCTGTTGTCATAGTCGCGAAGTAAAGACCATCCGGTGACACGGGGGTGGCGCGCACAACATCTTTATGCTGCTCTTGTGCATCTGCCAGCGTCTTGAGAATAGCACCAGTCGTTGCATCCCACACAACGACTTTCCCGACATAGTCTTCTACACTGATGAGTCTTCCCCCGTCAATGGTGTAGGTCAACTGATCCCACTCCTCCGTGCGACCCACCCCGTCCCACTCCTTCGTGGCCCCAGGGAGGGTCACCTCCAAGGCACCAGTCAGAGCATTCCAGATGTGGATGTTGCCATCGTCACTGGAAGCAACACGTGTCCCGTCTGGTGAGTACGCAACAGTTTTGCAAAGCCCTGTCATCTTGCCAAACCACAGTTCCCTCCCGCTGCTCAAGCTGACGACAGCAACACCGCCACTCCCCAGTGCCACCGCCACGTTCCTCGCATCGGGTGAGAACGCAACATCGTACACAAGGTATGGGCTGTGGGCGGGCAGGACAGCACCTGTCGTCACGTTGTAGACGTGCAAACCACGACTCCCACGACTCCTCGCTGCGACCGCAACCAAAGTGTCGTCATGCGAAACTGCGATGCGTAGGGGATACTCCAGCCCGCTCGCAAGCAGATTACTTGGGACCCTCGCAAGCATCTTGGTGCACAGCGGACCCGCACGACTGGGGCAGGGTGCGAGTGGCGCATCAGGCGTTGCAGGTGCAGGTGTTGGAGGTGGGGTTGGTGCCACGTCGTTCCACAAGACTAGAGAGAGGAGGCTCGCATCCCTTCTATTGCGTGCTCCCGTGATGATGGTGTCGCTGGTGTAGAAGTACGAAGCCACGGATGTCCTTCCTGATGGCATGGTGTGGGACTGCAGCAGCTTGCCGGTCTCCACGGAGTACACCTCCATGTCACCGTATCCCACCAGCACCAGTTTGCTCCCGTCCTGGGAGAAGGACATGTCGTAGGTGGTCCTCCCGTTGCGAATCGCTGTGTAGATGGAGTAGTCGCTCAGTTTGTAGATAATCACCGCGCCCGCTGACCCCGTTCCCCACAGACTCGCGAAGTAGAGACCATCCGGTGACACCTGGATGGAGAAGGCATCGTATAGCGTCTTGAGAACAGCACCAGTCGTTGCATCCCACACAACGACTGCGGGATCATACGACCCACTGATGAGTCTTCCACCGTCGATGGTGAAAGCCAGCACAACGACCCCCACTCCATCCCTGTAACCCCCAGGGAGGGACAGCACCAAGGCACCAGTCTCAGCGTCCCAGATGGAGATGTTGCCGTCCTTGTGCCCAGAAGCAACACGTGTCCCGTCTGGTGAGTATGCAACAGAAAGACAGTCCCCATTCGATGTGGCAGACCACAGTTCCGTCCCGTTGGTCGAGACAACGGCAACCCCTGTGGAGCCCAGTGCCACCGCCACCTTGATCCCGTCAGGAGAAAAGGCAGTTTGCCACACTGCTTCGGTGTCGTTGGAGGGCACTGTGAGGGCAGCACCTGTGCTCATGTTATAAACATGCAAGCCGCCGTAGTCCGATGCGACCGCAGCCAACGTGTCGTCATGCGAGAATGCGATGTTCCTGGGATACCCCAGCCCGCCCGCAAGCTCTCCGATGCACAGCGGACCCGCATATCTGGGGCATGGAGAGAGAGCACCGAAGCAGAGCGACAGCAGTGCCGCTACGGCTGCCATGGCTGCGGTGTGTGCAGGTGTGTGTGTCCTATCTGTCGGGTGGTGGTGTCAGGGCTGTTGTGGTGCTCTCCTCCTCGCACAATGCGGCGGCACCACTTTGCTGTGCAGCAACCCACCTGGTGTGACCCCCTGTCAGGGCTGTTGTGGGTGCTCTCCTCCGCAGCTATAGACCACTGGATGAGCGCCGACGACGAGGGCGGCACTGAAAACGGGGAAGCCCCCAGACTGCACCGCCCTCCGATGCAGAAGCATATGCGCAAGAAAGAACTCAGCCCACACACCGTGAAGATCCAAAGATGAGGCTTGACGGTGCCAACAGCGACCTTGTCTCGCGGGGCGATGTGGCAGGGGCTTTGCGAGGTTGTCCTTCAGATGCAACGCCATTCTACATCTCAACGGCTCAATCAACATCTAGTTTGTGGCATTTTCTCGACACCGCCTGCGTTGGGGAACCAGCCCCCACCGCCCTCGACGCCCAAAGTGCAGTGAGTGCCCTATGTAGCAACAGGGACACAACAGCCCATCCTTCTGCGTTACTTTGCCAGACAGACGGACCCATGGAGAGGCCTTGCACCTGCTCTGCATGGACGCATGCATCTTCTGCGCCATACTGCTCGGTGTTTGCAGCGAAGGCCTCAACAGCAAGGCACGCTGCCACACCTCAGCCGTGCAGTCAAAGACACACACCCCCCTCCCCCAGTGAGACAGTTGGGGTGCCAGAACCACACCCTCACACCCCCCCCCCCACTCAGGGCCTCCGCACAAGAAACTCACGCCTGACCCGTGGGGTTTGTGAAGGCAACAGAGGCAGACTCAAACCTTGAACTGGGAGGGAAGGGGAATCTGTCAGTCACTGGTGTCGATTCTGCGCGCGGGGACCGGAGAGCTGGCTGTGGGTGGAAGAGAGTCAATTGCTTCGGTATGCTCATCCACATCCCATCCAGTATCAACACTCCGGGCGGAAGAGAGTGGATTGTCAGAATGTAGGGGGGGTAGTGAAATAGAAGTAGAAGGAAGCACAAGAATGACCACCCTTCACTCGTTCTGCAGGTTGTGTCTGAAATCCAGTGTTTTAAACTTCGGGGACCCTGCACATGCGTGTCGGGTGGGAGGGTATCAACTACTTCTAGACACGACCCGAAGGCTGCTCGTAGTGAGCATGGTCTAGGTTCGTGTGAGTCTCCAGACTTGGTTATCCCTTGGCGCCGTTTTTGCCCTGGTGCCACCAGAGTGGCTTGCCGTGCCCACAAGGGATCACGGAGACGCCTCGCCATCTGTTCAGGACTCCTGATGCAAGCACCCGTCATAGGGGAGCACCCCCTGCTGTTTCATACTCCTGGCACAAGTGCCCGTCATGGTATGGGAAGCCTTCCCAGGCAGTTTAAGGTCGTGCCCGGGGACCTGGTGGACATTGAGGGGCGTATTTTCCGGCCTGTTGTCAGAAGATCGGGGGGGGGTATTTTTGATTGTCGGCAGCGAATGGCAAAGGCAAGGTGGTTTGCAAGGGAGGGAGCATCAAGTCGACACCGTCGTCTGCAGGTGATGCACAACAGAGGCAGACAGAAGGGATTTTCGACTCGAATCGTACGAACGTGGGGTCCGAGGAAGACTTCGCTTGCCCCAAACATGTATCTGGGGAAACCAAGCAGGTGGACTGAAGCAAGAAGGGGCTGTGGCATGGAGCAGGGAGGCCAGTGGAGGGCCTGAAGCGGGGAGATGGGAAGAAGAAGAAGAAGAAGACACACCTTTGTCGGTCACGCAGAAGAGTGTGGTTGGGGTGATCTGATCAGCACTGTCGATACAGCACACAGAAGGACAAGAAGAGAAAGAGCTCAGAGGCCGGAGACGTCCCACACAAGCAGCTGGCCGTCATGGCCTGCGGTGGCCACACGTGTGCCGCTGGGTGAGAAGCTCAGGCGGTGCACACCTCCCGCGTGCCCCACAAGCGTTGCCACCGCCGCCCCGCCGCTGGTGCCCCACACCACCACCGGGCCCACCCCGGCAGCAGCAACGAGGCGCCCGTCGGGCGAGTGCTGCACGTCGAACACGAATCCGGAACTGTGTTGCAGCCGCAGCCGCTCGCTGGCAGCGTTGCCGGCCCACAGCCCCACACGCACCGTCCCGTCGTCCATCCCGCGCGCAAGCTCGTCCCCGTCCGGCGAGAAGGACAGCGCCGTCACACGCGCCCCAACAGACACCACTGCCGCCTCCTGCTGCCCGTTGTCCATGGCGAACACACGCACGGCCTCACCCGCCTCCGCCTCCGCTTGCACAGTCACGGCCGCCAAGCGTGCCGCTGACGACACGCTGGAACCAGGTCCAGATCCAGAGCCAGCTCCAGCAGGCAGGAACGCCACCTCACCCACAGGCATGTGCAGCACCAGCTTCGCCCGCATCCCCGCAACAGCGTCGTGCACACGCGTCACGTCCTCCTCCACCCCGCCGGCCACGAGGAGAAGCCCGTCCGGCGAGAAGCGCACACGGCGCACAGGTGCAGCCACCGCGTCCCCTTGCTCCAGGTCCAGCAGCACCGCCCCTGTCGTGGCGTCGCACACCACAGCACGCCCACCGGCCCCGCCTGCCGCGACACGCGTCCCGTCCGGCGAGAAGGCCACGTCGTGCGCGGCAAAGCCACCGCACGCGAGCGACCGCAGCTGTGCCCCGGTCGCAGCGCTGAAGACACGCACCACCCCGTCCGCACCGCCTGCCGCGATCTCCGCACCGCTGGGCGAGTGTGCCACGCTCAGCACGCTGCCCGTGTGCTGTATCCGCAGCACGCACCGCTTCGATGCACCCGCACCGCACACCCTCGCGAACGTCTCAGGTGCTTCGCAGCTGCGTGGCACAGGTGTCGGTGTGACGTCGTCCCACAAGAGGATGCTGAACTGGTAATTTTCGCCGGGAATGATAAAGGCGCCCTCACCCGTGATGATGGTGTTGCTGCCGTGGAAGAACGACACTGCGTTGGTAGGGGATGGCGTGGCGTGGCTCTCCAGCAGGTCGCCTGACTCCACGGAGAACACCTTCATATCCCCTCCCACCACCACCAGCTTGCTCCAGTCCTGAGAGAACGACATTCCGTATGTGGTCGATCCCTTCGGAATCTTCTTGTGGATGGAGTAGTCGTTCAGTTTGTAAATGATCACTGGGTCCGTTTTACCCTGACCCATACTCGCGAAGTAGAGACCATCTGGTGACACCTGGATGGCGTAGACCCAGCTTGTGTGATCTGTCAGCGTCTTCAGAACATCCCCAGCCGTTGCATCCCACACAACGACATTTTCATCCTCCGACCCACTGACGATTCTTCCCCCATCAAGGGTGTACGTCAGGGCCCGAACCTGATGCCAGCTGGCATGACCCCCAGTGAGGGACAACACCAATTCACCAGTCGCCGCATTCCATATGTGGATGCTGCCATAGTCGTGCCCAGAAGCAACACGTGTCCCGTCCGGTGAGTATGCAACACAGCCGCACGGACTTTTCGAGTTGTCCGACCACAGTTCCGCCCCGCTGCTCAAGCTGACAACACCAACCCCACTATCTTGCAGCGCAACCGCCACCTTGCCCCCCTCAGGAGAGAAAGCAGGTTGGCTTGCGAATGTGCTGTAAGAGGGCACTGTGAGGGCAGCACCTGTTGTCACAGAAAACACGTGCAAACCATCCGTTGCGCCCACCGCAGCCAACGTGTCGTCTGGAGAGACCGCGATACGCCACGGACGACCTGACACCCAGACAAGCTCCCCCCTGCACAGCGGACCCGCTTTACTGGGACATGGAGAGAGAGCACCGAAGCAGAGCGACAGCAGTGCTGCTGTGGCAGCCATGGCTGCGGTGTGTGCAGGTGTGTGTCCTATCTGTCGGGGTGGTGGTGTCAGGGCTGTTGTGGTGCTCTCCTCCTCGCACAATGCGGCGGCACCACTTTGCTGTGCAGAGAGGCAGGACTCGTGTTCCTCTTCCTGCCGCCCTCTTGGGTTGCATGCCTTCTTGCGACACTCCGTCCCAGCAAACAGAGTGTGGAAGACATGCACTGATGTGATACAGGCAGATGCCACACGACGCCTGAGTTCAAAGGGGTGCGGTGTTCTGAACGCTGTCTGCTGCACGACCAACACAGGGACGAGGGGTGCTGGGGCGGGAGAAGTTCCAAGCAGCATGACTCACACCACATCAGCAGCAGTACGATGTAACCTTGATACACCTCCATGACAGCTAGCGTGTCACATCACCACCAACCGAACCAACACCGGGACGTGTGATCGGGGTGGGGGTCCGTTGCGGTCAATGCGATGAGAGGGGCAGGCAATGGGAGAACAGCAAATAGGGGGGTTGGTCTATTTCATTGTGCAACAAACAAGAAGACGACAGCCAGGGTGCACCATTGGTCACCATGGGACAAGAACAGCTGAGGGAGGTTCGTCTGTTCTGTTGCACCCCCTGTTTGTTGCAAACACAGCAAACAGGGGGTGGGCCTGCGCCATGGGAAACCGTAGCAAGCGTAGTCGTCTTCTTCCTTATTCGATGCGTTGACGCTTCCACCACAGCAGGGAGGGGCACACCCGCACCTCCTCACGATGATTGGCATTGATTTGTTGTCACGAAACATCTCTGGAACACAGAGGGTGAACCCCAACACCTCTCACAGGAACACTTTTGGCTGTTGCCACGCAAGGGGTGGGCGTGCTACGGGAGGGGAAAAGGGTTGCAGAACTGACAAGCACTTCACGAGGCTGCATACAGGTGAAGCAGCCTCGGGAGCACTGTACAGGCTGGCGAGTTTGCAGGAGAGCGCAGCTTTGGAGAAACATGCATGCGCACACTTCAGCAGAGGGATTGGGGAACATAGACAGAGGGGGCTGACCAGATGTGGCTTGAGTGAGAAAAAGTGACAAGAAGTGTCACTTCCCTCACTGACTGACGAGCTGTGACGCGCTGACTGCGACGAGATCCCCAGAAAGGCGTCTTCGTCTGCATTGCCCACCTGATTTTTCAGCCGGACCCTTCTGCCTCAGGAGACCATACATGCCCATACCCGCCTGCACGGGAGATACGCACGTCTCCCAACTTATGCGGGCCAACACGGGTCTATTCCGGACTATACAGCCCTAGACGCGCCTGCACTCCAACCTCCCCCCCAGGGTGGTGACTATTCTTCATTATATTTAAGCCCGGTTGCTCCAGGATACAAATGAAATGGTGGCAGCCCCCACCAACGCGTTGGAGTGCAGCATCATGTAACACAATAGAAACACACACATTGGCTCGAAACACGCACACATCAGTCCAGAAAGTGGGAATGATAGACAAGCAACGGGGTAGGGGGGAGGTTCGCCCTGTGCCACTGTGTGTCAACAGCAGCACTGTGCAGCCGGGGTGTTGTGAGGGTGTGCGGATTGGGCAGCATCACAGCCCAGCACATCAGAAGGAGGCGCCATGAATGTCCACATGGGTGCTGCACCGACAAGGGCACAGGTCAGTCAAGGTTCGTGTGGCACACAGCAGCAGGGTTGCTGTGTGACCCCGAGAGGGCATTCAGCGAGGTAGGGGAGGCTGCTGGAACTCGACCCACGTGCCTGCGTCAGCTCATACCTCAACAGGCTCGCCGTGGAGCTCCTGTGGGTTCGGTTCGTGCTTGTCCTGCGTGTCTGGAGCGCGTCTCACACACCACACCAGCAGGGCGGCCAACACAACTACAGCAAGGACTGAGCCCACCACGATGCCTGCGATAGCACCAGCACTCAGGTCATCATCCGCATGCGTCGGGCCAGGAGTTGCAGTGGTTGGTGCCACGTCGTCCCACAAGAAGAGACCACCACCCCTGCTGAGGCTGTACCCTCCCGTGATAATGGTATCGTTGGTGTGGAAGTACGAAGCCCCATACACCACTTGTGATACCGTGGGGTGGGACTGCAGCAGCTCGCCGGTCTGCACGGAGTACACCTGCATGGTTAAGGATCCCACCAGCACCACCTTGCTCCAGTCCTGGGAGAAGGACATGGAGGAGATCTCGAATGTGACGCTCAGCGAAATCCTCTGATGGATGGAGTAGTCGCTCAGTTTGTAGATGTTCAGAGTGCCGTCTGTTGTCATAGTCGCGAAGTAAAGACCATCCGGTGACACGGGGGTGGCGCGCACAACATCTTTATGCTGCTCTTGTGCATCTGCCAGCGTATTGAGAATAGCACCAGTCGTTGCATCCCACACAACGACTTTCCCGACATAGTCTTCTACACTGATGAGTCTTCCCCCGTCAATGGTGTAGGTCAACTGATCCCACTCCTCCGTGCGACCCACCCCGTCCCACTCCTTCGTGGCCCCAGGGAGGGTCAACTCCAAGGCACCAGTCTGAGCATTCCAGATGTGGGTGCTGCCATCGTCACTGGAAGCAACACGTGTCCCGTCTGGTGAGTACGCAACAGTTTTGCAAAGCCCTGTCATCTTGACAAACCACAGTTCCCTCCCGCTGCTCAAGCTGACGATAGCAACACCGCCACTCCCCAGTGCCACCGCCACATTCCTCGCATCGGGTGAGAACGCAACATCGTACACATGGTATGGGCTGTGGGCGGGCAGGACAGCACCTGTCGTCACGTTGTAGACGTGCAAACCACGACTCCTCGCTGCGACCGCAACCAAAGTGTCGTCATGCGAAACCTCGATGCGACGCAGATACATTGGGACCCTCGCAAGGGTATTGGTGCACAGCGGACCCGCATCACTGGGGCATGGTGGGAGTGGCGCATCAGGCGTTGCAGGTGCAGGCGTTGGAGGTTCGGTTGGTCCCACGTCGTTCCACAAGACTAGAGAGAGGAGGCTCGCATTCCTTCTGTCCCGTGATCCCGTGATGATGGTGTCGCTGGTGTGAAAGTACGAAGCCGCATGTGTCCCGAAAAAAAAACGTGCGGGCATGGCGTGGGACTGCAGCAGCTTGCCGGTCTCCACGGAGTACACATCCATGTCATGGACACCCACCAGCACCAGTTTGCTCCCGTCCTGAGAGAAAGACATGTCGTAGGTGCCCCCCCCGTTGCGAATCGCCTTGTAGATGGAGTAGTCGCTCAGTTTGTAGATAATCACCGCGTCCGCTCCCCACAGACTCGCGAAGTGGAGACCATCTGGTGACACCTGGATGGAGAAGGCATCGTATGTGAGACCTGCCAGCGTCTTGAGAAGAGCGCCAGTCGTTGCATCCCACACAACGACGGGTTGTGTGGGATGATACGACCCACTGATGAGTCTTCCACCGTCGATGGTGAAAGCCATTTCTACGACCCCCATTCCATCCCCAGTGTAACCCCCACCGAGGGACAACACCAAGTCACCAGTCGCAGCGTCCCAGATGGAGATGTTGCCGTCCTTGTGCCCAGAAGCAAGACGTGTCCCGTCTGGTGAGTATGCAACAGAAAAGCAGCCCACATTCGATGTGGCAGACCACAGTTCCGTCCCGTTGGTCGAGACAACGGCAACCCCTGCGGAGCCCAGTGCCACCGCCACCTTGCTCCCGTCAGGAGAAAAGGCAGTTTGCCACACTGCTTCGGTGTCGTTGGAGGGCACTGTGAGGGCAGCACCTGTGCTCATGTTGTAAACATGCAAGCCGTCGTACGATGCGACCGCAGCCAACGTGTCGTCATGCGAGACTGCGATGTTCCTGGGGTACCCCAGCCCGCTCGCAAGCTCTCCGATGCACAGCGGACCCGCCCCACTGGGGCATGGAGAGAGAGCACCGAAGCAGAGCGACAGCAGTGCCGCTACGGCTGCCATGGCTGCGGTGTGTGCAGGTGTGTGTCCTATCTGTTGGGTGGTGGTGTCAGGGCTGTTGTGGTGCTCTCCTCCTCGCACAATGCGGCGGCACCACTTTGCTGTGCAGAGAGGCAGGACTCGTGTTCCTCTTCCTGCCGCCCTCTTGGGTTGCATGCCTTCTTGCGACACTCTGTCCCAGCAAAACAAAGTGTGGAAGACATGCACTGATGTGATACAGGCAGATGCCACACGACGCCTGAGTTCAAAGGGGTGCGGTGTTCTGAACGCTGTCTGCTGCACGACCAACACAGGGACGAGGGGTGCTGGGGCGGGAGGAGTTCCAAGCAGCATGACTCACACCGCATTAGCAGCAGTACGATGTAACCTTGATACACCTCCATGAAGGCTAGCATTTCACATCGCACCAACCGAACCAACACCGGGACGTGTGATCGGGGTGGGGTCAGTTGCGGTCGATGCGATGAGAGGGGCAGGCAATGGGAGAACAGCAAATAGGGGGGTTGGTCTATTTCATTGTGCAACAAACAAGAAGGCGACAGACAGGGTGCACCATTGGTCACCATGGGACAAGAACAGCTGAGGGAGGTTCGTCTGTTCTGTTGCACCCCCTGTTTGTTGCAAACACAGCAAACAGGGGGTGGGCCTGCGCCATGGGAAACCGTAGCAAGCGTAGTCGTCGTCTTCCTTATTCGATGCGTTGACGCTTCCACCATAGCAGGGAGGGTCACACCCGCACCTCCTCACGACGATTGGCATTGACTTGTTGTCACGAAACATCTCTGGAACACAGAGGGTGAACCCCGACACCTCACACAGGAACACTTTTGGCTGTTGCCACGCAAGGGGTGGGCGTGCTCCGGGAGGGGAAAAGGGTTGCAGAACTGACAAGCACTTCACGAGGCTGCATACAGGTGCAGCAGCCTACGGAGCAGGGCAAAGGCTGGCCAGTTTGCAGGAGAGCGCAGCACACTTGATCATGATTAGGAAACATGGACGGAGGTGGCCTCCCGACCAGATGTGACTTGAGTGATAAAGAGTGAGCACATTCCGCTCACTGACTGACGTGTCACGAGCTGTGGCTGGGAACGAGATCCCCAGAAAGGCTTGCTCGTCTGCAGTCAAGCGTCATGTAAGGCAATAGAAACACACACATTCGTTCGAAACCCGCACACATCAGTCCAGGAAGTGGGAATGATAGACAAACAACGGGGTAGGGGGGAGGTTCGCCCTGTGCCACTGTGTGTCAACAGCAGCACTGTGTAGCCGGGGTGTTGTGAGGGGTCCTTACTCTGCGGGTCAACCGAAGGGACAACAGCAAGGGCTGTGCAGCGTCACAGGCGACACGGGGAAGAGGAGAAGGGAGGGTGCGGGGATTGGGCAGCATCACAGCCCATAGCAGCAGGGGTGCTGTGTGACCCCAGGGCATTCAGCGAGGTAGGGGAGGCTGCTGGAACTGGACCCACGTGCCTGCGTCAGCTCATGCCTCAACAGGCTCGTTGTGACGGGGCTCGGTGTGTTGCTCCTGCGGGTTCGGTTCGTGCTTGTCCTGCGTGTCTGGAGCGCGTCGCACACACCACACCAGCAGGGCGGCCAACACAACGACAGCAGAGACAGAGCCCACCACGATGCTTGCGATAGCACCAGCACTCAGGTCGTCATCCGCAGGCTTGCATGTGTGGTAGTCCTTCCCGCCGCGTGTCTGAACGCTCAGGGGAAACCCGTCGTGGCAGGTGAGCACCAGACAGCGCCCGTCATACGTCTGCACTGTGCTGCGCGCATACACTGTGCACACTTCGATTGTGTTCGACTCACTCGTCTGTGCGATTTGAACAAACGGGTCGAGCTGCGAGGCATGCATGACGTTTGTAAGGTCGGAGTGTGCCACAGCAGCTGCACCGAGAGCGTCGACAAGTGCATCAGACGTTGCGGAGACCGTCGCGTTCGGCACCACCCCAGACAGTGCGACGGACAGGGTGCCGCAGGAGGCACCGACAGTAACATTCTGTACCGCACGTGCAGTGGCCTCAGCACGCAGGGTGTCCAGCAGGGCCTCCAAGCCGGTACGATTGCACGGCACCTGCAGCGTGATGACGACACTCATGTGCACGTCAGTTGGTGCAGGGGCGGCAACAGGGATCTCGCAGAGGGCGCCTGAGTGGGTCCCGCAGGCACAGTGCTGAGACGACGTGCAGTTGGCAGTCTCGTCACCGAACCCACGGCACGTCTTGTCCGAAGTGCAGACACGGGGTGCGACGTCGTCCCACAAGAGGAGACTGCCATTCCTGTTGCCGCCCTCAGCCGTGATGATGGTGTCGCTGGTGTGGAAGTACGACACTGTGTATGTACTTGAGTCCGGGATGCTGTGGGACTGCAGCAGGTTCCCGGTCTCCACGGAGTACACCTGCATCACACCACGGAGCACACCCCCGATGAAGCCGTCTCCAATCACCGCCACCTTGCTCCAGTCTTGAGAGAAAGACATGTCGTCGGCGCGGAAGTAGGTGTTGTTGCTCACCGCAATCTTCTTGTGGATGGAGTAGTCGCTCAGTTTGTAGATGTCCACAGTGTCGCCGATTGCTATGCGAGCGAAGTAGAGACCATCAGGTGAGACGGGGGTAGGGTGCGGAAGGCTTCTGTGATCTGCCAGTCTCTTGAGCACAGCACCCGTCGTTGCATCCCACACAATGTCATTCTTGTCATAATCCCTATCCCCACTGATGAGCCTTTCCCCGTCAATGGTGTACGCCAAGGTTTCAACCCGCCTCATGTGACCCCCAGTGAGGGTCAAAACCGAGGCACCTGTCGCCGCATTCCAGACGCGGATGCTGCCATTATCGTCCCCAGTAGCAACACGTGTCCCGTCTGGTGAGTAGGCAACTGCAGTGCAGACACCCCATGCAGAAAACCACAGTTCCCTCCCGCTCCTCAAGCTGACGACAGCAACACCGGGACTCCCCAGTGCCACCGCCACGTTCCTCGCATCGGGTGAGAACGCAACATCCTCCACAGAGTACGGACTGTGGAAGGGCAGGATTGCACCTGTCGTCACGTTGTAGACGTGCAAACGACTATCCGCTGCGACCGCAACCAAAGTGTCGTCATGCGAAACTGCGATGCGATGGTAATACCCTGGGAACCTCGCAAGCATCTTGGTGCACTGCGGACCCGCGCCACTGGGGCAGGGTGCGAGTGGCGCATCAGGCGTTGCGGGTGCAGGTGTTGGAGGTGGGGTTGGTGCCACATCGTCCCACAAGAGCAGGCTCGCATTCGTGTTTCCCTCACCCGTGATGATGGTGTCGCTGGTGTGGAAGTACGAAGCCCCGTACGTCCTTCCTGATGGCATGGTGTGGGACTGCAGCAGCTTGCCGGTCTCCACGGAGTACACCTCCATGTCACCGTCACCCACCAGCACCACCTTGCTCCAGTCCGGAGAGAAGGACATGTCGTCGGTGCGCCTCCCGTTGCGAATCGGCTTGTGGATGGAGTAGTCGCGCAGTTTGTAGATGATCACCCCGTCCGCTGACCCCGTTTCCAGACTCGCGAAGTAGAGACCATCTGGTGACACCTGGAGGGAAAAGGCACTGAATCCGTGATCTCCCAGCGTCTTGAGAAGAGCACCAGTCGTTGCATCCCATACAACGACTTTGGAAAACGACCCACTGATGATTCTCCCCCCGTCAATGGTGAAAGCCAAGCTCCGAACTCTCTCGCTGTGACCGTAATGGTAATGGTTGTGACCCCCAGTGAGGGACAGGACCAAGGCACCAGTCTCAGCATCCCAGATGGAGATGTTGCCGGACCAGTGCCCAGAAGCAACACGTGTCCCGTCTGGTGAGTATGCAACAGAAAGGTCGCCCCCATTCGATGTGGCCACAGACCACAGTTCCGTCCCGTTGGTCGAGACAACGGCAACCCCTGTCAAGAGTGCCGCCGCCACCTTGCTCCCGTCAGGAGAAAAGGCAGGTTGCCTCACTACGGTGGAGTTGGAGCGCAGTGTGAGGGCAGCACCTGTGCTCATGTTGTATAGATACAAGCCGCCGTCCGATGCGACCGCAGCCAACGTGTCGTCATGCGAAACTGCGATACGTCGGGGAAACTCAATCCCGCTCGCAAGCTCTCCGATGCACTGCGAACCCACACCACTGGGGCATGGAGAGAGAGCACCGAAGCAGAGCGACAGCAGTGCCGCTACGGCTGCCATGGCTGCGGTGTGTGCAGGTGTGTAGTGATAGTGGTTTTAAGTGGGTAACCCTGCGCGGATCTGTGCCCACTCCCCGCCCACCCCTACGTCACAGCGGATGCCCCACTCGGGTTAGAGTGTGGGGCCAACTCAGTGCCACTCCGAGGAGGGCGTGAGGCATAGCCAGCGTGGTGCGTGCCGCAACAGTGTGTGAGTGATTTCGCACTGCTGTGGCAGTCCCCGCACCGGCCCATGCGATGCGTCTTGCAAAATTCCATGGTGACTTGCAAGCCGTCGTTCTTCCCGTGGTGGTCCCGGCAGCAGTCCTCTTCCGAGAGGCGCCGGCGCCGGCAGTCCACGCAGCGGGGTTTCCAGTGCAGAGCGCAGGTAAGCATCTTCGCGTTCCGTCTGGCTCCAGGGGGGGCAGTCCGGGGAGCAGCGCCCCGTCGTTCCCATGACCGTCCTGTCCGGGCGTTGGCTTGCCGGCTGCTGGCAGTCCATTGCTGGGCCGCTTGCTGCCACCCCTCTGGGTAGTGGGGCTGCGGTGCGAAGGTTGCGGCCCACGCCATGCCGCGGGAGTGGAAGGCTGTGTCCCGCTGGTTCAAGCCCGGGCCTGCCGTGTGCGCTTGGAGGCTGCGCATCACCGACTCGGTGGCTGGGCTGAGCTGGGCTCTCCTGGACAGGCCCCCTGCCACGGTTCCCCCGATCGCGGTGAGGACAGTGGAGCTCGCAGTGTGGCCACAGTGCCATGGTTGCTTGGAAGTCTTGCGCACCACCTCGCAGAGCTGCCTCAACGAGTGAGCCTTGCCCAGGATGCTCTTCTGGAAGGCTGCGAAGTCCTGCCGCAGCTGCTCCTGCGAGGTCTCCCCCTGCCTCTCAGCCTCGTCCATGGCGGCGTTGCTCAGGGCGTCCGCATCGACGTTGAGTTCCCTTTTCACGTGCTCATACGTAAGGGTGATCCGGGGCCCGAGGTCGGCAGCCAGCCGTGCCGTGCTGAGGAAGAGGGGGCGGAGGGATTTATCGCGGCAAACCGCTTCCCCTTTTAGGTGTCGCAGCACCACCTGCGAGTCACCCCGCACCGTAACGTTCCCCTCAGGGGGCGGGTCGCCCCTTCTGAGCAGCCGTAGGCCCGCCCGAACCCCTTCGTACTCAGCGATGTTGTTGCTGCGTACGTTCAGCAGAGGGAGGATCTCTTCCGACACCTTGAGGCCGTCTCGGTAGAGCACCGCACCTGCACCCGCCAGGGCGAAGGGGGTGCCGTTGTCCCTTGCTCCGCCGTCGAAGTAGAGGGTGAGCCCCGGGGATGCGCCCTCGGGGATGCGTGGGCGGGCCTCCCGCGGCCCCCTCTCAGGGGGGTCAGGTGTGTGGGGGCGGATGCGGCGCGTTTCGACTTCTGGGAGGGTGAGGCCGGTCGACAGCTCGAAGTCGACAGCCAACTCCATGAGGGTCACGGTGTGCTCCCCTCCCTGCGGCCCCCATTTCAGGCCCCGCAGCCAGTCGCAGAGGGCCACCTGTGCAGGTGTGTGTCCTATCTGTCGGGTGGTGGTGTCAGGGCTGTTGTGGCCCTCGGATGGGACAAGCAGTCTCAACAACAACCTAATGGCGCCCTCAAGAGAGTGATGACGAGGTATTTGTAGTGAAGGCCCCAACAGCAAACCACCTGCACCTCCCTGCAAGGCAGGGCTGGGGGGGTGCCGCACTGGCACAGTCTGCACACAGAGCGAGGCTCACAGCAGACACAAGACAGTGCAGTGTGCTTCTGCAGGCGTGACACCGAGGCACCAAGGCTACGTTATTTGTATCGCTAACAGGGGAGGGACGCGCCAGCCACGGGGCCAGGGGAGGGCTGAGGGAAAGGGGTGTGCACCACGTGAAGTGCTGCGAGGTCCTGCGAGGTCCACCACGCTCTCTCTCCCTCTCCCTCCTGAGGCGGCGCAATGCACCGCATCGCCACACACACGTGGATCTCTTCCGAGCAGCGCAGTGCACACACAACACACCCTGCCTTGGATGTCGCCATTGCCACACGGCACACACACAGAAGGCCGCCTCCTCCCACCTTCCATAAAGCGCCGCATGCATGCAGACACGCACCCCACCCCCCCTGAGTGACCCCCCCTCCCCCCACAGGGTGTCCCCCCCCCACACACACACACACCAACGAGCTTATCTGAGATGAACAACATGCAATAAACAGTAGACACCCCCCCTCTCGCCCAGTGAGACAGTTGGGGTGCCAGAACCACCCCCACCCCCCCCCCCACTCAGGGCCTCCGCACAAGAAACTCACGCCTGACCCGTGGGGCTTGCGAAGGCGACAGAGGCAGGGCCTCCGACACGCCTGCGCCCCCACCGCAACCCCCCGTGTGGCTGAGGGGCTCTGACCACGACAGCTTCATCAGGGCCACTTGGTGGCTGAGACCCCTGCGGTGGACTCCTCCACCGCCACCACCACCACCTCCTCCACCCTTCTTGCCGCACATATCACAGGCAGCCCTGCTGACGACACCAGCCTGGCTCCCGGACACCCGACTGTCACTGTCACTCTCACCGACGCTGAAGCGAGGAGCCGCTTCCCTTCCCGGTGTGGCAGTTGCACATGCCACACATAGCTGGCCCTGCCTCCCGTGGCGGCGGGGCCCAGCCACAGACGTCTCGACCGCGGAGAGGTGCGTGGCCTGCTGCGGGGGTCGTCCCGCCGCTGCCGCCGCAGCAGTGGCGCTCCCCGCGGGGGATGCTGATGCCAAAGCAGCTCGCCTGCGTAGCTTCTTGGCAGGGGCCCCGGCAGACGACGGGTTGGCGTTGGAGGGCCGCACGGCGACCCGGGCCCAGCCCTCGCAGCCCGACAGGTCCTCCACCTCCACCACCGGCTCGGGGATGCTCCAGTCCACATCGAACACGGGGTACTCCAGGGGTTGGATCCGGGCACCCCGCTGCTGCTGCGCACCACCGCCGCCACCACCACCACCACCATCCCCCTTTGCAGCTCGGAGCACCACCTCCAGCGGGGTGGCCCCTGTGTGCCGCACCAGGGTGTCGCGGTATGGCCCCTCAGGGTCTAGCCCTCGGCGCCGCAGCGCCGCGGCCACCGCGCGCTCCTCGTCCCCCTCCCGCAACGCAGCGCGGCGAGCCAGGATCCCGCGCACCTCTTCCTCGCAGGACAGCCGGACCCCTCCGCTCTCCCGGGACAACGCGGCGAGGCTGGGGAAGCCCGGGGATGGCACGGGCACCTCGCAGCAGATCACCCCCCGGGTGAGCCGCGCGGGGCGCAGGGGGGGCGACCGAAACGCCTCAAAACCCCCACACCCGCGCACCGCCTCGGGGGTGGGGGTGGCGGGGGTGGTGGTTTCTTCTTCTTCCTCTTCCCCTCCTCCCCCTCCTCCACCCCCCGCCTGATTCGACCCCCCCTTTTCTTCCCCAGGGGGCGGCGGATCCGAGACACCGCGGCTGCGGCGGCTGCGGCGGCCCGGCTTATCCTTCGGAGCAGCAGCAGGAGGCGCAGCATCCCCTCCCCCCCCCTCCTCCTCCTCCACCACCCCACGGCCCAAAGTATGCCCCCCGCTGCGCCTGATATACAACGGCACCCCTCCGGCTGGGGCGGGGTGTAGTGAAGGAGGTGGGATGGGTTCACCACCAACACCACCTCCTCCTCCTCCTCCCGGCCCCAGGGGTGCCACAGGCGCTGCAGAGTTGCCGTGCCCCCTCGCCGTGCGGCTCGCCCCATTCTGGGAGAAGGTCTGCTTGCGCCGCGGGGTGTCGGCAGGGGGAGGGGAAGGCCCGGCTTCGGCATCCCCTGCGAAGAACGGCGCCGTATCCTCCTCCTGCGAGAATATCCCGGCGGAGGAGGGGGCGGATGACGCGGGGGATCGTGGCGGGGGGGATGGCGAACCCCCCCCACCCCCACGCCGCCTCCTCCGCCGCAGAGAGGCAACCTCGCAGCCGCCCGCCTCATCTGCCTCGGAGCCTCCCCTCCAGGGGGAGGAGGGGCCCCCTTCCTGCTCCTCCCGGTCGCGGCGTCTCTTTCTGCTGTGTGTCCCGACAGGCTCTCCGGCAGGAGGGTTTTCCAGGGGGTGCCCTGCCCGAGGCGGTGGAGGGGGTGGGGGTGGCGGGGTGGCGGAACCCCCCGCAGCGCCGCCCCCGCTCCTGCTGTTGTCATCCCCCGCGATCCACTGGAACCGGCTGCGGTAGTCGGGGTGGGGGTGCAGGTCGGCAAGCGCGCCTGCCCCAACGGAGGAACCTAGAGAGAGGACGGGGGCAACGTATTGCTGCTGCAGCAGCTGCTGCCGCCGCTGCTGCCCGGCACTCCAGGTTACCCCGCTGCGGGGGCGTTGCGGCGGTGGCGAATGGAGTTCCGCATCCTCGCTGCTGGGGCTGTGGGTGGGGAGGCCTTCCGCGAGTTGCGGGGGGCGGTGGTGGCGGCGGGAGGGGCTGCAGTGTGCACTGTTCAGACAACTTCCGCCGTTCGCCCCCCCCTGCGGGGCGACCTCACGGAGGACGCTGGCAACCAGGGCAGCAACGGCATCCCCGGACATCGTGTCGCACAGGCCATGCCGCACGCAGATCTCCCTGACAGACTGGGGCGTGCGGTGCGTCTCGGCAGAGGGTGGTGGGGGTGCTGCCCCCGTTGCGTCCGGTGCCCCATCCCCGGGGTGGCTGGGCTGTGCGGCCCGCCCCAGAGCCCCGTCCATTGGGGGGCGGGAGGGGAGAGGGGGGAGGGGGGGTTGTGGCTGCCCACCCCCGGGGTCAGCCCACCATCTTCCAGGGGGTGGGGTGGGGGAGGGGGAGGGGTGGTGGAGAAGGGGGGGATTATGAAGTGTGGTTCCCTTTCGCCCTTCGCCCCCCTCCCCCCTCTTGTTTACCTTCTCCACACGCGGTGAAGTGTCCCCCCCCTGTGGTGGGGTGGTGGTGGTGGGGTGTTGTGGTGCAAACAGGAGACGCAACAACGGGTCGTAAAGTGGGAGCAAACGAGGCAACAAATCAATTCCTGCCGAAGGTTGTTTTGCTTGGAACGCAGACACCGCTCTTTGTGTACACCACTCCCCGGTCTGATGAAGTGGTGTGAGTGGGGGTCGCACGATCCATGATTTTCGGGCTGTTTGCCATGCCCCGATGCAATTGGCTGCTTCGGGCGAGCGTAGCAGGCAGATTCCTCGTTTGCTCTCTCTCAGGGATTGCACTTCGACAGCAATCAACAATGATCTAGAGCAAACAAGGAGGGTGGTGGGGTCTTCTCGTGGGAGTCGGAATTGCCACTCAGTCGTGTCAACGAGCTCTTGATGTGGTACCACTGTCCACACACAGACCAGCCATGGGTTGCAAAGCAGGAAAGTGAAGGGGTGTTTGAGTTGTCGTGCCAAACAAATCCCAGGAAAATAGTTGACCGCGCGTTGCTTCACTCACCACATTCTCACCCCCAATCCCGAACCTGGCCGTCCTCCGAAGCGCCTTGCCTTCCTGAATCCCAGAAGGCTGATGGGCCCTGCTACCGCAACCAACGTGTCGTCATGCGAAACTGTGACAGGGGAGGAAGACCAGCCAGGAGCAAGCACGGCACTGCACCGCCAACCTTCACTGGGGCATGGTGTCAGTGACGGAGCAGGCGTTGCAGGTGCAGGTGTTGGAGGTGCGGTTGGTGCCACGTCGTCCCACAAGAGGATGCTGTCATTGCTGCTCTTCCCTACGGTGATGATGGTGTCGCTGGTGTGCAAGTACGAAGCCGCGTTTGTCGGTGAGGATGGCATGGTGTGGGACTGCAGCAGCTTGCCGGTCTCCACGGAGTACACCTCCATGTCACCGTATCCCACCACCACCAGCTTGCTCCAGTCCTGCGAGAAGGACATGTGTGTGTGCACGGAGTCCGTTGCATCCTGACCCATACTCGCGAAGTAGAGACCATCTGTTGACACCTGGACGGCGTAGACAGGGCTTATATGATCTGTCAGCGTCTTCAGAACAGCACCAGTCGTTGCATCCCACACAACTATCATGAGATTCTCACCCCAATTCGCGAACGAGCTGCTGACGATTCTTCCCCCATCAATGGTGTACGTCAAGCTGGGAACCCGCTGCACATGACCCCCAGTGAGGGACAACACCACGTCGCCAGTCGCAGCATTCCAGATGTGGATACTGCTGTTACTGGAGGAATCCCTGTGCCCAGAAGCAACGCGTGTCCCGTCAGGTGAGTATGCAACAGATTTACACCACCTTTTCGAGTGGTTCGACCACAGTGCCGCCCCGTTGCTTAAACTGAGGACAGAAACACCAGACCAGTGCCACCGCTACTTTACCCCCATCAGGAGAGAGCGTAAGGTCGTAGGGACTCTCGTAGGTGAAGGGGGGCACTGTGAGGGCAAGCCCCGTGGTCACGTTGTACAAGTGCAACCTCTCAAACGCTGCGACCACAACCAACGTGTCATCACGCGAAACTGGGATTGCGACGGGCACCCAGCCTTGCAAGCTCTGCGGTGCATTGGGTACCCACACCACTGGGGCATGGAGAGAGAGCACCGAAGCAGAGCGACATGTAGGTGGACGCTTCCAACCACAGGGTGTCTGGAAAGAAAGGGACAGGGGCAGGCCTGTCGCTAACTTTTTGAATTCCGAGATCTCGTGGAATGATGGTCAGTCGTGGGGGGGGGTGGGGGGTGGAAGTGGTGGCCATGCAGTAAAATATGGTTCGTACGCGATCGCGGCGGCGGCTTCGCCGCCGCCGCCGCGCGCCCACGATCCAGGCCTGTCGCTAACTTTTTCAATTTTAGAGATTAGGTGGGCGGACGCTCCTGTTTTGGGGGGATCAGGGGGGAAAACGCTAGGGGTCGATTTTTCGCGCGCGCTCGTGTTGTTACTTAACTTTCCCGTCGGTGGACGGTGTGAGGCGCTGGGTTCCTTCCGCAGTTCCTCTCCCGCTCGCGCCATCCTCGGGTGCCGGAGGAAACCAAAAAAAGGCTTTCGGTACCATGATTCGACGCTACCCCCTGATATGCACGACCGTCGAAGCGCAAGGGCTTGGTTACTAGCCGGGCACACGCTACATGGTCCACAGGGGGGTCTGGGGGGCAGAGCCCCCCAGCCGCCGGAGGCCACGGTAGTGAACATCTGTTCAGTGTGGGCGTACAGATTCTGTGTGAGTGGCTGCGTCCTCCTGAGGCTACTGGAGTGGTTGGATTCCCTGACCTGACGGGAATCGAGTGACTTGAGTACGAGACATACGCCACAGGGGGGGTCTGGGGGGCGGAGCCCCCCAGCCGCCGGAGGCCACGGTAGTGAGCATCGGTTCCTGCAAAACCATACTCTCTTCGGCCCTGGCAACGGATGGTGGGGAATGAGGTGGTAGTGTGTGTTTCACCCCACCATCATTCCACCATCGTGGCATCATCCACGCGTGGCATCATTCCACCATCATTCCACCATCGGGGCCTGCCTGACGGCAGGCCCCGAGGGTGGAATGATGGTGGAATGATGAAATATCTAGGGGGGGGAAACCCAAAATGAGTGGAATGATGAATGATGGTTAGCGACCAGCCTGGGACAGGGGTTTGGGGCGCAGGGGGGGGGGGGGGGCAGGGACACGGGGAGAGGTTGGGCGGTCTTGACACGTCGTGTCTCACTGTGTCAACACCGGGATCACACCCCAGCATGGGAGAAGGAACTTGCAGGACAGTTTGGGAAAGGACAGGGGGTGCATGCTGGATCGTAAAGTGATTGCATGAGGCTACAGAATGCAGCAGCGGTTTCTCGAGTCTTCCTTCCAGATGATTTTTTGCATTGATCGCTTCCACCTTTTTTCTCGCTGGCGCTAGTGATATCGGCTGGCAGAAAAAATACACACAAACCGCCCCCCGGTGTGTTTTACCACAAAAAAAAACACCCCCCGAATGTTACGGGATGTTTGCCGTGCCCCCCGATGCAATTGGCTGCTTGGGGCTAGCGCAGAAGATTCTACTTTCGCTTCTCAGGGTTCTTCGACAGCAATGCACCACACGAACAACAATGATCTAGGGCAAACAAGCCGCACACTGCCCAGGCAGAGATGCTGAGGGCACTGCTCGCGGCAAAGAGGGCTGATCACACATTCACAGGGTGACAATGGGTGTTGGGGGTGGGGTAGTGAAATAGAAACAAATTCACGGTGGGATCTTGTAAATTTTACATGTATAACTACAAGTATATACATGTATTATACATGTATAATACTTGCATGTCAACTATTATACATGTATAATACATGTATATGCCTGAAATATACATGTAAAATACATGTATATCAAGTAAAAATACAAGTATAATACTTGCATGTCAACTATTATACATGTATTTTTACTTGATATACATGTATTTTACATGTATATTTCAGGCATTTACATGTATTTTACATGTATATTTCAGGCATATACATGTATTATACATGTATAATAGTTGACATGCAAGTATTATACATGTATAATACATGTATTATACTTGTAGTTATACATGTAAAATTTACAAGATCCCACCGTGTTAGGGTGTTGGGGGGGGGGGGGTGGGGGTGCCTTGGTATCCGTCATTCCGTGAGAAAATTGGCTCATGTGTGACTCAGGGGGTCTTCGCTACGGGGTGGTCGTCAGTGCATTTTAGTGAATTTCCAGTTGAATTGGCTGAAAACTGACGGAGATTGACGAAGCAGAACGACCAGCGAAGAAAATCCCTCAGAAGGCCGTGAAGAGGAGAAGGATTCAGCAGGCCGACGGCGCGCACCCTGGTGCTTCGGCACACAGGGTGGTGTCCTCGGAGGAGCTTCCTTGCCGTGGGAGGGAGGGGGTTCGACGGTCGACAAGCTTCGGACGTGGGGGAGGGAGAAACCACCTGGCAGTCACTTTAGCTGACTGGGGAAAGGCACGTGGAATCGCGATTCTTCTCACTCGCGCCCCCCTATCCGTGTGGGGTCATTTTGACCAGAGGATGCCTGGTTACGCCCCTTCTCGGTTGTCACTGGCCCCCTCGAAGTCCCCACCTGACCCAGGTCCTGTGTGACCCAACGCCCCCCATCATAGCTGACAACTCGCCGTAACTCACATGAAAACCCAGATGATATAGCCGTGTTCCAACGTTCAGTTGGGGAGAAAGGAGGATATAATCCTCCTTCCGTTCTCTCTCAAGGGATAGATCCCTCTCGGTCATTCCAGAGGATGGGGGGAAGGGCGGTGAAGGGAGGGTGCGGGATTGCAGAAACACGTCTATATGGGTGCTGCTCTTGGGCACAAGGCCAGTCAGGTGCGTCCGGTGTCACACAGCAGCAAGGTCGCTGGCAAGAAGGGTTCCCAGCTGCTGGTTCGGCTGCTGCTGCTTGTCCTGTGCATCAGGAGCACGGAGCACACACCACCACACCAGCAGGGCAGCCAACACAGCCGCGGCAGCGGCAGAGCACACCACGATGCCTGCGATAGCACCAGTACTCAGGCCATCATCTCCTGCGTCAGGGGCAGGCGTGTCCGCAGGGATACGGAGGGCAGGCACGTCGGTGTCAGGAGCAGGTGTCCCTGGGGCAGGCGTGCTGACAGGTTGCGGCACCGGCGTGGGGCGTGTGCATGTGTGGTAGTCCTTCCCGTCGCGTGTCTCAACGCTAGGGGGAAAGCTGTCGTTGCAGGCGAGCACCAGACAGCGCCCGTCATACGTCTGCACTGTGCTGATCGCATCCTGCGTGCACACTGCGGTTGTGTTGCTGCTACTCGTCTGTGCGGTTTGAACAAACGGGTCGAGCTGCGAGGCGCGCGTGACTTTTGTAATGTTGGCGTGTGCCACAGTAGCTGCACCGAGAGCGTCGACAAGTGCATCAGACGTTGCGGAGATCGTCGCGTTCGGCACCACCCCAGACAGTGCGACGGACAGGGTGCCGCAGGAGGCACCGACAGACACATCCTGTGCGCCGCGTGCAGTGGCCCCAGCACGCAGGGTGTCCAGCAGGGCCTGCAAGCCGGCACGATTGCACGGCACCTGCAGCGTGATGACGACACTCATGTGCACGTCAGTAGGTGCAGGGGCGGCAACAGGGATCTCGCAGAGGGCGCCTGAGTGGGTCCCGCAGGCACAGTGCTGAGACGACGTGCAGTTGGCAGTCCTGTCACCGAACACACGGCAGGCAGCATCCTCAGTGCAGACACGGGGTGCGACGTCGTCCCACAAGAGGAGACCTCTGCTGGTGTCCCCCGTGATGATGGTGTCGCTGTTGTGGAAGTACGAGACTGAGATTGCCCAAGCTGGCATGGTGTGGGACTGCAGGAGCAGGATGTCGCCGGCCACGGAGTACACCTTCATCTCACGGTCACCCACCACCACCAGCTTGCTCCCGTCTCGAGAGAAGGACAGACCGGGCCAGTACTCATCGCTCATCACCTTGAGCTTCTTGTGGACGGGGTAGTCGCTCAGTTTGTAGATCTTCAGCATGCCCGTGCTGCGACCCAGACTCGCGAAGTAGAGACCATCAGGCGACACCTGGCTGACTGTGGCCCCGCTTGTGTGGTTTGAAAAGGTCTTGAGAACAGCACCAGTCGTTGCATCCCACACAACAACCTCGCCCTTCCACCCCCCAATGAGTCTGCCCCCGTCACTGGTGTACGTCAAGCTGGAAGAGGAGGAACCCCCACCCCCAGTGAGGTTCAACACCAAGTCACCATTCCGGGCATCCCAGATGTAGATGTTGCCGTCCTCGTGTCCCCTACTGCTGTGCCCAGAAGCAACACGTGACCCGTCTGCTGAGAATGCAACAGTGTAGCAATCCCCTTTCGATCTGTCTGACCACCTTTCCGTCCCGCTGCCCAAGCTGATGACAGCAACCCCTTTGTGCAGCAGTGCCACTGACACTTTGTCCCCAGCAGGAGAGAACGCAGCGCTCAACACACTAGGATGCGTGAAGAGGGCGTGTCCGTAGGAGGGCACTGTGAGGGTAGCACCTGTTGTCACGTTGTACACGCGGAAACGGCCCCCGGATGGAGACACCGCAACCAACGTGTCGTCATGCGAAACTGCGATACGCTGGATACGGCCCATTCCGGTTGCAACCTCTGCGATGCAGAGCGGGCCCGCACCGCTGGGGCAGCTTGGAAGGGCAGGTGTTATGCCCCTATTCGAAACACAGAGACTCCCAGCTATTTTCGTCCAGCCGTGCCGCACGGACAGCCCGCATGACTGGGAGTACCGGCCTCCGACGAACTCCCGATTCTGGCTGTTGATCCCCCAACTAACGTGGTCACGGTAGGTGTAGCCTTCACCTGCGGCCAAGCGGTCACAGAGGGTCGCGTTGCACCTAGCCGCATCATCTTCGCTGATAAGAGTGTAGCCAGGCGCACATTGCGCCCATCTTGCGATGACAATTGAGCTGCAGAAGGAATCGTCAGATGATAAGGGAGCACCGAAGCAGAGCGACAGCAGTGCCGCTACGGCTGCCATGGCTGCGGTGTGTGCAGGTGTGTGTCCTATCTGTCGGGTGGTGGTGTCAGGGCTGTTGTGGTGCTCTCCTCCTCGCACACGGCAGTGGCACCACTTTGCTGTGCAGAGAGGCAGGACTCGTGTTCCTCTTCCTGCCGCCCTCTTGGGCCGCTGCGACGGACCTGGGGAAGTTGGGAGTCGGGGGGGGGGGGGGTAGGGGGGGGTCACTGCTAAGGAAAAGTGGTAGACAAACAGCAATTTTTCCGACACCCCCATTCCGACCCCCGGAGAGCCTATTTTTGGGTAGCTGTTGGCCGATATGTGGTGGAAAACAGGTTTTAGGCCCATTTCGGTGATTTTTGACACCCGGGAAGGCATTTTTCGCCCATTTTTTATTTTCCTACCAGAACTTGTACCTCGGGGTAGTAGCGTGGCTTCGTCATTTTTTGACTACAACCACTGGGAGAGGCATTGTATCAAGTTACACATACATATCGTCCAGGAGGTTCTCCTGGAGCTCAAGTATGGTGAATTCATCCTGGTGGAGCCCGCTCTCCTCGGCGCGATCCATCAATTCAGCACCCCGTTTCCTTCCCAGGAAGCTGCGGATCCCGCCCTGTTTGTGGGCCAAGTATCTCCCGGAACGCTTCCTGGGCAGTTGTCTGGGGACGCGGTCGTTTCGCAAATGCGCGCACATCCTCTGCCGAGGGTACAGGGGGATTTCCCCACCTCAATATTCACTATTCCGCTTGCGGTGACCTGTGCGAGTGCAGTCACCGTTGAGGCTGTACACTGAAAGCGGCTGATCAGCTGTACTGTCATTGACGAGAGGAGACCCTCCAGCCAGTCGTGCACCACACCTGTTTGAATTCGATCCACACCGACCTCGGCTCACGTCAGCACTAGGGTGCGAGCGCTGCAGTGGAGTATATGTTCGTACAGGGGCAACCGTGCCACCTGTGCTGCACCTTCACCATGGTGTGCTTCCGGTACAACAACCGGTAGGTACCTTCTTGTGCGATATCTGCGACCTGCAGCACCGCTGTCTCACAGCAGGGCTTGCACCGCTGTTCCGATAGACTCCACAGGAACTTCTCGGCAGCTTTGAAGGGTGGAACAGAGCTTTTCTTGGCCCATTGCATGTTGATCACGATGAGACCTTGCCCACCGGGGGTGGGCTCGGTACAAGTTGTGGTATGGAAAATTAGGATGGGGTCTGAGAGGGTAACAAGGCCACAGATCATGTTGTAGTGGGGGTATTTCCGGGTTCCGACATATTCTGGACCGGTTTTTCATATTTTTTTGGCCCAAAAATGACCTCCGAGGGAAAGTGGAATTTTGGGGTTTGTCCCCCCCAGTGACCCCCCCCTAGGGCAGTGGTGGCAGCGTACGGCCGTACGGTACGCGTACGCGTACGCCGTACGCACTTTCTGAAAATCGCGCTGCGTACGCGTACGCAGATTTTGCGTACGGCTGGTATTCCAGGTCTCTCAGCACACAGTAGGCCACCCAGCGGGTGGCTGGGCCCTGGCCTTTGCTCTTGCCTTTCACAGATGGTTGCTTGCCGCGCACGTGGCGAATAACTCGCAACACCTGCAAGTACACCCGCAAGCATACTGCAAAAGGTACCACTTCCGACTGGAAGGCTCGAAGGCTGCCCCTGGTACACCTGAGTTTGACTGTCGGATTTGGTGTGCGGCCATGGCCGTCTCCTGTGCTCCATAGACTGCCGTACGCAGCGCCGTACGCGTACGCGTACGCCGTACGCACTTTTTGAAAATCACGCTGCGTACGCGTACGCAGCCACCACTGCCCTAGGGGGGGGGGGGGGCTGAGGGGATTCCCGCTCCGAGTTTCCCTATTTTTTTTGCCGAACTCCCTCCGACGCACGACCACACCAGAACTGCCCCTCCACCCACGAATATGCGGAGCGACGGCCGCGTCGCACACCCAACCCGAAACCCACTTCCTTTTTTTGTTTGTGATGATGATCGTACACCCAACGGGCCCGCCCCTGCGAGGGGGGCAGACGATGGGGTAACAGATGGGGGGAAGGCCGACAACACCACCCCAACCCCCCATTGCCCCGCTCAACACACCTGCAACAAACATGGCAACCCTGACGCAGATGCTGCAGAAAATACAGCAGCAGTCTCTCGGGTCTTCCTTCCAGATGATTCTTTGCATTGATCGCTTCCACCTCGAGAGGCAGGGTTTGTCCTTCACTGCGTCGGACCTGGACACGGCGAAAAAAACGTTCAAAGCAAGCCAGTCAATCGGGGCGTGAGGGGGGGGGGGGGGGGGGGGGAAGAACTCCTCCCTGCGCGCCTGATGCCGTGAGCTGTTCTGAGAACTGTTCTGCAAAGGGATTGGGCTTCATGTTTTATTTGATCAGAAAGTAGGTGCAGATCACGACGAGAGAGGGCCTTGCCATCCCCCACCACCCCCATACCCTCTGCGCGTGTGTGTGTGTGGTGACCACATTTTGTGTGGGGAGATCCTGCGCGGATCACGTGTGTGTGTGTGACACCCCGACACATCCCCAATTCCCCCCCCCCCCACTCCCTTTTCCCCCGAGGCAGGCGAACTTCAGGCTTGACGTGAAGAAGTTACAGCATATTTTTCTTTTCCGGGGCATGCATAAGAAACAGGCACCGAGAACCCCATCGGAATGGCATCCGCTCACTCATTCGAGCTGCGCCCTGACAACATATCACAGGAGGAACACCTGCACTGCAGCGCAGCAACACAATAAGAAGAAACACATACACCAGCGTTTGGTGTTCGATTCGGATCGAGTGACGGAGGGGGGGTGATGAGGGTAGGGTGGGGGCGACAGGTACGTTCAAAGACAAATGCTGTTCAAAAGGGAGTGAAGCCTGTGACCAAAAGGGGGTGGGGGGGGGGGGGGTGATGGGGGAGTCCCTCTCAATTTTGAGCCACAAACCCCCTTGGCTCTCTCTGCCAAGGGGTTTTGTGTAAAAAATAAACGAAAAACACCCCCTCCCCCCCCCCCCCCTCCTCCCCGAGATTTTTTTTGTTCTCTTTTTTTTCTGAGAATTTTTCCCGAGAAAACACACACCCGCCCATCCCAGCCCCGACCCACCCACCCACCCACCCCCCCCACACCTCCTGCTCACCCCCTCGCCCCTCCTCCCCTCCCCCTCCCTTGACAGTGGGGGCTTTGTCCTAAAAAAAGATGATAAGATGATAGTGATTCCTCCACACAACACCTTCCCCCCCCCCCCACTGCACACACGTGAAATGTTTTCTGCAGCAGTGCAGGCCACACACCCGAACGCACCCCCCCCATCCCCTCTGGCTGTAACCCTCCTCCCATCACCTCCGGCTGACACCACGCAGGCACACACCACCACACCGGCATCTTGTCCTCACTGGTGCCCGTTGGCTGTGGTGTTCTGAGGAAGGGTGCGCATTGCGACCCCCATGGCACGCAGCTGCGTGTTCATGAAGTCGAGCGCCTTCGGTGCAAAGCGGTAGTGCTCGACGCCGCCGTCCTCGCAGGTGCACGGTGTGGAGCAGCAGGCAGCGCAGGTCCGCACGATGCCCAAATCGGAGGACTTCAACAGACGGTCCTGCCCGACCTGCAGGGTGCCGTGCGCGATGAGCGCGTCACGCTCCATCTCACCGACACGGATCCCACCACCCTTCTTCCTCCCCTTCACCGGCTGCCCGGTCAGGGGGTCCACGCCAGACGACTTGTCGGCACGCTCACGCGCCTGGTATTTGTCGTCAACCATATGACGCAGCCGCTGGTAGTAGCAGATGCCTGTGTAGATGTCGCACTGCATCTGCTCCCCTGTGGCGCCGTGGGTCAGCATCTCGGCCCCGGTGTGGGAGTAACCCAGCTGGCCCAGCATGTTGCCCATCCGCGTCGCGTGGATGGGCTGATCTGCGACCTGCAGAAGTGGGGGCAAAAAATGGGTTCGGATGAGGGGCGAGAGCAGAGAGAGAGAGCCGGCGGGAGGCAACGCTTCCCATCAGATCCAAACCCAATGGGGGGAAACCCTTGCTTTGTTGGGCTGAAGGGGATGCACGCAGTTGACCGAGGAACGAAAACCAACGCTCCCTATAGCGGTGGTTCTTCTTTGCAGATCCCTCGTCCGCCCGTCGAGGGAGGAGTCCAAGGCTTAGGGTGGCACAGGGTGGCATGGGGCAAAGGGAGGGCGTGAGGGTGTGGCTTAGACCATACCTCGCTCCAGGCAGTGGCGTCGGGGAAGGTGCCCTTCACCGCAGCGTACTTCGCTGCGATCATCTCGATAAGCATGCCCACTGTCATTCGCGACGGGAAAGCGTGAGGGTTGATGATCACATCAGGGACAACGCCGTTGCCAGCGAAGGGCATCTCGTGCTGTGGTGGTGGTGGTGGTGTTGCCGTGAAGAATCAGGGGGGCAGTGTAAAACCCCTCGCGTGAGCTAACACAACTTGGCTGTAAAGTGCTCTCATCACAGCAGTGTGTGACAGAGAGGGAAAGGCGGGAAACACCCCTTTGATGCAATGCGCGCAAATCACTGCCCAACAACCCCTCGGGGGTAGCGGCATTTTTTTTAAAAAAAATACCCCCCGATTTCATAGATCCGTGTCTTGAGCGGTGAAGCGAAGCCCGGGAGTCCACCCACCCCCTCACCACACCAGCATACCTGAGGCACCAGCAGGGGCAGGGTACCCTTCTGCCCGTGACGCGCCGCAAACTTGTCCCCGATCACAGGGGTCCTCTCGATACGGAAGATAACCCTAACGCGGATGGGGTGGTCGTCATGCAGGTCGGTCTGCAGCACCTCAACGGAGTGCACGCGCCCAGCCTCCGGCTTGGACCACGTCTCCCGCTTGCCTGTGTTCGTCTCAGCATACACATCGCCCTTCGTGAGGTACTGCCCCTCCGAGGGGATCCGCGTGTAGTGCGTCGGGGTGTCCGACTCAAACGGCTGCAGGATGGTCCCCAGGTAGACGGAGCCCTGGAACAGCCCGCGCTCCACGGAGGTCTTGTTGATCAGCAGCGCGTCCTCCATATCGAACCCTGTGTAGGCCGCCACCGCGAGCACCACGTTGATCCCGTTGGGGTAGTCGTCCATCTGGTACATATGCTGGTTGTCCGTCCGCAGCAGGGCTGCCTGGCACCCGTGGGTGAAGTAGAGCTTGTTGTCGTTCCGCTTCACCACGGAGTGGAAGCATGACCCCATGGTCTGCTTCGCCATCCCGCACTGGAAGAGGTTCCGCGGGGAGCAGTTCATCTCGAAGTAGGGAATCAGGCTCGCCGTGAGGGAGAGCGCCGTCGTCGTCGACACCTCTACGTAGTCAAACGCACCCAGGTCCTTCCGCGCCATGCCCAAATCCTTATGCAGGGCTGCGATGTCGAGGAAAATCTGCTCCTGCGTCCCCACCCACACAAGGGAGCCCTTTGCAGTCCCGCTCGACCCGACCTTCCGGATAGGCCTGCTGAGACGCCCAGGCCCTGAGAAGAGGTAGATTCCTGGGTAGAGCTTCGGCGCCTTGCAAGAGGTGTCCCCCTTATCCTTCGTCACGCCGACGAGGCCCACGGAGGAGAGCACCCACTTGGGGTCGACGGCGACGATCTCCACGGCGTTGGGGATGTCCCCTTTGCTGCGGGCGTTACGCAGGAGGGTGCCCGCGTTGCGCGCGATGCACTCCCGGGTGTTGGAGAGCTTGCTCGCGGCGAGGAAGTCCTCCCTGACATATCCCAGCAGCTCCGTGTCGAGCATCACGGGGAAATACTCCAGCCCGGTGTCGAGGCTGGACGGCGCACCCCCGCCACCCCCTGCGGCGCGGGGGGCGAACCCTCCTGCGGGGAGCTTCTTCATCGCCTTCACCACCTCGCGGCGCGCCTTCACCCTCTCGGCTGTGCTCAGCCCGCAGACGACCTGCGTTGGGTACGACAAATGGTTCATCACACCACATGGGCCTCCGTCAGGCGTGTGCACGATGCAGAGGAACCCCCACCCGTCCATCTGGTATCGCCGCGGCGTGGTGGTTCGCATCTCCTGGATGGTCTTCCCTCTGTGGGTCGCGCGGAACTGCTCGAGGAAACGGAACTGGTTGATACGCTCCACCACAACACTCCAACCGCTGCTCTGGGGGAGGCTCGCGCCGTTCGCCAGCAGGGGCTCCTGGGTGTAGTTCCCCGTCGACACCATGAAGCACACCGGGTAGGTCGGCTCCGACAGCACCCTCTGCCGGTTCCCCTTCCTCCCGTCATCCCCGCTGTCGTCCCTCTCATAACGCATCTTCCAATAGAACTCCGTCGGGCGGTCCTTCGTCTCCTGCTGGATCGTGATGTCATACAGCGCTGTCGACACCGCACCTCCCTCGGGAGCCGAGTTCACCTCCTGCTGCAGCAGCTTCTGCTGCTGCTCCTGCGAGGCGGGCTTCGCCGACCCCTCCACCCTCCTTCGCTGCCAGAAGTAGGACCAGATGAGCTCGCGGAGGCGGACCTCGCCGGTGCCGCAGCAGAGGTCAGCGAAGTCGTCGAGGGTTGGGGGGCGGAGTGACTCCCAGCCCTCCCTAGCCCTGTTGTCGGTGAGGCCGAGGATGGAGAGGGAGGAGCGCAGGGCGCGCCCCACAGCGAGCACGCTGTCCATCACGCCCTGGAGCCACAGCTGGCCCGGGGTGATGACCTCCTGGTTGACCAGACCGTCTTCGCCCTCCTCGCGGAGGCGGCCCGATTGGAACATCACGAGCTTCTTCACCATCACAAGCAGGGCGTCGATTTTCTTCTGCCTTTCGCCCACCGCAGCCTCGAAGGGCATGGCGTAGTCATTCAGGTGTGGGAGGATGTGCTCCCGCAGGGCCCACAGCCCGACGAGGCGGTAGACCTCGGAGTCGAAGCAGCCTGCGCCGAGGCGTGCCCTGCAGCGGTTCACCACCTCGCGGACCCAGAGCTTGCGGTGCGCCGCGAGGTATTTCCCCAGGATATACTGCCAGTGTGCGGCGGAGGAGGGGAAGCCCACCGCCGGGGCACCCCCGCCCTCCCCGGAGTCCGCGCCGACGTAGTGTCTTGCGAGCTGGACCTGGTTGTAGACGTCGTTCATAAAGGCTGCTGCCCATTTGTCACTCTCCGCGTCGGAGCTCATCGCCTCCGCGAGCTGCAGGGGGGTCGTGTTGTCCCCCAAGGCAAGGAGGATGAGGGAGAGAGGAATCTGCCACGTCGTGCCTCTGCTGAAGGACAGGATGATCTTGCCGGATGCCAGCATGTAGAGGTAGTTTGGAACGGCAATCCCACTGCGTTTGACGGACCGGATGTAGACGCACTTCGAGGTGAAGGAGGGACCCTTGTTGGCGAACGACGCACGCTCGATGGTGATCGGGTGGTTCCCCCTCGCCGCCAGCACCATTCGGAGGACGCGCTCGTTACCCCCCATCACGAAGTAGCCCCCGGGCTCCCTCGACTCCTCATAGAAAGTCCGGGAGAGCTCCCCGGGGGTGCGGTCCGCCAGCATGCACACGTCACTCCTCACCATGACCGGAACCTCCCCTGCGAAAACCCAATCCGACACCCCGAAGAGTGGGGCGTTCTGCCCGATGCAGTAGGAATAGGTCACCTTCACCATCAGAGGTGCAGTGTAGTTTGACTTGTGGAGGCGGTGCGACTGAGGGTGCACCGGAGACCCCGGTGTTTCAACCAGAATACGGTGGAGAGCGCGGAGCCCCTCCAGGCCGCCCGTGGGGAGGCCGGGGTCTGCAATCCCGCTGCGTTTGATCCTCTTCGCTGCGTTGGTTGTCTCGTGCTCCTCCTCGGCAGCATCAGCCGCCTCGCCCTCTGCGCTGGGGAGCCCGCCGAAAGCCTCTGCGATAAAGGAGTCCTCGGCAGCCTGGTCGAACTGCTGCTCCGCATCGCCTGCCTCCGCAGTGACGATCTGACGCATCCCCGCCTCCCGGCGCCCCTCCTCCCCCACGCCAGCCGACGCCTTCAGCGTGTAGTCGATGCTGTCAAACCCCCCGACACGCCCACCCGCCCCTGCAGATCCCGATCCCTCCGACAGAAGGGACTGGCGCCCCTCCTTCCCGACGAAAGCTTCCGCCTGGTCCCCCCCACAGGAGGTGAGGTACTTCGGGTCGGAGAGCCCCTTCAGGGTGAGCCCGTCGAAGCTGCCTCCGTGCCTCCTCCGCTTGGAGGGCAGCGGGGCTGCCAGGGCGGCGGCTTTCGCGCGCTTCTTCCCAGATTTTTTCGCGGAGGTGGTGGTGGCGGGGGTGGGTGTGGGGGTGGTGGGGGCGGCGGAGGGGTCCGATTCCAGCCATGCGGCAAAGGGTTGCATCAGCTGGCGGTGCCTGTCGCGCGAGCTGGGCTCGCAGAGCTGCACGAAATCCTCCGCCCAGGCTTTGAAGATTTTGTGAAGAGCGGCACGTCCGCAGGGCGTGGTGTGCGGGCCATCCGCTGCGGTGGACAGCTGGGCCCACCCCACCAAAACCTTCGAGATTTCGGACCTGGCGTAGACCTTCTGGAGATCGGCTGTGGCATCGCCTGCCAGGGCCTCCTCCACGGTGCGGAGGAGGCGGCGCGCCCCCCCGGCCTCCCTCTCCTCGACAGGCTTCTGCGCGAGCAGCTTTTGGAGGCGCTTCTTGCGGCTCTTGATCTGCATGATGTTCTCCTCCTCCTCCTCGTCATCTTCAAACTCCGACGCGGGTTCCGGGGCACGCTCCAGCGTGATCACCCAGGAGTGCTCCCCGGCAAATGGGGCGATGTGCGGAGCCCGGCAGAATCGGACGACCATCGCGCCCGATGGGGTGGAGAGCGCCTCGGTGACCCGCTTCTCAACGCCCCCGGCTGCGCCATCCCAGTCGGCAGGGTCTTTGAATTTCTTCTTTGCAACCAACTTCCCCTTCTGCTTGGGGTCCGCACGCTTGTCCTTCACATTCTTAAGAGAGAGGATGAAGTATTTCGGGACAGCCTGAACCGCCTCGATGTCAAGGCCCCCCCTCAGCTCCTTAAGGAGCTCGTCCATCCCGTCCGTGACAGCGCGGTTGAAGGAGTCGACGTGCGGTGCGGTGACATCCGTGAAATCCTTCTGCAGGTCGGGGAAGATCTCACGCAGCCCACCGTTTTCACGGATAGAGGAACGGTCGTCGAAAAGGCGGGTCATTTTGAGTGCCGTCTCGATGTGGGACTTCATGTCTGTGATGAGAGCTCCTTCCTCTGTCCCTGCGAGGCTGGGGGCAAGCTTCGTGTTGCGGATGCGACGGACAACGTCAGAGGATGACTGATAGAGCTTCTCCGGGTCCGTCCTTTCAACCATTGCGAAAATCCCATCCCACACCTTCTGATCCTTTGTGGTGGTGCTCCCGGGGGGCCGCGTGTCGCGGATCTGCCTGATGGCGCGAATCACCTGCTCGACAACAGCCCGACGCAACCCTCTCAGCTGGATCTCCTGATCAACCAGCGGGGCCTCCTTCTCTGTCTTCTCCTCGTGGGCCTGCTTCTTCTCTGCCTCCGGCAGGCCCTTCATATCCGCCGCGCCCTGCCTCTCCACCCGAGTCCCGAGTAGTTTTACATCAGAGCTGATGCTGCTCAAACCCTCCAGGGGGTCAACCTCCAACTTCCCCTTCATCTCCCCGTCGCTCCGAGAGCTGATTTGATGATGTGACAGGGGGTGTGTGGGGGGGGGGGGGGGATGAAAAGAAAAGAATACAAAATCACTCAAAAAGACGAACGAAATGGAGGGTGGGGAGGGGGGAGGGAGAGAACAGAGTTGGGTGAGTGTGTACGGGGAGTGGATCCGGGGGGGGGGGGGGGGGAGGGAGGGGGGTTGGAGCCCTGTCCCCCCCCCGGACCCCACCACCCCCCCCTCCCTCCCCTTCTCTGACTCGACCAGGGGGCCCCTTGTTGCCAACGCTTTGCTGGGGCCCCACCCTCAGCACTCCTGGGGGCGTGGTGTGGTGTGTGGCGGTGTGGAGGTGGTGGTGTATTGGGAGGGATCACAGCAAAGGGGCACCGTTTCGACGATGGGGGGGGGGGGTAAAGAGTAGAATGTAGAATTGATTGTTCCACAGTATGGGGGGGGCCAAGACGCTCCTGGACATGTGGGAGGCCCACCCCAGCAAGCTGTTCTTGAGAGCCTGAAGTACCTGCAGAGGGCTGCTGCCCGGCTGGAGTGCCGCAGTCCTGAGAAATGATGTCGTGGCGAAACTCTCGAGACTGGTGCACGGGTGGAACGATGCCTGCACGATGCAGTACCGCTCATGGATCACAGATGCAAAGTTCTTCGCGGCGTCGGGTACAACCGCGCTTCAGGCCTGGAAGTCATGCAGCAACCCCCAATCTGCCGAGCTCCAGAAGGTGGCCGTTCCGGCACTGGCAGTTCCGTTTGTTGTGACGGCCGTCGACAGTGACTTCTCCTCGATCGACGCAGTGCTCGGCGGGAAGCGTCGCCGGAGGATGACTGCTGTGCGGTCTGGTGTAGTCGCTAGCCTCTACATCAACAAAGACCCACAGGGTCTCTTCCCTGACCTCCCTCAGGGTGGGTGACGTCGACGACGCTGACGACGATTCAAGCTGAGCCCTCCCTGCCTTGCAAGGGAAAATGTAGAACGGCATGCTGCCCGTTTCTTCATTTTTCACCTTGCGTGGCAGGGGGGGGGTCACCTCTCACGAGGCAAAATAGAGGAACGGCATGCTGCCCGTTCACCCTTTTTCCCTCGAGGGGGTGAAATATGCGGAAAGGACTAAAATCCGGCATATGTTCTCCAGCCAAAAATAGCAGAAAATCCCGCAATATTCCCCCATAAACCGACCCCATATTCCATCGTATTTCCCCCACATCCCCGTCATAATCCCCCCATATTCCACCCGTCGCGATGTGCGGGACCTTTTAGGGGCTGAATCGGGGGGGAAATGGCTTCCCCGTAAAGGGGGGACAAGTATGCCTAGGCGGGGAGGGGGTTTGCGGTGTGTGTCGACAATCACGTACACCGTGAGAGCCAGGCTACTGCACAGATACGACTTGTCCCATTGATTCTTGTCCCCCTTCTTCGCACCAAGGTGGCTATTTTTCTTGCAACGGGTGTCACACGAGGCGGTATATATCGCGTGTATGTCACAGCGGCCGAAACAACCGGGTGGGTGGGTGGGTGGGTGGGTGGGGACGGGTGCTCTCGGAAGGCCTCACGGTTTGCGATTTCTGAATGGAACTCCTTCGCGCGTGGTGTGCTGAGGCCTACAGGCTCTCGGCACGTCACGGGCCTCTTCGTCGTTACATTGCACCAGGCAGAGCTGTGGCACAGCCGGGATGTGCCAATGGCTGCGCCATGAAGCGCCATTCGGCAGCCCTCAGAGGTGCGGGTGTGGTGGGGTGGGTGTTATGCTGCCGTAGCCGCTCTCAACTCCCCAGCCTGATCACCGCAACACCCGCACTGAAGGCGGCCGCTGGCACACGCAGCACTGGCATCACCCGCTGCCGCACCGGCAGCAGCTGTGCCTGATGACTCCGTTTGATGCTGCCGCCACTCTGCTTGAGTAGCAGCTTCCCTTCGTTCTCACCTCTGTGTACCCATCACGTCGCCGGCAGGCATTCAGGGCACACAGACACACGCAAAACACAGCATGACAACACCAGGCCCAACAAGGCACACAAAAGCCATTTTTCCGAACAATGTACAGACAGCAGGTATAAATGTGTGCCCATCATGGAGCAGGCGGTGCGGTAGCCGCATGAAATCACACAACAGCAAAGAGACAAAGGGGACGGGCGGGGGTCGGGCGGCACCCGCAAAAGAAACAGCAAAAAAAATATCGTACTCCTGTCGATTTATGGTAGACACCCTGCGCAGTGACTGTATGCACACAGGTCTGGTACCCTTGATGTTGACCGCTACAACCAATTTTCCCAAGGCTGTGTTGAGGCCCTGTGAATAATGACATCGAGGCGTTAATCATAAACATTCAGTCGTACGATTTCCTTTCGTTGCTTCGCGACGCCGCCACGCTTCGCCGCTCGTGGCGAGGAAAAAAAACAAAAGTATCCAAGCAGAACCTTGGAATTCGGAGGGAATGTTGTGATGGAGAGACGGCTCCGTTGATGAATGCAATGCGGGGGGAGAATTGGATGATCGACCCGCCCCCCCTCCCCGTTGGTTCCCACCCCACCCCCAGCAGGCCGGGAGGTTCCCCAAAGAACGACCCAAGAACCTGAGGGCGGGTGGAGAGGGTGGGAAGGAGGGAGGGAAGGATGCGGCTGCCAGCAGGCCTTCGCCCTCTGTGTCAAACTGTGGCAGTTTGTCCCTTGTTGTGTGAGACAGCTCACTTTTCTGCACGTCTGAGCGCAAGACCTGTTGGCTTCCTGGAGAAATCCAGTCAGGGGAACGACTGGGGATTTCTAGCCTTCTCTGCGTGCCATAGGGCAGAGGTGGTGCCAGAGAGTCTGGCCACCCCTCATCGCGAAGCTTATCGGACACCTGACCGCCGTGACGAACAAACCCCGCCGGAGAATGCAGCAGCATATAGCCAGCAGAGCAGGAGCACCAAAGGCGTAACATCACGGCAGGCTCGATCCTAGGGTGAAGCGAACAAAAGGGTGTGGTGCGCATAGCAGCACCGCCTCGACAAGCAAACCGGGGAGGGAATGGGGGGGGGGGGGTGGTAAGGTGGGGAAGGGGCTGGGGAAGCGGGGAAAAACATAATGGTGTTGGGAAGCGAAAAGAAAGACACGACACACACACACACAGGCACACACACTGATGAGGCGTAAAATGCGTTGGGGAAGCAAAATAATGAAATGAATTCCCACTGAAAAAGCAAGGGGTGGCTGAACCTGGCACCCTCCCTTCTCCCTCAGGCAAACCCTGAGGGGAAAAGAAGGGCCAAACAAAGCAGGGCCTGTTTGCTTTCATAACGCATGCATTGGATTGTTCGCCTTTCCTGACAATTTTTTTTGCGGAACGCCGATGAATCATTGATGATGAGAAATTGTGTGTGTCGAACGCCACGGAGCACGTGTCGTTGTGTGAAACAGTCCGGGAGAAAGGGGGCCATTCTTGGCACCACTTGAAAAGGAGGGCGCACCCCCAAGAAGGGGAGGGGGGTGCATGCAAGGGGAGGTATGATGTGACAAAGCTTCTGGGTCGTGGGGTCAAAAGAGAACCAGTCACTGTGTGGGTGTGGGGGCGTCACCGCACCCCACCCCACTCGCCCTGCCAGCAGGCAGGGTTGTGTTGTGTTGTTGTGTGGGTGTGCTGCAGGTAGTGTTTTGCCTCCTCGTTTCGTCCTGTCCCAGGAAATGAAGTGGGACGGGACGAATCGGAATCACCTACCACAGCAACGCTCAGTCGATCCAGGGGCGGGCCTGCTTGATCTCCAGGTGGCCGCGGCTCCCGTCAGCAGTGTAGGTGATCTTGAACTCGATGTCCATCGCAAAGTTGTCACCGCCGTTGTAGATCGGCTTGAAGTGGTCCTGGATGGCGCTCATCGCCACACGCAGCTCTGTGATCTCGGCGTCCGTCAGCACGTTCACAGTCGGGACGGGCTTCCCGTAGACAGTCTCCACGTTCGAGTGGCGCATGTACTGCTTGATCCACATGTACTCCAGGTCCCCGTTCTGGTCGTTCCCGATCACCTCGGCCAGCAGGAACTCGTCCGGGACGGAGTTCACCGTCTGCCCCCCGACCACGATCGGCTCCGGGTTCGTCACCGAGATCTCGCCGTACTGCACGTTGACGTAGTGCCCCTTCGTGCCCTGCTGGTAGATGTTCTTCGTCACACCCACCCCGTTCGCCTGCTCGTCCCCGTAGCTCGTGTGCGCAAGCACGCCCATGTAGGTCTTGAAGTGGTCGATGCGGTAGAAGTCGCGCTCCTCAAAGGCACGGAACGTCCACAGCCCGGCCCACACCTTCTTCGCAGACTCCGCAATCTCCCCCTCGTCAGGGTCGTGCGTCGTCGACTCGTACAGCCCCGCCCCGTTGAACCCCGCCAGGTCCTCGTTGTTCGTGCTGGACCGCAGCCGGATAGACGTAGTCTCCGACCAGAAGGGGCGCATCGCGTTCAGCTTCGCCGAGATGGCGGCAGGCACCTCGCCCTTCTTCACCTCCTTCCGGAATGCCTTCAGCATGGCGTCGCGCACAGACACGTCGCTCTGGAAGGTCGCGTCGGCCATCAGCGCCTGGATCTGCTCGTTAAACGACTTGCCCGACGCCTCCTCCCCTGCCGTGCACAGCCTGCGGAACTCCCCGTTCGGTGTCTCCGCCATGGTGTCGGGGTCCACGTCCACCCCCTCGCACCGCTTGACGTTCATGTAGTCGTTGTACACCGAGAAGGGGATGGCGTACCCGTCCGGCACCTGCGAGCGCGGCAGCACACGTGCAAGCTCTGCAACGTTCGCCGCCTTCGCCCCGTACCGCACCCAGTCGGCCGTGCGCAGACCCGTCAGGCGTGCAGGCTCCGTCACCGACAGGTCGCTCTCCGGCGTCTGCGGGGTCGCCGGACGCACGCTCTCCAGCCACGCGTCCGCCTCCGCCTGCGTCGCCTCGCGCAGCGTGTACCCGTCCACCGACACCGTGTACTGCACCACCTTCCCCACGAGGGCCGTGATGGTGGGGTTGGACGACGCGTCCTTGATGTAAGCGTTCGGCATGTTGTTCTGCTTCGCCTTCAGGTTGATGTGCGACAGCGGCGTCTGCGGGGCGTCCGTGATGATCCCACCCACGTGCGACAGGTCGTTCGGGATCGCCTTGAAGATCACAACGTCCCTGACGGAGAAGGTCTCCGACCCGGTCTCGATGACGCGCAGCGTCCCGTACCCCTGCCCCAGGTTCAGCGGCGAGAAGGTGACGCTGGCGAACAGCTCCTCGCTCAGCACAACAGCAACGTTGGCAGCCTCGAACGCCGCCTTGTCAGCCTTGTAGATGTTGAGCTGTGCGTCGCTTGCAGGGAAGTGCGCAAGGCGCCCGGCTGCCGCCGCGAACTGTGCCTGGATCAGCAGGTACGCCTTCGCGGTCAGCGCCGCCGCCACCGGGTCAGTCGGCCAGAACTCCACGGTGTACAGCCCCTGCGCGCCCGTCTGCGACACGAAGCTGTCGTGTGCGATGATCGTCCCCGCAAGGTTCTTGCGCGTGTCCCAGAAGTAGGTGTCGTCGTTGAAGCGCCCGAGGTCCGTGTAGGCCTGCAGCACGTCGCGCGCAAAGTTGAAGTGGTACTGCCACAGGTTCGTGTTCATGAAGTACAGCTGCGGGCTGTCGGTGTCGATCCCCAGGATCAGGTACTTCACCTCCAGCACCCCCAGCGCCCCGGGCACAGAGCTGCGCGATGCGAGCGCCTCAAAGCGGTCGCGCGTTGGGATGGCCTGCAGGTAGTCCCCCGCAGGTGCGGTGGCCGAGCACGTCCACTTCATCGTGAACCCGGTGCGCGTCTGTGTGGAGTCGGACGTGAACTGCACAAGCGCGCCCTGCTTCCCCTGCACCAGGATGGGCTGCGGTGCCGTTGTCCCCGACGTCCGCAGCAGCCGCGTCCCCGCCTGCCCGCCCGTCACCTCCTGCACAGTCACAAAGTCGTAGTTCGCCTCGGTGTTGAAGGCGGTCCACTGCAGCTGCAGGTACGACGCGCACTCCACAAACCAGCACGGGCTCTGGCTGTTGGCGTACGACCCGCTCCCAGACGGGTAGTCCAGCGTCCCGCTCTCCCCGGACAGCGGCGTCTTCTCCGCCGTGCACGCCGCCGGGTACACCACGGGTGCAGGCGGGGTGGGCGTCACACCCACAGCCCCCTCGCACGCCCACGTCAGGTCGAAGCCGCCCCCGCTGACGTACCGGTCAGATGTGAAGACCACAAGCGCCCCGTCCTTCCCCTCCACCGACAGCGGCGACGGGGTCGACGTCCCCGACACGCGCAGCACCTCGGCCTCCACAGCCCCGCTCGCAACCGGCGACGCCAGCACGAAGTCGTACCCGCTCTCGGTGTCGAGGCGTGTCACCGTCAGCGTCAGCTTCCCTGCGGGGCACCCGACAAACCAGCAGGCATGCACGTCGCTGCCGTAGCTCCCACTCGGGGGGTACTTGATCGTCCCCCCCGTCCCGGAGAGGGGCTGCGTGCTGGTGCACTGCGAGGGGAACGCGAACGCCGCCTCTGCGCCAGCAGCCCATGCTGCAGCAAGGCTCAGCAGAGCCGCACACCGGGCAACCATCTTCGTGTCTGTGTCAGTCACAGGAAAATTCTGTTTGTTTGGGTGTGATGCTATGTGGAGTGGGTGTTGAATAACGCAAGGTGCACCGAGGCTACAGGACGGGGGGTTGGGGGTGCAGAGGGCAGGGGCATCAAGTCTTGACCAGCCCCGCTCGGCATCACACCCCAGCATGAGAGAAGGAACCTACATGGCGGGGAGGGCGCGTCGGATGTGCACATGGGGATGTGGGGGTGAAGATACTGCCAGTGCCTTGGTGGACGTGGCAGCGCTGAACGAAGCCTGTCTGCGTGACTCACCACAGCACAATGTCGGCAAAGGCACGAAAAGGAGACACCTCCATAACAGCAGAGAGAAATTACTCTGGCATAATTAGCAGCAGTACGATGTAACCTTGATACACCTCCATGACAGCTAGCATTTCACATCGCACCAACCGAACCAACACCGGGACGTGTGATCGGGGTGGGGGGTCAGTTGCGGTCAATGCGATGAGAGGGGCAGGCGGTGGGAGAACAGCAAATAGGGGCGTTGGTCTGTTTCATTGTGCAACAAACAAGGCGGTGCAGGGTCGGGAGGGCAGGGGCGCTACGGGGTGATCGTCAGTGCATTTTGGTGCATTTGCTGTTGAATTAGCTGAAAACTGACGGAGATTGACGAAGGATAACGACCAGCGAAGACCCCCACAGAAAAGGAACAGGATCGTCAAAAGCATTCCTACACTTTTACGCATCATAAATGTGCTCAGAAGTCATTCAAAACTTTGTCCCACTCTTCACAACCTTCCCGGGTGAGGACCCTGTCGCGTTGTGTCGCCCAGTGTGCCTGGACCACAAGTGCGGGGAGCGGCATGCAAGCTCGTGGGCACAGGGGTGGCCCACTCAGGTGTCGGGGTCGCAATGTGAACAGAGCGCAGACAACCGGCGTGGACCAGCCCCTGTGGCACCGGTGATGATGCATGGGGCACTGACTGGACCTGGCTGGGGCAACACAGGACAGGGCTGGAATAAACATCAAAAACGGAACCCAGCAGACACACGGCATGGTATCACACATGAGGGTCTTCGGAATGCAGCCATCCAACCGGTGACGCACTCCCCACACACCGAACTATTCGATGATCTTGAGGAGAGTCACACCGCGAAGGGCCTCCTCGACCCTTGTTGATGAGGCATGCCGTTGGTGGCACATGCGGGGGTGGAGCAGCAGGTCGCAGAGAGAGAGGGGCCCCTTGGAAGCTTGTGGGGTGAGTTCTTTCTGGAGTTGTGGCAACAGCGCAGGAAACAGTGCGGTGCAGATCCTGCAGGACACCACACCCCAGCAGCGGGGCGTGTGGGCGTGTCCCCGCGCAAAGGGCGATGGAAGCATCATGCCATGGGGCCTTCCCTCCGCTACCCTGCTCCAGAGGCTCAACAGGCGAGGATCAGCCTCTGAGGGACTTGCCCTGAAGGCCAGCAGGTGGCGGCACAGCGAGCACCGTGCACACAACACGCAGGGCAGGTTCAGTCAGGCCAAATGAAAGGTTGCAATGCTCACGTGGGCTGGAGAGGACAACAAAATGCTCATTAGCAGTCCTATACCTGCTGTGTGCCTGAACCAACATCACAGATAGAGGACAGGGGGACATCGGGAGGGCAGTCAAGAATTGGGCTGGTTGGGTCCTCCCCTGTGTCAGCATTGCTCCAATAGGTGCGTGGGTTGTGCTGGTACTGCGCGTCTGGAGCGCCTCGCACACACCACACCAGCAGGGCGGCCAACACAGCCACGGCAACGACACAGCCCACCACGATGCCTGCGATAGCACCAGCACTCAGCCCGTCATCCCCTGCGTCAGGGGCAGGCGTGTCCACAGGGGTGGGTGTGCAGGTGTGGTAGTCCTTCCCGTCGCGTGTGTCAACGCTCAGGGAAGAGCCGTCGTTGCAGGCGAGCACCAGACAGCGCCTGTCGTACGTCTGCACTGTGTTGATCGCATCCTGCGTGCACACTGCGGTTGTGTTCCACTCACTCGTCTGTGCGGTCTGAACAAACGGGTCGAGATGCGAGGCGTGCGTGACGTTTGTAAGGTCGGAGTGTGCCACAGCAGCTGCACCGAGAGCGTCGACAAGTGCATCAGACGTTGCGGAGACCGTCGCATTCGGCACCACCCCAGACAGTGCGACGGACAGGGTGCCGCAGGAGGCACCGACAGTCACATCCTGTGCGCCACGTGCAGTGGCCGCAGCACGCAGGGTGTCCAGCAGGGCCTGCAAGCCGGTACGATTGCACAGCACCTGCAACGTGATGACGACACTCATGTGCACGTCAGTAGGTGCAGGGGCGGCAACAGGGATCTCGCAGAGGGCGCCTGAGTGGGTCCCGCAGGCACAGTGCTGAGACGACGTGCAGTTGGCAATCCCGTCACCGAACACACGGCACGTCTTGTCCAAAGTGCAGACACGGGGTGACGGGTCCGCAGGCACAGGTGTCGGAACAGGTGCAGGTGTGGGAGTCAGAGGTGTTGCAGGTGCAGGTGTCGGAGGCGAAGGCGTTGGAGGTACAGGTGTTGCAGGTGCCGGCGTTGCAGGTGCAGGTGTCGGAGGCAAAGGTGTTGCAGGTGCTGGCGTTGCAGGCGTCGGTGTCGCAGGTGCAGGTGTCGGAGGCGAAGGTGTTGGAGGTACAGGTGTTGCAGGCGCTGGCGTTGCAGGTGTCGGTGTTGCAGGTGCAGGTGTCGGAGGCGAAGGCGTTGGAGGTACAGGTGTTGCAGGCGCCGGCGTTACAGGTGTCGGTGTTGCAGGTGCAGGTGTCGGAGGCAACGGCGTTGGAGGCGAAAGCGTTGGTGCAGGTGCAGGTGTCGCAGGTGCCGGCGTTGCAGGTGCCGGTGTTGGTGTAGGTGTTGATGGGGCAGGCGTCACAGGTGTAGAAACAGGTGCAGGTGTCGCAGGTGCAGGTGTTGGAGGTGGGGTTGGTGCCACGTCGTCCCACAAGAGGATGCTGCCATTCGTCCGACCTTCTCCGGTGATGATGGTGTCGCTGGTGTGGAAGTATGAAGCTACGTCTGTCCACGAGGATGGCATGGTGTACCTCTGTAGCAGGTTCCCGGTCTCCACGGAGTACACATTCATGTCACCTCTTCCCACCACCACCAGCTTGCTCCCGTCCTGAGAGAAGAACGCGTCTTTGATGAACCCGTCGAAATCCCGGGGCTCGTCTTTGCTCACCACTATCGTCTTGTGGAGGGAGTAGTCGCTCAGTTTGTAGATGCTCACCGCGTCGATTGAGTAGGCACCCATACACGAAAAGTAGAGACCATCTGGTGACACCTGGATGACTGTGACACCGCTTGTGTGATCTGTGAGCGTCTTGAGAACATCACCAGTTGTTGCATCCCACACAATCACTTTGGGATCCTTGGACCCACTGATGATTCTTCCCCCGTCAATGGTGTACGTCAAGCCGTAAATCCCTAAATTATGATGGGTGTCACCCCCGAAGAAGGACAACACCAAGGCACCAGTCTCAGCATCCCAGATGGAGATGCTGCAGTACTTGTTCCACCAGTCGTGCCCACAATGCCCAGAAGCAACACGTGTCCCGTCTGGTGAGAATGCAACAGAAGTGGAGCCCCTCTTGGACCTGTTCGTCCACAGTTCCCTCCCGCTGCTCAAGCTGAAGACAGAAACGCCAACAGAAAGCAGTGATACCGCCACCTTGTCCCCAGCAGGAGAGAACGCGACGGCGTTCGCAGAAGAATACCTATAGGAGGGCACTGCGAGGGCAGCACCTGTCGTCACATTGTACACATGCAAACTACTCCATTCCGTTGTCACCGCAGCCACCGTGTCATCACGCGAAACTGCGATGCGACGGGGCCCTCCGACGCCGCTTGCAAGCACCCCTAGGCACCGAGGGCCCGCACCACTGGGGCAGGGTGCGAGTGGCGCATCAGGCGTTGCAGGTGCAGGTGTTGGAGGTGCGGTTGGTCCCATGTCGTCCCACAACAAGAGTTCGGCAACCTTGCTGTAATCTCCGCCTTCTCCCGTGATGATGGTGTTGCTGGTGTGGAAAGACGACACTGCCCGAACGGACTCGGCGTACCTCTGCAGCAGGTTCCCGGTCTCCACGGAGTACACCTCCATCCCACCGTCACCCACCACCACCAGCTTGCTCCCGTCCTGAGAGAAGGACATATCGAAAGAAGACGCTTTCTTGAAGCTCAAGGCTTTGCGAATCCTCCTGTGGATGGAGTAGTCGCTCAGTTTGTAGATCATCACCTCGTCTGTTCTATCTCTCGTCAGACTGGCGAAGTAGAGGCCATCGGGCGACACTCGGGTGACGTAGACAGCGGTTCCTCCGTGATCTTTCAGCCTCTTGAGAATAGCACCAGTCGTTGCATCCCACACAACCACCTCCCCATTCTGCGACCCACTGATGAATCTTCCCCCGTCAAGGGTGTACGTCAAGGACGCAACGTGACGGAGGTTGGTATCTCTCTCAAGGAGGGACAACACCAAGTCACCAGTATCAGCATTCCAGATGTCGATGTTGCCGAAGTGGTGCCCAAAAGCAACACGTGTCCCGTCTGGTGAGTACGCAACGGAATCGCAGCTCCCTCTTGTCGTGTTCGACCACAGTTCTGTGCCCCTGATCAAGCTGAAGAGAGCAACACCACGCGTCCACAGTGCCACCGCCACCTTGTCCCCAGCAGGAGAGAACGCAACGTCGTTCGCGAACCTATATCTGCTGTCGTAGAGCACTGTGGGGGCAGCACGTGAGCTCGTGTTGTACACATGCAATCCGCTGCCGGATGTCGTCACCGCAGCCAACTTGTCGTCACGCGAAACTGCGATCCTCATGGGAGAGCGCACCCCGCTCGCAAGCGATGCGGTGCAATGTGGACCCACGTCAAAGAGGCATGGAGAGAGAGCACCGAAGCAGAGCGACAGCAGTGCCGCTACGGCTGCCATGGCTGCGGTGTGTGCAGGTGTGTGTCCTATCTGTCGGGTGGTGGTGTCAGGGCTGTTGTGGTGCTCTCCTCCTCGGACAAGGCGATGGCACCACCCCTGCTGGCAGCAGCCACACGTTACTGGGGCGGATCAAAAACAAGCCGTACCTGGGACCCCACGTGTTTAGCCCCCCTTTCGCTTTTTTGTAGACACCCTGTCCAGCAACTGTGGGAGAACAGTTCCAGACTACCTTTTGTTGAGCGCACACTTGCTGTCTCAAGGTGTGTGTTGAGGCCCTGTGAAGTGGCATGAAGGTGCTAATCCAAAAGCTTCAGTCGTACGATTTCCTTCGTTACTTCGCAACCTCGCTACGCTTCGTCGCTCGTCACTAGAAATAATTCATTTTAGCGGATCCATCACATAAGCGCCGGCTGTGCATTTTCCACTGGATGGGGGTTAAAAGACAGACGGGGATCACGTTGCCAAGAGGACAGACATTGTGGATCGGGACGGGGAGAGAGGGGGGGGAAGGGGGTACGGCGCACACTTTGTTGCGTTGTGCTGCGCGGCTTGTAGCCCCGCGATATGGAAGAAACAGCAGGTGCAGCGCACCGGTGGAAACATCCACTCGACACTCGGGATAGCGGGCCCTTGTTGCTGACAAAGAGAACACGAGGATGGAGCGGGGTGTGCCGCCGGGAACCCCCATCACAATCGCAACAGATGGCGGTGTCAGGATGACTTCGAAGGGTGTGTATGTATGTGTGACAGTGGAGACCACACCAAGCAGGATGCTGCTCTCGGTTGTGCTCTCCACACCACTCTAAAAAGATTCGCGTGGGCCTGTGTGTGTCTGAATATTAAAGGGGAGAGGCGATTTCGCTGCGGTGCAGAAAACGGTGAGCTTTGGTGCATTTCCCCCCTGTCTGTCGGTGAAAGTGCCAAACTTCTGCCGTTTTCAACTTATTACCCCGGTAGCTTCAACAGATTCGCCAGCCATCGGGGGAACGGCACCCCCTGATCATCAGGCACGCCATCATCAGAAAGTCTGCCGCAGGAGCAGGCGCAACTGCCTGTCAGCATGCTTCCACCACTGCCGGAGCAGAATGCGGTTTTCGGGTTGCGCGACAATCAGCGCGCAGAACACAGCTGCGTAGAAAAACACGGCCCACATCGACGCCATCTTCGCCACAAACCCTTCCGGTGCCCCGGACTTTGCCCCTGGCGAAGCAGAAGATGCATAGACGAGCAGTGCCTTCACCCTCACGTGGGTTGCGTTGTCGACGACAATATATGCCTCTGGTATCCTCCCCTGTGTGGTGGTGTGTGGGGGGGTGGGACAGTGAAGGAGAACAGGGCAAGCGCAGAAAAACAGCCCCATTGCAGCACACTCTCGGGGTCTTTTGGAGCTGTGGGGGTGTGCCTGGGGAATCGGCAGTTCGACTGCAACCTGCGGAGTACCCCAGAATAAAGCCGGGCGGGAGACACTGGATACCAGAATGCTGCTGCTCCTGGACCACCACTGGTGGGCCAGTGCATCAGGAAGGCACCGTGTTCCGAGCAGGAACCGCCCTTAGTTTTCTCTTCTTGACAACGTGTTTTGCAACATGACCAAGACGCCACCCTTAATTGCCGTCTCGTTTCGAACCTCCCCATGCTTCGTTTGAGAGGAAAGGAGTGTCTTGATGGCAAACGCGCTGGCATACCCCATCTGTGTCGCTCGTCGTGTCGTTCGAGCGTGTCTCTGGCGTCGGGATCCACTCACACATGGCAACGATCCGGAGGTGCGACCCGAGCTGTGTTGGGAAGGGGGGGGGTGTAGGGCGGCGGGTGTGGCCTCTGCAGGAGAATAAAAGACCTTAATCGGGGAGGGGGGGGGAATCCCCTCCTTCCCCACCCCCCTCTCTACCCCTGCTGAGATCCCTCCCTGTCCCCACCCCACCTGGAGTCCGCGGCTTGCTGCACACCTCTGAACGGCCCCAACCCTCCCCCGCTGAGGAGAAGTCGGATGCGAGGCGCAGGGTCTTCGACAGGTAGATACCCTCCCCGAAGAGTGTGCCGTGGGCGGGTGCGCGCAGCCCGTTCAGGTTTCGCAGGCCCGTCTTTGCGATGGAGTACCAGTTGCCCGTGGGGGAGCCGTGGAAGGCGATCTGGGGCTCGAACTCCTTGGCAGCGGTTGAGAAGTCTTTGTGCCTCTGGGAGTCGGTGTCCTGCTCCACGGAGAAGAGGTACTGGGGTCGGTACACAGCATCAACGTTGGCGAGATGCGGCTCCAGATCTGACCAGTCCCGCGTCTCACGCAAGTTTGAGTGTTCCTGCAAGAAGGACAAGAGGTGGTCGCCTTCCGGCGACACGGGTGGGATCTGAGCTGCATTCCCGTACGCCAGGTGCGGCGGGGGCAGTGCATCCGTCACGCGCTGCAGCGCGCTGTAGTCCCGATCGCCGTCACTCTTTTTGAACCCCTTCGGGAAGGGGTTGACGACACTCGTCTTCTTGAAAGAGTGCAGCGCACTGTACAGCAGGCTCACCTCCAGGTCATACACGCTACGGGTGCGCGTGTCCCGCCATGTGTCGAGCGACTTCCGCTCGCCCGACATCACCTTGGAGGAGGAGTGTTGAGTTGTGACAGGCGAGTTAAAGACACAATGTGACAGGCACTTGTGCCAGGAGTATGAAACAGCAGGGGGTGCTCCCCTGGACCATGACGGGTGCTTGCATCAGGAGTCCTGAACAGATGGCGAGGCGTCTCCGTGATCCCTTGTGGGCATGGCAAGCCATCAGAAGCCGCAGTCACACCCGAGAGCGCGACCGCAGCTCCGTCGACCCTATACCACTCCGAACCCTACCGTTCTCCCACATGTGTCCTCGGAAATCCTTTTCTCCAAAGTTACGGATCTAGTTTGGCGACTTCCCTCACCTACATTGTTCTGTCGGCCAGAGGCTTTTAGCCTAGGAGACCTATTGCGGTTATCGGTACGGCCTGTCTGGTAGCAGGACAGAAACGGCGCCAAGGGATAACCAAGTCTGGAGACGCAGTGACGGTGCATCTCTTCGGCAGCTAGGTGGCGTCCTGCCTCACATGACTGGAAAGTGAACATGGGCGGGACCCAGGTGCTTGCGGGCTCGACTTTGCACGTTTACACAGGCCGTGACTCGACCAATCCGATGTTCGGGCTTTTTGCCCGGTCCAAAATGATTTGAAAGAACTACAGGCGAGGAGGAGAGAAAAATCGAATGGAAATCAATACTCGTGTCCGCTTACACCTGGTGCCCCTCCAGACCAGCCCACCCCCGTGTTCAGGCACCCCCCCCCCCTCCCAGACCCCCAGAAAGGGGTCTAAACACGGGGGGTCCCAGGTATCACCCGTGATGGTGTCGCTGGTGTGGAAGTACGACACTGCCTTTGTCGAGGATGGCATGGTGTGGGACTGCAGGAGGTTCCCGGTCTCCACGGAGTACACCTTCATGTCACCGTATCCCACCACCAGCTGCTCCGGTCCCTTTTGCGAGTGTGCCTCCCAATGTGAATCTTCTTGTGGATGGAGTAGTCCCTGACGTTGTAGATGCTCACAGTGCCACTTCCTGCCATACTCGCGAAGTAAGGCCATCTGGTGACACCTGGTGTAGTGCGTAATGATGTGGTTAGTCAGCGTCTTGGAACAATCACCAGCCGTTGCATCCCACACAAACACCTTGTCGTAGGCCTCTGATGAGTCTTCCCCCGTCAGGTGCGTACGTCAAGCCACTAGCCCACCGGGGGTGAGCTCCAGAGAGGGACAGCACCAAGGCACCAGTTTCAGAATCCCAGAGGTCGATGGGGCCATCCTTGTGCCCAGAAGCATCACGTGTCCCGTCTGGTGAGAGTACACAGCATAAATGCACCACCACCCTTCCGAGCTGTCGGACAACAGTTCCGTCCCGCTGCTCAAGCTGACGACAGCAACGGCCGTACTACCCGACAGTGACGCCGCCACTTTGTCTACAGCAAGAGAGAGCGCAACGGCTTCCACAGAGTAAGCCCTGCTGAAGGGCACTGTGAGGGCAGCACCTCTCGTCACTCTGTACACAGGCAAATCTGCACCGAAACATCCTGGACAGCAGTGGCGCTACGGCTGCCACGGCTGCGGTGTGTGCAGGTGTGTATCCTATCTGTCGGGCGGTGGTGTCAGGGCTGTTGTGGTGTCCTGGGGCCTTGGGCCGCATCCCTTCTTGCGACCCTCCGTCCCAGAAAACTGTGCGGAAGGCGTGCGGTGATGTGACACAGGTCATGCCACACCCCGCCTGTGGTGCAACCCATCCCGTCTTCTTCACATTCTCTTTGCTGCCCTGCCAAGTGGCTGTGGGAGGGGTGGGTGGGGGTGGCGGGGTTTGGGTCTTCCCAGGCGCAATCTTGGTCGATGATGCCATAGAGGTCGGATGCATATAAAACGTGCGGCACGCCGCACCCTCCCGGCGACATTCAGGCTCGCGCGTGGAACACTGCATGCACGCAAAGGTGCACCAGCGCAGCACACTCGGGACTTGTCTCGTCTAGGCCAGGAGGGAAACAGCGGCTGCCCGCATAGGATAACACGAACAGATATGGAGGAAGGTCAAGAGCAGGGTCACACAGACGCGAATGATGGACAACTTGTTCCACATACTCTAGTCCTGTTGCGAGTGCCAGCAAAACGTGCGGGCGCGCGCGTGAACACTGTTCCCGGGAAACAAAGGAAAGGTTGCAAGGGGAAGGCAGCACACTTTTTGTTGCGACAGAGATGCATATATCTTCAGTCGAGTGTGGGGAAGATAGACAGACAGAAAACACCATCCTTTCCGTTTGCTTCACTCACTCGCTACAGGGAAACATGAAGGGGGAAGAACCTTCTTGTTTTGTTGACCGCTTCCACCTTTTTTAAAAATCTGTGACAGCCCATTGTCGTGTGTGAGACGTGTCTACCTGTCTGAAGTACAGAAAAGTGGCGGAGCACAGGAAGGGAGAGAGAGAAGCGCGTTGATCGTATGGCAAACGGTAGGAAGCATTTCCCTCAACACCTATCCCCTGCAGGGATTGTGTTGGTTGCACAACAATAGTCACGTGGGCTGAGGACAACAAAGTGTCAGCATCGCTCGCCATCACACCCCAGCATGAGAGAAGGGACTAAACACAGGGCACATGGGCACGTGGATAGGTCCGCAGGCCCTATACACCAACTTCCTGTCGCGTCGGTGAAACCTCAGGATCGCAGTGCACGCGTATCTTGCCAACGGTGTGATTGTGCCGGTGGCAGGACCTCTCTGCAGGCTGGCTGTGTCTGGCAGCGGTGGTCGCATCAGCGTACCCCTGCATTGCACAAAACGTCATATCGGAGATGGCGAACAGTGCTTCCGCACACATTCGCCACACATGCACCCTGCACACAGGCTGCCTCCGCACCCTGAAGTGCAGGGTGGCACAGGGAGGATATCTATTTGTATCAAACGCATGCTCACGGAAGGCGTTCACAACAAAAAATGTTGCAGTATGAGCAACGTCGTGTTCACCTACACTCCACGCCCCAACGTGCAGGTGACCAGAAGGTTGCACAAACAAACAAACAAAAGAAACCCGGCAATGATTTTCCCTGCTGTGGGCACCTGCGGCATCGTGCCTCACCCACCCGCACACAGAAAAACACAACGCGCCGAACAACTCCTCGCTGCGACGAGCATTCTCCGGGAGAAAAAACAGGACAGAAGCTAGATGAAAGGAGGACCACGTTGGGCACACTCCTTCATGTTCACTCAAGAGAATGCGGGGAAGGTACGACAATGAATTGGTGGCAGAGCAAAGAAGATGGAGAAGAACAATAAGGAGCGTCGCTGCGCACCGAATCCTTCCATGTGTCATTCCTCTCGACACACAGGTGTGTCTGTGACAAAAAACAGGACAGAAGCTGGATGAAAGGAGGGCCACGTTGGGCACACTCCTTCATGTTCATGTTCACTCAAGAGAATCCGGGGAAGATACGACAAGGGGAAGGGAAGGAAGGGAGGGGGCGATGATTAGACAAGAGGCATAGCAAAGCAAATGACAAGAGAAAGATGCACCAGGCATGTGCGCATGGGTGCGCACCTGCATGGGCACAAGGGCAGGGTATCCGTTTGAGACAGGCATCACACGTCAACCATAGGCTCGCTGTTGCAGAGTCGTCCGTGCAGCTCCTGCTGCTGCGGAGGCTGCTGCTGGAGCTTGCCATGTGCGTCAGGAGCACGCTGCACCCAGCACACCAGCAGGAGGGCCAACACAGCCACGGCAACGACAGAGCCAAACACGATGCCTGCGACAGCACCAGCACTCAGGCCATCATCCCCTGCGCCAGGGGAAGTGACAGGCGTGTCCACAGGGGTGCGCGTGCAGGTGTGGTAGTCCTTCCCATCGCGTGTGGCAAGCCTCCGGGAGAAGCCGTCGTTGCAGGTGAGCACCAGGCAGCGCCTGTCGTACGTCTGCACTGTGCTGAGCGCATCCTGCGTGCACACTGCGGCTGTGGTGTGGCCACTCATCTGTGCGGTTTGAACAGACAGGTCGAGCTGCGAGGCCTGCGCCACCTTTGTAAGGTCGGAGTGTGCCACAGCAGCTGCACCGAGAGCGTCGACAAGTGCATCAGACGTTGCGGAGATCGTCGCCCCAGGCACCACCCCAGACAGTGCGACGGACAGGGTGCCGCAGGAGGCACCGACAGACACATCCTGTGCGCCACGTGCAGTGGCCGCAGCACGCAGGGTGTCCAGCAGGGCCTGCAAGCCGGCACGGTCGCACGGGACCCACAGCGTGATGGCGACGCTCATGTGCACGTCAGTAGGTGCAGGGGCGGCAACAGGGATCTCGCAGAGGGCGCCTGAGTGGGTCCCGCAGGCACAGCGCTGAGAGGTGGTGCAGGTGGCAGTCCCGTCACCGAACACACGGCACGTCTTGTCCGAAGTGCAGAAACGCAGTGACGGGACGGGCGGCGCAGGTGTCGGTGCTCCCACGTCGGCAGCAGGCATAGGCGTGTCCACAGGCACAGGCGTACCGACAGGAGCAGGCACAGGTGCGTCCAGCGGCACAGATGTGGTGACAGGTGTAGGCGTGTCCACAGGCACTGGCGTAGCGACGGGAGTAGGAACAGGTGTGTCCACAGGAGCAGGCACAGGCGTGTCCACAGGCACAGGTGTGGCGACAGCAGGAGGCACGGACGTCTCCACAGGGGTCGCCGTGTCCACAGGAGTAGGAACTGGCGTGTCCACAGGCACAGGTGTGGCGACAGGAGGAGGCACGGACGTGTCCACAGGGGTCAGCGTGTCCACAGGCACATGGGTGGTGACAGGAGTCGCCGTGTCCACTGGAGTAGCCGTGGCGGCAGGAACAGGCGTGTCCACAGGCACAGGCGTGTCTACAGGACTAGGCGTGGCGGCAGGAGCAGGGACAGGTGTGTCCACAGGAGGGACGGGCGGCGCAGGTGTCGGTGCTCCCACGCCGTTCCACAAGAGCAGGCTGGCATTGCTCTTCCCCTCTCCCGTGATGATGGTGCTGCTGGTGTGGAAGTACGACACGGCTGTTGTCCTTGGGGTTGGCATCGTGTGCGACTCCAGCAGGTGCCCGGTCTCCACAGAGTACACCTCCATGGCACCGGTTCCCACCACCACCAGCCTGCTCCAGTCCTGGGAGAAGGAAAGGGAGGAGGATTCGTTACTCACCGCTATCGTCTTGTGGATGGTGTAGTCGCTCAGGCTGTAAATCGTCATCAGGTAGCCTACCCGACGACATTGCGCGAAATACAGACCATCTGGTGACACGTGGATGACGTAGTCTGCGTTGTTCCCTGACAGCGTCTTCAGAACAGCACCAGTCGTTGCATTCCACACAGTGATCCTGTCAGACCACGAACTGATGAGTCTTCCCCCGTCAATGGTGTATGCCAAGCCGCGAGGCGACCTGGTGTCATTCGTCGTGAGGGACATCCCCAACGCACCAGTCTCAGCATTCCAGATCTGGATGCGGCCGTCACTGTGGCCAGAAGCAACACGTGTCCCGTCCGGTGAGTATGCAACAGACAAGGAGTGCCCTGCCCATGCGTCCCACCACAGCTCCGTCCCGCTGCTCAAGCTGACAACAGCAACACCGGCCTTGAACAGTGCCAGCACCACCTTGTCCCCATCAGGCGAGAACGCAACGTCGTCCACACGGTAGTAGCGGTAGGAGGGCACTGCGAGGGCAGCACCTGTCGTCACGTTGTACACCTGGTATCTCCCCGACGCCACCACCGCAACCAGCGCGTCGTCATGCGACACTGCGATGTGGAAGGGCGTAGCTGACACAGTTGCAAGCTGTACCCTGCAGTGCGAACCCGCACCACTGGGGCATGGTGCGAGTGGCGCACCAGGCGTTGCGGGTGCAGGTGTTGGAGGTGGGGTTGGTGCCACGTCGTTCCACAAGAGCAGTCTCGCACTGGACGCGAAGTCTCCCGTGAGGATGGTGTCGCTGGTGTGGAAGTACGTGACTGAGCCTGTCCGGGCTGGCATGCGGTGCGACTCCAGCAGGTGCCCGGTCTCCACAGAGTACACCTCCATCTCACCGGCTCCCACCACCACCACCTTGCTCCAGTCCTGCGAGAAGGACATGTCCGCAGAGTCCGACGTCAGGGAGGTCAGCCCGGTGCGAATCTTCTTGTGGATGGAGTAGTCGCTCAGTTTGTAGATGTGCACAGGATCGTTTGTAGCCTGGCTCAGACTCGCGAAGTAGAGACCATCTGGTGACACCCGTGTGGTGTACGCATCGCTTGTGTGATCTGTCAGCGTCTTGAGAACAGCACCAGTCGTTGTATCCCACACAACAACCGCGTCCTCCGCCGCACTGATGAGTCTTCCCCCGTCGATGGTGTACGTCAAGGAGAGAGCAGCACTGGTGTGACCCCCAGTGAGGGACAACACCAACGCGCCAGTCGCAGCATCCCAGATGGTGATATTCCCTTTGTAGTCCCCAGACGCAACACGCGTCCCGTCTGGTGAGTATGCAACCGCGTTGAACATTTGCGAGCTGTTCGACCACAGTTCCGTCCCGCTGCTCAAGCTGACGACAGCAACGCCTGAAGAATAAAGCGTGGCCGCCACTTTGTCCCCATCAGGAGAGAACGCAACGCCGCGTGTGACCTCGTAAGGGAAGACTGTGGGGGCACCTGTGCTCAGGTTGTACACGCGCACGCCATTTGATCCTGCAGCAGCCATCCTGTCGTCAGGCGAAACTGCAATACCCGTGGGATAGTACAGCCCGCTGTCAAGCTCTGCGATGCACTGCGGACCCGCATAACTGGGGCAGCTTGAAAGGCCATGCGGGACGTTTGCCGTGAGTGCACCGACATAGAGCGACAGCAGTGCCGCTACGGCTGCCATGGCTGCGGTGTGTGCAGGTGTGTGTCCTATCTGTCGGGGCGGTGGTGTCAGGGCTGTTGTGGTGCTCTCCTCTCACAATGCGGCGGCACCACTTTGCTGTGCAGAGAGGCAGGACTCGTGTTCCTCTTCCTGCCGCCCTCTTGGGTTGCACGCCTTCTTGCGAAACTCCGTCCCAGCAAACAAACTATAGAAGACATGCACTGATGTGATGCAGGTGACACCACACCCACCTGAGCCGAAAGGTGTGCCAAAGGCGTCACCGGGGTGGAGGCGCGTAGGGTGGGGGTTAAGAGTAGAATGTGGAATTGGTTGCGGAAGGTGGGGGGCGGAAGCAGAGAGGCGACGGCCTGCTGAATCCCCCTGAAACACCCCGCGTGTGGGGGACTCCGGCATGGAAACCTCATGCCGGGCTGTCTCATAGAATTCGGTGCCTGGATGTCAAACACCCGCTCAGCGGGTGTCTGGTCCCCGATACCTCGACACACGCCGATGCACTGTCCGCACGCCGACGACCACCTTTGTGAAGTGCCGGACGCAAGGGGAGGTCCGACGGCCGTGTTTGGGAGAGGGGCAAAGGGTTGCAGAACCGACCAGCACTGTACCCAGGAGGCTGCGCACAGGTGCAACAGCCTCCTGGAGCAGGGCAAAGGCTGATTAGCTCTGCAGGAAAAGACAGTGCACTCATTGGATCGAGAGACGTGCGAACACTTCAGTCCAGAGGAAGGAAGCGGGGAGGATAGACCGGCGACAGATGGCCACACGAGAGGTCTGTGTATCTGGTGAGACGCCCACCCCGGCCGAACCCAGCGGTCTCGCTGGGTTCGGCATCCACACATTACTTGGTATGGCACCTGCCACAACACATGTTTTGAAGGGGGGGGCCGAAGGAGGCCCTCCGCGCCACCCCTTCCTCGAGATGCAGTGGCATAGGTGCAACTGTGCAAGAGTGTCACATGCCACAGGGGGGTCTGGGGGGCGGAGCCCCGAGCCGCCGGAGGCCACGGTAGTGAACATCTCTTGATTCACAAACCTGTGAGTGGGGGGGCACAAGGGCACGGACAAGCACGTGCCACTTTCACCCCACGTCGAAGTGTGCTGAAGTACGGCGCTACCACCTGGCGTGGTTCTCCTCAGATACATCCCCCGTCCACCTCCCCGGCAGCCCACGTGGGGTGGGGCGTGGAGCGTGCGAGGCGTGGACACGGTGGACACGAGAGGAGGTGGGAAAGCGCAGCACCTCAGCACGCATGAGGACCAGTGATACACATTGCGAGGCCACGTCTGTCGCGGTGGACAGTGCGAATAGATTCATATATTAGAACAGGGGTGGGAAGAGGGGACAGGGGGTTTACTCAAGTCGACACTACCGCCTGCAAGTGCTGCGGACTGCACAGCGCGTTGCAGATGGGAGCGGGCAGCACAAATGCAGGCAGGCAGTTTAACGGTCGACTCGCCGGGATGCAGGAAAAATCAAGGGAATACGGTGAAGCAATAAAATGGGTTGGTTGGGGACGCCAGGACTGCAGAGGTCCTGAAGCTGGGAGACGGGGAGGAAGAAGACATGCCTCCGTCTGTCACGCAGAAGGGTGTGTTGGGAGGATCTGGGCAGACCACATGCACCGATCAGCGTGTCTGAGGAAGACGTCTCGGGAATGCGAAGAGAAAAAGTTCGTTTCAGAGTCGCACACAGTGGCATGTGGTGTTGAATCACCTCACGTACCAGCACGTGGTGTTGGCACCTCTTCATGCAGCACCCATACACGCAGTATGGGCGCCACTGCAGTGATGCAACAATACTGGCTGGGGAGGAAACTTAGGCAAGTTTTAGGAGATGCAGGTTACTGGTAAGGGCACGGCGCTTCACTTCTCGCCCACATTAGAGCGTGCGGCTACAATATCCGAGTAGAGCAGAATGTCGGAACGTAATCACACATCACAGCGCACCGAGTGCCTGCGCCGTGGAACCCGAGTATCCCATGTAGTGCTGAGACAGGAATTGTTGCGACTGGAGTGCAGAGCGCACCGGACACAGGCTCTGAGGCGACAAGAGTGGAAAGCTCACAGGCCGGAGACGTCCCACACAAACAGATGGCCGTCGTGGCCTGCCGTGGCCACACGTGTGCCGTTGGGTGAGAAGCTCAGGCGGTGCGCACCTCCCGTGTGCCCCACAAGCTCAGCGAGCGTCGCCCCCCCGCTGGTGCCCCACACCACCACCGGGCCCACCCCGGCAGCAGCAACGAGGCGCCCGTCGGGCGAGTGCTGCACGTCCAACACGAATCCAGAACCGTGTTGCAGCTGCAGCCGCTCGCGGGCAGCGTTGCCGGCCCACAGCCCCACACGCACCGTCCCGTCGTCCATCCCGCGCGCAAGCTCGTCCCCGTCCGGTGAGAAGGACAGCGCCGTCACACGCGCCCCAACAGACACCACTGCCGCCTCCTGCTGCCCGTTGTCCATGGCGAACACACGCACGGCCTCCCCCGCCTCCGCGTGCACCGTCACGGCCGCCAAGCGTGCCGCTGACGACACACCGGATCCAGCACGCAGGAACGCCACGTCGCGCACGTGTCTGTGCAGCACCTGCTCCGGCCGCATCCCCTCAACGGCGTCGTGCACACGCGTCACGTCCTCCTCCACCCCGCCGGCCACGAGAAGAAGCCCGTCCGGCGAGAAGCGCACACGGCGCACAGGTGCAGCCACCGCGTCCCCGTGCTCCAGGTCCAGCAGCACCGCCCCTGTCGTGGCGTCGCACACCACAGCACGCCCACCGGCCCCGCCCGCCGCGACACGCGTCCCGTCCGGCGAGAAGGCCACGTCGTGCGCGGCAAAGCCACCGCACGCGAGCGACCGCAGCTGTGCCCCGGTCGCAGCGCTGAAGACACGCACCACCCCGTCCGCACCGCCTGCCGCGATCTCCGCCCCGCTGGGCGAGTGTGCCACGCTCAGCACGCTGCCCGCGTGCTGGATCCGCAGCACGCACCGCTGCGATGCACCCGCACCGCACAAACTGGTGAACGTATCGGGTGCTTCGCAGCTGGGTGGCACAGGGGTCGCGGGTGCGGGTGGTTCAGGCGTCCACTTCGGTGGAGAAGCTGTAGGCGGCGCCCACGTCCGCCACGGTGGGAGAGCTGTGGGTGGCACAGGCGTCCCCCTCGGTGGAGAAGCTGTGGGTGGCACAGGCGTCCACGGTGTCGGTGGAGAAAATGTGGGCGGCGCCCACGTCCGCCTGAAACCGTGTCCCGGTGGAGAAAATGTGTGTGTGGGTGGCAACGGTGTTGGTGGAGAATTTGTGGGCGTCCACGTCCACCCCGGTGGGAGAGCTGTGGGTGGCAACGCTGTCCACCACGGTGTCGGTGGAGAAAATGTCCGCTTAGCTGTGGGTACAGGCGTCCCCGTCGGTGGAGAAGCTGTGGGAGGCGCCCACGTTCGCCACGGTGGGAGAGCTGTGGGTGGCTCAGGCGTCCCCCTCGGTGGAGAAGCTGTGGGTGGCATCGGTGTCCACACAGGTGGGGAAGCTGTGGGTGGCAGCGGTGTCGGTGGAGAAGCTGTGGGAGGCGCCCACGTTCGCCACGGTGGGAGAGCTGTGGGTGGCTCAGGCGTCCCCCTCGGTGGAGAAAATGTGGGTGGCAGCGGTGTCGGTGGAGAAGCTGTGGGCGGCGCCCACGTCCACCCCGGTGGGAAAGGTGTCGAGGCACTGAAGCAGAGCGACAGCAGTGCCGCTACGGCTGCCATGGCTGCGGTGTGTGCAGGTGTGTGTCCTAGCTGTCGGGGCGGTGGTGTCAGTGTGTGCGGCGAAACCAGTATCGCACAGATTGGGGATTGGGAGCAGTGGGCAGGGACCACCGGCAGGGGGCACCGGGAAGAGCCCTCAAGGGTTGGGCGGTCTTGACACACCCCCACCTGTCACTCGGCATCACCGAGAAGGAGCCTGCACAGGACTGCGGCGCCAACAAGGGGTGGAGGGCACATCCACACGTCAACATGTTTGCAGCAGTGCGGAGCACCCAAACGAGCACACCACAAATACCCGCTCCCCTCGATGATATTCCCACTGTCACACACACCATCAGCTTTCCAACACACTGAACACCGTGATCACTGGTGATCTCGACTGTCGCCTTTACGTGAAGTACCGAAGGAAATCATAGGACAGAAGCTTGTCTTGTCGCCTTCGTGCCACTTCACAGGGCCTCAACACGGCTGTCTTTGAGACAGCAAGATGCGACCCCAACAAAAAGCCAAGCATTTTCGGCTGTTTTGGAACGGTTCGAGATATGGGCTCCAGAAGGCAGAGAAGGCCTCCAAACACCCCACAACCGCACAGATACCCCCTGAGGTAGGTTCCTGGGTGGTTTTTTGTGGTTTTGGTGGCCTTGTGACGCCCAGAGGCGGTCTGAAAGAGGTTTCTCGTGGGAGACCCCCCATAACCCCACCAATGCCTTGCTTTTAGGGGGTGTGGCCAGTCCCAGGTACGATGTAACCACGATACACCCCCATGAGACCTAGCATTTCACATCGCACCAACCGAACTAACACCGGGACGTGTGATCGGGGTGGGGGTCAGTTGCGGTCAATGCGATGAGAGGGTCAGGCAATGGGAGAACAGCAAATAGGGGGGTTGATCTGTTTCATTGTGCAACAAACAAGAAGGCGACAGACAGGGTGCACCATTGGTCACCATGGGACAAGAACAGCTGAGGAAGGTTCGTCTGTTCTGTTGCACCCCCTGTTTGTTGCAAACACAGCAAACAGGGGGTGGGCCTGCGCCATGGGAAACCGTAGCAAGCGTAGTCGTCTTCCTTATTCGATGCGTTGACGCTTCCACCACAGCGGGGAGGGGCACACCCGCACCTCCTCACGATGATTGGCATTGATTTATTGTCACGAAACATCTCTGGAACACAGAGGGTGAACCCCAACACCTCTCACAGGGAACTCTCGAGTCTCTGATTGTGTCGGAGTATTGAAAAGGGAAAGGGGGTGAGGTAAACATTCTGAGATCTCAGAGAGAGTGGTTGGACTTGTTGATCGCGTCCACTATCTCGATCACGCCTTGATGCCTCTCGGAGCCAAAGATCTCTCAGGCGGTATCGGCGGTGTTGTTGAAGCTGGCTGTCCTTCTGTTGCCTCTCGGATTCAAGGATCTCTTGGGCGGTATCAGCGGCGTCGAAACCTGCGATCTCTGCGAGATGTCTATAGTTTTAAAGGACGAGGTGGGGGATGTGTAGTGAAGGGGGGAACACCACGGAAAGGCTCACTTCCACACGATATATGAACCGGCCCTGGAGCAGGGTACTGTACAGGTACTTTTTCACGGTCTGATATCCGCGCACAAACAATACGAGTAAAGAGCGGCTGTACTGGAGTGACATTTTTACTTCGGGGACCCTGCACACGCGTGTCGGGTGGGAGGGTATCAACTACTGCTAGACGCGACCCGAAGGCTGCTCGTGTTCATATGTGTCTCCAGACTTGGTTATCCCGTGGCGCCGCCAAAAATTCCTCTCACATGTCGATTCGAAAACACTTTTGGCTGTTGCCACGCAAGGGGTGCGTGTGCTACGGGGGGGCAAAGGGTTGCAGAACTGACAAGCACTTCACGAGGCTGCATACAGGTGCAGCAGCCTACGGAGCAGGGCAAAGGCTGGCCAGTTTGCAGGAGAGCGAATCACACTTAGTCATGATTGGGGAACATGAATTGGTCGTTGGAAGGTGGGGGGCGGAAGGAGGGAGAGGCGACGGCCTGCTGAAGAACACTAAAACACCCCGTGTGTGACCTCTACACACGCCGATGCACTGTCCGCACGCCGACGACCACCTTTGTGAAGTGCCGGACGCAAGGGGAGGTCCGATGGCCGTATTTGGGAGAGGGGCAAAGGGTTGCAGAACCAACCAGCACTGTACCCAGGAGGCCGCGACTTCGCTACGCTTCGTCGCTCGTAACTAGTAATATAATAATGTGAGGTGCCCCTGTGTGACTGGGTGACCGTGAAATATGGCTGTACTTCACGCTCATATTCCATGCCCAGCGGTCTCGCTGGGTTCGGCCTCCACACTTTACTTGGTATGGCACCTGCCACAACAACCTCAGAGGCATCACCCGTCCACCTCCCCGGCAGCCCACGTGGGGTGGGGTGTGCGAGGCGTGGACACAGTGGACACGAGAGGAGGTGGGAAAGCGCAGCACCTCAGCACGCATGAGGACCAGTGATACACATTGCGAGGCCACGTCTGTCGCGGTGGACAGTGCGAGTAGATTCATGTCTGATGGGTGGGAAGGGGGGACAGGGATGTATTCAAGTCGGCACTACCGCCTGCAAGTGCTGCGGACTGCACAACGCGTTGCAGATGGGAGCGGGCAGCACAAATGCAGGCAGGAAGTTTAACAGTCGACTCGCCGTGCAGGAAAAATCAAGGGAATACGGTGAAAACTATCTGTGCCCCCGCTGGATCGTAAAGTGACAGCAAAACGAGACAACAAACCAATTACTGCCGAAAGTTGTTTTGTTGGAACGCAGACCCCACTCTTTGTGTACACCACTCCCCGGTCTGATGAAGTGGTGTGAGTGGGGACGCACGATCCAGCTAAAGGCACAGAAAGTTTCCCCAGTTGGCTACGCCGAAAAAAAAGCAATAAAAGGGGTTTGCTGGGGACTCCAGGACTGCAGGTCCTGAAGCTGGGAGATGGGGAGGAAGAAGACATGCCTCCGTCTGTCACGCAGAAGGGTGTTGGGAGGATCTGGGCAGACCACATGCACCGACCAGCGTGTCTGAGGAAGACGTCTCGGGAATGCGAAAAACTGTGTATTAGTGCAAATCTGAAAGGAAAACGAGAGAAGAGCCGAAGGGTATTCGTCGATCGCGAGAACACCCCACACGCCTGTCATGAAGCGTGTGGGAAGTTCTGCAAGGATCTGCATTGGCACAGTTTCCTGCGTTGCACAACTCTCAAGAGAAAAAATTCGTCAGAGTCGCGTGTTGTTGGCACCTCTTCATGCAGCACCCATACACGCAGTACGGGCGCCACTGCAGTGATGCAACAATACTGGGGAATACTTAGGCCAGTTTTGATAATGCGGTGACGCTTACGCACTCGCACTCTGCTGATGATGGTGACGTGAATGAGGTTCAGGTTAAGGGCACGGCACTTCACTTCTCGCCCACATTGGAGCGTGCTGCTACAATATCTGAATAGAGCAAAAGATCAGAACGTAATCACACATGACAGCGCAAGACGCACCGAGTGCCTGCGCCGTGGAACCCGAGTATCCCATGTAGTGCTGAGACAGGAATCGTTGCAGACTGGAGTGCAGAGCGCACCGGACACAGGCTCTTGATGCGACAAGAGTGGAAAGCTCACAGGCCGGAGACGTCCCACACAAACAGATGGCCGTCGTGGCCTGCCGTGGCCACACGTGTGCCGTTGGGTGAGAAGCTCAGGCGGTGCGCACCTCCCGTGTGCCCCACAAGCTCAGCGAGCGTCGCCCCGCCGCTGGTGCCCCACACCACCACCGGGCCCACCCCGGCAGCAGCAACGAGGCGCCCGTCGGGCGAGTGCTGCACGTCCAACACGAATCCGGAACCATGTTGCAGCTGCAGCCGCTCGCTGGCAGCGTTGCCGGCCCACAGCCCCACACGCACCGTCCCGTCGTCCATCCCGCGCGCAAGCTCGTCCCCGTCCGGCGAGAAGGACAGCGCCGTCACACGCGCCCCAACAGACACCACTGCCGCCTCCTGCTGCCCGTTGTCCATGGCGAACACACGCACGGCCTCCCCCGCCTCCGCGTGCACCGTCACGGCCGCCAAGCGTGCCGTTGACGACACACTGGAACCAGGTACAGATCCAGAGCCAGCTCCAGCAGGCAGGAACGCCACGTCGCGCACGTGTCTGTGCAGAACCTGCTCCGGCCGCATCCCCGCAACGGCGTCGTGCACACGCGTCACGTCCTCCTCCACCCCGCCGGCCACGAGGAGAAGCCCGTCCGGCGAGAAGCGCACACGGCGCACAGGTGCAGCCACCGCGTCCCCGTGCTCCAGGTCCAGCAGCACCGCCCCTGTCGTGGCGTCGCACACCACAGCACGCCCACCGGCCCCGCCCGCCGCGACACGCGTCCCGTCCGGCGAGAAGGCCACGTCGTGCGCGGCAAAGCCACCGCACGCGAGCGACCGCAGCTGTGCCCCGGTCGCAGCGCTGAAGACACGCACCACCCCGTCCGCACCGCCTGCCGCGATCTCCGCACCGTTGGGCGAGTGTGCCACGCTCAGCACGCTGCTCGCGTGCTGGATCCGCAGCACACACCGCTGCGATGCACCCGCACCGCACACACTGGTGAACGTATCGGGTGCTTCGCAGCTGGGTGGCACAGGGGTCGCGGGTGCGGGTGGTTCAGGCGTCCACTTCGGTGGAGAAGCTGTGGGTGGCATCGGTGTCCACGGTGGAGAAAATGTGGGCGGCGCCCACGTCCAAGCAGTGGGAGGCACAGGCGTCCCCCTCGGTGGAGAAGCTGTGGGTCCCTGTGTTGGCCACCTTGGGGGATATGTGGGTGGCACAGGCGTCCACGGTGTGGGTGGAGAATATGTGGGCGGCGCCCACGTCCGAGCAGTGGGCGGCACAGGCGTCCCCCTCGGTGGAGAAGCTGTGAGTGGCAGCGATGTCGGAAGAGCTGTGGGTGGCACAGGCGTCCCCCTCGGTGGAGAAGCTGTGAGTGGCAGCGATGTCGGCAGAGCTGTGGGTGGCACAGGCGTCCCCCTCGGTGGAGAAGCTGTGAATGGCAGCCACGTCGGAAGAGGTGTGGGCGGCGCCCACGTCCGAGCAGTGGGCGGCACAGGCGTCCCCCTCGGTGGAGAAGCTGTGAGTGGCAGCGATGTCGGAAGAGCTGTGGGCGGCAGCGGTGTCGGCAGAGCTGTGGGTGGCACAGGCGTCCCCCTCGGTGGAGAAGCTGTGAATGGCAGCCACGTCGGAAGAGGTGTGGGCGGCGCCCACGTCCGAGCAGTGGGCGGCACAGGCGTACCCCTCGGTGGCGAAGCTGTGAGTGGCCGCGATGTCGGAAGAGCTGTGGGTGGCACAGGCGTCCCCCTCGGTGGAGAAGCTGTGAGTGGCAGCGATGTCGGAAGAGGTGTGGGCGGCGCCCACGTCCGAGCAGTGGGTGGCACAGGCGTCCCCCTCGGTGGAGAAGCTGTGAATGGCAGCGATGTCGGAAGAGGTGTGGGCGGCGCCCACGTCCGAGCAGTGGGCGGCACAGGCGTCCCCCTCGGTGGCGAAGCTGTGAGTGGCCGCGATGTCGGAAGAGCTGTGCGTGGCACAGGCGTCCCCCTCGGTGGAGAAGCTGTGAGTGGCAGCGATGTCGGAAGAGCTGTGCGTGGCACAGGCGTCCCCCTCGGTGGAGAAGCTGTGAATGGCAGCCATGTCGGAAGAGGTGTGGGCGGCGCCCACCCCGGTGGGAAAGGTGTCGAGGCACTGAAGCAGAGCGACAGCAGTGCCGCTACGGCTGCCATGGCTGCGGTGTGTGCAGGTGTGTGTCCTATCTGTCGGGTGGTGGTGCCAGTGTGTGCGGCGAAACCAGTTCGCACAGATTGGGGATTGGGGAGCAGTGGGCAGGGACATCGGGGAGAGCCCTCAAGGGTTAGGCGGTCTTGACACACCCCCACCTGTCACTCGGCATCACCGAGAAGGAGCCTGCACAGGACTGCGGCACATCCACACGTCAACATGTTTGCAGCAGTGCGGAGCACCCAGCCGAGCACACCACAAATTCCCGCTCCCTCCGATGCTATTCCCACTGTCACACACACCATCAGCTTTCTGCAACAGTACAACACACTGAGCACCGATCTTGACTGTCGCCTTTACGTGAAGTACCGAAGGAAATCATAGGACAGAAGCTTGTCTTGTCGCCTTCGTGCCACTTCACAGGGCCTCAACACAGCTGTCTTTCAGACAGCAAGATGCGACCCCAACAAAAAGCCAAGCAAGTCCGGGGACTGCTTGCTGCCGGGGGGCCCCACCCAAGCAAGAAGGCATCCCATTTCCTGCAGCAGTTTCGCACAACACACACACCTTTTGCCTGGCACCCCCTGTTTAGAGCAACCTGGTGGCCTCCACCACAGCGGCAGCCTTGCTGTTCCACAGACGCAGCCCACGCGTCACAATACGATACGTGACTGGCACAGCCTGCTGCTGCTGCTGCTGCCAGCCCCCCTCCACCTCTGCCGCCACGGCCAAACCGGGGTGCGTGGTGTACCCCGATCCCGCCACCTCGACATCCGCAAAGCACCTCAGGGGCGATGCAAAACCGCCACCCATGCCGCCGCCGGCACCGCCTCCGCCACTCGGCTTCAGCAGGCACAACCCCGATGCTGTGATGGACTCCTGACCCCTCCTTAACGGCCCACTCCTCCAGACGACGGATCTCCGCCCTGTCTCCTCGTCCGACACAACCTTGGCCTGCCCGACGTTGCTGAGGATGCTGTGCCCTGAAGCCGTGACGTCATCCCCGAAGTTGAGTGTCGCGGACACCTCGAGCCGGGGCTGGGCATCCCTCGACATTCCACCCCCGGCCCACCTGCTGCCCGCCCCACCCCCGCCAGCCCCGGGGGCCTGCGTGAAACCGAGCGATATGGCCAGCCGCACCTCCACCACCACCGACACATCCGGGCCGTGGATGGGGAGGGCCGGAACCCGGGTCGCCGTGAGGCCCCCCGAAAAGCAACCGCCTCCCGATGTCGCGGAGGAGACCGCAGTGGGACCCCCCCGCACCGCCGCGGCTGTTACTGCTTGCGGTGTAGCGGACATCCCCCCCGGGGGCAAAGTGTATTTCAGAGATGCGGCGTCAAACCCTCCCGGTGGCAGACGGGGGCTCGCTGAGGGGATCCCCTCCGAAGGCAAATCGCAGGTTATGTCAAACCCTCCGGCGCCCGGGGTCCCGTCAGCCCCTCCGGCGCCGCGCCTCCGCCTCCCGGCTGCGGCAGACCCGTGGCTCTCGGCAGGCCCGGCGTTGACACAGATCACCGAGGCGCTCCTCTCCGACACCTCGCGGGGCTCCGCGGGGATCGGGCTCCTGAAGCTGCAGTGGAGCCTCGAGGGGGAGAAGCGCTGGTCCCGACCTGCCGAAGGGTGGGGCGGCAGCCCACCGGACGGAGGTGGAGGAGGCTTTGCAGAGATGGTTGCGTGGATGCTGAGCTGCGGCTGCGGCTGCTGCCTCTCCGCGGGTGAGCCTGGCTGCTGCTGCTGCGCCCCTCCCCCAGCGGAGGAGTCCCGCGGGGTGTGCGGTGCCCCCTCCTCCGCAGCCCCACCGCCGCGCGGCGTGGCGACCCCCAGCGACCCACCCGACACCCCGCTGCACGCATCGAGCGCCCCCCCGCGCAGCCCCCCTGCGAGCGATGGGGCCACCACCGACTCCAGACCCCCCCCGGGGGCAATCTGCAGCCCCTCCCCCCCGCCCTGATGGGATGCGAAATCAGGGAGGAGCTGGGCATCCCTCGGGGCCCCCCCTACAGGCCCCCCCGCGCGCGGCGATGCGGTGGAATCGGGTGCGGCACTCCCACCTCCTCCGCCTCCACCACCTCCGGTGAGATCACCTGAGATAGTCTCCGTGACGCACACTGTGAAGGGATGCGCGTCGCCCTTCGCCTCGCGAGGCTTCGCCCCCCCCGCCTGCGGCTGATTTGCAGAATCCCCCGGGGAGGGAGCGGCTTCCCTCTTCGGAAACCCGGGGAGCACCGCGTCGGATGCGGTGGGGGCCGGGGTGGGTGTGGCGGAAGCAGAATTACCCTTCAGGAAGATACCCTTTAAAGTGGAGGCTGACAGGGATAACCCGGTGTTGCAAGCAGGGAGAGTACCGAGAGGGAGGCAGCGTGCGATGTAGAGCCGGGCAAGCTTCAGGTCGAGGTTGGTCTCGGTGCAGAGGGTGAGGAGAGATGTTAGGAGATCGAACGCAGAGGCTATGGGGAGGGAATACGCCTCGAGTGACTCGGAGGGATCGGCAGCGGTTATCAGGGGGATGGCGGTGCAGACCACGCGGAGGTCATCACACCCGAGGGAGACCCCGGGCCACACATCCCCGACGCGTCGGATCGAACCCCCACGGGCGCACCAGTCGTCTAAAGAGAGATCCCGAGGCAAGTCCCCTTCCCGCCTTGCATCGTGTGAGGCTGCAGCACCCCACGCCGCGCGGCTGCTCGGGAGGGGCACATAGGGGCACCCCTGCGACGCGCACAACGCCTGGCACCTCGCCTCCACAGTGGGGAATCGCCTGAGGAGCAACACCTCCCCGTCGGCGGTGGTGATGCTGATCGCGCGGAGAGACGCAGCCATTCAAAGGGGGGGAGGGGAGTAGGAGGATCGGGGTTGATCCGTAGATATATAGCAGGGGAAGAAAGGGCAGAGAGGGGTGTGCAGAGGGGGCCCCCCCCGTGTTTTTTTGATGCGTTTTTTTGGCAACTTTTCTTTTCTTTTCTTTTCTTCTCTTTTCTCCGGTGGAGAAGGAAGGTGTGTGCTGGAAGAAATATATTGAGAAAAAGGATAACACTCGGGGAGGGAGGGGGCTCGGGCTGCCGAGAGATTGCCCTCCCTGTCACTCGATATGGAAGGTTGTGTGTACAGAGGGGGTGGGGGGTGGGGGGTGGGGGTGTGTGTGGGGGGTGGGAGAGGGAGATACGGGCACTCCCCCCTCCACTCCGGTGTGTCCGGAGATAGTGCTATCTGCTCGGCCTGTGTCGTGTTGGTGGGTGTGGGGGGGGATGTGGACCCTTGCACTCAGCTTGCATGATGCAGTTCCCCCGCCCGCTCCCCCCCCCCCCCCGGGACTGCAAGACGATCAGCATCACTACAAAGGCCACACCCTCAAAAGTCTCCAACCGGAGGTGCCTGAGAACGACTTGATCTTGACGTCGCGGTTGCAGTCCAGCGATGCCCGCATCGCTGTCTGCAGGGACCCCCTCCGGTGACGCCACGACCTGCCCCTGGATACTCCCGCCAAGAGTGCTGGAGCAAGCCCCCTCCCTCGATAACGAAGCGAGGCCATCCGCCAGGGACAACAGAGAGAGTCGACGTGCCCATCGTGCCTGGCGGGAAAACGGGTGTGGGGAAACGCTGCCTTCAGGCAGTGTCCTCCCTGACGAGATGACGAGGACAGCAATGGGCAGCCAAGCAGAAGGGAGAAGGCATCGTGGCTGGAGGGGGTCCGCTTGTCGAGAGCAACGAGCAACCAAGGAGAAGGCGCCATGGCGGGAGGGGGTCTGCTTGTCGAGAGTGAATGCAAAGGCGCGCCTCTCCCAGCACCTTCGTGCATTGCATCATCCCCTCTCCTGCGCCCTGATGGGGGAGAGGGGGGATGCGACAGGCAAGTTCGAAGACAAACTGCTGGGATGGGGGTGCTGGGTGGGGTGGTGGGGAATGGGGAATCTGCTGTTATTTCAGCTCCGATCCACTGCGTGTGTGAGATGGGCAGGGGGCAGGGGGCGGTACTGGAGTAGAAGTCGAAAGTCGAAGGGAGCACAAAGGATGCCCTCCGTTCACTCGTTATGCAGGTTGTGTCTGAGATACAGCGAGCTCGGCGGTAGAAGGGGAGGGGGGAGTGAAGTCAAAGCACTGAAGTCAAAGCAGAAGCAGGAAGCACAACAGGCTGATCTCCGAGCAGGAGGGAAGGAGGAAGGGGGGAGGGGGTCGGGAATGCCTCATCAAAGCAACAACGGCCCACCTGACTCTCACCCCCTCCCCCTCCCCCTCTCCGTGCATGGGTGGAACCCCCTCCCGGGCTTAATCATCCGGAGCTCCCGAGGAAGGCTGTGGGGAGGGGGGTAAAGCGATTGCAGAACCGATTCAGCACTTCGGGGAGGCCGCAGAGGTGATGCAGCTTCCAGGAGCAGGGCAAAGGCCGGTCAGCTTTGCTTGGAAAACGCAGTCACGCTTCTTTGGTTTGAGACGGAAGCGCAGTTCATTTCCGATCTCCAATGGACCATTCTTGTGGTTTCGGTCCAATGGGGAGATTCGCTCTGTGTCAGACTGTGCAGCCCTTTTGCAGGCAGTTTTGTGAAGGTGGTTCACCTCTTCACTCCTTTCTGCGTTGGCTATGTTGGATGAGCGGCGTCGTACATACAGGCGCCATACAGGAAGCCCACGAAAGACTAACCTTTCTGCACTCTCTGAGCGAAGGCACACACCAATAGCCTCATAAAAAAGCGTTAATCAGAATGTGGTCGAGCGGGGGCGTACTCCGTCTCACCCACACCCTCCCCCGCCCTCCCCCCCCTCCCCTCCGTCGTCCGCTGGCATCCTTGGAGGACTTGTGACTTTCACCGTCTTCGTGTCCGAAGCAACGTGTGTCTCGTCTGGTGTGCCGCGGCCAATTCCAAGGGGGGGGGGGGGGGGGGCGGTGGGGGTACCCAATAATCTCCGACAAAATGCTGGGAGTGGGGTGTGTGGGAAATTCGCGCAAACACAAACACAGGCTCTGGGATGGGGGCAGATTTTCAGGATTGTTTTCGGGCACCGATTTTCGGCCAGCCTCGGGAGCACGTGAGTGCGAGCGGAACTGGTGCCACGCGGGGAGCCCTCACGAAGCGACGGGCGTGAGGGGGAGAAGTTCTCTCGGGGGTGGGCTTGTGTTGAAGGAAAGAGGTAAAGGGGTTGCGAGAAAAGACCAGCGGTTCACGGGAGAGGCTGCACGGGCTGTGTGGTGCGAGCCTCCGGGAGCAGGGCAAAGGCTGGCCAGTCCGCGAGGAAAGCGCAGCACACGTGCTGGGGAGACGCGTGCACACTTCAGTCCAGATGAAGTGAAGTGGTATGATTGATACGATAGATAAAGAGGGCAGCACTGCCCTACAGGGAGAAGGGGGAATGCAGTAGGGTCAGATACATAATAGAATGCCTCCGCTATGTGCCACTGTGTGTCACACTGTGTCGCCTGTGCAGCCAGTGTTGTGAGGCGGCTCACTGTTCCTCACTTCTCTGCACTTCTGAGCGAAGGCCCGCATAGGCGAGCAAATCAGAAGGGTGCACCATGCATGTCACCCCCTGCAAGGGCAAACAGGGCGCCAGGTATTCAGCTGTGTGCGGTGTCATGCGTCGAGAGGCTCGTTGCTGGGGAGGCTTTTCTGCTGCTGCAGGTCCTGTGTGTCGAGAGCACGTCTGGCACACCACCACACCAGCACAGCGGCCAACAGAGACACGGCAATGACAGAGCCTGCACCGATGCCTGCGATAGCAATGGCACTGTTAAGCCCAGCATTCCCTGCGTCAGGGGCAGGCGGAGGAGGCCTGGCAGTGTCGGTGTCGACAGGGGTGGGTGTGCAGGTGTGGTAGTCCTTCCCGTCGCGTGTGCCAACGCTCAGGGCAAAGCCGTCGTTGCAGGTGAGCACCAGGCAGCGCCTGTCGTACGTCTGCACTGTGCTGAGCGCATACTGCGTGCACACTGCAATTGTGTTGCTGCCACTCGTCTGTGCGGTCTGAACAAACGGGTTGAGCTGCGAGGCGTGCGTGGCGTTTGTAAGGTCGGAGTGTGCCACAGCAGCTGCACCGAGAGCGTCGATAAGTGCATCAGACGTTGCGGAGATCGTCGCATTCGGCACCACCCCAGACAGTGCGACGGACAGGGTGCCGCAGGAGGCACCGACAGTCACATTCTGTGCGCCGCGTGCAGTGGCCGCAGCACGCAGGGTGTCCAGCAGGGCCTGCAAGCCGGCACGATTGCACGGCACCTGCAACGTGATGACGACACTCATGTGCACGTCAGTAGGTGCAGGGGCGGCAACAGGGATCTCGCAGAGGGCGCCTGAGTGGGTCCCGCAGGCACAGCGCTGAGAGGTGGTGCAGATGGCAGTCCCGTCACCGAACACACGGCACGTCTTGTCCGAAGTGCAGACACGGGGTGACGTGTCGGCAGGTGTCGGAGGTGGGGTTGGTGCCACGTCGTCCCACAAGAGTGTTCTGGAATTGCTGTTGCTCTCACCCGTGATGATGGTGTCGCTGGTGTGGAGGTACGAAACAACGGTTGTCGTGTAGGATGGCATGGTGTGGGACTGCAGGAGGTTCCCGGTCTCCACGGAGTACACCTTCATCACCCCGCTTCCCACCACCACCAGCTTGCTCCAGTCCTGAGAGAAGGACGGGCCGGAGTAGCATTTGCTCACCGCAATCGTCTTGTGGATGGAGTAGTCGCTCAGTTTGTAGATGTTTACCGCGTCGCTTGAGTCGGAACCCATACTCGCGAAGTAGAGCCCGTCTGGTGACACCGGGATAACGTCGTCAGATTTTCGATCGGCCAACGTCTTGAGAAGAGAACCGGTCGTTGCATCCCACACAATCACCTTGTGATCCCAGGACCCACTGATGAGTTTTCCCCCATCAGGGGTGTACGTCAAGCTGGAAGCCTGCAGGGTGTGACCCCCAGAGAGGGACAACACCAAGTCACCAGTCGCAGCATCCCAGACGTAGATGGTGCCGTCATCGTGCCCAGAAGCAACACGTGTCCCGTCTGGTGAGTACGCAACGGAACCGCACCACCCTTTCCATTCACTCAACCAAAGTTCCGTCCCGTTGGTCAAGCTGACGACACCAACTCCACCGGCATACAGTGCCACCGCCACCTTGTCCCCACCAGGAGAGAAGGCAACGTCGTATGTGCTCCTGTAGGAGGGCACTGTGAGGGCAGCACCTGTCGTCAGGTTGTACACGTACAAACCCCTCGATGTTGCCACTGCAGCCAACGTGTCGTCATGCGAAACTGCGATGCTACGGGAGTATCCTGCCCCACTTGCAAGCTCCGCCCTGCACTGTGAACCCGCACCACTGGGGCATGGTGTTGGAGGGACAAGTGTTTCAGGAGCAGTCGTAGTCGGTGCCGCGGCATTCCACAAGAGTGTTTTCGAATTGCTGCTGTTCTCACCCGTGATGATGGTGTTGCCGGTGTGGAAGTACGAAACCACGGCTGTCGCTTCAGATGGCAGGGTGTGGGCCTGCAGGAGGTTCCCGGTCTCCACGGAGTACACCTTCATCACCCCGCTTCCCACCACCACAAGCTTGCTCCAGTCCTGAGAGAAGGACGGGCCTGAGAAGTACTCGCTCACCGCAATCGTCACGTGGATGGAGTAGTCGCTCAGTTTGTAGATGTTCACCGCGTCGTTCAATTCGGAAGCAAAGTACAGCCCGTCTGGTGACACCAGGATGTGCACGTCGTCAGGTTTTCTGAGATCTATCAGCGTCTTGACAACAGCACCAGTCGTTGCATCCCACACATTAATCCTGTGATCCCAGGACCCACTGATGAGCCTTTCCCCGTCAATGGTGTACGTCAAGCTGGAAACATGGCTTGTGTGACCCCCAGAGAGGGACAACACCAAGTCACCAGTCTCAGCATCCCAGATGTAGATGTTGCCGTCATCGTGCCCAGAAGCAACACGTGTCCCGTCTGCTGAGTATGCAACAGAAACACACCACCCTTTCCATGCATTCGACCACAGTTCCGTCCCGCTGGTCAAGATGACGACACCAACTCCACCGGCATACAGTGCCACCGCCACCTTGTCCCCACCGAGAGAACGCAACGTCGTATGTGCTCCTGTAGGAGGGCACTGTGAGGGCAGCACCTGTCGTCAGGTTGTACACGTACAAACCCCTCGAGGTCGCCACTGCAGCCACTGTGTCATCACGTGAAACTGCGATGCTACGGGAATATCCTGACACCGTTGCAAGCTCCGCCCTGCACTGTGAACCCGCACCAGTGGGGCATGGTGGGAGTGCACGGACGGGTGTTGGAGTGAACGGTGTTCCCCATGACTCAGGTACAAACGTTGCAGGTGCAGGCACAGGTGTTGAGGAAGCAGGCGTTGGAGGTGGGGTTGGTGCCGCGGCGTCCCACAAGAGCGTTCTCGACTTGCTGTTGCTCTCACCCGTGATGATGCCTGGTGTCGCTGGTGTGGAAGTACAGAACTACGGTTGTTTGATAGGAGGGCATGGTGTGGGAGTGCAGGAGGCTCCCGGTCGCTACGGAGTACACATTCATGTCACCGCTTCCCACCACCACCAGCTTGCTCCAGTCCTGAGAGAAGGACGGGCCTGAGAAGTACTCGCTCACCGCAATCGTCACGTGGATGGAGTAGTCGCTCAGTTTGTAGATGGTTACCGCGTCGCTTGAGTCGGAACCCATACTCGCGAAGTAGAGCCCGTCTGGTGACACCGGGATAACGTCGTCAGATTTTCTGTGATCGTACAGCGTCTTGAGAGCAGTACCAGTCGTTGCATCCCACACGACGATCGTGCGGTCCCAGGACCCACTGATGAGTTTTCCCCCATCAGGGGTGTACGTCAAGCTGGAAGTCTGCAGGGTGTGACCCCCAGTGAGGGACAACACCAAGGCACCAGTCGCAGCATCCCAGACGTAGATGTTGCCGTCGCGATGCCCAGAAGCAACACGTGTCCCGTCTGGTGAGTATGCAACGGAAGCGCAAACACCTTTCCATGCATTCGACCACAGTTCCGTCCCGCGGCTCAAGCTGACGACACCAACTCCACCGGCATACAGTGCCACCGCCACCTTGTCCCCACCAGGAGAGAAGGCAACGTCGTATGTGCTCCTGTAGGAGGGCACTGTGAGGGCAGCACCTGTCGTCAGGTTGTACACGTACAAACCCCTCGATGTTGCCACTGCAGCCAACGCGTCGTCATGCGAAACTGCGATGTCATTGGGCCATCCATCCCCACTTGCAAGCTCCGCCCTGCACGGTGTACCCGAACCGGCGGGGCATGGTGGGAGCGACGGACCAGCCGTTTGAGGGACAGGTGATTCAGGAACATGTGTTGGAGGTGCAAATGAGTCCGTTGCCATCGTCGGAGGTACAGATGTGTCGGGTGCAATCGTTGACTCTTCAAAATCGTCTTGTGGAGATGTGTCGGGCGCCATCGTCGGAGGTGCAAGTGATCGCAGGCTGTCCCACAGCAGGATACCGACATCACCGGCGCTGATCTCCCACTGTCCGGTGATGATGGTATCGCTGGTGTGGAAGTAAGAAACACTGCACGGTCTTCCGTGCGCCAAGGTCTGGTGCTGCAGCAGCTCGCCGGTCTCCACGGAATACACCTCCATCCCACCGTTGTCCACCACCACCAGCTTGCTCGAGTCTTGCGAGAAAGACATATCGCCCGCCGCTGCCGTTGACGGTGACGTTCTCAGAAGCACCTTGTGGACGGAGTAGTCGCTCAGTTTGTAGATATTCCTCGTCCCTGCATAGCGCCCCATCGTCGCGAAAAACCGACCATCTGGTGACACCGGGGTGACGCCGACAGCAGCTTGTGCACCATCTGGCAGTACTTTGAGAATCGCACCAGTCGCTGCATCCCACACAACGACCTCATCATTGCTCGCCGCACTGATGAGTTTCCTCCCATCAGGGGTGTACGTCAATCGCCTAGCCTGCCTCGTGTGACCCCCAGTGAGGGTCATCTCCAAATCACCAGTCGCGGCATTCCAGATGTAGATGTTGCCGGTCTCCCCTGCGGCAGCAACAGCTGACCCGTCTGGCGAGTACGCAACACATACCCAACCCTGTCTCGAACTGTTCGACCACAGTTCCTCCCCGGTGATCAAGCTGACGACTGCAACACGACTGAACATTGCTGCAGCCAACTTGTCCCCATCAGGGGAGAAGGCAACGTCTTCTGCAACCCTGTAGTAGGGCACTGGGACCTCAGCACCTGTGCTCACGTTATACACGCGCAAACCACTCAAGCGCCCTGCCACCGCAGCCAACGTGTCGTCAGGTGAAACCGCGATGTTCCTGGGATAATTCAGCCCTCTCGCAAGTTCTGTGATGCACTGCGGACCCATGACGCTGGGGCATGGAGAGAGAGCACCGAAGCAGAGCGACAGCAGTGCCGCTACGGCTGCCATGGCTGCGGTGTGTGCAGGTGTGTGTCCTATCTGTCGGGCGGTGGTGTCAGGGCTGTTGTGGTGCTCTCCTCCTCGCACAATGCGGCGGCACCACTTTGCTGTGCAGAGAGGCAGGACTCGTGTTCCTCTTCCTGCCGCCCTCTTGGGTTGCATGCCTTCTTGCGACACTCCGTCCCAGCAAACAGAGTGTGGAAGACATGCACTGATGTGATACAGGCAGATGCCACACGACGCCTGAGTTCAAAGGGGTGCGGTGTTCTGAACGCTGTCTGCTGTCCTGCCATGTGGGTGCACGGGGGTGCCGGGTGCCTCCTCTCGGCCAAACATGCGAGGCTTGCAGAATCATCGCTTCGCAACGCTGATAGAAGAGAATCATGGGAGTGGCCTGCTCGCGGGGTTCAGGACAGCATGAACGTGTGATCTGCCGGCAGGCAGTCACAGGTAGACTCGGAATACAAGAGGAGCGACGAAGAGGGAGAAAGAAATTCTTGATGACAGCATCCACAGTCGATCCGAAGAACCAAATTTACTGCATGTGGTGTGCATTTGGTACTACCACCAGACGGGGGACCTGGGCTTGGGTCCAAAAAATATCAAGAAGCCCAATCACGTGGAGTGCGCAAATCTCGGGGGAATCTTGATTCCCGTTTCCTTTCTTTGCGCGCTTAATGGCAGGAGAGCTGTCTCACACATGTACCTCCAGGGGCAAAGACGACCCGACGACAGCAGCTGTTGCCTCAAACTCGTCGCGGTTGCCGTCTGCTAAGGAAGCCGACTCGTTGAGGGTGCTGCCCCGAATGAGGGCACGGGCAGCGAGGTTGTAGCCGCCCCACACCTGTGTCTGCTCCAGCTCGTACATCCACTCGGCGACCCTCTCCACGTCGTGGTCCAGCACCTCGTACAGGAAGTGTGTGCGGTACAACTCTGCACAAGGGGGTGTGCGCACGGCAGCGACAGGGTCCACAGCTACAGCGCGCAGCAGCTGCACGGCACGTGGCACCAGCCGCATCTGGTGCCAGTTGTTCGCATGCGACTCGGCGCACTGGTTGGCTACCACCGACAGCCCCAGCGCTGCGCCCGCACGGTCCAGCCCAGCGGCCTCGGTGCAGAGGGGCCCCAGCAGTCCGAAGCGCCGCAGGTCTGTGCAACCCATGTCCCCGCAATGCACCCTGCCCTGCGCAACTGCAATGTTCACCACACCCTCCAGGGACCTGCGGATGCGCTTCGCAGTGGCTACCGCAGCACACGCATCGTCGAAGCAGCGCCGCGACGCGTTGAAGGAGCACACGACCTTGTCCCCCACAAACAGGTCCACCATACCGTCATTCTCTTCGGTGCACTCCAGGGTACATGCCAAGACCGACGCAAACACACGGCAGAAGGTGGGGGGGTCGTCATTCAGCTGCCCCAGCGTGTTGGCAATGTTGACCACCAGCATCGTGGCACGCTTCACCGACAGGTGCATGTCCCATCCTTCCAGAAGGAAGCCGTGGCACGGGGACGGGACGAGATTCGACCCCCAGCTGCTGCTCTCTGTGTCTGCGCTGTCATTGAAGGAGGATAGCCTGCTTCGGGACAACCTGCTGACATTGTCAGGACCATTTGCCGGCAGGCAGGTCTTCGGCAGATACGGGCGGTATTTCCGGAGGTTCTGCTGCAGCGACTGCAGCGCTTTGTACATGTCATGTGGAAGCGTTGCTTCGCACTGCGCCAGCAGCGCCTCCACTGCCTGCACATCGTAAGCAACCAGATGCAGTGCAACCTGCTCCACTGTATCGATCGTCCTCGCCATCGCCTCCGGGTCCTTCTGCATCTTCAGGGCAAAGTACCGCGTCGACACGAAGTCGATGATGAAGACGGCTAACACCTCCAGCTTCGCTGATGCTGCGTAGGACACTATCTGCAGAGGGCAGGGCACGGTGTCGCAGGACAGCTGCTCCGCTATAAGCTCCCTGCGATGCCACTGCGGGGGTGTCAGCGGTAGGTCGAACAGACCGAAGCGGAAGAAGCTCTCAAGCATGACGAAGACAATCCAGACCACGGCACAGACACCGAAGCTGAGAGTCACCCTGGCATCCATGCGCAGCAGCAGCAGCACGTCTGCTGTGACGATGAAGATGTGCCAGCCGCTGGATGAAATTGTTTGATACTCGAGATCAATCGCCGCACAACCTAGAAATTGGAGAGCGAACCACACCAGACACACTGGTAGTGAGTGGTGCACCCCGCACAGCGTCACCAAGATCATGTACCCGTTGGCAAGGATGAAGCTGAACCCGCCAACCCACATGACGGTGAAGCCGTAGTCAGTCGGGGTTACCAGGAGAAGGAGAGCCCCAACAGTGAAGAAGGTGACAGCGAACCAGAGGAACATTCGCCGCAAACGGGTCTGCTGCTTCTTGAGCGACCCGTTCATCGTGATGACACGTTCATACATGGCGGAGAGTCCCATGGCAAACCGGGTGGCAGCCGCGAGGACACACCTGCACAGCGTGTGGAACGAGGTGGGTGGATCAGAGCAAACATGTTGGAACTCAGGTGCTTGCAAGTGTGCTGGGGGTCGCGGTGGGGGTGGGGGTGGGGTGGTCGCGTCCTGATCCGAGCTTAAAATCCTTGCAGAACGTCACCACACTGCATGCGCGTGGTGTATTCCCAATCGATCACTGCCTTGCCTTCTCTGGGGGCCTTCGCTCCGGGGTGATCGTCAGTGCATTTTGGTGCATTTCCTGTTGGATTGGCTAAACTGAAAACTGACGAAGGTTGACGAAGCAGAACGACCGGCGAAGACCCCCCCTCCGAGTGTAGAATGGGATATCCCGACAACGGATGACGTGTCATATACCGTATACGTAAATATTATGGAACGTAAATATTATGGAACGGGCCCATTTTTGGCCGGTCCGTTCCATAATATTTACGTTCCATAATATTTACAGGGCCAGTTGGGGACTCGGTGGTGAGGACGGCTTGCGTCAGGTAATCGCGCGAAAAGTGCACGAGTAGGTCCCGTCAGGGACTCTGTATGCCGTCCGATCACCTGGTCCAAGTCCCCGAGTCGCAGAAAGCCCTGTAAATATTATGGAACGAAAAAAATCTGGAACGCCAACCCACCAGCGTTCCAAAATATTTACGTTCCATAATACCGTATACGTAAATATTATGGAACGTAAATATTATGGAACGGGCCCATTTTTGGCCGGTCCGTTCCATAATATTTACGTTCCATAATATTTACAGGGCCAGTTGGGGACTCGGTGGTGAGGACGGCTTGCGTCAGGTAATCGCGCGAAAAGTGCACGAGTAGGTCCCGTCAGGGACTCTGTATGCCGTCCGATCACCTGGTCCAAGTCCCCGAGTCGCAGAAAGCCCTGTAAATATTATGGAACGCAAAAAATCTTGAACGCCAACCCACCAGCGTTCCAAAATATTTACGTTCCATAATATTTACGTTCCAAAATATTTACGTACCGTATAGAGCAAGTATGGCTCCCGCTCAGCTCTCACTGAAGCTGAACCAGATGCAAGTGGTGGGAGGAGGAGGGTGTCCCGGGGGAGGACACACCGGCCGGCAACCCGGAGCGAAGACCCCCATGTTCGTTCCCATAGGAAAAAATTTGGGGTTTTTTGGCCTATTTTTGGCCATTTTCCGCTGCATTTGTTTGATTTTGGGTCGGGAAAGGTATGGCCAGGAAGTGGGAAAAATTGAGGAAAAAGTCGGAAATTTTCAGGTTTGCCCATATAAACCATGGGTCACAGATTCCGATTTTTGGGTCAGACTCCAAGTTTGACACAAGGGAAAATAGGCAAAAAATTTCACCTATTTTTGGTCACCTAAGGGGGGGGCTTCGCTCCGGGTCACTGACCCAAGCTGACCCAGATTGACCCGGAGCGAAGCCCCCCATTTTCCTAAGGTGAAAAGCCCCAGGGTGACCCAAATTGACCCAAATTGACCCGGAGCGAAGACCCCCATGTTCGTTCCCATAGGAAAAAATTTGGGGTTTTTTGGCCTATTTTTGGCCATTTTCCGCTGCATTTGTTTGATTTTGGGTCGGGAAAGGTATGGCCAGGAAGTGGGAAAAATTGAGGAAAAAGTCGGAAATTTTCAGGTTTGCCCATATAAACCATGGGTCACAGATTCCGATTTTTGGGTCAGACTCCAAGTTTGACACAAGGGAAAATAGGCAAAAATTTTCACCTATTTTTGGTCACCTAAGGGGGGGGGCTTCGCTCCGGGTCACTGACCCAAGCTGACCCAGATTGACCCGGAGCGAAGCCCCCCATTTTCCTAAGGTGAAAAGCCCCAGGGTGACCCAAATTGACCCAAGTTGACCCAAATTGACCCGGAGCGAAGACCCCCATTCACTTGACTTCACGTTGGGGTAGTGCAACTCCAGCTCATCAACGCTGCCAGCTCCACTGCATGTTCTCCACATTTGGGGGAAGGGGATGCACGTGTGGGGGTGTGGGGGTGTGGGGGTCAAGTGACGCAGGCGTGCATGCGCGGGCGTGCACGGGCGAAGGCAGGGAGCAAACATCACTCGTTGGGGGTGGGGGGCTTCGCGCTTAGAAATGCAGAAGGTGCGATAAAAGCAAGCGAGCCGCTTCACGAAACGGCTGCAGAAGTGACACAGTTGGGCACACAGCGAAGGCCCCCCGTTGGACAGATGAAGGTGGCGTTTGTCGCGCTCACCCCCACCCTTGCCCCCTTTCCAACCTCGCCCCAAGCACCAAACAGTCGGTAGGAACCAGGCAAATGAATGGCATGGACCCAACTGCAACATCCTCCTCATTTGCCTTCAGTTTAGTGGTGACTTTCAGTGATGTGTGTTGGTGTTTTGACGAAGCCTGACCTGTGTTTGGACAGGAACACAGGGATGTGCCGCATCAGGTGAATCGTGTGTGTTGTTATTGATTCACCCGGACAAATGAAAGGCCGGATCTGACACCCGCCGCACTGAGTGTGATGCCAAAGGGTTACAGGGGGGGGGCGAATAGTATTACTACGTAATACTATTCGGCGAACCAACCTGTATATTTGACCCCCCCCAAAAAAGGTATATTTTTGGGGGTGGCCAAATAGTATTACGTAGTAGTACTACTCCAAAATTCGTGAAAAGGGGCGTTTCGAGGGGGCTCCCGTTCTCTTGCACTTTTCGGAATCCGTGCGGATCGTAGTGGGGTCATTTTAGTGGCTCAAGTGCCAAGCTTCACCCATGAAATGCGGGTCGGGTTCAGGCACTTGTGAAGGGAAAAGGTGACTGGGAGGCAGCTTGCCCACCCATGCCACCCACCCAGCCTGACCCCCCTCACAGATTTGCCAAAACACCGTTCGTTTGAACGCTTGGAATCTGTGCGGATCGTGGTGGGGTCATTTTGGACATGGGGTGCCTATCTGCACCCCGTACTTAGAGTCTCCAAAAACGTGCCCCAGAGCCCCAGAAAAAAAAGTAATACTATTTGGCACCGTAATACTATTCAACTAGGTAATACTATTCGCCCCCCCCCCCCCCTGTAAGTGCTCGCAGGCACAAAAACAAGCCTCGAGGTTGTCTGGTTTCTGAGAACACTTCGCGTGGATGCAAATCCGGGCGCTCTTAAACGGGGAGGGCGCTGGGGGACTGGGGAAGGAGAACAAAAAGAGGTCAAGGAGGTCAAGGGGGAGGTCTTGATGACCACATCACAGTGGCACCAAATACCGTCGCGTGGTAATAACAACAAAATAAGGAGGGTGTAATTGATAGAGCGGGAAAAACTGAACGATTTAGCTGTCTCACACATGTACCTCCAGGGGCAAAGACGACCCGACGACAGCAGCTGTTGCTTCAAACTCGTCGCGGTTGCCGTCTGCTAAGGAAGCCGACTCGTTGAGGGTGCTGCCCCGAATGAGGGCACGGGCAGCGAGGTTGTAGCCGCCCCACACCTGTGTCTGCTCCAGCTCGTACATCCACTCGGTGACCCTCTCCACGTCGTGGTCCAGCACCTCGTACAGGAAGTGTGTGCGGTACAACTCTGCACAAGGGGGTGTGCGCACGGCAGCGACAGGATCCACAGCTACAGCGCGCAGCAGCTGCACGGCACGTGGCACCAGCCGCATCTGGTGCCAGTTGTTCGCATGCGACTCGGCGCACTGGTTGGCTACCACCGACAGCCCCAGCGCTGCGCCCGCGCGCTCCAGCCCAGCGGCCTCGGTGCAGAGGGGCCCGAGCAGTCCGAAGCGCCGCAGGTCTGTGCAACCCGTGTCCCCGCAATGCACCCTGCCCTGCGCAACTGCAATGTTCACCACACCCTCCAGGGACCTGCGGATGCGCTTCGCAGTGGCTACCGCAGCACACGCATCGTCGAAGCAGCGCCGCGACGCGTTGAAGGAGCACACGACCTTGTCCCCCACAAACAGGTCCACCATACCGTGCTTCTCCTCAGTGCACTCCAGGGCACATGCCAAGACCGACGCAAACACACGGCAGAAGGTGGGGGGGTCGTCATTCAGCTGCCCCAGCGTGTTGGCAATGTTGACCACCAGCATCGTGGCACGCTTCACCGACAGGTGCATGTCCCATCCTTCCAGAAGGAAGCCGCGGCACGGGGACAGTACGCCATTCGACCCCCAGCTGCTGCTCTCTGTGTCTGCATTGTCATTGGAGGAGGATAGCCTGCTTCGGGACAACCTGCTGACATTGTCAGGACCATTTGCCGGCAGGCAGGTCTTCGGCAGATACGGGCGGTATTTCCGGAGGTTCTGCTGCAGCGACTGCAGCGCTTTGTACATGTCATGTGGAAGCGTTGCTTCGCACTGCGCCAGCAGCGCCTCCACTGCCTGCACGTCGTAAGCAACCAGATGCAGTGCAACCTGCTCCACTGTATCGATCGTCCTCGCCATCGCCTCCTGGTCCTTCTGCATCTTCAGGGCAAAGTACCGCGTCGACACGAAGTCGATGATGAAGACGGCTAACACCTCCAGCTTCGCTGATGCTGCGTAGGACACTATCTGCAGAGGGCAGGGCACGGTGTCGCAGGACAGCTGCTCCGCTATAAGCTCCCTGCGATGCCACTGCGGGGATGTCAGCGGTATGTCGAACAGACCGAAGCGGAAGAAGCTCTCAAGCACGACGAAGACAATCCAGACCACGGCACAGACACCGAAGCTGAGAGTCACCCTGGCATCCATGCGCAGCAGCAGCAGCACGTCTGCTGTGACGATGAAGATGTGCCAGCCGCTGGATGAAATTGTTTGATACTCGAGATCAATCGCCGCACAACCTAGAAATTGAAGAGCGAACCACACCAGACACACTGGTAGTAAGTGGTGCACCCCGCACAGCGTCACCAAAATGATGTAGCCGTTGGCAAGGAGGAAGATGCCCGCGCCAACCCACATGAAGGTGATGCCGTAGTCGGTCGGTATTATTTGGAGGAGCAGTGCCCCAACAGTGAAGAAGGTGACAGCGAACCAGAGGAACATTCGCCGCAAACGGGTCTGTTGCTTGTTGAGCGACCCGTTCATCGTGATGACACGTTCATACATGGCGGACAGCCCCATGGCAAACCGGGTGGCAGCCGCGAGGACACACCTGCACAGCGTGTGGGATGAGGTGGGTGGATCAGAGCAAACATGTTGGAACTCAGGTGCTTGCAAGTGTGCTGGGGGGTCGAGGTCGGGGATTGGCTGCCCCCGCTGCGGTTCGCTTTTAACAGCATCCCACACATCCGTCTTGAAACAGGGGGACGGGGGGAGGCAAATCTAAACACATACAATGCAGGAATACAATTGCTCTGGCGAACGCACGGAACAGGGATGCGGCGATCGGTATGTTTACGACGACCGCCCTGACGAGCGAAGTCGACCACCCACGGGCCTTAGCGGGTGCACTATATGTACCCCCGCTGGATCGTGAAGTGACAGCAAAACTAGAATTGCTGCCGAAAGTAGCGCGGTTGGAGCGCAGATACCCTTTATCTTTTATTTGAATTCTCTTTTCAGCGCAGAAACACCTCTCCGTGCCCCGACAAAATCACAAGGTTTTGGTCTCCCTTGACTCCTTTATCCAGGTTGTGTCCGAGATCCAGCCCGGCGAGGGGAGCGTGTAGTGAAATGTTTCAAAGAAAAGAGGTACTCGCCCCCCCCCCCCCTCCCCCTTTTTGTTTGGCTACACCCCGCCTTCCCCCGAGAGGGTCCAGTTCGAGGCCTTCTTCCGCGACGGGGGCGGAGAGATCTGCCTGCTGGGCCTGCCATACATGGCCGCCGAAGCAGAAGCAGAAGTGGGGGCAGAAACAGAAGCCACCTGCCCCTGCCCCGCCGCCACCACACCCCCCGCGGCCGCTGCGGGGAAGCTGCGCACCGCAGCAGGCCTGCCGAAGCCACCACCACCACCACCACCACCCTCAGCCTCCAGGCGCTTCTCCCACGCCGTCAGATCCAGGGCACGCTGATGCAGCACGTCCTCCCTCTTCTCCATTTCCAGGTTGAACTCCGCCTGCCTCTGCGCCAGGACATGCCCCGCATACGCCGGGCTGCTGCACACCACCTCCTTCATCTGCTCCACGTCGCGCCACCCCAGCTCCAGCTGCGCCGCACGCGCCTCGAGGGACGCCTCCCGCTCCCCCAGGCGGCGCTCCCTCTCGCCGAGCAGGCGTGACGACGCCTCGACATCCCTGCTGTGCAGCACCGGCTGCACCACCCCCGGCATGTCGCCCCAGCCAGCCGCGGGGTGCGGGGCGGGGGCTGGCGGCGGCGGGGGCGTCGTGCGGGCCGGCAGCGGCGACAGCCGCACCGGGGAGGGGGGCGCCGTGGCGGGGGAGCCGCCGCCCCGCGCGGATTGCAGCTCCGCCTGCAGCGCGGCGACCTGCCCCTGCAGCGCGGCGCATCTCCCGCGCAGCTGCTCCACCTCGGCACCCTTCGCCAGCAGCACGCGGTCCCTGGGGAGGTGCTGCTGTGCGAGGGGGAGGATCTGCTGCGGCGGCGGCGGCGAGGGGGGCGGGGCCTCGTCCCTCTCGCGCAGCTCCGCCTGCAGCTGCGCGATCTCCGCCGCCTGCTCCGAGATCCGGGCATGCGCCGCGATCAGATCCGACCGGAGCCCATCCGACTCCACCTCCAGATCCCGCCGGTGCTGATGCTGCTGGTGCTGCCGCACGACCCCACCTGGGGGCGTCACACTCCTCCTCGGTACAACACCCACCCCCACACCGCCGGCCCGCCCCATCCGCACGGCCCGAGGGGACAGCTGCTGCTGCTGCTGCCCACGCCGCACCCCTCCGCCGCCCCGCGGGGACCCGGGGGGGGCGCGGGCCTGCCCCCTCGGGCTGCCCGGCTGCTGCGACGGCGACGCCGCGCGCCCCACGCCACCGCCACCGCCACCCCTCGGCACCCGCAGCACCGGGACCCTCGCGGGGGAGCCGGTGCGGCGGAGCGAGGAAGGGGTGGGCCGCCCCACCGCCACCCGGTCCACCGAGGTCGCGGGGGATGCTGCGCGGCGGGCTGAGCGTGACGCAGCCCTGCTGGATGCGGTGCCGCGGCGCGCCGGGGGCGACACGCTGCGGAGGAGCGCCGGGGAGCGCGGCGTCAGCGGGGGGGACTCCTCCCGGAAAGGCGACCCCGGCGGGGGGAAGGCCTGCCCCCCCAGCCCCGCAGGGGACCCCGGCGGGGGCGGGCCCGGGTCTGTCGGCGCCCCTGTGGAGTCCCGGTCATCCATGTCGCTGTGCAGCAGCCTGGGAGACGCAGCCCGCAGCAACCCGCCACCCCCAGCAGAGGGGCATGGCGCGGTCATCACCTGCATGGGATACGCGCTGAACGGCCTGGGAGACGACGGGGCTGCGGTGTGAACCCTGGGGCTGGGGGTGCGCGACCTTGCCCATGCCGGCACGTTGCTGCGGGGTGTGTGTGGGGTGGTAGTGTGCGGGGTGTGTGAGGAGGCGTGACGGTGGTGCGGCAGGCCCCTGTAGAAGGCCCCGCCAGCCCGCGGTGTGGGGGAGGCCGGGGGTGAGCTGGTGGTTGCATCCCGGGTGGCGCCGAAGCGCAGGCCGGGCAGGCGGAGGTGCAGCAGCTCCGCGGCAGCGGCGGAGGCAGCGGGCCCGCCGCCACCGCGGACCTCGTAGCGTCCCATGTGTAGGGTGGGTGTGGGGGCTGCTGGTGGTGTCAGGAGAGAGAGAGAGAGAGAGAAGCTCCTCCCCAGGGCAGAGACGAGGAAGCAACCACCCCGACCCACCGCTACCCCGTCCTCCCAAAGCCCGTGGGGGGGGGGGGGGTGGGGGGGTTTTAACTGAGGTGTGGAGGGGGTGTGTGTGTGTGTGTGTAGTGATAGTGGTTTTAAGTGGGTAACCCTGCGCGGATCTGTGCCCACTCCCCGCCCCGCCCACCCCTTGTGTGGGTGTGTGTGTGGATATAAAGTTTTAAGGCGGTGTCGCCCTGCACGGGCAGTAGCACCTCCCCTTCAGTATCGCACTCCCGAAGGATTCCCCAACACGACGTGACACCGGTTTCGACGCGTACTCTTCGTACCCCTCCCCCCGGCCGCGTCTCTTCAGCGAAGAACCGGGGATAATCGGACCAGGGCTAGCTAAACCCTGGTGGTGTCACGGGTGGGGTTGGAGAGGGAGAAAAGGAAGAAATGAAGTTGCGAAAAAGTCAAACACTGACACGTGAAATCAATAAAAAAGCGGTATATATCGCCCCCTTGCTGCGACAAAGACACTAAATAGTCAGGCCGCTCCAAGAGTCTTGAGGGCTTGAAGGGAGAAACAGGTTGCTGATGAGTCTCAGGAGCAGGCACCTTTTGTCCGCCCACATGACCTTCGCCCGAAGGCGAACCTCGTCCAGCTTGGCTCGATCGCCACAGAGAAGGGGATCATTCTCCGCTGTGGTGAACATCTTAAAAACCGAGGGTGCAGAGGTGGGGCAGCCCACTGGTGCGACAGCAGACCGCCCCCGGATAGCTATAACTAGTGCATAGGAAGCATACGACGGCACACGCAACAGATGCCGAAGGCACAACGGCGGGTCACTTTTAACCACCAGAGGAGTGGCACTCCCGAGGGGTGGGGAAGGGGGGGTAGTCACAACACTTTCGAAGGAAGTAAAGGGGCAAATGGGATGTTTTGTGCAAGGTAGAAAGGAAGTCACAACATGAGGCAGGGGGGATTGCTCATCAGGCCTGGGGGAATAGAGGGTTTGTGTGTGGATATAAAGTTTTAAGGCGGTGTCGCCCTGCACGGGCAGTAGCACCTCCCCTTCAGTATCGCACTCCCGAAGGATTCCCCAACACGACGTGACACCGGTTTCGACGCGTACTCTTCGTACCCCTCCCCCCGGCCGCGTCTCTTCAGCGAAGAACCGGGGATAATCGGACCAGGGCTAGCTAAACCCTGGTGGTGTCACGGGTGGGGTTGGAGAGGGAGAAAAAGGAAGAAATGAAGTTGCGAAAAAGTCAAACACTGACACGTGAAATCAATAAAAAGGGTGGGTGGTATATATCGCCCCCTTGCTGCGACGAAGACACTAAATAGTCAGGCCGCTTCAAGAGTCTTGAGGGCTTGATGGGTGTGTGTGTGTGTGTTGAAAGGAAATCGTGGGAAGGGCTCCTTTTTCGCTTTATTGTAGACACCCTGTCCAGCAACGTGTGGGAGGAAAACCAGTTCCGGACTACTTTTTTTGTTGTTGAGCGCACAAGGCGCAGCAACAATGGCCTGGGATACAAGCAGTGTGACGTCCAGGGGGTGCGGGAGGCCATCGCGACCCTCGCGACGCAACAGCCGAGCCTCAAGAACATGTTCAGCACCGCGGAGGAGTACGCGGAGTATCTGGCTGGAGTCCGCGGTGAGAGGCACATGGACCACCTGACTCTGCAGTTGGCAGCGCGTCAGGGGACGTTCCAGGTGTTGGTGGTGCCACAGTGGAGGAATCCTCCAATGGAGGCGGTGGCGGTACCCTTCGGGGACGTCTCTGCTGACTTTGGGGTCATCTTCTTCTTCTTTCCGGCCATTTCGTGTCTTGTGGCAAAGAGCTGCTGTATCAGCTGGCTGTGCTGAGGCGCTGTGAAGTGGCAGGAAGGTGCTAATACAAAAGCTTCAGTCGTACGATTTCCTCCGTTACTTCGCGACCTCGCTACGCTTCGTCGCTCGTAACTCGTAAACCCCCCCCCTGTATAATGTTAAATAACGCGTAATATTAAATAGCGCATAATATTAAATATGACGCATAATATTAAATATAACGCATAATATTAAATAACTCGTAATATTAAATAGGGCGTTTTTGGGCGTTTTTTGGCCGTTTTTTTCGGCTAGTAGGCCAAAAGAGGTCATCTCCGGGGACGCACAGTGTCTGTACATGACGTAGGTGACTGAAAAAATCCTATTTTCAGCACCCGTTGTTCGCCAGCGGTTTTTTGCAAGTGAGTCCTGATAGCAAAACGCCCAGAACTCATAATATTAAATATAGGCCCCCAAAACTCATAATATTAAATACCGTATACGTAAATATTATGGAACGTAAATATTATGGAACGGGCCCATTTTTGGCCGGTCCGTTCCATAATATTTACGTTCCAAAATATTTACAGGGCCAGTTGGGGACTCGGTGGTGAGGACGGCTTGCGTCAGGAATCGCGCGAAAAGTGCACGAGTAGGTCCCGTCAGGGACTCTGTACGCCGTCCGATCACCTGGTCCAAGTCCCCGAATCGCAGAAAGCCCTGTAAATATTATGGAACGAAAAAAATCTGGAACGCCAACCCACCAGCGTTCCATAATATTTACGTTCCATAATATTTACGTATACGGTATAACTCATAATATTAAATATACGCATAATATTAAATATTCTATATTTAATATTATGCGGGGGGGGGGGTTTAATAAGAAAATCGGGTCAGACATGCGGGTGGAAGTGCGCAGTGAGGGGGGGGGGGGGGGGTCGGAGGTGCGAGGGGGCGGGGCAGCGGCGAGGTGGCGCAGCTTCTTTTGGCACAGGGCGTGCGGAGAAGGGCGGGGGGTGGGGGGTTTGCCTGGACCCACCCACCCGACCACCCCTCCCGACAGAACACCAGGGGCATGTGAGGCTGCAGTGGGGGGGGGGGGGGTCCCGACATCAGGACGGCGTGTTCTCTCTGAGAAGACACGCGGAGGGCCAGGCACACACACACACACACACACACACACACACACACTTCTCTTGTGGAGCCCTATTGTGGAAGGCTTTGGAATAGCACAGCCATCTGGGTAGAGACAGGCAACACACGCGTGCAGAAGAGGATTTTGGAGGCGGGTGTGCCTCAAGGAAAAGCATGTCTCGTTATTTTTCAAGTATTGGGCATCGGCTGTCTCGGGCCTGACGTATACGAAACGACAAGAGAGAGAGAGAGAGAGATCACGTGCACAATGGAACAGAGTTGGGCACTGAGGATCTCCCTGCATCCCAGGGGGGGAGGGGGTTGTGCCGAATTGTGCAAAGTAAAGCTCTCTGTCTGCAAACTTGCCTGCAGCACCCATCGCAGCGTGTGAAGAGCTCTGCTGTGGGAGAGGAGGAAGAGAGAGAAAGGGTGGGGGGGGGAGGCCGGGCACACTGGGGGAGGGCAAGGCACAACACAGCATGTTGCAAAGACAAATCCGGTAATACACTCGATGCGATCTATACTCCACAAGAAGAACACGGCAGACACGCGTTTCTCCCCCCCCACCCCCCCCCCCCCCCTAGGGGGGGTCAAATGCCACCCTTTTACGTGGACAAACACGATTTTTCAAAAAACCGGCGCAGAGGCCCCAAAGCCCCCGTAAACCCTCCAAACCCCCCCAGATCGGTCCGGAAACCCATCGAACCCCACTTTTCCACCATTCCGGGCACCTCAGGTGCCCGAATTGGGGTACCTAAATTTTGTGCCACCGTTTGGTACCGGACAGTGCCACTGTGTGGGAGGTTGGAAAAGAAAATGCCCCAACACACCACATCTGAGGGTTGCAATGCATGTTGCTTGCCAACCACGTCATCCGGTGGGTGTCAGGCGCTATGTAGGTGGCATTAGCCAGGTCTTCGATGAGTTCTGGCTTGTATATGTACCTCCCTGCCACCATGCACCGGGAGGCTGCCTGTAGGTACGGAACAAGTCCAGATGGTCGTGTGATTCCTGTGCAGCAGTGCTCCACAACCGGGATGTGTTGACAACGACTGTTGCAACACGAGCTGTACATTCCGGGAACACACGAAGTGCGCTGTCGTGGTACCCATTGTGCCAGAATTGGTAGTTGCTGCGGTCTACTTTGCCTGGCCCAAGAGCACTGGTACTGAACGGTGCAATATGCGTGGCGAGGTGAATGCAACGGAAGGGCGCAAAGTCAATACAGCTCTCGGATGGCGGGTGGTGGTGCCACTAGTGTGTGACGTTCACTCGAGGATACAACGCATCACAATGAATCAGCAACCGTGGACCGAGTACAATACGCTCTCTGTGGCTGGTGTGGGGGACAAAGGCAGTGCCTGTGCCGCAGGCAGGGAGGTACATATACAAGCCAGAACACATCGAAGACCTGGCTCATGCCACCTACATAGCGCCTGACACCCACCGGATGACGTGGTTGGCAAGCAACATGCATTGCAACCCTCAGATGTGGTGTGTTGGGGCATTTTCTTTTCCAACCTCCCACACAGTGGCGCTGTCCGGTACCAAACGGTGGCACAAAATTTAGGTACCCCAATTCGGGCACCTGAGGTGCCCGGAATGGTGGAAAAGTGGGGTTCGATGGGTTTCCGGACCGATCTGGGGGGGTTTGGAGGGTTTACGGGGGCTTTGGGGCCTCTGCGCCGGTTTTTTGAAAAATCGTGTTTGTCACCCCCATTTGACCCCCCCTACCCCCCCCCCCCTCCCTCTTTCCCCTGTGCATTGCAGAGGGGGCACACCAACACAGCTCCACTGTGAAGACGCACAGCGCCACGCACAGCACACCCATTTCCTTTCCCATATTCTCTTCTGGAGGAGAGCAGAGAAGCACATCGATACGATCCCCCCCCCCCCTATCGCGGCAGGAAAAAGGGGGGGGGGGCCAGTTGAATCTGGGCAGAATCCACGGAGGGGAGGGGAAACGTTTGTTATTCGTAGCGTATATTCTGTCTGCTGTGACTGCAGGACTGCCGCAGCGGATTTCGCTTGTGAGGCACCCCCTCGTTCTCTTGTGGGTTGTTTGGGTTTCATGCTGAGTTTCCCGACGGGAGTTGCACTCCGGTCCGCTTGGCTGCATTGCACTTCATCAGCATGGGCGATACCCCCTTCAACGACTCATGGGGGACACGCAGGGGAGCCCCCCTTCATTACGAGCAGTGTCTGACATCAGGCAGCCCAACACCTGCATGCAATGCCCGCTGCCGGCCTGCTCACCATCCACCCTCCCCCCTTTGTGCAGCCCCTGCCCCGTGACTTTTTTCCAGAGGCTGGCACGGCCCACCCGACACTCGGTCACTCTGGCACGCTGCCTCACGCCACCTTGTGACCTGCGAGCCGCTCGATCATCTGGTCACCGTTGATGACCTCCGTGGTAAGGATCACGATGCGGGTATTGCTGTGCTCTTTGGCCATCTCCTGGAAGTGGTGGGTGGGTGGGTGGGTGTAGGTGTGGGTGCTGGGCCCCACGTGTTGAAGTAGAGGCCAGGACATGCAGATGTGCAGAGGGGACGGAGAGAAGCGTGCGAATCAAAAAGGGCAGTCTGCAGAGCCACGTCACCCATACCCCTATCAGCCGCAGGGCTGCGATCTCGCCGTGCGTGATGCCTCCCAGGAACATCAGCATCACAACGCTGCCGTCCTCCCGCACACACTCCGGGGGAAGGTCGGGGGGCCCAAAGGTGGGCCCGGGAAGCTCGTTGAGAGGCGCGTCCATGCCATTCCTGTGGTGGGGGTGGGGTGGTGTGGGGTGAGTGTTGGGGGGGGTGACGGGTAACCAGCGACTGGAGCTTTGCGCTGGGGCAAAGGGGTCTGGGGGGGAGGGAGGGGGGGGGGGGGGTAGGGGGGGTCTACTGGGGGAAACATTGGCCAAATTTTGAGAAACACGTTTTTGACCCCAAAAAGGTCGTTCTGGTGCCAGAAAGTGCCCAATATACTCCGGAAACTCGTTTCCGCCCACTCCCAGGGGGTGGTATGCCCCCGACGATGCCGTTTTTAGCAACCAAATTTTTTGGGACAGAACTTGTACCTGGGCTGCACACCACAGGACACATCAAGCAGAGCAAACACACCTCAACCTGCCAGATGCACAGAAGAACTGTTGTCGTTGATTGTTCTGAAACGTAACAGTTTCTCGGTGCCCTCCAGAGGTCAAAAGCCAAGCCAATATGAGGTAATCGCGCCAGGAACAGTTGTGGGAGAAGTATGGTACAGTTCGTGTCCCATTTGACGCTGTTCTTGGGAGCTTACGGCAGCTGGGTCTGTGTGGCACGGCACATCCGTTGCCAGGGAGCGCGTCCTCGGGTGTGGTGCCTCACCTGCGAGCATGTGGCACAGGGACGCCATACGAGAGTCTCTCAGATGCGTCCTCTGATGGGAGGCAGCTGACTGGAACAGGCACCTGGTACAGCAGGCACGGGTACAAGAAGTGGCCCAGAAATAGCGCTCAGCAGAAGCGCAAGATTTTCCCGTCTCAGCTTCCAGCCCCAACTTCCGCTCAACGGTATTGTCGGGAAGTACTCAGGCATGGCTGCATTGTCAAATGGGAGGCTGATTGGGTGCCACAAATGACTGGATTGAGGGAGTCGACGGAGTCTACAGTTGAGATACGGTCCAGTCTCTCAAAGGAAGAGGAAACCAGACCTGATTGCTCTCGCCGACGAGCAGGGTGTTGTGCAGGGCGCAGTTCACGTACCAGAACTACGGACGGACCTCCTGAGGGCCATCCGGCGCCGCTGGCAGTCCCTGAGGGTGATACAAAGGGCAACAGCGGAAATAAGCAGACTGCACAAATAGCCCCAGGTACAAGTTCTGTCCCAAAAAATTTCGTTGCTAAAAAAAGCATCGTCGGGGGCATACCACCCCCTGGGAGTGGGCGGAAACGAGTTTCCGGAGCATATTGGGCACTTTCTGCCAGCAGAATCACCTTTTGAGGGTCAAAAACTCGTTTCTCAAAATTTGGCCAATGTACACGCTTTTTTAGGTGCAGTAGACCCCCCCTAGGCATACTTGTACCCCCATATGGGGAAGGCCAAAAATATGGGGAAAATATGGGGGGAATATGGGGGGTTTTTCAAGTCCTGTTCCCCCATATTTCCCCCATATGGGGGATATATGGGGGAAAACCCAGGGGTTCCTCAGGTGGAAGCAGTCAGCAAACAGTTCTCTTCGTTCTGCTTTTCACAGGGTGTGAAGTCAGCCACTGACAGGGGACGTCTAGCACCTTGCAGAGCCATCTCACCTCGTCGCTTTCTGCAGAGAGGAAACGCCCGGCTGAAGTGCTCGAGTCAGACCACAAAAGGTGCTGTGAGAGTGCCGACCGCCACTTTCTTCAAGTCTGAGTAGCGGTCATCAGAGCATGCTGTCCAGTAGTCCTGTCTTTGCTGGCAGAACAGTTGCGTCCTGCAGCCAGTCCTTGTACTGGCCTTCACAGGTCTCATTCCACCCGGCAGATGCAGCTTGAACATGTCAAGCTGCCTGGTGACGAGCGTCGACTCCGACTTTTCGGCGCTCGGAGCGGTCAAAAGCGGCGGAAGCGCCTGACACCAGAATGCACTGCTTGTGAATTCCCTTGTCTAATTAAGGACCTCAGGGGGCAGTTCGCAATCGCAAACACACCAGAGTGAGGACTTATAAACACAAGAGTGTGTGTTGTGAGGAGCTGTTAACCCTGAATGCGCTATGTGTGTCTGTGCGTATGTGTCCACCACCGCTGCCGCTGTCACTGCGGTGCCCCGCCAAACCGGGAAGCGTTTGCTCTCCGCTGCCGCTGTGTCGGCGCAGGAGAGGAACAGGAGGTCGGTGCGACCCACCTGGGGGATCTTCCAGGGGGGGCCAGACCTGGCCACACCTGAACGAGGGCGCACCTCCCCAGGATCGGACTCCTGGAGGATCCCCAACAAGGCATGAGGCCGGTTTCGACGCGCACTTCGTGTGTGTCTGTGCCTGAGTGGTTTGATGTTCTCCCGTTGCAGCACGAATACCCCCATATCCCCCCATATGGGCCCCATATTTCCCCCATATTCCCCCATATTTTACCGGGTTTTCCCCATATTTTCAGCCTTTTTCCCCATATGGGGGCGGGGTTTTGAGACCCCCCATATTTCCCCCAGATTTAGGGGGTTCCCCATATGGGGGGACAAGTATGCCTAGGGCAGTGGTGGCTGCGTACGCGTACGCAGCGTGATTTTCAAAAAGTGCGTACGGCGTACGCGTACGCGTACGGCGCTGCGTACGGCAGTCTATGGAGCACAGGAGACAGCCATGGCCGCACACCAAATCCGACAGTCGAACTCAGGTGTCCCAGGGGCAGCCTTCGAGCCTTCCAGTCGGAAGTGGTACCTTTTGCAGTATGATTGCGGGTGTACTTGCAGGTGTTGCGAGTTATTCGCCACGTGCGCGGCAAGGAACCATCTGTGAAAGGCAAGATCAAAGTCCAGGGCCCAGCCACCCGCTGGGTGGCCTACTGTGTGCTGAGAGGCCTGGAATACCAGCCGTACGCAAAATCTGCGTACGCGTACGCAGCGCGATTTTCAGAAAGTGCGTACGGCGTACGCGTACGCGTACCGTACGGCCGTACGCTGCCACCACTGCCCTAGGCATACAGTGCAAACGATAATTATTATCGCATACGATAATTATTATCGTATTCCCATTATCGTATATTATCGTATACGATAATATACGATAATGGTGCGATAATTTTTTGAGATTTTCGGAAAACCAGAAATCAGCCCAGAACACATTGAAAAAGTGGTAAAAGTGGAGCCGGAAGCTGCCATTTTTGCTTCTTTGAATTATTGGTGACGGGGGGCTTCACTCAGAAGTGTAGAATGTCCCTCACAAATGGGTGGCAGAGACACAACACACATAGTGCCATGACATGCACATCACTATGTCTGTCTGAAGAAGTTTCAGGCACAGTGGGGCGGAGAGGACTCTGGGGATTGGGCAGTGGCCGTTCCACATGCCCTTCCCCTCGTGACTTACACCCTGTCGCCACCCCACTTCATGGAAAACATGACTACGCAGCAACAGGGTCATACTTGCGGCGGTATGCAACCACCAGTACAGCCTGTTGCGGGTTCGCAAAGCCGACTGGTACGCTGCCTTGCCGTCGGGACCCAGATACTGAGGACACCCCTGTGAGAACACTGAGGGAAGACGTTGGGCTAGCCTAGTTGAAGCAGGTGTCGGGGTGACCGAGACAGAGCACCCTGCCCAGAACATGAACAAGAAAGACTGTTCGACTGATGGGGAAGAACCTGATAGGCAGGTGTGGTCTTCGGTGCAATGTTTGGAGAGATCAGGAGATTTCTCTTCAAGGCTACCACTTATGTTGGACTTGGCCTTCGCTCCCGTGAGCAGTGAAAAAGTGAGGAACACCGTTCTTCCCCTCTGACTGACGACCAGTGATGACATAGCGAAGGACCTTGAATGGGGTTTGAACCCGAGAGAGGCAATACTCAACCAAAGGTATTCTTCAGGACCTGGCACGGAACGGGCGATACGAACGCTCCCACCGTGCGCACGGACCTGTCTGCAACTCTACAAGGAACCACGGGGTGGCGCGCGCACATCACCTCGGAGGCCTCAAGGAGCGTGCCTGACCTGCACGACTCCGCTGCGCTACAAGGCGGAGCTCGGGCGCCATCCTCACCGACAGCAAGGCAAGGGGTGATGATCATCTGGAGACACCTGAGCCCATGCAGGATCGGAGAGACGCGATCCACCTGAGGGAGACCACCATCCACCTCCTTCGGACAGACCACGCAGCCTTGTCGATGACCACAGCAGCCCGGACACAGACCAGTACGCGTACCCTGCCTGCAGCACCGGACCCCACAGGCTCATCTTACCCTTCCTGGGGCTGGGAGAATGGTAGTGATCTCTATTTCGTGGCTGATTGTGGCCCTTGGCGGGGTTTGGTGGCGTTTGGCGGTGGTAAACTGGAGATTTCGGTGATTGGTTTCGGGCAAAATCAGGTGGGTATCGCATACGATAATGGGATTATCGTATGTTATCGCATACGATAATAATTATCGTATCTGGTCGTATACGATAATCCATTATCGCATCATACGATAATGGATTATCGTATGCGATAATGAATTATCGTATGCGACAATTTTCCGAAAATTATCGTATCTGGTATATATGCGATAATAATTATCGTTTGCACTGTATGCCTAGGGGGGGGGGGGGTCGTTGCACGGACTGAGGCAGCCCGTTCCATACCAAGAGAGGCCGCCTAATATCGCAGACTCTGCCAGACGGACCAGGGGCGGTTTGTACCCGTCATAGAACCGCGCGGCGTCGGTGCGGGAGTGCTTCCTCTCCACATGCCTGTCCGGCTTGTCCTTCCAGAACTGCAGCTGGTCCACCACATCCGCCCCCTTGCTCCGCAGGGCACGCGTGTTGGGAAGGGACAGCGCGCCCCGCTTCCCCACCCCGAGAAACCCGGCACGCTCGAGGTTCTCCATCATGCCGAGGGCGCAGATGCCGTAGGCTGTGACAAGCTTCTGCCGCACGTCGTCATAAGTCTTCCGCGTGAACCCCTCCGTGAGGGACGTCGCGCAGAGCAGCCGCAACACCTTCGGCAGGGCGTGCCCCTGGAAGATGCAAGAGTCGAGGTACTTCATGGTCCCCCCTTCCAGCGCGTTGACATGCTCCTCGGTGACAAACCCCAGCAGCCGCTTCTGGTTCTCAAACAGGTCGAGGTACTCCGGGGTGTCGAACACCTTCTTCATCTCCTGCGCGATCGCAAGGTGCACGCTGAGCAGCTGCTCCGTCTCCTTGATGATGGGCACCTTCTCCATAAACTTCCGGATATCGCGCAGCTCCTTCAGATCCTTTCTCTCCTCACGCTTCTCCTGGACAGAGAGTGCCACCGCATGCATGTCCGCACCCAACTCTGACTTCAACGCAGACCGGACCTCCTTAAACACGATATCCGCCTCCGCGGTGAACACCTGGTGGTTTTTTGTTTTGTAGACGTCCTTCTGTGCCTCAGCGGATATGTCCTGGCTGCTGAACACCTGGTTTGAGAGCCCGAAAATCTCATCCATGAGCCCCTCGTAGGTGAAATGTGTCAGAACCGGTGTCAGCGGGTCGATCTCCCTGTCAAATACATACAGGCAGTCGATATGCGAGGGGTGCGACGCGTTGGAGCGGAGCTTCGAGGCCTCCAGTTTCAGCCTCCGGAGGATCTGCCCGACCATGTCTGCGCAGCGCCCCTTCCCGCGGATTGCCTTGAAGTCCCCATAGAAGGCCTGGATTTTCACGAGAGACCTCGCGATATGCGTGAGGGAGGTGACGTCAGCCAGAAGGGATGTATCTTTCAGGAAATCCCCCATCTGCATCGTGATCAGGTCGTGCTCCACCGGGATCAGGTCCAGCTCCAAGCTGCTGATGGTCAGCCGGTGCCCCCACACCTCCACCGGCGCATCCCCGATGCCTCCTTCTCCCAGCTTGGATATCGCCCCAGCCTGGAATGCCTCCCGGAGAACGCTTCTGCAGAACTTCCGCGGGACGAAGTACACCTCGATCTCAGGCTTCTTCCTGAAGAAGCCAGGCCTCGAGCTGCCTTGGGTCTCGCGAGCACGGATGTCGAGGCGAATCCTCTCAGCAAGGTTCTTCAGGCCTGGAAGCGACCCGCGGAGAATGTAAATCCACTTCTCCTGGGAGTTGGAGGCGCCGGCCGCGGCAGGCGATGTGGTGGTGGCGCGGGCTTCTTCGGCAAGGTCGTCGCTGCAGAGGTAGAGGTCAGCGTGCTGGCGGACGTACTTCAGGAAGGCATCCCCGTGCTCCCCGAGCACCGTCTCCATAGCACCGGTGAGGCGGCTCTCGAGGAACAGCTTCCGCTTGCCGCCTTGGCTCTGCAGGACATCCTTCACTTCGTCCCGGACGAACGCGCGCAGCTGCGACAGCTGCAGGACATCGTCCAGGCTAGGCCTGCCCTGGAAATCGATCCCCATTTTACCGTTTCAAATAAAAACTCTTCTCCCTCCCCCCCTCCAGACAAGAGGCAGGCCGAGGATTGGCGGGCGCAGAGGGAGGGGAGGGAGTTAGGAGTGAGGTTTGTGCCCCCCCCCCTCCCCTCCCCCGCCCCTTCCCGTTGCCTCCCCCTGCCCCTCCCCCCCCCCCTTCTTCGCGCGGGTGCAAAGAAGGTCAGGAGGGGCGCCCCTTGGGTGGCTTTGGGCCCGTTTTGGGGGTTTCGGGGTAACCCGCTGCCCTCCTCCCTCCCTGGCGGGTGTTGGTTGGCCTTGGGGGCGGGGCGGGGGTGGTGTGGGGGTAGTGTATGTCCAGGGGGGGGTGGGGGGGTGGGGGGGGTGGGGCGGTCTGTGTTGCGGCACGGCGTGTCGTGGGTGGGAAGTGTGATGTAAAACAAACAGCAGTGGCCAAAAACAGGTGTTTTGCCAGATCACTGCATCGGGACCCCCGAACAGAATAGGACAAACGGACTTTCGCCAATCTGATAAAACCGATGAGCCAAGGCTGGCAGTGAGAGAGAGAGTCGTGGAACCTAAGCTAATATATAAGTAAGAATCCATAAGAATCCAACAAGATTCTTACTGGGGGGGGGGGGGGGTAGGGGGGGTCAAATGGGGGTGACAAACACGATTTTTCAAAAAACCGGCGCAGAGGCCCCAAAGCCCCCGTAAACCCTCCAAACCCCCCCAGATCGGTCCGGAAACCCATCGAACCCCACTTTTCCACCATCCCGGGCACCTCAGGTGCCCGAATTGGGGTACCTAAATTTTGTGCCACCGTTTGGTACCGTACAGTGCCACTGTGTGGGAGGTTGGAAAAGAAAATGCCCCAACACCCCACATCTGAGGGTTGCAATGCATGTTGCTTGCCAACCACGTCATCCGGTGGGTGTCAGGCGCTATGTAGGTGGCATCAGCCAGGTCTTCGATGAGTTCTGGCTTGTATATGTACCTCCCTGCCACCATGCACCGTGAGGCTGCCTGTAGGTACGGAACAAGTCCAGATGGTCGTGTGATTCCTGTGCAGCAGTGCTCCATAACCGGGATGTGTTGACAACGACTGTTGCAACACGAGCTGTACATTCCGAGAACACACGAAGTGCGCTGTCGTGGTACCCATTGTGCCAGAATTGGTAGTTGCTGCGGTCTACTTTGCCTGGCCCAAGAGCACTGGTACTGAACGGTGCAATATGCGTGGCGAGGTGAATGCAACGGAAGCGCGCAAAGTCAATACAGCTCTCGGATGGCGGGTGGTGGTGCCACTAGTGTGTGACGTTCACTCGAGGATACAACGCATCACAATGAATCAGCAACCGTGGACCGAGTACAATACGCTCTCTGTGGCTGGTGTGGGGGACAAAGGCAGTGCCTGTGCCGCAGGCAGGGAGGTACATACACAAGCCAGAACTCATCGAAGACCCGGCTGATGCCACCTACATAGCGCCTGACACCCACCGGATGACGTGGTTGGCAAGCAACATGCATTGCAACCCTCAGATGTGGGGTGTTGGGGCATTTTCTTTTCCAACCTCCCACACAGTGGCACTGTACGGTACCAAACGGTGGCACAAAATTTAGGTACCCCAATTCGGGCACCTGAGGTGCCCGGGATGGTGGAAAAGTGGGGTTCGATGGGTTTCCGGACCGATCTGGGGGGGTTTGGAGGGTTTACGGGGGCTTTGGGGCCTCTGCGCCGGTTTTTTGAAAAATCGTGTTTATCCACGTAAAAGGGGGGCATTTGACCCCCCCTAGGGGGGGGGGGGGGCAATTAATGTCCGATCGCCTGTTATGTGGTGGCGTGGTGCGGTGTGAAGATCGCATCAAGAGCAAGACGCTCTGTGTGTTCTGCTCCGCACCAAATCGAATACGTAAATACTCAGCCTTTGGAGCTCGTCAGTCAGTGAGATGAAGTGGGCTGTTGCTCACCTTTTCTCACCCAGTCACATCTGGTGGTTTCCGGAAGAAGGTGTGAACTGAGGTGCATCACAAAAAAGGAAAGAGATGATGGTGTGATTATATCGGGGTTCTGTGCCAGGTCTGGGGGGGTTCCATGATCACACCGTTTGAAAAAAACTTTTTCGGCCTCCTGAACCCCTCAATAGTCAATAGCATTTCGCCTACCATACCAGGTGGCTGATACATCAATATTTTGCTCTCTGTTGGTGCAATGACTGCCGCTCTTGGTCACAGTGGACCCAGAGAGCGCTGGAGGTGTGGCCCATCCCGGCCAGCATTGAGGCAATGAGGGTGCATTGTGTGGTGACCTGATCCAGAAGCTGTGTGAAAGAACGCCGCCTGATAGAATCGTCACTCGCACGTGCCACGCGCCAGACGAGTCACAACCGATACCGACTCCGTGGAACCAAGGCATATGAAACATGGGAATGAGTGTTGCCCGAACGCCCCCCCCCCCCCCCCCCCGCCCTCCCACCCCTTGCCTCGCTGTCGAAGACAGCAGCTGTGGCAGCGCACACCACGCACAGGGCTAGCGACATCCGGCACCAATGCCCGGACTCCGGAGACGTGCAAATCCTAATCAGAATTCGTCGGTTCTACTCTCCTCCGCCTAACCGCCCTACTACCGCCCTACCGCAGTGCCCGTTGTGCCGTCAGGCCAAGGGCATGCGGTCGCCCCACCGGGGCAAGGGGTGTTTGCTTTTCTTTTGGCCTCCGAGAAGGACCAGTCCCGACTTTGGTAATGATCCTGCTGCAGGTTCAAAAATGAGCGCTCTAGAAGTCAAAGATAAAAAAACCCCCTAACAGCGGGGGGGAGGAGGGGAGTGGCGGTACCCAGGGCATGGTTTGTATAGGGGCATCGAGAGCGAAGGTAATGCTATAGGCAATTCTCACCCCCACCCCCCCCCCACCCCCCTGCCAAGGCTGCTCGCCTCATAGGCACAACGGCACACCCCCCCCCCCCAACAAGACCTTGCCGTGCGTTCCACATGCCGGCAAAAAATCATGCTCAGGGATGCGGTGGCCGCTACACAACCCCACCCCACTGCGCCACGCCGTCTGGGCTGATGCCGTGCAGAGGGTTTTGCAGCAGAGAGACAGCTTCCCTCGGGTGCAGAGCTGTGGCTTGCCGTGCCTTGGGGGTGGGTGGGCAGGGCGCCCCCTCCTGCGAGACTGCTACGAGGGTACGGTGCGCCAGCCCTGCGCACCGCCGCAGGCTCTGTTCATCTCTATCTTCATCTGCTTGGCGGAAAATTCTCGGATGCGCTCCCTGCGGGTCCTGAGGTCAATGTCCTGCTCCAGGACCGCTGCCGACAGCACATCGTCCAGAGCCTGGTTCCGCCGCTTCTTGGGAGGATTCCCGAAGCGGGGAGTCGCTGCCTGATGCAGCGTCTTGCTGGTGGGTTTCGGGGGCGGCGGCGATCGCTGCTCGCTGCGCCCAGCAGCCCCAGCTCCCCCAGGTGGTGGCGGAGGTGGAGGCGGTGCACGCGAGGGCTTCTGCATCGGCGACGTCGGCTTCCCCGCCTGCGTGGGTGTGGACTGCGAGTAGGCAGGCGGGCGTTTCACTGTGGCTGCTGGAGGCGGGTGGGCGGAGGGTGGGCGGAACCCCCCCCGCGTATGCATCGCCTCTCTGGTGATGCGCCTCACGTTCTCAAGCCGTTCTCGTTCCTTGTTGGCAGCCAGAATGTAGTCTGTGAGATCCTTGGAGGCGTCTATCACTCGCTGGAACCTCGCAGTGTCGCCGTCAGAGCCGCCCTGTGTGGGGGGGAGGTGGGGCGGCGTCGCTTCGGCAGAGATGGTTTGGACGAAAGAGAAACGCATGTCATGTTCGTACTCCCTTTCGCTATAATAAGAGAAACACCCTGCCCAGCAACTGCAAAAAGGCAGATCCGGGTTACTTTGTTGATTGAGCGCACACTCCTGTGTCAAAGGCTGTGTAAGCCCCTGTCAAGTGGCAGGAAGGTGCTAATACAAAAGCTTCAGTCGTACGATTTCCTCCGTTACTTCGCGACTTCGCTACGCTTCGTCGCTCGTAACTGGTAAAAAAGAAATGCCAAATACGAAATACAGCCGGGGTGTCGTGGAGAAATCTACGAAAAGTGAAACGAGAGAACAGTTTATTTGAACAATTTTCACAGAGTTGTTCGAAACACGCAGAATTATTTGCCTGCAGAAGTCTTGGTGGTGTGATAGCCACATTAGCATACTGGCATACCGTATCGGGGTGGCACTGCATGACCAAGGCGCGTTTCGCATCCGCAACCTGAACCGTGGTGAGCTCTGTGACGGGGCACTTGATGCCGAGCACCGCCATAGCCTGCTTCGCCTTCGAGGAGGACCACAGGCATGCCGTCCTGCGCAGGGGGCCGCTCATGGCACAGCGCGGGCTGCCCTCCTCGGCTTGTCGTTATCTACGACACGACTCGGACATGTGCACAACACGCCCGATCGCCTGTTATATGTGGTGGCGTGGTGCGGTGTGAAGATCACATCAAGAGCAAGACGCTCTGTGTGTTCTGCTCCGCACCAAAATCAAATACGTAAATACTCAGGGGATATAGCCAACGGTGTGGCAGCTGAGGTCCCGACGAGTAGGTTCTTGCATCTCACATCAATCTGCGACGCGAATCTAACCAAACACAGCATGATACGGTTCCACAAAACATCGTGTCGCACTCATCCTGTGAACACATGCAATGCGCGCAACCGCACAGCCATGGCAGCAATGTGGATTGAGTTTGCCCACTTTAAAATGCAGGTAGGTACAGGTAGGGGGTAATGGGGAGAAGGGGGAGGGGGGGGTGGAGGAAGCGGCCTGCTGCTGCTTTATTTCTGCCTCCAAACCTCGGGTTGACAACGCCCCGACATTTTGTTTTTGCGCTGCAAGGCGGGGCTTGGAAGAGAAGGGTGGACACATGACTGCACAGGAACTCCGCAAAACTAATGCAACCGAGTGAATCTCAAGAGAGAAGGTAGCAACGACAGTTTGTGTTCTTCGAACGCAGAACACCCCAAAAAAATACAAAATGTGAGGAAAGGTAAAAGTTGTCGGGTCACTCTTCCTAATCTGACCTCTTCCACTCCACCCCATCATATTCGCTTTGCTGCATTGTCTTCCACACTCACTCAGAGGGACGGTGGGCTGTCGAGCACACCACCCAACCCCCCCCCCCCCAGAAATGAATTGACACATTGGGGGTCCTCGCTACGAGTCACTGTGAGTCACGAGTCGTCAGTGTTCAGCCAAACATGGCTGACTTCTCACTTTTTCTCACTCAGTCACACTTGGTAGCGAGGGCCCCCATTGGGCAGCCTGGATTTGGTGAAAAGGCCATGACCCTTTTTAGGGTAGTCCTCCATTCTCCGTGCCTTGCCCTCACCGCTCCAATCCCCGCTCCTACAAGATGGATACAGACAGCCTCATTCTCGACATGCACTGCTGTCCAACTCACTACATCACACACCCTTCAGCTTCTGCTTTATGTAGTCCACACCGAGAGGAAATCTGATGTGACCCCCCACTCGACACACCCACACGCACGCACATCGCTGAGAACTTGTTGCCTAGAAAAAGATAAGGCGTTGTTTGTGCGCCAAACCCGGCCTAGCTCCGAAAAACAGCTCAAAGCAGCTCCAGGCAGGAAACGCGCAGACACGTGACTCCCCACGAGACGAGCACGACTACCCCACCCCCCCCACCCAGCCCCTAAGACTACCAATTGGACATTGTGGAGACACGGCGACAGCGGGGGCAGAAAGACAGGCACATACCCCGCAACTTGAGGGGGGGGGGGGGAGAGAGGGGGGGGGGCAAAATAATAGATTTCGTTTCGAGATCGTCAGAAAGCTCAAATTTCAAGGCTTTCGAGTTGCCAGAGGGGGGGGGGGTGCGGGGGAGGCTTTCTGTTGCTCAGAAATGCAGAGGAGTGAGAAAGGGGTGAGATAAGCGGGTGTGTGTGTGTGTGTGTGTGTGTGTGTGTGGTTATAAAGTTTTAAGGCGGTGTCGCCCTGCACGGGCAGTAGCACCTCCCCTTCAGTATCGCACTCCCGAAGGATTCCCCAACACGGCGTGACACCGGTTTCGACGCGTACTCTTCGTACCCCTCCCCCCGGCCGCGTCTCTTCAGCGAAGAACCGGGGATAATCGGACCAGGGCTAGCTAAACCCTGGTGGTGTCACGGGTGGGGTTGGAGAGGGAGAAAAAGGAAGAAATGAAGTTGCGAAAAAGTCAAACACTGACACGTGAAATCAATAAAAAGGGTGGTATATATCGCCCCCTTGCTGCGACGTAGACACTAAATAGTCAGGCCGCTTCAAGAGTCTTGAGGGCTTGTGTGTGTGTGTGTGTGTGTGTGTGTGGTTGTCAAGTTTTAAGGCGGTGTCGCCCTGCACGGGGAGTAGCACCCCCCCTTCAGTATCGCACTCCTGAAGGATTCCCCTGTGGGGAGATCCTGCGCTGTGTGTTGATCACATTTTTCAAGGTGGGCTCTTTGCCTAGGGGGGGTGGCCAGAGATGATAGGATGTGACCGACACACAAAACGTGCGCCACCCCTCCCCCACACTGTAACAAAAATCCCCAAGAAATCCCCACTCTCGTCACCAGGATTCGGCCATACTCTGGTGAATACACCTCATCCCGCCTGATTTGAGAAGTTAAGCACCAGCAGGCCTGGATAGTACTGACGTGGGTGACCAGTTGGGAAGTCCGGGTGCTTGAATCCTAAAAAAAACTTTTTATGGTCCTGGGCACGACCTTAAACTACCTAAGACCTAGGGAAGTCGTAAAACTCAACCCCACACCCCGAGGGCTCCCCCAGGCTGGTCCGCCTGGGCAACGGGGTCCCAGTGCATAGCACGGAGCACTGGGACAAAAGAGGGTCCGCCTTTTTCCGTCAACTCTGACATGGGGAGGGACAGCTGGAGCCACTGGCGGGGTGCTGTGTTGACTTCAGGGGGCTCCCAATGTGCTTCGGCACACCGGGTTCTTGGCCTGCGGCGGCATGGTAGTCGGTCAGAGAGGCCAGCGCTTGGTCGGGGACTACTCAGAGAGGGCGTGTGCGGACTTCAGGGGGCTCCCAACGTGCATCTGCACACCGGGTTCTTGGCCTGCGGACGTAGATTGCCTAAAGGTTTAGAAACCGGCCGAGCCCGTGGGGGTGACGAACGTACTGCCGGCCCGGGATTGTCAAGGTTCTTTCCCCAGATGGCTCACCAGTACCACCAAACCACACGGAGAGCAAAACCGCCGGGGAGGGGGTGGGGGAAGGTGGGAAGGGCGGCATGCCGAACTACAGCAAGGATGGCCAACAATGCGATCACTGCAAACAAGGCATGGGACACAAGAGGGAAAAAAAAAAGGGGGAACACAACTGACACATCACACACACAATGTCCCACGCTGCCTCTGTCCCCCTGCACCCCTCCTCGACGGGGTTCCCTGGGGAGGCGTCGGCTAAGCCGGCGCCGAGCGAAGCTGCAGGGAAGAGGCACAAGTGGGTGCTGAGGGAAAAGGAGTGGAGTGCCGACGTCAGGCACTCAACCGACGAGCTGGCCGCCAAGGGCGGCGTAATGCTGTGCGCCAAAGGCGACGCACAGCGCCTGATCGCGAGGTGCAGGGAGCACCCGCCGCCGGGACCGGCGGCAATCCTGACCGTCGAGGCGACGGAGGGGGGGAAGGGGCGCAGCCGCGTCCTCTCCCTCCTGGTCGAGCGCGACGGCGAGACCCGGGGGCTGCGGCGGCACCTGCTGCAGCTCCACAGTGACCCCGTACACTACGGGGCCAGCAGCAGCCCGGGCCTGAAAGCCCCCAAGGGCAGCCGGGAGTGGGTGGTGATGGAAGCACCGCCAGCCACCCCCCTCACACACACACACATCCGCACCTGGCTGCGGGCCCACGGCGCGGAGCCGGACGCGGTCATCGCGATGACCGGCACCACCTGGGCCCGCCGCTTCAAGGTGGGTGTGGACAGTCGACAGGTCAAGGACCTGCTGCGTGCGAGCGGCGAGAGCGACATCTTCTGCCGCCCCCACTTCCACACCACCACACACCCCGACACAGTCGTGCGCCTGCCGCCCGACACCACCATCCAGCAGGCACAGGAGAAGGCGAGCCGGCTGAGCGGAAGGGTCGTCCTTGTCAAGGGCGGCCTCGGCATCGCAGTGCCGAACACCGCCGGGCACCACGCCACGGCAGCAGTCGTCGGCGACGAAGCTGCAACCCCCCTGCAGGGGAAATATGTGCTGGAGGGGCTGCCCCCGGAGTACACCGCCCGCTGCACCCGGGACCTGCTGGAGGAGATGGGCTGGCAGGCGCGCATCCTGGCGTCAACCAGGGTGCCGAACGGGCGGGCAGTCCTGCTGCGCGCCCCCACCACCCCCCAGAAACTCGGCGCGTACTGCGTCGACAACAACACCTACCTGGTGTTGCGGCGGTACCGCGAACCCGAGGACTTGGGGCTCTTCCCCCGCCGGCGGAGGCCAAAGCGCACCAAGCCCCCACCGGAGCCGACCCCACCACCCGCAGCACCGGAGCAGCCGAAGGGAGGAGTGCCGGGGAGTGAGCTGGCGAGTAAGAAGACAAAGAAGAAGACGAAGAAGAAGGGGGCCACGACCGACGCTGAGATGAAGGACAGCGGCCCCCCCCACGCCACCACCACTACCACCGACCCCGCCGCCGCCGCCGCCACCAACCTCGCCAGGGTGCAAGCCCTCCTCGAGCAGGCGGAACAGCGTGCTGCCGAGGCAGAGCGGCGGGCAGCCGCTGCAGAGGAGCGGGCCGCGAACCAGGAGAGACAGTTCGCGGCCGCCCTGCAGGCAATGCAGGCCCGCCTGCAGCACCTGGAGGCGGCAGCACATCCGCAGTCAAAACCGAAGAAGACCACCAAGCCGGGCACCAGCTCCCCCTCCCGAAAGACCGAGCCGGCCGCCACCACCCCAAACCGGGGGACCAAGGGCTCACCCCCGAAGTCCGCCTCCCCGGCCAGAACCCACACGGGGCTAACCCCCAAGAAGAAGAGCCGGGCACTCTCTCCGTCCCGGACCGCAACCCTGCGCACAAAGCACCCGAAGGAGCGGTTGCACAAACGTCAGTGCGAAGAGGTCCTCTTCAACTGACGGGGAGGCCCGCCATCTCCAGGCCTGCAGCGCCACATCTACGAGACCGGGCGTGACCTCCTCCTCAGGGCGGGTGACATCGAGCAGAACCCTGGCCCGGCGCAGCACCTCAAGTGCCTGACCTGGAACTGCAACGGACTCACCGAGGCAAAAAGGGCGGAGCTCCAGCACCACCTCGCAACCCAGCGGTATGACGTAGTGCATCTGCAGGAACTCCGAGCAGCACAGGGGGGGGACCCCAAGTTCCCGGGCTACTCCGTCTTTCTCCGACGCCGCACCCAGAAGCGCTGTAAGGGGACGCTCACCTCCGGAGGCGGGATCGCAACCCTAGTGCGGGAGGACCTACACGCGACTCTTATTGCCACCGCACCAAACGCCAGTGTGACCGAGACCCTCACGGTGCGCGTCACGGGGCCAGAAAGCGCTATCACCTTCACCAATGTATACCGCCCCTCGGGAGTCGGCACTAGCAACGACCCACGCCGCGACGACTTCTCTACATCCCTGCTACCACACACGCCGGAGTCCATCATCGCCGGCGACTTCAACATCCACAACCGTGCCTGGGATAAACATGCGCGCTGCGACGACAAGGGAACAGACCTGTACCACTGGTCCCTCCTCAACGGCATGTCGCTGTGCAACGACCCTGACCACCCCACACGCATGCGCCGCGACTCCAAGTCCTCGCCGGACATTGTCTTCGCCCACTACGAGCTGGGGGAGGTCACCTGGAATACCCTAGACCAGTGGCAGTCCGATCACTTCGCCATACAATACACCGTCCCCTTTGCACGAACGCCAGCTGCAGCCACACACCCGGCAGCTAAAGCCCGCCAACTATGGAACTGGGCAGCGGCAGACTGGCCCGCATTCACTGAGGAGCTGGAACGGCTGTCACGCAAAGTGACGAAGTGGAATGACCCGAAGGAATCCTTCCACAAGTGGCTGGGACTGGTACGCACGGTCGCAGCCAAACACATCCCGACGAAGCGAAGCTCTCGCCCCCGCAAGCGGTGGTTCACAAGCAAGGTGAAACGTGCGATACGGGCGCGGAACGAGGAATCGCGCAGACACGCCCAGACCGCACACCTGTCCCAGGACGACTACGACAAGCTGGACAAGCTGACCACCGACGCCACCAACGCCGTCCTCGAAGCAAAGCGCACAACCTGGGAAACCAGGTGCCAGGCTGCGAGCACCAGCAGCGACCTCGGCGCCACCTTCCGGCTTGTGCGAGAACTCGACGGCCGCAAAATCCAACAGGCTGCCTTCCCACTTGTCGACGGAGGGGTCCCGGTGACCGACCCCAAAGCTAAGGCGGACCTCCTCTGCAGCCACTACGCCAAGATCAGCGAAGGAAGCGACCAACAGCCACAAGCAGCACACACCCCGCAGCATGCGAATGACCAGACACCCCCCGAGCTCTCAGCTGCCGAAGACGACTTCTCCAAAGAGGAGCTGAACGCGGCTCTATCCGAACTGCAGGAGCGGAAATCCCCAGGGCCTGACGACCTCAACAACGAGCTGCTGATGCATCTGGGCCCCCAGGCACGGCAGGGACTCCTGCATGTGCTCAACCTGTCGTGGAACAGCGGCATCCTCCCCGACGCGTGGACACGAGCAGTCATCATCCCGATCCTGAAACCGGGGAAGCCAGCAACGGCAGCGTCCTCGTACCGACCAATCGCGCTCACCAGCACAGCGTGCAAGGTGCTAGAAAAAATGGTGAAGAGGCGCATGGAGCAGCTCATGCTCGACGACGCCTACCCACAGGTGGAGGGGCACTGCGCGAACCAGGCAGGGTTCCAGCGGCTGAGATCGACAACCGACCAACTAGCCTACATCACCCAAACAGCGACGGACGCCCTCTCCTCCGGAAAGGCAGCTGTCACCCTGTACTTCGACCTCGAGAAAGCCTTCGACAAGGTCAGCAAGCACGCAGTCATCAACAGTGTCAGACGGAAGGGCTTCCCCCCGAAATTCACCAGATGGCTACACAACTACCTCAGCAACCGCCGAGCCGCCGCACAGGTGCACGGGGTAAGAAGCGACTACTACGACTTCAACAACGGGGTCCCGCAGGGAACAGTGCTCTCGCCCCTGCTCTTCAACTGCGTGATGGACGATGTATCTCGAGCCATCACCGCCTCCCCTAACATCCACCCAGCGGTGTTCGCAGATGACATCGCAGTACTCGTCGTCGGGGACAACTACACTGAAGCCCTAAGCACCGCACAGGGCGTCATATCCACACTCGCCGCCGAAATCCCACTCCACGGGCTGCAGCTCTCCCCCAGTAAATGCTGCTACACGCTGATGGGAACGACGCCCGCAGCGTTGGGCGAGCACAGACGCATGGAGCTCCCAGACGGCACCCCCCTCCAGCACGAATCGACAGCGAAGTACCTCGGGGTCTACATCGATGCCTGCCACACGATGACAGACCACGTCGACCACGTCGTGACCACCTGCATGCGACGCCTGAGCATTCTGCGTATGTTGGCAGGCACTGACTGGGGCTCAAGTGGAGACACGCTGCGCCAGGCCTACCTGACATATGTCTACCCCATCCTGATGTACGCCGCCAGCGTCTACACCCCTGGCCTGTCCACGAAGAACCTCAAACGCCTGCGAGATGTCCACCGCATGGCAGCCCTGATCATCACGGGCTGTATGAAGAACACCAGCACGGCAAAGCTCCTCTGGGAATCACACCTGCGAGACCTCGACCTCGACTTCAAGGTCGCGGTGTGCACAGACCACGAACGCTTCCGCCGCGTGCCCCACTCCCCAGGATACCGGGCGCAACTAAACACCGGGAACACGGGAGGCAGCTGGCTACATCAGGCACGGAGTCTGGTGAAATCCTCGAAGGTCGACGGGCGCACCCCCCTGCTGGCCCCCCTGCATGCAGCACACCCCATCCCCCCCTGGGAATGGAACCTGGTGCTGCCACGAGTACACATCCTGGCGACGCTGCCGGGGCTCACCGCCCCAAAGGCCGCCACCCCGAAAGACACCCTCCGGGACCTGGCAGAGCAGACCATCCAGGCCCTCCCGACATGCGCCTGGCATGTGTACACCGACGGGTCAGTCTCCAACTCCACATCGCGGCAACAGCAGGGCGGCGCAGGAGCAGCGGTGTACAGCATGCCGGAGGGCCGCCTCAGGAAAAAGCTCGCCTGGCCGGCAGGACTCCGCTGCATCAGCTACCAGGCGGAGCTGGTGGCCATCAGAGAATCCCTCGCTCACCTATGCACCCTGGTATCCCCAGGCGAAACGATCGCCATCCTCACAGACTCGCAGAGCGCACTGAACGCGCTGCTGAGCGGCCCGCAGCGAGCGAGAGGATCCACCGAATGGGACATCTGGAGGTGGTTGAACGAGCTCGCCCAAACCCACGATGTCACCACCCACCTCCGCTACATCCCGTCACACGTTGGGGTAGCAGGGAACGAACTCGCTGACAAACAGGCGCAAATCGGTGCCTTCCGGCCGCAGATGGAACCGGTTAGCCTCGCGTCGGCTCGTGTCGTCCTCCGCCGACACATCTACAACGACGCAACGGTGCCCCGCACGGACAGCGTGTACGCGTACCGTTCGGGAATCGGGGAGACGCGACTGCAACGCCCCGACCTCCGCATGGAGGGACTCACCCGCTTAGGGGAAACCACCATCCGCCGACTCCGGGCCGACCACCACCGCCTGGTCTACGACCATGACATCCCGGGCACGGCACAACCACCTTGCCAACCCTGCCTGAAGCATGCGCCGGGCCACCCCCCGCCTGGGGTCTCACTGAAGCACCTCTTCTTCGGCTGCCCCGCGACAGCGTCGGCCCGACACCACCTCACAGCCACAAACGTGCACAACCTGCTGTTGCACAACTGCAAGGAGGCGCTGCGCTACCTGGCCGAGGCAGGGGTAACGGAGCACGGCGAGAAGGACTACCTGAACGCGTGAACCAAATAACATCATCAGAGAACAAGGGCTTCGGCCCGACCTCCCAGCACCCCCCCCCCCCCCCATCCCAGCCCCACGTCACTTACCACAGGCCGCCAGGCGCGTCAGCGTCGGCGACCGCCCGCCCCCAGTCTGAGAGGCATCAGCCGAATCTCGGTGGAGGCGGGCACAAAACAAAAGGGAGAGTCGTCACTGTGCATATCAGCACGGTCCCGCCCTCTGTGCCAGACCAACACACCACCAAAGGAAAAGAGGAAGAGGCGACGTAAGGCAATGCCTCCGTGCGGCCAGGAGAACACGAAATAGCGACCCCCTCTACGGGGAATGCTACGAGCACGGCCAAAAATCGTTCAAATCGTTCAAAATGGGATCTGATTCGTGGGGGAAGACGGGGGCGGGGGGAAAGAACGGGTTCGTCACAGAGAGGTACCCCTCATTTTTTTTTGCGACCTGCACCGTGTCGTTTTTTGTTTCGTTTTGTGTTGTTGTTTTGTTTTGTTCCTCATCGAAAGCCCCGTTGAAGCCGAAGCTGGTGCATCCACATGCGCGGATCTGTTGTTTTTAAGATGTGGTCTTGGGGGGCCCGTGGTGTGGGAGGGGCTAAACCCTTTATGGAGTCACAGCCCAGCCGCTTAAAGACCCGCAGTGCAACGGGATGAGCGCGGTCCTTCTGTTGCTTCTCTCAAGGCACTTTGCCAAGGTGGAGTGGGGGGGGAGAGGGTGCGCAGGGAAGGTGCCCACGAGGCGACATGAGAAGCCAGAATCCCCTGCAGCTGCGTATGTATCCCCACGAAAGCTCCTTTACAGAGAGTGCGCGAGGGGGTGTGGGTGCAGGGGAGGTCGCAGCAAGAGGATGTAGCCTCCGTCTGCTCCACACGCATGCAAAAGATTCGTGTGTGTGCTGTGCGTTGTGTGGGGGAGGGGGGGGTGGGGGGCACCTGGTGTTTTCTCAACACAAGAAACATCAGATGCGGGGAAGACGTGGGGCGCGAGCCCCGCTTAAGTGGGGGGGGGGGGGGGGGGGGAAGGTGTGACTGCGGTCCTGGCGTGCCTTGTGTTCGCTAATGGTGTATGAGTTTCCATACAGGCGCTGCCAAACAGCCTGTTTCTTGCGCTGGCCTGGGACACAGGTGTGTCGATGCGGTGCACACACACACACGTTGATCTTTTTAGTTTAGTGTAGGACGCACCGAGCGAGCTCTAGTGCTGCCTCCACTGTACACACACACACTTCCAAATGTCTCTCTCGCCGTGACGGAGGGGGTGTGGCGGTGGTGGTGGTGTGTAGAGCACGGTTGGCGGAGAACTGAATTGATAACTTTAACGCGCGGAGGTTGTGTGCGAAAAAAAATAATAATAATTGAGGCGGTGTTTGACTAGCAGAACTAATGTATCTTCTTCGTGTCGGCCGGATCGGAACGGAACAAAATAGGGAGCCAGCGTACGTGGGGAGGGGGGCGGGGTGGGGGGGGGTTGTTAAGGTGAATACTAACAAAAAGGCAGAGAAGCAAGGCGACGCAGGGGAAACACGCACACATATTCCTGCCACAGCTGCGGCTTCCTTTTTTAGGCTTCGCTCCCGAGCGGGTGACCTGCGGGGTTCTACCAAAACTATCTGCGCTCCCTGCTGGACTGTGAAACGACAGCAAACTGACAAAACCACCTCAATGAAACCCCCACTCTGCGACACTGTGTGTCACTTTGAAGCTGGATTTCTTTGAGGCACACTGAGCACACTCACATACACAGCTCGCGCCCGCTCTGTTTTTTTCTCACTTGTTTTTCTGCATGTTCTGAGCGAGAAGGCCCCAACCGAAAAAAAACCCCCCACAGGGGGTCTTCGCTACGGGGTGATCGTCAGTGCACTTTTGGTGCATTTCCTGTTGAATTGGCATGAAAACTGACGAAGATTGACGAAGGATAACCACCAGCGAAGACCCCCCCTCCCTCCCGCACAATATGTCATATAAACCGCCGACTCCTACTGTCTTGTTTACTCTTTGTACACCACTCACCCGGTTTGATAGAGTGGTGTCCAGTGCGGAGGCAGGGGGGTTCGCAGGAATATAAAGGTGGAAGGGTAACAAGGCTCGCCCTCTCCACTCCTGCCTCCACTCCAAGGTTTGGCCTTGGGACTGCCCAGGAACCTCCATCCCGGCCTATGTGGTATGATTTTTAGGTGGGATCGGCGATCACAACCCTGGTGTGCGGGACGACCGGGGGAGTGACGTGCGCCCCATTTTTTTTTGATCAGATAAAGACAAAGAAGTGGCAACCACACACACGCAGGGGTACCCACGCCCCCCCAAACCCCAGCAGCTCATGCACACAGAGAAAGTTTGAAAACAGAACCAGAGCAAAGAAAATCAACAAAAGAATATCCACTACAGAAGGGAAATATCGAACATGAGTTGTTCGAGGCCAATTCGTTTTTTTTTGAACGATTTCGATTTTTCAATTTTTTTTGAATGACGGAATGGGGAATACACGAGCGGAGAGACAGATTCCAGGGGAGAGGGGACATGCCGCTTGCTTCTGGCTGACGCTTGCGTTGGGCCGGAGCGGGGGGGAGGGGCAGGGGGCAGGACACTCGCGATCTCCGGCTCCCTTGATCCTGGTAATACCCGGCAGGGGAGTATGTCGCGTTGAAAGGCCGAAATTATAATGAGAAATCTGACCCTCTCACACACTGTTTACCTTGGCTGTCACTTGCATTTGGCTGGAGCTTCAGAGGAGCAACACATCCAGCGGATGCTGCCAGAGCGCTTCAGGAAAAGGAGAGGGGCGGGATGAACGGTGACGGCGACGGCGACGATGACGGGGGCGGGTTAACAGCGGTCTCCGCCCCACCAGAGAGGAAGAGAGGGGGGGGGCCATCACACTTCAATCCCACTACACGAAATCACAAAAAGATAGGTGGCTCGAGGATAGTGGGTAGTGAACTCTCAAGGGAGAACAAAAGGAACCAGAGGTGGCCCATTCACTCGACACGCGGGTTTGGGTTTCGGGGGCAGGCGGGGGAGGGTTGCGACTTTGCCCTCTTGGGGGCAATGGCGAGTAAAGCGTCTTTTGGGAGAGGCATTCGCTCTGTTGTTTGTCAAAACCGTGTCACTTCACATCCAGTATGTTTGAGGTGGCACACACTGCGAACGCCAACTTCATCACCCACTGGGTTGTACTGACACCACGCCATCCCACCCTGCGAAGGAAGTCCTCTTGTGTGTCCGAGATGCAAGTGCGCAGCTCTGACATGCCACAGCGATTCTTCGCTCCGCGGGATTGGGATCGTGGGCAGAGCCCACAGCTTCTCTCACCCTTGTGTCGGCAGTCCTGCCACCTGCCACCTCCGTCCCGCACCACGCCCCCCAAACATTTCCGTCCTCCATTCCATGTATTGAAAACCTTATGGCTAAGCCCCACATACACACACACAGTCTCGAGCAGATCTGCCCAAGCCAGTCAACAGCTGGCAGTGCCCCGCACTCACACCCCCGCAATAAATACTAAAGCCACACCCGCATCCGCACCCCCTCCTGACACAGATCCTCAGATACAGGCACAGGGTTAACTCAAACTCTCCTCCGGAGAAGGCACAGCGAAAAAAGTGTGATGGCCAGATGTTCCCCCCCCCCCCCTCCCGCCAAACCTGCAGGCGCAGGGGGGGGGGGGGGGGGGAGGGGGGACTACAAAACGGGGGTGACACGGGGGGATGGGTAACGTAAACCGGTTCTCTCCCCACCCGGTGATCCACCTGACGGATACTGCAAAACCAGACAAATGTTTCGTTGAACGCAGCCAAATATAAGGCCTAACCTGTTTTGGCGCACGGGTGTGATGACAAAAGGGAAAAGTGCTAGCACGAACATGATGTTGGTCTTCTGGTTATGTCTGGTTTCTTAGAACACTTAACGTGTATGCAAAAAAAAATCGTACTCCTTTCGCTTTATTATAGACACCCTGTCCAGCAACTGTGGGAGAACAGTTCCGGACTACTTTTTGTTGAGCGCACACTTGCTGTCTCAAGGCTGTGTTGAGGCCCTGTGAAGTGGCATGAGGTGCTAATCCAAAGCTTCAGTCGTACGATTTCCTTCGTTACTTCGCGACTTCGCTACGCTTCGTCGCTCGTAACTAGTAAAAATATAAAGGGGCAGGGCAAGGTCTGGGAAGGAGAAGATGGAACAATATGGAGTTGCTTCTCAGGTCGCACGCAGCACGAATCACCACACATGGCCCCTTTTTTTGTTTCGTTGGAAGGAAGGAAGAAACTAGCCGAGGTGCCGCGATGGCCGGTCTGTCTCGGGGGGAGCAAACCGAAAGCCCGTGTGTTGCACTGACGGGGGAATCATCAACTGTGGGCTCGCGAGACAGGTCCAATTTGCCAATTTATCGCGCGAACACCACCGTTCATCCAAATCGCACGCAACACTACACTACTACACTTCGCAGCGGGACTGGTGAGCCGCACCTCACGCTTTGTTTTTGGGATCGACAATCATCAGTCACAGGCACTGCGAGAGCTAGGCTACTGCACAGACCCGTTCTGTCTCATTGACGCCCTTTTCCCCACACAGTAGGGTCGGGGGCAGCAACACTACACGACTCACTTCGCAGCGGGACTGGTGAGCCGCTACCTCACGCTTTTCTTTTTTTGCAAGGGAGAATGGTGACTTTTGGGTGGGGCATTCAGTAAACTTGTTTAAGCACCTTCGGTGCGACTAGGGAGTCAAGGGAGGACTAGAGAAGACGACTTCCCTGTGCGTATTTGTTTTTCTACCACTTGCAGCAACAGTTTTCTTGCAAGGTTGGAAGGGGGGCGAACGGAACAAACACCACCCTTCATCAGGCCAACGAGTGGTGTTTTGCTCCCTGCCTTCGCCCCTCCGTACGTCAGCTTTTGCACTGAACGGTGCCTAATGCAACGGAAAAGCGGTGGCTGAGTCACCCCCATCTCCCACGAGACGCGTTTTTGATATTGATGTTTTGTGTCTTATGTCCGACCGAAGACTCCCATTCCCTTTATTCTTGCAACACAACACAACACAACACACAACACACCGCGACATGCGATTATACTGCACCACACCCCGAAGGGCCTCATCCGCCTTCTCTAAAGACCAACGCCACCACCACACACACACTACGGAACAGACGGGCTGTTCAGATCCTCAATCGACGCCGCGATGTCAAAGGAGTGCGTGTCGAGGGGTGCCTGCTGATCCGGGGTGGAGTGCTCGTCGGAGGTGACCCGCTGCACGGGGGGCGCCCCACCCGCACCTGACATCTTGCTCGACGAAGGTGCCATAGACCCCTTCCGAGGCAGCACCGCTGCTGGGGTCGGCGGCGTGTCCCCAGGGGTCGACGGGGCGGCAGCGCTGATCGCGGGAGATGCTGACGCACTGACAGCCCCACTCTTCTCCGCAGTAGGCGACGGCCTCTGCCCGAAGTTCTGCGACAGGGCAGCAGGGGAGGACATGGGGGCGCTCTTCATCGTCGCGATCGAGCTGTGCAGTGTCCCCAGCGTGCCAGTCGACCCCTCCGTCGCCAGAGGCTGCTGCCCGTTGTGCGACGCCCGCTCGCCGGACCCCGCGCCGCCCTGCTGCGAAGTATGCGAGTGGTGCGACTGGCGTGATGAGTGCATCGAGCGGTGCTCCAGACCCCCAGAGGTCCCCGGGGTGCCCTGCGACTGCCCCGCGCTGCTGCTGCGCATCGCCGCGGCAGACCCATGCAGCTGCGACCGCACCCTGTGCGTCGGGATTCTCCGGAGGAACTCCGGCTGCGGCAGGGTCGAGGGGCGGTTGCGGTACACCCTGCAGTACTCCCCCGGGGGCTTCCCCGTCATGGTGAGGATCTCGTCGGAGTATTGCCGGAGGCGTGCCACAACATTCTTCGCTATCGGCTCATCCCCCACCGCGCCGAGTTGCTCGATAACCTGCAGGAGGGTGGGCGCCCCACGCTCCCCGACACTCTTCAGCTGCTTCCAGGTCCTTTCGTAGGTGGATTCCCTCCCCTCGATGCTGTAGAGCCATTCGACAGCCGCGGCGGTGGCAATCCCCTGCAGGAAATACACAGCCTGCTTCCTCCCCGTATCGGTCAGCCTCACGATGTCCACCGGGATGCAGCGGAATGACCCGCGGAGCTCGTCGGTGTGCCTGTGATCCATCATGATGTCCAGCCCCACCTCGCGGGAGATCGCCTGCATCGCCTTCGAGTTGAAAACAGTCCTCCCCAGCACGCAGGGGGTTTTGATGAAGGTGCACCCCAGGTTTCCGACGAGGGCAATGCCGGAGGAGATGCCGATGCAGGGCTCTGTGTCGTACGCCTCAAACAGGGCGGGGATGGCGGACACCCTCTCCCGAACCCGGAGGGCGTAATGGGTTGCCTTGACGGAGCCGCGGGTGCAGGTCTGGAGCCCCCCGAAGTTGACATCCACGTTGTCCGCGACAAATCTCTCAATCACCCCTGAATAGTCCTTCGCATCGGAGACAACCGCCTGCAGCCAGAGCGAATGCAGCTCGCACTGCTGGACAGGGTCAGGCACCCTCCGGGTGAAATCGTCAAAATCGCGGAACCCCAGGCTCACCTGGGTCACGCCCTTCTTGCGGTGGAGCGACACCGCCGAGGAGGTCGGTTTTGCCTTCTTCAGAACAGACGGGGGCGGGGCGGACATCGGGGGAGTATGCCCACTACCCCCAACGGCATGAGGAGGGGGGACGCCCGGCCCATGCTTCGGGGATTTATCCTTCAGAACCCGGGTCTGGTGGGTTCCGAACTGCACATCCAGCTCCCCGGTGCCGATGGAGTCGGCGGTGGGCTGGCTGTCCAGCGCGTTGGATTCGCGGTTCAGGCTGGCGTGGGGGTGGTTGGGCGAGATGGGGCGGGCCGACACGCAGACACTCCCACCGCCCCCCGAGCTCGACGGGGTGAGCGGCTCCGACGCTGTGGCGGACGACGTTGAAGTCGCCATGACCCCACCGATGCCTACACCGCCACCCCCAGAGGGCGGAGCCCCGCCACCTGTCGAACCGGAGGCCTCCTTCACCAAGGCATCGTCGCAGCTCCCATCCCCGGATGCAGCATCAAAGGCCTCCATGGCTGGCTCATCATCTGTGTCGTATTCAAAGGCCTCTCCCGCAGAGATGTCGTCGTAGCTGATGACACTCCCCTGGTCGATCACCGCTTGAGGCATATACTCTTTGTAGTGCTTCAGCACCATCAGGAGGGAGTATATACTCCGCTTCATCCCGACCAGCTCCGACATGTTATTCGTGATGAACACGCCGAGGCCCTGCCGGGGGCCCCCACTTTTGAAATTCAGGGTGCGGGTCAACGGGCTGTCGTCATCGGATCCGGCGGCAGCCCCGCCGACCCCTCCGCCTCCTCCCCCTGCGCGGTATGCATCCCCCGGGCGCGTCTTTCCCCCACCGAGATGCACGCCGTGGAGATGCAGCACATCCTCCGCCGTGTCGTAGTCGGAGAGAGACGCGGCACGCTCGAACTGACACATCAGGCTGTCGAGGGGGCGCAGGGCAAGCATGATGAGGAGGAGAATGCAGACACCCCCGAGGAACACTGTGCACGCCACGACGTACCCCACCAGGGGGACGACATATCCTGTCGTGTCGGTCTGGATCGACGGAGCAGGGGAGTGCCACGTGGAATGGGGCAGCTCCACGCTGTGGACAACCCACAGCGCTGCTGCCGGCTGCCCACCCCCGGGCGTGGGTGGGGGGATGGGTGAGATGTGCACCAGCAGCCGCCCCCTCCAGAGGGTGAACACGCCGGTGCCGTTTGACACCGAGTGGTAGAGGTGTGGGAGCAGCCCCGCGTCGTCGGGGAGGCTGGGGGGTGGGGACGAGGCGTTGCCCCGGGCGGAGGCGGCGTCGGAGGCGGCGAGGAGGCCCAGCATCACGCGGGAGATGGCAGGGTCGGTGCTGTTGAGCGCACACTCCATGGAGGAGGGGGGTTCCGCCGTGGAGGTTTTGCCGCGCGCCGCCACGATGATGCCCGCTTCGCCGCCGTCTCCGCCTCCCCCGACCCCATCGCACTCACCTCCTGCTGCTGCTGAGGACACGACAAAAACCCTGTCGTGCACACCCCAGAGATAGCCCCTCTGCAGCGCAACCGACACCGGCGAATCCAGGAGACCCCTGTGGTCCACAGAGGTGAAGCTCATGAAGGAACCCCCCCCACCACCACCACCACCCCCTGTGACGAGGGCGGACGCCGGGTTGCTTTGGAGGCCCGGGGGCAGGAAGATGGGTTCGAAGGCTGCGGAAGAGGAGGAGGAGGAGGAACCACTCGAAGGGGCCCAGTAAGGCGAGTTTGCAGCCAGGAATTCGGAGGCAGGGGTGAGGGCGGGCGGGGCGGTGCCGGGGTGGAGGGACTCGACCTGGGAGGATGGGGTGGCGATGCGGCCCAGGGTGATGAAGGGGGCGGCTGCCGCCCCGTCCCCTCCCCGAGCGGAGAGGATGGCGCTGCGCAGGGAGGTGAGGTCTTGCACCGGCGGGGAGCTATGGAGTGCGGTATCATGGACCTCCTCGGCGGTTTTCCACAGATTCCTCCCCTGCTGTGCGATGGACTCCGCAGAGGCCTTGAGTGTGTGTGTCGCGGAGACTGCATACCGCTGGGAGCAGTCCTCGCCGCACTGTTTGATCAGCCCGTTTCCCTCACTCTCCACATCGGCTATGACGCGGTCCGCCTCGTGGATACTGAGGAGGAGGCATGCGATGACGGAGGACCACACCCCCCCGATGCACAGCACAAGCACCGTGCAGCGGAAGGAACATTCCATAGCGAACGGAATGACGCTGAGGAGGAGGAGGGAAACTCAGGGAAACGGGTGTGGGGGGTAGGGGGGGAGGAGGAGGGGTGCAAGAGAAAATGGATAAGCAAAAAAAGATTATCAACGTATCTTGTGCTGTGTGTGTGTGTGTTTGGTGCGGAGCGGGTGGGAGGTAGGGGCGGGGTGTGTGTATGTGGGAGGGGGCCCACCACCACCACCACCACCGCCGCCGCCGCCGCCGCTTTTCCCCCACACACGCCCGCCCCCGGGGGGTTGGGGGCGGGGGGGGAGTGGGTGGGTGTTGCAGGCCCTGTAGATGTGTTGGTGTGTTGGTGTGGGTGCTGTGTGTGGTTGGGCTGTGTTGAAGCGAGCCCTCCCCTTGCTTCGTTATCCGGCGGAATGTTGTACTCGCGTGTGTTGTGCTGTGTGTGGGAAAGAGCGGGGGAGGGGTGATAGGTAAGTACAAAGACAACTGCTGTTCTCGACCATGTTCAAAACGGCTCAAAAATCAGGACGTCACTACCTCCAGCTGTGCATGGCAGAGCGGGGGAGGGGAGGGTCTTGCTGGGGTGGAGGGGGGGAAGGGGGTACCCATCGGTTCTCCACGATGTTCCAACGTCGGCGACAGCACTTGGATGGAGGCAGGAGAGGCATCTTATCGGTGTCTCAGCAAGAAGGAACGGCCTGTTGGGTGTAGACTGGAGGAACAGGTTGCGCTCGCTGGTGTGTCGGGTCAGAACCAGGCACCATTGGTAGGCACACACGCAATTCTGTTCCGTCGGACGCGCCGGAGCGTGCCGAAGACGAGCAACACGCACAGGCGAATCGGGAATCTGTCAATTCAGCTAGCTTTTCACGTGAATAACACCGAGCACGATACAACAGTGCGCAGTGCGCAGTGGGCTTGTGCCGGGGGCCAGGCTGTATTCCTTTCAATTTATGGTAGAGACATGGGGATCCTTCGCTGCCCCGAACAGGGTGCCGTTGTGGCGCATTTCTCCGATTTGTGTGAGAAAAATAACGCCACCAGATTGCGGAAAACCTGCCGAGTCGCGAAGACCCCTATAAACCCTCCCCCCCCCCTCCCCCCATCAGAAGAACAGCACCGCGCCGGTGCCCCTGAGAAGGCTGACTTGCGTAATTGGTAGGTCGCCCTATTTTGTGGCGGTTGGGGTTTCGCCGTGGACTACGCACTGGAGCCCCCTTCTTTTGCGTAGATTTTTACGGAGTCCCTATGCCATTCTAACGGGGTCACCGGCCAAACCGCTATTCAATGAACGCACGACGCAAGAACGGGACACATCACAGTCACGAGCAGGGCGCAGGCCTGTCGCTAACTTTTCGATTTTGGAGATTTGGTGGGTTGACGCTCCTGTTTTGGGGGGGGATCAGGGGGGAAAACACTAGGGGACAATTTTTCTCGCGCGCGCTTCGCGCGCGCTCGTGTTGCCAAATTTTGAATTTTCCCATCGGTGGACCACTAGGTGGGCACGGTGTGAGGCGCTGGGTTCCTTCCGTGGTTCCTCTCCCGCTCGCGCCGTCGGGTGCCGGAGGAAACCAAAAAATGGCTTTCGGGACCATGATTTCGACGCTGCCCCCTGATATGTCACGGCCGTCAAAGCGCAAGGACTTGGTTACTAGACGGGCACGCGAGATGGGGGGTCTGGGGGGCAGAGCCCCCCATCCGCCGGAGGCCACGGTAGTGAGCATCTGTTCATTGTGGGCGTACAGATTCTGTGTGAGTTGGCTGCGTCCTCCTGAGGCTACTGGAGTGGGTGGATTCCCTGACCTGATGGGAATCGAATGACTTGAGTACGAGACATACGCCACAGGGGGGTCTGGGGGGCGGAGCCCCCCAGCCGCCGGAGGCCACGGTAGTGAGCATCTGTTCCTGCAAAACCATACTCTCTTCGACGTCGACCCAGTGAAAGTGGGTTGACGCTTGGTCGACGCTTGGTGAGCGTCGACCCAGTGTAACCGGGCCAACGCTAGGTTAGCGTCGACCCAGTGTAATAAATGGGTTGACGCTTGGTCCAGGCTTGAATGGCAACCCAGTTCCACTAGGTCGACGCTCCAAGCCTCGACCAAGCGTCAACCCAGTCCACTGGGTCGACGCTGGGTCGACGCTTTTTTATGGGGGGGGAAACCCAAAATCACTGGGTCGACGGTCGACGCTTAGCGACATGCCTGAGCAGGGCGAACGGGGCGGGAGGGGGGGGGGGGGGTGTGGGTGGGTGGGAGTGAAAACCCGCACCCTAACAAAACCAACTGTGACCTCTGCTGGATCGCGAAGCACAAGAAGAAACGTGTCAACAAAAAAAGATAAGGCGTTGTTTGTGCGCCAAACCCAAAAAAAAAACCAATCACTTTTCTGCAACTGTCACGTGTTGGAAGGCGGACACCACTCCCCCAGGTCTGAGAGAAGATGCGAAAATGGCACGGGCCGCAGGAATTCCGACAACAGCGGAAAGAATAACCTCCCCCAGTTTTGCCTCGGCCGGGCCACCAAATAAATATACAACCTCGTGGTTTTGCTGTTGTACCCCCCCCCCCCACCCAGCACATACACAAGCAGTCGCACGGAAGTGCGACAAGGGACTGAAAACCACTGGAGCAACCAGGCCCACCAATCAAACCCCACCCCTGCCTCCACACAACTGCTGGGAGGGTTGAGCTGGCTCGGCGAGCCCAGTGGTGTACCTCGACGCCACGAGCATGAGAGTAGCGCAAGGGACAAGGGGCAGTACAGAAAAGGGTGTAGAAAGCGGCAGGTTGAGAGCAGTTCACCTCTCGGGAAAGCAACAAGAGGGATGCAGCAAGGCGCATCCCTCCATCTGGGCCCCGGCATGGGGTGGCATGCCGGGGATGTGTTAGGGGCACAGGCATCGCAAAGGCGGGACGGCCAAAAAAATAAAAGCACCGTGTCACTTCCGCATTGCTGAATGACAATCGCAGTTGCTGCCCCGACAGATGATTATCGGCCACTCTCCTGTGCGGTGACGCAACCCCTGCCCGAACCAGGCGTTAGCTGTGGCGACATGGGGAGGGGATTCGCCCCTCCACCTCGTTGGAAACTGGGGGCAGAACCCTGTTGTGCTACAGGAGGGAGGGGGGGGGGGGGGGGCGCAGGGGGGGCACAGCTGTTCCCCCTACATTGCGCACGGAGCCCTCCAGAAATACAATACAACTGGAAAAGAAGGGGGGGTCACGCAGGTCATTCCAACGAGACATGGAACACTATTGACACATGTCACTGAACACGCTGGATGGGGGGGGTTTTTTTGTGAAATAGAAGTCGAAGGGAGCACAAGAACGCTCACCCTTCACTCTGCTGGATGGGGGGGGGGGGGTTGTGGTGAAACGTACACGCCTCGACCTGTGAAGGAAGTGAAAGATGTGCCTCTGCACTTACGGCGCACCGCGCGTGCTGTAAAAACTCAAGTCGGACCTCTGATTTCTCTCTCCGTGTTCCAGTTCCCCCCCCCCCCCCTCCATTGCATGAGGCTGCAGAATACAGAACGAGAAAAAAACAGGAGAGGAACAGGATTGTTCTGTTCGCCAATTCAGCAGGTTGGCATTGGTACCCCCCCTCCCCACCGCCACAGCAAGGATCCTCCCCCTCACGCACACAAGGCTGTCCCCATGGGGAGAAGGGGGTGGCATCGGGCAGAACATGTGTGTTTCACTTCGCAGCTTCGGCGACCCTCCTCCTCCCCCGCCGTGAGCAACGCAGGCCGGCATCTCAGCCTCTCTTGTCGCGTGGCATGTCACAGCGACTTTTCTCCCGCAATTTTTGCCTCTGTCATCGATCCCAAGCTGGGGTTGCTCTGCGAGAGGAGCGATCCCTGCGTGCTCTGCGACCCGTTGCTTTGGCGCTTCGACCCCCGCACCGACGACGACACCCGCGACATGGCGTCCGACACGTTGCTCGCCTTCACCCTCTGCGCGACTGCCCCGCCGTTGCTGCTGCCCCGCGCCAGCGGCGACCGCACGTTCTTCTTCCCCTGAGACATGCTTCCGCTCGCCTGCCTCTTCGCACTGTCGCTGGCCTTCCCACTGTTCTCCGAACCAAACGACCCCAACGAAGCGGATCTGGGGTCCTCGCCCAGCATACAGGATTCGGACCTCGAAACCCTCCCAAGAGCGCACCCCCCCAGCACAGCGCCCAGCTTCCTCCAAGCCTCGGGCGCTGCAACGGTGAGGGGCTTAACACGGCACATCCTGCAGTAGTCAGCTGGGGGGCGCCCCGACAGCACAAGAACCTCATCCAGGTAGAACTTAAACCGCGCCGCGATGATCTTCGCGAGAGGTTCATCAGGGAAGGCGTGGAGCTGCTCTATCACGCTAGGGAGGGTCGGCCCATCTGGCTCGCCGATGTTTTTGACGCTCCTGACGAGGGAATCGAGGGCTGACGACGCTCCAAAGTTGTACATCCACTCCGCACCGATGTCAGACGCAGCCCTGCAGACGCAGAAGGCAAACTCCTTCTTCCCCGCCTCCCCAAGCTTCACATAGTCGACCGGCACCACCGCAAACATCCCCTGCAGGTCCTCCGCCGCGCGGCTGTCCGACACCACATCGATACCCATCTCCCTCGCGATGCCCTGCATGGCTTGGGCGACTATCGCAGCACGCCCTATCACAGCTGGGCCTTTGAGGCCGTCCCCTCCCAGGGTGCCCACCAGAGCAGGCCCCACGGCGATGCCTATGGCAGGGTCTGTGTCAGAGGAGGTGGCGAAGTGGATTGTAGCGTAGTGTCTCTCCCGCACAGCGAGGGCGTAGCGCGCGGCCTTGGCTGCCGCCTGGAGGCAGGGGGTGAGCCCCCCGAAGTTGACGAAAACCGCGTCTGCGACGAAGCGTTCCACATTGCCCCCGAAGGCCCGCATGTCTGTCAGGGCGGTTTGGATCCATATTGTGTGTAGCTCCAGCACGGCCTGCGCATCCCCCAGGCAGCGGATCTTCTGATGGAAGTCGCGCATCCCGACAACGACGCAGGCGCAGGTCTTCCTCGATAAGGGGCACGCGAGGGCGCGCCGCTTCCCTCCCAAATTCGACAACACGCGGGGCGGCTTCCGGTAGTCAACCCCCCCGCCTCCGGCTCCACCCCCACCACCCCCGTCGTCGAGGCAGATGTCGATGATGTTGTCCGACAGCGGCTTCTCATCAGGCGTGCCGCCCACCCTGCGGAAGGACGCTCCCCCCGCAGCGCTCTTCCCCGACAGAAGCAGCCCGGGGAGCGGGACGCCGAGGTCCGAGTGGAGGCTTCCGCCGGACCGCCCCCCAGACTTGGAGGACCCCCAGCTGTTCCGGTCGGCAGACGGGGAGGAGATGTCGCTGCTGGCAGCGGAGCTGCGCCGCTCCGAGTCGCCCCCATCCGCACCCGCCCCGTCGTAGTCATCCATGTCGTCGGCAAAAACATCCCCGATCTCTGCGGGAGGGGGCTGCAGCTCCTCTGCAGCCAGCGGGGGCGGGGTCCCCCTCCGGCGGGGCGACAGGGCGTAGGCATCTTCGGGCTTCCCCCCCGCCCCCCCGCCGTCATCGCATGCCGCGACCTCCTCGAGAAAGCTCTGCGGGAGGTAGTGTTTGCTTTCCTCGAGTGTGAGGAGAAGGTCTCCGCAGATCCGCTGCATCCGCCTGATATCCGCAAACCCGCTGGGGCTCTGCAACGTGGTGGCAGCAACCCCCAGATCCATGCGGGATGCCCGGATTAAGGTGGAGGAGACCTCCGCGATGGGGCGGCTCGCAGCACGCCCAAACCACACCCCCGCCAGCACCGCGGCAGCCCAGACGGCCAGCGCAGCCGCAACCCCGCGGTGCACCCCAGAGGAGAGGCTGCTGCGGTGCCCCTGGGCGACCCCCTCCAGCGGGGAGGCCCCCGTGACACCACCCTCGCTACCCGCCACCCAGATGCCCCACAGCGGGACACCCCACGGCGTGCCGCCCGCAGCGCCAACGCTGGCAACGAGGATGCGGTGCCCCAAGGAGGTGGTGGTGAAGCCCACCTCCTCCCCGCGCAAGCGGAGGAAGGGGTCTGCGGAGGCAGCCGCTGCGGCAACCATTGCTGCGGTGGTGGCGGGTGTGGTTGCGTTGCCGCCACCTCCATCCCCCCCAGCCTCAGGGGCGCCAACGGGGACCCCCTCCGCGTCGAACCGCAGCTCCTGCAAGGCGGCCCGGATGGAGGAGAGGGGGGTGGCGGTGGTGGCGGTGCCGAGCCCTGGGTCTGCCGTGATATGATCCGCATATGCCGCCACCGCAACCTCTCGGGGGAGGCTCGGCACCCTGCTATCCAGGACATGCAGTGGGGAGCCCGCCACCTCCGCCTCCGGCATGCCGCCGCTGCGCGCCAGCAGAATGCCGGGTGGGAGTGTCGGGGGGTCCGGTGCACCCCCGACGCCACCACCATCCCCCACCGCGGTGACGACAAAGAAGGCACCCTTCCAGCGGGTCAGCTCTGCGTCATGCGTGTCTAACACTTCCTGCAGCACACGGGTTGGGAAGGCTGAAACCACTGCGACGTATCGATGCCCCCCACTACTGCTCTGAAGAGGGGCCACGCGCAACAGTGTGGCGGAGACGGCGGAGAGAAGCGGCGGGTGGCGTGTGGAGAGCGCCGGATCTCCCCCTCCTCCTCCCGACGGAAACCCGAGGGGCACGGCAGCGGCGAGCGAGGCGAAAGCCCCCAGGCGGCGGTGCGGAGTCCCACCCCCACCCCCGCCGCCCCCGGCGAGGTGGGGGAACCCCGAGAGGCTGTCCTGTGTGTCGTCGGGCTGGCTAGGGTTTCCCCCCGCTCCAGCCGAGCTCCGCCCGGCATCCAGCGCGACCGCCTGCGAGACCTGTGGGGCGACACCCCCAAACCCCGCGCTGCCGAAGAGATCCCCGAGGGCGAGGTGGGGTGGCGTGGATCCAGCTGCAGCGCAGGCAGTGCCGAAGCAGGCTGCCCTCAACAGCTTTGCGGCGGCTGTGCCGGCGCGGGGGTCTGTTGCAGAGTCGAGCAGGGCAAACCCTGCGTCGGGCGTGGCGGTGTCTGCTGTGTAGGATAGTACGCTGTGGAGGCTGAAGGCACCCCTTGCAAAGGCGTGGCTGGCTGCGGGGGTGAGAGTCGCGTCGGCGGTGAAGTACGCCTGTGCGGTGGCGTCGGTGTGGCTTGCCTGGAGGGCGGCTGAGGTGTGGTGCAGCGAAGCTGCGATGCGGAGGGCCGAGGAGGCGGAGTCGGCGAGGTGCTGGGTGTTGCCGGCGCTGGCGGCGCAGAGGTGGTCCAGCTCCTGCAGGTGCTGCGATGCCGCGTCGCCCTGTGCGGCGAGGAGGGCGATACACAGCAGCGCGCAGCAGCCGGTGGCTGCGCAGACGAGAGACGCGACGCCACACCGGAGGGACGTGGCGCGGCGTGCCGCCGCCGGCACCCAGGCCCCGCAGGGCGCCGCGGGGTGGAGAGGGGATGTGGCTCTGCCCTCCGCTGCGTCTTGTCTCTGCGGCGGGGTGGGAGCGTCTGGGGGTGCGGGGGGGTCCCCATGCATGTCGCTCATCGTGTGGCGCGGTGGCGGTGGCGGTGCCGCCTCGCCCCCCACCCCACTCTCTGATCCCTGCCGCGGCCAAGGCGCGCCTGCTGGTAGGGGGGCTGGGAGTGTGGTGTAGAGTGTAGTGGGGTGGTGACGTGAACAGACTGAAACGAATGCAGCCGGGTGAATCGAGGGAGAAGGGGGGTGAGGGGGGGGGGGGGGCAACGACAGTTGGTGGTTTTTCGAACGCGGAGCGCACACACACACACACATCAAGCCCTCAGGACTCTTGGAGCGGCCTGACTATTTAGTGTCTACGTCGCAGCAAGGGGGTGATATATATACCGCCTTTTTTATTGATTTCACGTGTCAGTGTTTGACTTTTTCGCAACTTCATTTCTTCCTTTTCTCCCTCTCCAACCCCACCCGTGACACCACCAGGGTTTAGCTAGCCCTGGTCCGATTATCCCCGGTTCTTCGCTGAAGAGACGCGGCCGGGGGGAGGGGTACGAAGAGTACGCGTCGAAACCGGTGTCACGTCGTGTTGGGGAATCCTTCGGGAGTGCGATACTGAAGGGGAGGTGCTACTGCCCGTGCAGGGCGACACCGCCTTAAAACTTGATAACCACACACACACACTCCCCATCCTGTCGGGGTGTGTGAAATGTTCGCAAAGGCTCCGCGTGGTGGGCAGTGTCCTGGAGTTGGCTACGCCAGACTGACTTGTAAAGCACAGCATACACGGGGCCCTCGCTGCCGGGTGAGAAAAAATGAGGGGGGAAAAATCGTCCAAAAGAAAGAGTGTGGGGAATTGGGAAGTCCCCAGCCTGGATTTGGACCCCCGATGTGTCAGCTCTGACAGGGTTCCGATGCACGGCACTCAGGTCGAAACAGAAGACACGGCACACACGGAGACGTAAGTCATGTTCGTTGGTGTGAATAGCCACCTGCCGCAGGGGCTGAGTGCACCGCCAGGGCCCTGCGATGCCACCTTCCCCAGACACTCGCCTGTGCTGAGGCGGTGCAGCGCGGTGGAATATAAGTCGTGCACCGCAACAACATCACCTGGCTGCGACACAGCAAGCAGGTCGGGTGAGCTGCTCAGGTGCACAGTGCGCAGGCAGTTGAGGGAGGCGGTGCACCACACCTTGAGTGACTTGTCGTGAGAGCACGATACCAGGTGCTGCTTGTCGTCGGTCAGAGCGATGCTGGACACTGAACCAGTGTGCTCATCCAGGGTGCGCACGTGTGTGAGGGTGTTGATGTCCCAGACACGGATGCAGGTGTCCAATGACCCGCTGAAGATCCTCGTGCCTGACACAGCAATGGTCCAAGCAACTTTGGCACGACCCTCAAGAACTGTGGCGTTCGGTGTCCCCCTCAAATCCCAAACACGTACCTTGCCTGTCTGGTCTCCGGACACCAGGCGCCCGCAGTGTGACCATGCTGCACTGTACACGGTGTTGGAGTGGTCCAGTATGCACGCTTGCTCCCACGTTGCTGTCAGCCACACACACAGGGTGCCTCCACGAGAGCATGTTGCGAGCCACGTCCCACATCCCGAGAACACAGCGCATGTAATAGTCTTGCTTCCGTGTGTTAAGTCAGCCACCCCGGTCGCGGTGATGGTGTCAAACACAGCGACGCGTCCGTCGAAGTAACCCACTGCACACAGCCTCCCACACTTCGACAGCGTGATACAGAACACCTCGTTGTGAGGTACAGAGGAGTAGACTGCGGGTGCCTTGACATGCGGCCAGCGTGGCACCAGCTGCACAGCACCCCCGTCCTCCAGACCCGTGTCGGCAACGCGCTGCGCATCGTCCAGCTCCTCCTCACACCCTTCGATGCGCACTGCCACCCCTGCAGCCTCGCGGGTGATATCGACGGAACCCGCGAACAACTCCTCCAGCGCATCCGCCTTCAGCCCGACCACCGTCCCGCCTTCCGGAACACCGACGACACAGACGCGCCCGGTCCCGGCGTGCCGAACTGATACATCCATGCATCCTGACCGGCTGCCAAGATTTTCTGCGGAGAGTAGTGGCGTGTCCCATGCTATATGCGGTCTTCATACCACCCACCACCGCCGAGCCAGTGGAGATCTGGCGGCAACCCTGCCCACCCCATGCCCCCCCCACCCCACGCAGCCAGTGGGGGGGGGGGGGGGGCGGGGGGTGCAGATACTGGGGGGAAGGCCACAGAGGGGAGGTGCCCAGAAGGCTCCGCTGGACTGCGTCTCTCTAGTGACGACAGCTGCTGCAATTCCGCCCTTCTCCGGACAAGCCCGCCCACTGCGATGTGCCGCGGAGACGGCAAGATGGGAGAACTGTCGGAAGGGCCGGCAACATTTGAGGTGAGCATTCTCCGCGGCTCGCTCAAGGGCATTATTGAAAGCCCGCAAACCCGTCCCTGCCTTCCATGATGGTCCCGAAGCAAAAAAGATTTTAAAAGGGGGAAAGAACAGGGATATAATAGCCACCAAGGGCACCCCGAGAGAGTGTCACCCCCCCCCCCCCTTCGAGGGCTAGGGGGGGGACGGGGTGGGGGTTTTGACTGTCGAGAGTGAAAGCAGAAACAGGGGCGGGTATAGCATTCTTCCCCGCCTCGACACCAGGTGACCGTTGAAGAATGCCGCCCCCCCCTTCTGTACAGGGTGGCCCGTTAGAGAATGCCACCCCACTTGCGGTGGGGCGGTCTTCTCTGTGGTCACCCAGGGGGTGATAGTCACGGGGTGCCCAAGGGAGGAGGCAGGTAAAGCGCAAACACATGAATTTGACGGTGTGTCATTTGAGGAAATCACACTGGGGTGTCTCCTGTAGTAGGTAAGCCAGTAATAACAATCTCTCCTTTCAATCCCATAGGTAAACACGCTGCTCTGGTTGCGGGGGTCCGTCATTGCTCCAGCTGCGCTCGAGCTCTGAATCATCCGGAGGCCACGCATCTCTCCCGCACACCCTCCGTGCGTGCGGCAGCACGCATACACCGGTGGTGTGCCAGGCGAGATTCCATCCCAGCTGTGCATATTGGAACAGGGGCAAGGCTGCCTGTATCCGTGAGGGCACCGAAGTGCCCTGCATCTAGGAACACAGGAGCAGAGATTGATACGCAGGCAAAGTATGAGGCAGGGGAGGAACGTGTGTTGGTGGGGTTAAAGGGTCTCTGCAGAACCGGCCAGGGCTTCACCAAGGAGGCTGCACACAGGGGCGGCGCAGCCCCTTCGTTGGAGCAATGGCAGAGGCTGGCCAGTTTGCAAGCGCAACACATCGGGAGGAAGATGGATCTCTCTCACGTGCAGCACGCTTCCGGTTGCCTTGGCTGGAGCAGAAGGGAGCAGGGCGCCAGCAGGCACACGGGGCGTATGCACACTTCATCCAGAGGATGAGGGGAAGATAGACAGATACCAACTGAACAAGATCTGGGGGAGATCGCAAGACGCCGACTGAGCAGGCTTGCTGACGTGCTGTCTGCTGGTGTGCTTGCGGCCTGCGAAGGCAGCAGTGGAAGCGATGCCATGGTGCACACCACAAAGGCGGCGATGTCGCGTCGGAAGTTGCTCGGACTGGGCTGCTACAGGGCAGGCGTTGCGGTGCGGGGGGCAGCGGTGGGTGCGGCAAGGGTGTCTGCTCTGCGACAACGCGCGGAGGTCACCTGACGCAATACGCCGCTTGATGGTCTGGTCATCCGTGTGCTCTCGACTTGTGTGGGCGCCATCACAGAATCTGGACAGATCACCGACCAGCAAGCTCGTAGTCACAGCTGGGGTCGCTGTCCTGCAGCTGCTGGAGCTGCTGCTGCTGGAACTGGTGTTGCTGGTGCTGGAAGTGCTGCTGCTGCTGCTGCTGCGAAGAGGCTTCGGCGCGACACAGCAGCAGCACGCCACCCAACACAGCCACAGCACCGACACAGCCCACCACGATGGCGACGATGGCACCAACGCTCAGGCCCCGGCGTGCTGCGGGGACTGATGCAGGTACACGAGTCGGAGGCGCGAACGTATCAGGTATAGGCGTTGCAGGTGCAGGTGTGACGTGCCGAGGTGCACCCGCAACACACAGGCTCTGCCCCGTGCCAAGGCCGTCCCAGTCGGAAGGCCCGCAACCCGGGACGTAGCCCCATCCCATGAAGAACTGATCCGTGCTGTCGATGTGAATCCGCCCCCACTTGTAGTACTCCGGTTTAGCCTTCAGCATGCTGCAGATCGTTGTCCTACACCTAGACGCGTCACCTTCGCTGATCAGATGGTAGCCGGTCTGGCATTGCATCCCTGGTGTGATGACGACCGTGCTGCATATAGGGCCAGGCACAGGCGCGGGTGTCCGAGGCACAGGTGTCGGAGGTGACAGCGTTGCAGGTGTACGAGTCGGAGGCGCGAACGTATCAGGTATAGGCGTTGCAGGTGCACGAGTCGAAGGCGCGAACGTATCAGGTGTAGGCGTTGCAGGTGCAGGTGTGACCTGTCGAGGTGCATCCGCAACACACAGGCTCTGCCCCAAAGTGCCAAGGCCGTCCCAGTAGGAAGGCCCGCAACCCGGGACATAGCCCCATCCCATGAAGAACTGATCCGTGCTGTCGATGTGAATCAGCCCCCACATGTAGTTGTCATGTTTGGCCTTCAGCATGTTGCAGATCGTCGAGCTACATCTAGACGCATCACCTTCGCTGATCAGATGGTAGCCGGTCTGGCATTGCATCCCCGTCATCAGGACGATCGAGGTGCAGGTGGGAGGGGTGAGCGCACTGAGGCAGAGCGACAGCAGTGCCGCTACGGCTGCCATGGCTGCGGTGTGTGCAGGTGTGTGTCCTATCTGTCGGGCGGTGGTGTCAGGGCTGTGGTCCCACCAGCAGGACACAGGAGCCACACTTGTGCCTGGGTGTGGAGGGTGCATTTCTGCAAAGGCTATGACCGTGTCTGCTCATCAAAGGGGGGGAGCCAGTGGGTATTCCTCGATCGCGGGACAATCCGTATGTATGCGCATAACAGCGGTCGCCAGAAGGGCATGTAGTCCTGCACGGCGTGAAACTGTGTCCTTTCGGACGAAGGGGATAATAACTGCGGCAGGCTGCCGCTTGGGGAGGAGACGATGATGCGACCTCGGAAGCAACCTCAGTGGGCCGCCAGTGTCACTTGTTGGATACAACCATCCAATCAAATCCGTGTCTGCGGAAGAAGGTGATGTTTTGCTGGCGGACGCCAGAGTGAATCGCTTGGGGCGATTGGGAACGGTCTGAATGATGGGAACAGAACAACCGGTATATCCCTCAAAATGCGACCACCGTATATGGTTGCATCACAAAACATGCACAAGAGAAAACCCCAAGAAAAAACACTTCGGAATGAATCGGGATGGGTCATATGGGAAAGTTAATCGACCCGTTTGGAATGACGTTCTCTTGGCTGCCTCTCCGCGGGCCCGTTGCTAGGCTTCCTTTGATGTGGTGCAGCGACAAGCGTGCACAACATGTGGAGGAGCACTGCAACGGTATGAAAGAAACGATAAAGGATGGTTGGAAAGAGGGGAATATCGAACGAATGCATATTCAAGGGGACAGTCATCCTTGATGGCATCTTACCGAAACCAGCATGGCGTGTGTGATTGCTGGACGCACCAGACCCCAGACGTGGTTCTTGTTGTTGGGGGACCTGAGTGGCGCGCAAAGGGAAAGCAGTGTGAATGTAAAGTGACTACTCTTCAGTCGCAACCACGCTGAGCCCGTATTGTAGACGTTGGTTTGTTACAGTGACGATGGCGCTGAAGCTTCTCCACACAAAACCCTCGCCTGGTTCACACCCGGCCTGATGAGGGCCGGGGTGTGGATCACATCTGGTTCCTGTTGGTACTGAAGTCACGACACCTCACACAAAAGTGTCCGTAAAGTACGAACCACAACTCTAAATATCAAATTGTCACTTCCACACAAACACCAACTGCTGAAACAAAGCAGGACAGGGAAATATGTTCGAAGCGCGTTTGCCTGATGCGTTTGAAATGCAGAGAAACAACGCATTCTAAAAAAGAATGAGCTGACAGGCTTTCTTCAGTTCTCGTGCAGGGCTACCGGCACCCACCCTCGCGACGTTGCTGCCCAAGACAAAGCACGCAACAAAAGGCACTCATCATGACCAGGCACATCACAAAGAAGAACTGCTGTGGGAAGTTGAAAGCAAGAGGGGTTTTGGGGAATACGATCGGGATACTGATGTTTGTTTGTGCGGGCAAAGCCGCGTTGGAGTGCTGGGTTGCTGGAGGAGAGAGGGGCCCGGTGTTCCGGAATTCAAAGGAAGCAGAGAAACGGGGAGCGGGGGGGTGGGGTGGGGTGGGGTTCATGGGCAACAGGAGACAAGGCATCAGTCCTACTCGTGGCAACAGGGGGTGTGTACCACCCACCCAAGGCAGGGTTAAAAATAGCAAAATGGGTGCAGAGCAAGTCTGAAGAGAGCTTCCCTTTCAACCGGTCGAGTATAACATTGCGGGGTCGGAATGCACATGGGCTGATATGATTTCACAAAGTATTCCTGATAAATTCCGCTGAAAGGAAGCACGACAAACAAACAGGCAATTGAAGGGAGGGACGCCAGCAGGTCTTGGAGTGTCGAGACGAAGGTGAGTAAAGCACTGCACTGTCTTTGCACTTACAAAACACTGTGGTCTGGAAAGCACGTCGTTCGGAGGCAGTTCTTCAGGATGACTGCTTCGTCAAATTCTCCTGGTTGACGAATGCTTGGCGTAGCAGACAACCAACCAGGCACAGGTGAGGGAACGGGGAGGAAGAGGGGAAAGAATACAATGTGCAGAATGAGAGAACACAAGTTGATTCTGACAGTGCCGATCGTCCTTGATCCACACTCAAGTGATCCTGGACTACAACCCAGGGAGGCCTCCGTAGCTGGACTTCAGCAGACTCTTCATCTTCGATTCCAGGATGCTCTTCACCCCGTCGAAGTCCAGCCTGCTGGTGAACTTGAATGGAAACCTGCGATTCACGAAGGTGATGTCCGCAACAAATTCGACCACAGCATTCTTGTTCGTGAGCACCGATCGGAATGTGAGGGAGTTGACCTTGAACACCCCTTCGATGGCACCCCCAGCTTCACGGACAATGTCGCCAACGCGGCGGAGGGCACCTGATGCCACCCTCCAGACATCCTGTGCCTTGCGCAGCGCATTGGCCTTCGCCTCTAAAGCGTCGATGAACGGCTTCAGGGCGATGTCGAGGGCTTCCCTCAGCGGCTTCACCCCCAGGACAAGGGCAGTGCGTTCCTTAATCAACAGGGAAATATCCTTCCAGCACGTTAGACCATCCATGCAGTCATCAAAGATGTCGCGAATGGCGCCGATGCGATCCCTAATGTACTGCCCCGCGTCGTCAGCTGCACCTTTGATCGTACCCACCGGGTCGTCGAAAAGCCCCAGGGCAGTGGCATCCCGCATTGTGGGGTCGGGGAAGAGCGCACGGGCTGCGGAAAGGTGTTGGGCGTCAGAGAGGGTGAGTGCGTACCTCCCCGTGTTGAGTGAGACACAGTCCCAGGTCGAGTCGTAGCATCGGGACCTGAGCTTGTCGAGTCGCTCGTCAATTGCCCGAATCCTCTTCAGCAGGCGATCGAGTTCACCACCGAGGTCCCTCCGTGCGTCGTCCAACGCTCCGCTCGCATCACTCAACAGCCTTGATGCTGTCTGCATGTTGTCGCGGGCCACGTCGAGAGCTTTCTGACCCGCCCCTTCGATGACGTCCCAGACCGCACCCACAAACTCGACCACGGCATCAAGCCCGGCCGGGTTGATCACCCGGGCCTCAAGCGTGTTGCTGAAGTTCGCTCTCCCCGGAAGCCCGTAGCTGTACAGGGTGGTCTCGAAAGTCACAAGGGAGCCAAGCTTGTAGACGAAGGTTCCCTCCACCGCCCAGTCCTGCACTGTCAGCGCCAGCCCGACATACTGCCCGAGAATCTCCGCAGCACCGTCGATGCGGAAGTACTGCTCGACGCGGGTCATGTTGAGCCGCACCTGCGGCCCGTTACTCTTGTCGGTATGCGAGGTGATCTCGATCGGGCCCCACTTCAGCCTCTCTGCGTCGAGGTGCAGCCCCAACCCGTCCTTGTCGATGTTGAAATCCGCCTGCCGGATCTTCAGCACACCCCACATCGTCAGGTTCTGCAGCTTGAAGTGGATGCCTGGGGGGATGGTCTTCGTCTCGTTGAGAATGGTGACGGTCATGGGGTTGACGAAGTCGGGGTTGAAGCTGGTGTCCAGGTAGTCGATCTTCAGGTCGAACAGGACACTCCCGATGCCCGACACACACACCCCGCACCTTCCGACCTGCGTGATGATCCGCTTCATGTCGAAGTTGTGCACCGTCAGGTGGAACCCGAAGTTCTGGAAGTTGTTGAGGTCTGCGCTCGCCACCAGCGACGCGTTCGTCCCCGCGAGCTCCGCCGCACCAAAGAAGGCAAATGAGCGCGGGATGGACGGTGGCGTCAGGGCCATCCGCACCGCCACAACAGGGTCGAACAGAATCGTGAGGGCGGGCAGCCCGAACGGCTCAACCCACGGCTCCTGTGCCCGCACCACAGTGGCAATCTCGAGGGCGCCTGTCGTGGTGTAGGCAACCATGCCCTGCATCCCCAGCAGCTGCCCGTCGATGGAAACGAACCCCTCCACCGCCAGCCCCACCTTCGCCTCCTCCTGCTTCACCCCGAACGCCAGCGACAGCTGCGTCAGCACAATCAGGTTCCCCAGCAGAGGCACGGTGCCCTCCAGGTCGACAAACACCATGACTTCCTCCGTCGACACCAGCTGCGCCCGCACCAGAAACCCGTTCTTCTCGGAATCCTTGACTTTGTTGATCCGGCTGATCAGGGGCGGGAACGCCTCCAGCCCCAGCAGCAGTGGCGCCAGCGCCGGCGAGTCGCTGCCCACAAACGCCTCCAGGGTCAGCCCAGCACCGATGGAAACCCCATTCGACAGCGTCACTTCCTGCTGTGCGTAGCCGAACGACAGCTCACGCGGTGCGGCAAAGGAGATGGCCTCTCCCACCAGCTGCAGCGGCCCGAGGTCCAGCTCCTTCACCTGCGACTGGTTCATCGAGAACTTCATCCCGAAGCCCCATCCGTCCCCACCCTTCTGCATCGCCAGAACCCCGTTGATGTGTGCGCCAAGCAGCTTCCCGCCCGCCTTGATGCACATCTCCCCTGCCCCAAGGTTGATCTCAATCACGGCACCCTGCAGGGGCACCGACTTCATCCCGTCGTACAGCGAGTCGGGGGCTCCCTCCGGCGCGCTGCTCTGGAAACCGCTCGTCGTTCCAGAATCACCGCTCAGCCATGTGGAGGACAGCGAGTCCGGGGTCCCCTCCGCGCCGTCAATCCATACGCCCCGCAGCCACAGCGTGTTGGGGTCGAGCGGCAGGTCGAAGTCGATTGACACCAGGAAGTTGCCGAACAGCACGCCGCTGATCTTCACGCTCACGTCCCCGCTGTCGCTGCTGGTGACCTGGACCTGGACAGCGTCGATGCGGAGGTGCGTCGTGAAGAAGGGGATGCGCAGCCCTCCCGGCAGGCTCCCTGTCGCTCTCCAGAAGTCCGTCTCAGGTTCTGTGCAGGAGTGCTCGTATTCAACGTCGACGTTCATCACAGGGATCCCGAATGGCATGTTCTCCAGCCGCAGCGCTCCTGTCCCCTTGCAGTCTGTTCCGTACGACGCCGTCAGGCGCAGCGGGCCCAGCGCGTACGTCACAGACAGTCGCACGGTGGTGACTGAGAGGCTGTCGAACTCAAACTCCGCGCTGAGCACGTCACCCTCAGCCCGCACGACCCCTTCCCAGTACTGTTCCTCGAGCCGCATGTCAGGGTCACCGCCGTTCCCTGTCGAGTTCACGTCGAAGGTGGTGGTGCTGAATGCGCCCCAAGGGGTTGAGAGCGTGCCCTGCAGGCGCATGACCCCTGTGCTGTAGGTGTACGTCAGGGTCCCGACCAGCTTGAGGGGCTCGAAGTCGCCGAGCTGGATGACTGTGTACGTCGTGCCCTGCGCCACGTCTGCGCCAAAGAAGTGCACAAACTGGATCGCCGACTTCAGCGCCCCGTTCAATGTCTGGAACTCGGTCTCCAGCTGGATGCTCTGCAGCGTTCCATCGTAGAAGGCAACTGTACCTTGGGCCGAGCCTCCAAAGATACCGGTGACTGTTGCGGATGCTTCGCCCGACCACACGAGGTCGCCCTTGCCTGTAACATTGGTCCCGTTCAACCCGAGCGATGCATTGACCATCTTCAGCCCGTGCACGTCGAAGACACTGCTGGCAGAGCCGTCAATTTCGTACTTGTTCTGCCCCTCACCCGCACACTCCCTGTATACCACAGTCACCGAGAACCCGAAGGAGTCGCCCTGCACAGCACCTGTCCTCGGGGCTGCCACCCCCATGGCCTCAGCATCACGCCCAGAGCGATGGCCCAAGACCGTACACTTCTTCACATGGGCATCCAGGTACGCGAGACAGCTGCCCTCCTGGCAGTACCCCAACTGGACACCATCTGCGGAGCACACGTCGTCCTCGAACAGAGGCATGGTGGTGTGGTACGGGGCGGCATCGCTGTCGCCTTCGCCCACACCAAGCGAAGGCATGGCCATCTGGTAACCTGCCTCCAAGCTGACCCAATGGAGGTAGCCCTTGTAGTCAACATGGATGTCGATGATGCGGTCCTGTGTGTAGGACCGCACGCGCAGAGGGTTCGCAGGATCAGAGACATCGACCACCGTTGCCCCAGACCCCAGGGAGCCGTAGTACGCAAAGTTGCCCACAACCTGCAGGCGTGTGGGCTTCGCCACACCCTCGTCGGTGTGGTGCCCCAACAGCACGGGGTTCGAACGCGAAGTGATGTCGTACACATAGAGGCCTGCGGTGTGGTGCGACGTGGCGCTTGCGATAACAAATACATTGTTCCCACGAACAGCCACATTTTCCAGAGATGCATCCTTGGGTGCGGCCTCAGACCCCACACTTGGAAGCTGACTGTCCGAGTCACGGCGGAATATCGACATGCCTGTCGACTTGAGGACGTACACGTAGCGGCCCGTCACAGCGACATCTTTCGCGCCAGACACGGGGATGTCCTGCAACAGCCTCGGCTTAGTCTTGTCACTGACCTCGTACACTTTCAGGCGTTGACTGGAGCTGTCGTCAGACACCACGTAGGCGTGCCGCCCGTGCACTGCAAGACCCCGACCGGGAAACGAGGTGGTGCTCCGCCCGACGAGGGTCAGGCGCGACTTCGCTTCGTGTGCCGCGAAGATGAGGAGGCCCTGGTTGCTATATTCAGAAACGTAGAGATGTTGTCCGTAGTACACCATGTTCTTGGTTACGTAAAAACTGATGCTGTACAGTTTCGTCGGGGAGGTGGGGATCGAGATGTCGACCACAGTGATCTTCGTGGATGTTGAGACGAAGGCGAACTTCCCGTCATTGGACACTGCCACACCGATTGTATACTTCGAGAACCACGACCCCAGAACAGGTGCACTGTCCACGACAGACATCAGGGAACCCCACACCAGGTACGCCGTCGAGCCAAGAACTGTCATCGCGCCCGGCGAGTTCCCTCGGATACCAAACAGCGTCTTGTCCACAGTTGTGATCTCCACAGGCTTCGTTGCGTCACGCACATCGAACAGGCGCAGGCTTGTCCCGATACCTACATGCAGCATGTCCTGCGAGCACCCCATAGTGTATGTGCGATCCGAGGAGTAGGTCGGGACTTCCCCGACCTTGTGCATGCTTGCAGGGTCCGTCACATCGTATATCTCGACCTTGCCTGAGAAGGAAATATAGGCGTATTTGCGCACCTCCCGCCCCGTTGCGGTGTGGACCACTTGCGTGGAAACTGCGAGAGCCGACGGTGTCAGCGGGAGAGGGTGCTTGCCGAGATCCACCGGACTGGTGAGGCTGCTGATGTCGAACGCTTGCAGCTGATTGTCGTAGGTTACGAAGTACACGCGTCGTCCGTCCAACACGAGCTTCTTGATATTCGCGGCAGCCTTGAAGGTTCCGCGTTCCGTCGGAAGCGAAGGGGAACCACTCACGTCGATGAGAACCACGTTGCCGTACAGACAGAGAACGACAACAACGTCGCCCGATGCCACCACCTGGTTCCCCCAGGGAACTGAGAGTGTGATCGCTGCAATTTCCTCTGGCTTGCTTCCGTCCAACACAGGTGCGAGGTCGCCCTTGCCTGTAACATTGGTCCCGTTCAACCCGAGCGATGCATTGACCATCTTCAGCCCGTGCACGTCGAAGACACTGCTGGCAGAGCCGTCAATTTCGTACTTGTTCTGCCCCTCACCCGCACACTCCCTGTATACCACAGTCACCGAGAACCCGAAGGAGTCGCCCTGCACAGCACCTGTCCTCGGGGCTGCCACCCCCATGGCCTCAGCATCACGCCCAGAGCGATGGCCCAAGACCGTACACTTCTTCACATGGGCATCCAGGTACGCGAGACAGCTGCCCTCCTGGCAGTACCCCAACTGGACACCATCTGCGGAGCACACGTCGTCCTCGAACAGAGGCATGGTGGTGTGGTACGGGGCGGCATCGCTGTCGCCTTCGCCCACACCAAGCGAAGGCATGGCCATCTGGTAACCTGTCCCCATGCTGATCCAATGGAGGTAGCCCTTGTAGTCAACATGGATGTCGATGATGATGTCCTGTGTGTAGGACCGCACGCGCAGAGGGTTCGCAGGATCAGAGACATCCACCACCGTTGCCCCAGACCCCAGGGAGCCGTAGTACGCAAAGTTGCCCACAACCTGCAGGCGTGTGGGCTTCGCCACACCCTCGTCGGTGTGGTGCCCCAACAGCACGGGGTTCGAACGCGAAGTGATGTCGTACACATAGAGGCCTGCGGTGTGGTGCGACGTGGCGCTTGCGATAACAAATACATTGTTCCCACGAACAGCCACATTTTCCAGAGATGCATCCTTGGGTGCGGCCTCAGACCCCACACTTGGAAGCTGACTGTCCGAGTCACGGCGGAATATCGACATGCCTGTCGACTTGAGGACGTACACGTAGCGGCCCGTCACAGCGACATCTTTCGCGCCAGACACGGGGATGTCCTGCAACAGCCTCGGCTTAGTCTTGTCACTGACCTCGTACACTTTCAGGCGTTGACTGGAGCCGTCGTCAGACACCACGTAGGCGTGCCGCCCGTGCACTGCAAGACCCCGACCGGGAAACGAGGTGGTGCTCCGCCCGACGAGGGTCAGGCGCGACTTCGCTTCGTGTGCCGCGAAGATGAGGAGGCCCTGGTTGCTATATTCAGAAACGTAGAGATGTTGTCCGTAGTACACCATGTTCTTGGTGATGTAAAAACCGAGGCTGTACAGTTTCGTCGGGGACGTGGGGATCGAGATGTCGACCACAGTGATAGCCGTGGATGTCGAGACGAAGGCAAACTTCCCGTCATTGGACACTGCCACACTAGTTCCGTACTTCGAGGACAACGACCCCAGAACAGGTGTACTGTCCACGACAGACATCAGGGAACCCCACACCAGGTACGCCGTCGAGCCAAGAATTGTCATCGCGCCCGGCGAGTTCCCTCGGATACCAAACAGCGTCTTGTCCACAGTTGTGATCTCCACAGGCTTCGTTGCGTCACGCACATCGAACAGGCGCAGGCTTGTCCCGATACCTACATGCAGCATGTCCTGCGAGCACCCCATAGTGTATGTGGCACCCGAGGGGGTCGGTATCTCCCCGACCTTGTGCATGTTTGCAGGGTCCGTCACATCGTATATCTCGACCTTCTTGTATGAGAAGGAAAGATACGCGTGTTTGCGCACCTCCCGCCCCGTTGCTGTGTGGGCCACTTGCGTGGAAACCACGAAGGACGTCGCTGCAGTCAGTGTGAGAGGCTGTTTCCCGAGCTCCACCGGACTGGTGAGGCTGCTGATGTCGAACACTTGCATCTCGTTGTTGGTGTTGGGGTTGGTGTTGAGGTACACGCGGCGTCCGTCCAAAACGAGCTTCCCTATTCCCCCGGCAGCCTTGAAGGTTCCGCGTTCCGTCGGAAGCGAAGGGGAACCACCCACATCGATGAGGGCCACGTTGCCGTACAGACAGCCGACGGCAACAATGTCTCCCGATGCCACCACTGTCCTCCCCCAGGGAACTGAGAGTGTGATCGCTGCAATTTCCTCTGGCTTGGTGGCGAACATGGTGATAACGTGCAACTTCTCGTCCCAGTATACGTAGGCCAAACCGCGACACACCGCGAAGGATACAATTGGCGAAGAGGTCTTGTACTCGGCCTGAAGGATCCCAGTAGCCACCGACCTCCTCTGCAGCATCGAATAGAACCCAGTGCTGGTGTAGCTAAACATGACTGTGGGGTAGGACGGCGAGACAACTGCCTCTCTCATGGACTGTTCGCCCTCGTTCATGAGTTTGAAGATGGGTTTGACGTGGAGAAGCTTGTCATCCCGGAACTTCCGCGTCACGTCGAGCACCGCCGACCCCCCAACCTTGTTGACTGTAATGGAGTAGTACCCCACTGCCGCGATGTCCACCACTGTCGCTGGGACATCAGCTCCCCCCTCGATGGACGCCACGATGGTGGGTCGGTTTGGATCCTGCAGGTCTATGTACGTCACGGTGTCCTTGTCCGCTGTCGCGACGTGGACGATGTTGTGCGCCATCGACATGGCTCTGCATGTGCCAGAGAGCGCAATGGAGTTCACCAGACGCGGCTGAGTCGGATTCTTCACATCAATCACCTGGAAGACGTTGGCGGTGCCCTGCAGCCCACAGAGCAGCACCTGCTGGGGGTCCGCAGCGGACAGCAGCAGCCTCGCTGTGCTGTATGTCGCGTGTGCCGAAAGGCCCCCCTGCTGGGTGATGCTCTGCCTGTCCACCGCATTCAGCACACGGAACACCCCCCCCGTCACAGTGTACAGGTGGTACTTGCTGCACTGCACCGTCGACGCTGCCTGTGGGTAGGTGCCCCGCACCACAACGTTGGAGACATCCGACACGTCCACAATCTGGACACCCTGTGCAGAGGCCGCGGCAATGAAGATGTTGTCGATGGCACACATCTGCTGCAGGTTCGCCGGTGACCCGCCACCAATGCCCTGAAAGCCGTTCACTGATGTAGTATACGTCAAGATGTCGAGCCCGGACCCCCCCGCAACAAACACACGGTCAGGGTGCAACGCGCTGGCCATGGTGGATGACACACCCCCCGCCGCCCTCACCAGTGCCTGCTTCACACCCGTGGAAGCAAGTGTGTAGATGGAGAAGGCTGTCACTTCCGACTTGGACACTGCGAAGTACACAGCCTGCTCGGGGTGAACAACGACATCCGTAAAGAAGCTGGTTGCATCTGTCGTGACGACACGCGGGTACACTTCCACTGGGACCAGCGGCAGCGTGGGCACCGGGGTTGGTGGGGCAGACGTCGGAGGGGCAGGTGTGGGTGGCGCGCTTGTCGGAGGCGCGGGTGTAGGCGGTGCTGCCGTCGGCGGGATCGCCGTGGGGGGCACTGGTGTCGGCGGTGCCGGGGTGGGTGGTGGCGGCATCGGGGTCGGGTTGGGGGTGAACGGGGGAGGGGGCGGCGGTGTGCCGCTGCCCTCGCTGCCGGACATCGTCAGCGCCCCAGAAGCCACAATCCCGCTGCACTGCCCCTCCCGCGATGCCGGGATCTTGATCTTCCCGCCGAAGAAGAAGCCGTCGCCCGACAGGGACACCTCCCCCTCCAGGTCCGTGAACTTCCCATCCACAAAGTTTGCCGAGAACCACACCTTCGCACCCATCACATCTGCACTCCCAGAGACAGAGCCAGACCAGGTGAGACCCTTGTCGGTCTCGCGTGCGGTGAAGCCCACACTCACGCTCTTCAGCTCCACGCCGGAGATCTCCATGCTATCCAGGATCCCGCTGACATCCCAGAGAGGCCTGTGGGCATTGGCTGCGGTGCGCTCGTACACGTGCCTGATTGATGCGGTGAACTTGGGGAGCGACCCCCCCGAGCTGCCGGCGATCTCCACAACACCTCTGCCCCACATGGCCCGCAGCTCCTTGATGACTGACATGTCGACCGCAGCAGCGACAGGGCCCAGCGTGACGTTCCCTGCCACGCGGAAGGACTGGTATCCGGACTCGTCAAAATGGATCTCGCCACTCGCCTGCGCCGTGTTGCCGAGCTGCATCGTGCCTCCGACAGAGCCGGACCACGTCTCACGCTGCACCCCCTCGCTGTCGTTGGCCATCGACGACTGAAGCTCCGCACGCACAGCAGACAGCGTCAAGCCTGCAAACACCACTGGTGCCTCGCTCTCCACGGCGATGCCCCACAGCGCCGTCTTGCCGTCTGCAGCACACACGTCCTGCTGGCGGATGGAACCAGAGCCCTTGAAAGGGATGGCGGCAACGTTCAACTCCACAGACCCTGCGTTGGTGGAGGAGCACCCGCTTGTCGTCAGGTTGATGCTCGCACGGAACCCCAGGCCCGCCCGCTCGTAACTGACGTTCACGTTGAGCTGTTCCAGCTCTGTGCCGGTGAAGACCACGTGCGCTGCCACGGTGGCACCGAAAAGGTGCAGTGTCCCCGACGCCGACCCTGCCCACCGCACGCCGTCCCGAAGGCTCTCCACCTGCGTCGCCTTCACGTCGGCCTCAAAGTTGGAAACCTCCAGGCCGTAGACCGACACCGACGTGTTCGCCGCAGTCGCTGCTCCCAGCTCCAGGAATGGCGTGGCAGCGTCGCCTGACGCGCTGGTGTGCAGCACAAACATGCAGGGGTCGAACACGGCATGCGTGATTCGCAGCAGGGAGTCAACACCGGGGATGCGCAGGGAGTTGAGCATTGCCAGGCCGTTGAAGGGGCAGCTGGGTGCCTCGTACGCAATCGACCCGTCGAAGAAGGGCACCCCCGACTGCGTGAAGGTGAGCTTGTGGGGCAGATGCAGCGCCTTCAGCGAGGACAGCTCTGTCGGCAGGCCGATGAAGAGTTTGGTGTGCAGGTCGGCAGCAAGGAACTTCTGCACGGAGAACTGGATGTCGAAGTAGTCGGCAAGGCCGGGGCTTGTGTCCTCCAGAGCAGTGCCCCACCGCCCCGTCGACACCCACGAGTCCTCCAGGTCGTCCAGCTCGGTGAGAAGATCCTTCGCCCAGTCCTGGGTGCCGCCTTGGGGCCCGCCAGCGCCACTGTCGTGCTGCTTGCAGTCCATCAGCCCGTACGCCTTGCCCCACCGCTCCAGGCGCCCCGTCAGCCCCGCACGCCCGCCACTCACGTGCTCTGTCAGCTCCGCGAAGGCAGCGTCTGTGGCAACGTCTGCGTATCGGCTCAGGTTGCGTGAATTCCAGAACCACGCAGCTGCCTTGAAAGCCACGCTCGGGAAGCACACCTGCTCCGGCTTTGTCAGGAGGTCGAGCCCGAGTGCCGTGCCTGCTGCCGTGTACTCCTGCCGCCCCTTCAGCGGCAACACCCCGCGCCCCTTGAACCGGCCCCCGTCTCCAGCCTGCGTATTGCCCAGCGTCGCGGCGAGGTCCGAGGGCGGCTCGTATGCAGCACCGGACCCCAGCTCTTCGCAGTGCTGCAGCCCGCCGCTCTCGTGCCCGACCTGTGCAATGAAGGCGGCAACGCGGTGGCACTGCTGCAGCTTCTCCACCCCAGAAGATGCAGGGACGACGAGCTGCAGTGCCTCGTTGAAGTAGGGGAACAGCGCCTCGGCACTCGCCCCCGTCACGCCCTCGAAGAGCAGCTTGAAGTGGTTGAGGGTCAGGCGCGCGTCAGTCACCGCAGCGGGCGCCGTCTCCTCCACGCAGCACACAGACCCCGAGCACAGGCCGCCAAACGTGGCTCCCGTGCACTGCTGCCGCCCGATGCAGTGCCCGATGTACCCCCCGTACTGCGTCTGGCACGACAGCACGCTCCCGGACACGTCCGACAGCGCAGGGGCCGCCCCTCCCGTGGTCGGGAGCGGCTCGGTGGGACCGTGGGCCAGGGGGTCGATGGCCTGCGGCTTGCCTGCCGGGAGGTGCTTCTGCAGGGCATCCGCCGTCGACTGCAGCTGAAGGCTGCGCTGCTCCATCTGCTCCTGGGACGGCTCGACCTCAGGGCTCGCATCCTCCTGCTTGATCACCCCGTTCAGGAGCTCCCCGATCCACGTCAGCTGCCGCGGCGGTGCAATGGTGAACAGCGTGGCCACGACGGCGAGCTGGATGGGGAGGTGCTTCACCGTCTGCTCCACACTCACCTGCTGCAGGGCTGTCTTGGGGGTTTCCCCGAATGCCATCTGCAGCACCTTCACACCCGTCTCCTCCTCGCACTGCAGCGTCGCCTCGCCCACAGCGACCACCACGCGCTCCTGCCCGTTCACAGCCACGTCCATCGTCACCGCCCCTGTGGGTGTGCTGAAGAACCCGCCGCTGTGGCACACTTCCACATCCGCAGCAAGCGCGTCCGAGACATACACGCACAGCTTCACGTTGCCCTCGACGTGGCAGGCGTAGGGGCCGCGCTCCACGCAGCACTGGATCTCAGTCGCGCCGGGGCACCGCCCTGGGGTGGACACACCACCCCCCGCAGAGCACACAGACACGTCGACACACGACCCCGCAACCCCGCTGACCGTGCACGGTGCCGGCCCTCCGCCGATGCAGCATTGGATGTTCTTCGCCCCGGGGCAGTAGCCGGGTGTGGCAGCACCCCCGGACCCTGCGCACTGCGTGGCATCGTAGCAGAAGCCCCCGACGTTGTTGATCTTGCACTGTGTTGCTGGCGGCGACGCAGCCCCAATGCACTCGTACTCAAAGCGGTGCTGCGATGTGCCGCAACCCGCGACACTGATGGCCTTCAGTGCTCTCTCCGGCCCACACCGCAACGGGTGCTGGCGCAGCTGGTCCAGCGGGGCGGTCGCGAAGGACACACAGGCCCCGTTGGAGTGCGAGACCTCTGACCCGCTTGCCTGCAGAGGGCAGCACTTGTACTCGAACTGCATCTCGTCGCCCGTGCCTCCGGTGCACCGCTTCGCTGCGTAGTACGTCATGGCATGGCCCGTCCCGCAGTCCAGCGCGTGGGCTGCCAGGACATCCAGGTTACCGCCTGCGCTCCCAGCGCACTCCGTGTGCAGCGTCTTGCACTCAGAGCTCCGCAGCGGCAGCGCGGCCCCCATACACCACTGCTTGTACTTCATATCCGCCACACGGTTGTCGCAGTTCCAAGAATCCAGGTGCGCCCCGTTCAGCGCAAGGCCGTCGGTGCACTGCACAGCAGCGAAGAGTGTGAGGTCACCCACGGCCTTGCCCAGCGTGGGGTAGCAATCCGGAAGCGGTGCCAAGAACGGGGGGAACTCCGCCTTCACACGTGCATGGCACGCGAGGGCAACGCGCCCCGACACGAGCCCGCTCCCGCAGTCCTCGAGGCCCCACCCGCGCAGCACCTCGCCTGCGTCGCAGTGCAGGTCTGCGCCGAACTGCGCAACGCCCTCTGCAGCCTTTTTGAGGGGCTGGCACGCTGTCGACGCGGTGTTGACAAACGGGTAGGACACGCTGCTGTCGCGCTTGCAGCAGGTGAACTCGAAGCGCAGCTGCAGGCCGCACTCGTCGCTTCTCTTCAGCTCCCAGCCGGTGAGCATGTCAGCCCCGCAGTGGCTGTCGAGCCCATTCGCCGGCACCAGGGCCGCAATCGTAGCCGCGTCGATGTCCGTGCAGCTGCTGTGCAGCTTCCTGCAAGAGCTCGCTCGCTTCACCACCCCCGGCCTGCTGCAAGTCACGAGGAACTTCATTGCCCCGTCGATGCAGTCGAAGCGCCCGAGCTGGAACCCAACCAAGGCGCGCGTCTCGCTGCACGACACCGCATTCCCAACAAATGCATTGATGTCTTTCCCGTCCGTGGGCACACACCCCGCCACCCCGAAGGCGGGCAGGGTGGACCCTTCCGCACCACCGCCCGTCTGGTCGGTCTGCTGGCTCGGCAGCGCACCCACGTCTTTGTCACTCATGAAGAAGTCGAGCGCCCGCTTGGCAAGCCGCTTCAAGTAGGCCGCAACAACGTCGAACTTCAGCTCCGCGCTGAATGTTGCCGTCTCGCGCACACCCAGCACTGCGGCGTCGACAGACAGCTTCACAGCGGCTTGCGCCTTCGACGCCGACGCCTCCCAGGTCACGGAGTACAAAGTGATGACGTTCTCCACCTTCCCACCCACCGGAACGAGGAATTCGTCAAACGCAGCCACTGCAGCTTCCGCCGCCTGCAGCGTCTCTGTGGCGTAGCTCAGCACCCCCCGCGCGACCTCGTGTGCCTCGCGCGCCGCCTGGATGAGCCCGTCCACCTTGTCGCCCGTTGCCTCCTGCAGCCGCCCGATCGCTTCCAACGCACGCACCCGCGCCTCCCATTCGAACCGGCACACCTGGGCAGCGGCACACACCCACCCTTTGGCGATGCCATCCGCAGCGCTGCACGACGTGTCCTTGCCCTCGCATTCGGCCAGCAAGGCATCGGTGTTGCCGACAGCTTGCTTTGCCTCGGCGAAGTACGCATCCCCCTTGAGGCCGGCAATCGCGTCCTGCACGTCCTGATGGGCGGATGCAAACGCTGCCTCTGCGGCTGTCAGCGCGGAGCGTGCCGCAGCCAGGATATCCTTCGCCTCTTGGTGCACCGATGTGATGACGGGAAGCCACTCGGCACCCAGCAGCGCCAGCCCGCCGGTTGCGATGGTGCCCTTCAGCTGCACTGCGAAGCTCGGCGCCGCAACATCTGTCGTCAGCTCCACCTCTGAAACGAGAGATGCCAGTTCAACCGTGAAGCGCGCGTGCACAGCAGCATCGGAGATGTCCAGGTCGAACAGCACAGACACCCCGAACAGGTGGGTTGCGCACGACAGCACCAGCTCCCGCTTCGCCTTCGTCAGCACGACACGGAAGAGAGGGCCTTCGCCAGCCTCGGTTGCATGTGTGAGTGTCAGCGGGCCCCACTCCATGGGCTTCGTCTCCAGCGATCCCACAAGACCCTGGCCAGGCGTCACGCTCAGCTTCCCGTTTGCTTCGATGAGGCGCAGCACCTTCAGGCCCACCACCTCGACATGCACGCCCGCCTCGAACACCGTCGGATCCACGCCGCCGATGAGCACCGACACACGCTGCCCCGCAATACTCGCCGTGAAGGACTCCATCCGCACGTTCTCCAGGACCTTCTGCACGCTCGTCAGGCACCCATTCGCACACCCGCCCAGGCTCTCCACAACGTCCCACAGCCGCACCTCCCCGACGGCAATGCGGAACGCAGTTTGGCGAAGGTTGGACAGCGCCGCGCTCAACGTCACGTGGGCTGGCACAGAGGCAACTTCGCCGCCGAGGATGAAGGCGAGCTTTGTCGGGACAAGCAGAGGCGACAGTCCGACTGACAGTGCCCACGGAAACTTCAGCCGCACGCCCGTCAGCCCAAACGGCTCGTCCCACGTGTCCGGCGTCATGTGCACCGACAGGTCCCCGTGAATCGGCGTCACCTTCGACGCCTGCACGCCCAGGAACCCGGACGGGAACACCACGACATCCCCGATGTCAGCACGCAGGCTCACGGAGACCCCCAGGCGGTTTCCCTGCACTGTGCTCAGCTTCAGCATCACGGACAGCCTGTCCATGCGCAGCCCCTCGCCGAGGTCCACATCCCCTGCGAGCTGCAGGGCCAAGTTCATCTCTCGTGCCGACGCCACGCGTGCGCGGAGGGCAACTGTCCCACTGCCCACATCCACCGCGTTGCTGGCCTGGCTCTTGATGGTGTCGGGCAGGTTGTCGAGCACTGTGCCCCACAGCTCAGCCAACGCCACGTCCACCCGCACCGACAACCCCGCACCGTCTGCTGCGAATGCCGCAGACGCCATCCGGTTGGTGGCAACGACAAACTCAACGCTCGCCGGCTGCACCTCGTCGAACACTTTGTCGACAACCGCCACCAGCCCCCTCGGCGTGCCGGCCGTGCGCACAGCAATGCCCACGTCCCACCCGGCTGTGGTGCTGCGCTGTGCCAGGAGCATGCTGAGGGTGTACTCGAGGCTGTTCATGGTGGCTGTGCCGGAGAAGGCCATCTCCCGCTTGCCCAGGCTCATCGTCATCTTCGCCTCCTTCACCTGCAGGCCCTGCAGGGCCGTGGCGAGGCCTGGCGCTGCTGCGGTCAGCGAGGCCGGGAGCTTCACCTGCGCGCCGAACCACGACAGCACCTCTGCCGGGGTCACTGTGATGAGCGGGTCGGCAAGTCTGGCGTCGATGGTCAGATCGGCGCTGCGGTAGGGGATGCTGAACCCGAGGTGCAGGACCAGCTTCCAACCCACGATGCCCCCCAGCAGGTGCACCGACTTCAGGTTGTGTGTATTCCGCACTGTGAGAGTCGCCACATCCAGCACCACCATCCTGTCCCCCACCGGGATGACGACGTTCTTCACCGTCGCTGATGCAACCCAGTTCTTGGAGAGCAGGCTGGCCGACGAGTCTCCAGCACTGCACCCGGAAACCGAGATGGCTGCCTTTGCCTCGAGGTTGGCAAGCCCATGCCCAAGGTTCCGCAGAACCACAGTCCCCGACCCTTTGCAGTCGGCTGCAATAGCGGCCGTCACCTTCACGTTGCCGCTGGCGTACTGCAACATCAGCTGTGAGGCAGCGTCGCTCGTGCTGTCCAGTTCGATGTCGACCTTCAGTGACCCAGACTCCCCCGTGGCGCGCCCTTTCCAGTCCCTTCCGCGCAGCGCGCCCCCGTTCTTGCTGCTGGCCCCAGTGTCGACTGTCTCCAGTTCCACGGAGACCGAGGGGACCGTCACCCCTGTGGGCGACGTCCACCCGCCGCTCTGCCCTTCCAGCTTGATGTCCCACACACACTCGTCATTCCGCTCGTACGTGGAAAGCAGTGCCGTGCCTGACAGCTGCAACGGCTTTGCGGACGGCGACACACGGATCTCCGCCTCCACCGAGGCTGTGGACTTCCCATTCCGGTAGCACTCGGGCTTGAACACGTCGAAATGCAGCGTTCCGGTGATGAACGGGGTGGCGAAGGCTGCGTCCAGCTGCGCGTCTGTAAACGTCTTCCCGTCAAAGTTCACCTTCACCGTCGACGTGGCACCGAACCACTCGCCTTGGCCCTGCACAGACCCCTTCCATGCCGTCTTCCGCCCCTCTGCCACAAGACCCTGCACCGCCACCGTCACCTCCTCCAGATGCATGCCGTTCGTATACATGTCCCCTGTGCGCCCCTGCAACTCGTACCGCACATCGCCCACGGTGTCTGCACAGCTGTGCACGGCCATTGCTGCGTCGAACGTGACGTGGCCGACCGCTGCGTCTCCCGACAGGCGCAGCACACCACAATCACCGCCAGCCGCATCCTCAGCGACATCCAGCGCCCCCGTGAATCGCACCGCATCAAAGTCCACAGACACGTCCGCCTGAAGAGATGCGAAGCGGCTGTCCTTCAGCTCTACGACGGCGTGCACGTCTGTCGTGTGCACCCTCAGCTTGCCCCCGATGCTTCCGCTCCACACGAAGGTGTCGCCTTCGGCAGCACTGCGCTTCGTGCCAGTCAGCCTGATGGCTGCCCCAGACAGGCGCGTCCCCAGCACCGTCATCGACACGACATCCGCAGCCAGAGTGACGGCCTTCGTCTCGAGATCCTGCGACACCGTGAAGCTGACCCCCGATGCCTGCACGTTGTCGGTGATGAGGGCGAGGGTGCATGTCCCCTGCAGCGTGCCTGCGTCGCTCAGCTCAACAGCGAAGCGTCCCTCCACAGGACCCACCCGCTCCACCTCGGGCGTCTCGACCACGAATGACTCGATCCTGTCGCCGCGGAACGCCAGCTTGCCTTGTGCACCCACAGCCCCGAACAGCTCGACAGTGCCTGTGACGGATCCCGACCACACCCCTGTGTCGAAGTCGCTGTGGAGCACGACCTGGGCCTGCTGCAGCTCCACCCCGCCGTACACGAGGGCACGGCCTCCCTGCACGCTGCTCTGCACTTCGTAGCGGTTCTTGCTGCGGCAGTGGTTTTGCACCAGCACGCCGTCGAAGCCCATCTGGCCGACCTTGCCTGACCCGACGGCCTTCAGCTGTGTGCACCCGTCCTGCGCTGCGTCCTTTGTCACGCTCGCCTGGCCCTCGAATGACATCCCGGCGTTCTCAACCCGCAGCAACCCGTGGAGCGCCCCAAAGGCGCCGTTGTCGATGCGCAGGGAAAAGAGGTGCTTGAACGGAGAAGACACAAGCTCGGCAGCAATCTCGCCGGTCCACTGCAGGTTCGCAGTCTTCTTCATGTCCAGCTGGAGGCTGCTCAGCCGCACCCCATACAACGACCCCTCAGACAGGGACGCGCTGATGGACCACTCGTCTCTGTCCTCGTCGCTGCTTTCCTCAAGGTACTTCCAGTGGGTCACTGTTGTCGACGCCCGGCCGAAGCCCAGGGTCCCCTTCGGGGTGTCGAGGGAGATGCCGGCCTTGGCGACCCACTTCTGCGGGGCATGCTCGGTGGGCGGCGGGCCGACATCGAAGATCACCTCAGAGTTGGAGCGCAGGGGCGGGAGGGCGATGCGCACACGCACCTTGACGGAGGTCACCGTCTCGCCTGTCAGCACAACCACGGCGGAGGCCTCGGCCCCGCTGAGCTGCATCTTCCCTGTGAGGGTCCCGGACCACGTCATCGCGTCTGCATCGTACGACGAGGTCAGCACCAGCGTCCCTTCCGGGATCGAGATGCCGCGAGCGTGGGGCGCCGAGGTGGTGGTCTCGCTTGTGATCGACGCCAGGATCTCATAGGTGGGCAGCCCGTTGGGGCAGCCTGTGCGCTTCACTTCGCACTCCGCTTCAAGGCCCAGCATCGGGATGAAGACGGTCGCATCGGCGTCTTGCGTTCCCGACTCGCAGTCTTGCACGCTCCCCAAGCCAGCACCGCGCACGTTTATCGTGCCGAACTGCATGTCGACACCGTGTGCCGTGCACAGCGCCACGGCAAGACAGAGCCCCCGAAGGGACTGGAGGCCCATGTGTTTTCGCTCAGTCCAAATGGATCCTGTAGGGCGTGTGGGTGTGAAGCATGCATGCATGGCTCGTGTTTGGGCGTCTTCTGTCAAAAAGGCAGTCATTTTTGCAAGGGGTTGCTGTCGTGCTCAGGGTGAGAAGCGGGTGGGGACCGTTCGCTGGCCGCTGCCGACGGGGATTGCACGCGCGTCACGAACCCCACGCACCACCGCACGGTGGACTCCCCTCCCGAGGGCGAGTCTGGGCGGGTGTCTCAGATCCCCACGAAGGCCAGTCTGACCCCGTTTCGCGGGGGTCCTCACCCGCCCGACTAAACCACTTTTGTTTGTACGCACTTTGCAAAAAACCTGTTTTTGGAAGAATGCATGCTGCACTGCACGCTGCCAACACCCTATTGTTTACTGCCACAAGCAATAATGTTTGCGCAAAGAAGGTGTTGTCTGACGTGCAGGAGACCACCGTGCGGAAGAACCACCCATGAGAGCAGCATCATGGATGTGAATACGTGAGAACAGGAACAGACTCGAAAATAAAATGAACGACGCAAATACATGATACAACACGACTGAGTGAGCAGGGGTGAAGGGTAACTCACGAGCCACCAGCTGTGACTGGCAGCGAGTCCCCGTGCACCTCGGGTGGGACACGATGATTTTTTTCGCCATCCGGTGTGCTGTGCATTTTTTGTTGCGTACCTAGGGTACCCCGAGAGAATTTCACCCCTGGGTGACCATGGAGAATGTCATCCCCCGCCCCACCTCGGCCTCCGCGGGGGTGACATTCTCCAACGGCCACCCTGTACAGAGGGGGTGACATTCTTCAACGGTTGCCCTGTGTAGCGGCTGGGAAGAATGTCACCCCCCCTCGGCCCTGGGCCCTCGAGGAGGGTGACATTCTCTCGGGGTCCCCTAGGTATGTCAATGATTTTCTGATTTTTTGGATAGCAAACTGCCCGCCCCTTCGAGGGCAAGCAACACAACACAGTGCGTATTGTTCGACCTCTGTTTGGGCCGCAGGCGTGACGCGGCCACGGCGGGGCACCATTTCCCATTTCACCAACTCGCCCCACCCCTTCGTGAACACTGTTATATGTTGCCCAAGCCATGATATGTCCGTCAACAAATGTTGATGACGAGCGGAGAAGGCGCAAGCTGTCTCTCGTGGTCTACAGGGCAGGCCTTCATCACAGAGTCTGGACAGATCACCGAGCAACAAGCGCGTAGTCACAGCTGGGGTCGCCGCCCTGCAGCTGCTGGAGCTGCTGCTGCTGGAACTGCTGTTGCTGGTGCTGGAAGTGCTGCTGCTGCTGCTTCTGCGAAGAGGCTTCGGCGCGACACAGCAGCAGCACGCCACCCAACCCAGCCACAGCACTGACACAGCCCACCACGATGGCGACGATGGCACCAACGCTCAGGCGTGCGTCGGGGACTGATGCAGGTGCAGGTGTAGGTGCAAAGGAAGGAACACACAGGCTATAATCCACCTCTCCCTGCCTGTACCTCAGCCCGCATGTCGAGTGGTCTTCCACGAAGAAGACCTGATTCTCGCTGTCGATGAGCATATCCGCCCAAGTGTAGTCACGCTCCGACAGGAGGTGGCAGAGGGTCTTTTGGCACGTGGTTGCCTCGTATTCGCTTATCAGGCGATAGCCGGGCTTGCATTGCAGCTCTGGTGAGATGACGACCTTGCTGCAAACAGAAGGCACAGGCGCAGGCGTTGCAGGTGAAGGTACACCGGCGGCGCACAGGCTCTGCCCCAAAGTGCCAAGGCCGTCCCAGTAGGAAGTCCCGCAACCCGGGATATAGCCCCAACCCTTGAAGAACTGATCCGTGCTGTCGATGTGAATCATCCCCCACTCGTAGTCCGTCTGTTTGGCCTTCAGCATGTTGCAGATCGTCGAGCTACATCTATTCGCGTCATATTCGCTGATCAGATAGTAGCCGGCCTGGCATTGCATCCCCGTCATCAGGACAATCGAGGTGCAGGTGGGAGCACCGAGGCAGAGCGACAGCAGTGCCGCTACGGCTGCCATGGCTGCGGTGTGTGCAGGTATGTCTGTCTGGTGGTGGTGTCAGGGCTGTGGTCCCACCAGCAGGACACAGGAGCCACACTTGTGCCTGGGCGTGGAGGGTGCATTTCTGCAAAGGCTGTGACCGTGTCTGCTCATCAAAGGGGGGGAGCCAGTGGGGATTCCTCGATCGCGGGACAACTCGACACGCCTATCATGGAGTGGAATGATATGACTGCTGCCGTGTCAGCTCTGGCAGGGTTCCGAGCCACTGCACAGGCAGTAGGCGGGGTGGTGGGCGCTCCCCGGAAGGGGTGTTGCAAGGCCTGGCAATGGGAAAGAGAAGGTTTCCTTCAGTGTGGCTCAGGCGGAATAGGAACAACAAAGATGGAACACTATCGACACATGTCACTCAACACGGGGGATTGGGGGGGGGGGGGGCGGGTTGTGGTGAAACACACACCTCGACCTGTGCTGAGGTGAGATGTGGCACTGCAATTCCGACACTACGCGTGCCGTAAACTCAAATCGGACCTGCCTTCTCCGTGTTTCCTCCTTCATTGCATGAGGCTACAGACAAAAAATCAAAACTGGCTGTTCTTCGCTGTGCAGCAAGTTTCGGCAAGGTTCGACACATTTCTCCCAAAGATGGGATAAGCGCTCCAGAAGCTGTCGAATCATGAACAGATCCAGCACGCTGGGGCCCTCACTGCCAGTCCCGGCTCGTCAATCAGTGAGGGGAAGGAGGCCGCCCTCACAACCTACACTCATCGGGGTTACGAGGGCAGCCGGGCAACTCGCCAGATCTGAGCCTGCAACAGCGGGACAAATGCCCACCGGCCTCAGACCGCCTCGCCCTGGGCGGGCTGTTTGCCTCAATCATGCTGATAGATTGAAGGCCTGGCTGTTTCCGCAATCCTTGAAATTAGGACTACTGGCAGAGCACTGGATCAACTAACTCGTAGCCACAGCTGGGGTCACTGTCCTGTTGATGTTGCTGCTGCTGCTGGTCCGGGTGGTGGACGTGCTTCTGACGAGGGCATTTGACAAACCACGCCACCGCAACACCCAACACGGCCAGGACACAACCGGCACAGCCCGCTATGATGGCTGCGAGAGGACCGCCGAGACCTGTCGATGTCCGTGCTGCACGTGCACCACTGGGAACGCACAGGCTCGCATCCATCTGGGTGACGCCGTCCCAGGAAGCGCTCCTACATGACGGACTGTCGCCTCTGACGAAAGTCTGGGTCGTGCTGCCGATCTGCATCCTCGACCAGATCTCGGCTGCGAGGATCTGGCAGGGGATCGCCCTGCACGTTGCCGCGACATCTTCGCTGATCAGACTGTAGCCAGGCTCACAGATCATGTCAGCTGTGATGACGACAGTGACGCAGACAGCAGGGGCAGGCGCAGACGTCACAGGTGCACATGTTGCCGGTGAAGATGTTGGAGACGAAGGCGTCACAGGCAAATGTGCATGAGGAGCAAGAGTTGGAGATGAAGCTGTCGGAGGAGCAGGCGTCGTGGGAAAGCGCCACCGGTGTAAGTGTCGGTGGAGGTGCACGTGAAGGTGCTAGAGGCGAATATGTCACAGGGACAGGGGTCGGAGGTGAAGCTGTCACAGGTGTAGGTGTTGGAGGCGAGGCTGTCAGAGGCGAAGGCGTCATGGGTAAAGGCGTCACAGGTGCAGGTGTCGGAGGTACAAGAGGTGGAGGTGCATCACCGGGAACGCACAAGCTCTGACCCAGCCCTTTCACGCCGTCCCAGGGAAACAGCCCGCAATTCAAGAGGAACCCACCCCGAGGGTCCCGGACCACGTCATCGCGTCTGCATCGTACGACGAGGTCAGCACCAGCGTCACTTCTGGGATCGAGATGCCGCGAGCGTGGGGCGCCGAGGTGGTGGTCTCGCTTGTGATCGACGCCAGGATCTCATAGGTGGGCAGCCCGTTGGGGCAGCCTGTGCGCTTCAAGGCCCAGCATCGGGATGAAGACGGTCGCATCGGCGTCTTGCGTTCCTCCTTGCAAGCCAGCACCGCGCACGTTTATCGTGCCGAACTGCATGTCGACACCGTGTGCCGTGCACAGCGCCACGGCAAGGCAGATACCCCGAAGGGACTGGAGGCCCATGTGTTTCGCTCAGTCCAAATGGGTCCTGTAGGGCGTGTGGGTGTGAAGCAGCATGCATGGCTCGTGTTTGCGTGGGTTTCGTATCGGATGAAACGCTGGTAGTATGTGTGGCTCATAAGTGGGAGACATGGAAGTCAAGCAGGGTCGTGGGGATCACTCCGGTGCATTCTGCATGCGCAGGGTTCACGCGCTCTCCCACAACCTTCCGGCAGAGATGCACATATATCAGGTCAGACAAGCTTCGATGCCCGTCTCCCTTCACTGCTTGATACAGTGACGCTTCCACACCTCAGCCTGCAACGGATGGGTGCGGAGCAAGTGAGTGGGACCTTGTTGTCACAAATTCCTCCCACTCCGGGTGTGTCCTTTCGGAAGAAAAAAAGGGGTATCTGCGGCAGGCTGCCGCTTGGGGAGGGAGACGATAATGCGACCTCGGAAGCAACCTCAGTGGTACGCTGGTGTCACTTGTTGGATACAACCATCCAATCATATCCGAGTCTGCGGAATAAGGTGTTTACGGTGGGCCCCCACCCCCTGGAGCGGGGGTCTGGGGCAGGGGTCAGAGCGGGGGTATGGACCCCCCGCTATTCGGGGTCTGCACTGCCTATTTTCGGTGCATACGACCCCCGATATCGGGGGTCTGACCCCCCGCTTTCCCGATCCGAAAAGGGTCTACCCCGACGTGCGCGAGACCACTGTGTTGGGAAAAGGGGTGGGGGGGGAGGTCCCCCGGAGAGGCAGTGACTCGCCCTAGATGCGGTGCAGCGACAAGCGTGTACAACATGTGGAGGAACACTGCAACGGTATGAAAGAAGCGATAAAGACTTGTTTGAAAGAGGGGAATATCGAACGAATGCATATTCAAGGGGACAGTCATCCTTGATGGCATCTTACCGAAACCAGCATGGCGTGTGTGATTGCTGGACGCACCAGACCCCAGACGTGGTTCTTGTTGTTGGGGGACCTGAGTGGCGCGCAAAGGGAAAGCAGTGTGAATGTAAAGTGACTACTCTTCAGTCGCAACCACGCTGAGCCCGTATTGTAGACGTTGGTTTGTTACAGTGACGATGGCGCTGAAGCTTCTCCACACAAAACCCTCGCCTGGTTCACACCCGGCCTGATGAGGGCCGGGGTGTGTAGATCACGTGGGTTGCTGTTGTGATGAAGTCACTACACCTCACACAAAAGTGTCCGTAAAGTACGAACCACAACTCTAAATATCAAATTGTCACTTCTACACAAACACCAACTGCTGAAACAAAGCAGGACAGGGAAATATGTTCGAAGCGCGTTTGCCTGGATGCGTTTGAAATGCGGAGAAACAACACATTCTAAAATATAGCTGGAGTCGTGCAGGATCATTCGTGAAGAAATACGAAAGGTAAACGAGAAAAAGTTTTTCGTTGATCGCACGACACACACAGAAAATTTTGCCTGCGGAAGTGTTGGTGTGTGATTGGCAGGCGCATAAGACTGTGTGTGACGGCAAGCACCTAGCACTTCCCCTATCGCTGCATTTCCGCCTGACAAGTACCTTGTTGGAAGAAAAAAGAATGAGCTGGCAGGCTTTCTTCAGTTCTCGTGTAGGGGCTACCGGCACCCACCCTCGCGACGTTGCTGCCCAAGACAAAGCACGCAACAAAAGGCACTCATCATGACCAGGCACATCACAAAGAAGAACTGATGTGGAAAGTTGAAAGCAAGAGGGGTTTTGGGGAATACGATCGGGATACAGCTGTTTGCTCGTGTGCGCTAAGCCGCGTTGGAGTGCTGGGTTTCGGAGGAGCCCGTGGACTCTGCAACAGGATGAAGGGGGTGGAAGCCCACACGAGGCAAGGTTCAACGCTGTGCCCAAACAAGCTTGCAGAGAGTTCCGCGTCACCAACTGCTGGCTTGGCTGCCGCCCTCACCCGAGGGGCAAGAGAGACGCCGTTGCTTTGATTCGACCCTGACGTGGGTACTGAAGTGGGGTGGGGAGTGTCGGTGGGAGAGGAGAGAGGGCCCGGTGTTCCGGAGTTCAAAGAGAAACGGGGAGCGGGGGGGGGGGGGGGGTAGGGGGGGTCGAAAGCCCCGTTTTTTTGTCCCAAAATGGTGTTTTTCGACATAGCAGCCGCGGCCCTCTATTTGACCTTCTGACCCCCCAGAACCCACCATACCCCGGTTTTTGGGCCCTAGGAGTCCGATTTTCGGGCTCCCGAGCCCCGGAAAGTCGATTTTTGATGATGTCAATTTTTCCGTTCCCTATACTGCACCTCCGGGTCATGGCACGGACGCCTGCCACGGGCAGATAGTAAAACACTCTCATCCTGGGACGTCCGAGCGCACACCATCCTGCGGCTGTGATTTTCTGATGCAACCGCTCATCCGCGCCACAAACAACGTCGTATCCCAACGATTCGGACAGTGAGAAGATGCCATCGAATACTGCCATCTGACACAGTCGTTGGGTGGCCTGCTATTGAACTCGGAGCTGCCAGGAACAGGGAGGATGTCATCATAGCCGACAGTGATGCATTAGTGTTGATGCCCTCATGAGAATGCTCTCTTAGAATGCAAGGCAGGTAAACTGTCCCGACTAAACACTTGCCACTGCTGCCGTTATCTGCGAAGCATTTCTCCTGTGGATGCAGACAGTCAAGGGAGGTGGAAGAGCGCAGCGAGTACCCAGCTGCAACGCAGAGCCCGAGCTTATCATCAAGGTTCTCTTCTGGCGCTCAAGACCAGGGTCCTGTGGGACCTGGTCTCAGAACAGTGTCCGGGTATTTATGCTGCACGCGCCTTATGTAAATGACGAGTGCGCGGAACTGGCTAAAGACGCTGCGAAGGATATGCTCGGGACATTCAAGCGTCCTCCGTACGCTGAGGCGAGGAAGGGGATCAAGGAATCACACAGTGCAACTCTCGCAACAACCATTTCACAGAAGAAGTGCGCGGGCTTCGAATGCACGTCCTGAATAATCAGAAAGTCATTGCACGCCCTGCTCAGCAAGCCATGAGCAAGTCGTGAGGGTTGGTTCGCAAACCCCCCTCCCGACAGAGGAGACCTTTCAACTTACAAAGAGTTCGTTGGCCAGACCAGCATCTCAGTGTCGGAGCAGTGGCCAGTTGTGCCGCCTGTCCCTTGCAGCCAAGCACCGCACACTGTGCAAGTTGATGACGGTTCCCACTCTGCATCAGTATGCATCTTTGCATGATCTGGCAGTGTATACAGAGAAGGAGATGGTGGCTGCCCGCATTCAACAGTTTGGTGCGACGCTGGAGTGGGAAGAGGGTCGAAAGATGCAGGATTGGCACCTATGGAGGGTCTTGAGGACGCAGGGGAGGAAGGGGTGGAGGAGGTCGAGAAAGTGGGCCTGCACATGGGCTGATAGTGGACTGGCGAACCCGTGCGTGACCCTGAGGTGCAGTATAGGGAACAAAATTTTGACATCATCAAAAATCGACTTTCCGGGGCTCGGGAGCCCGAAAATCGGACTCCTAGGGCCCAAAAACCGGGGTATGGTGGGTTCTGGGGGGTCAGAAGGTCAAATAGAGGGCCGCGGCTGCTATGTCGAAAAACCCCATTTTGGGACAGGCTTTCGACCCGCCCTAGGCACACAGGGTATGCGAATCGTATTCTCGCATGCGAGAATTATTCTCGCACGGATTCTCGCATGATTCTCGCATGCGAGAATGATTCTCGCATGATGCGAGAATGGGTAGACAAGGCAGTAGGTCAAGGAAACTGTCTCCTTTTCACTATATTCGACTCGCACCCAGCATCACGCCTTCAATTCTCCAAGTAGTCTGCCACCTGAAGGCAGTTGGAGGCAGTTTGGGTGGTGTAGCCGTCACGCGACGTGTTCAAGCCTGTCCACATATTGACACGGAGGTGGTTCTCACAGGGTATTTTGAGGGTTTCTCCCCTCGACGATGAGGGGGCCAGGGATGCAATTTTTACTGTTTTTCACAAGGATGTTGTCGGGAGGAGTTCAAGGCCTACCTGGTCCTGAGTGCGGCACACCTTGTTGCCGACACCCCCTTGGCCTTCTGGAAGAAAGCCAAGGCAGCCCTCCTCCCCGCCTTTGGCCGTACGTGGTGGAGTGTCGGCAGACCTGGCTGAGTATGACGAACGTGGACTGCATCTTCAGCATCACCACCGCGGGGGAAGAAAGACGAGCACGCGTATCGCCAGATGAGGACACCGGCAAGTTGTGCCTGAGGCAGGCAGGTGGTGTGCTGGGGTTCACGGGTGGTGGGTACCCCCTCTCGCCTGCAGGATAGCACTGGAGAACATGGCGACAGCCACAGTGAAAACGAAGACCGTGGATGACATCGATATGAACACCGACATCGTCTGATATCCCCACGTGCACCAGTGAGGTCAGGGTGCGAGTGGGTGGGGTTGCGTGAGGGTAGAACTGGGAAAAAATCCATTCTCGCATATTCTCGCATATGCGAGAATCATGCGAGAATGTGCGAGACATGCGAGAATTTCATCAAATTCTCGCACATGCGAGAATGTGCGAGAATACGATTCGCATACCCTGTGTGCCTAGGGGGGGGGGGGGTGGGGTGGGGTGGGGTGGGGTGGGGTGGGGTGGGGTGGGGTGGGGTGGGGTGGGGTGGGGTGGGGTGGGGTGGGGTGGGGTGGGGTGGGGGGGGGTTCATGGGCAACAGGAGACAAGGCATCAGTCCTACTCGTGGCAACAGGGGGTGTGTACCACCCACCCAAGGCAGGGTTGAAAATAGCAAAATGGGTGCAGAGCAAGTCTGAAGAGAGCTTCCCTTTCAACCGGTCGAGTATAACATTGCGGGGTCGGAATGCACATGGGCTGATATGATTACACGAAGTATTCCTGATAAATTCCGCTGAAAGGAAGCACGACAAATCAAAGGCAATTGAAGGGAGGGACGCCAGCAGGTCTTGGAGTGTCGAGACGAAGGTGAGTAAAGCACTGCACTGTCTTTGCACTTACAAAACACTGTGGTCTGGAAAGCACGTCGTTCGGAGGCAGTTCTTCAGGATGACTGCTTCGTCAAATTCTCCTGGTTGACGAATGCTTGGCGTAGCAGACAACCAACCAGGCACAGGTGAGGGAACGGGGAGGAAGAGGGGAAAGAACTGACATGGGGAGGGACAGCTGGAGCCACTGGCGGGGTGCTGTGTTGACTTCAGGGGGCTCCCAATGTGCTTCGGCACACCGGGTTCTTGGCCTGCGGCGGCATGGTAGTCGGTCAGAGAGGCCAGCGCTTGGTCGGGGACTACTCAGAGAGGGCGTGTGCGGACTTCAGGGGGCTCCCAACGTGCATCTGCACACCGGGTTCTTGGCCTGCGGACGTAGATTGCCTAAAGGTTTAGAAACCGGCCGAGCCCGTGGGGGTGACGAACGTACTGCCGGCCCGGGATTGTCAAGGTTCTTTCCCCAGATGGCTCACCAGTACCACCAAACCACACGGAGAGCAAAACCGCCGGGGAGGGGGTGGGGGAAGGTGGGAAGGGCGGCATGCCGAACTACAGCAAGGATGGCCAACAATGCGATCACTGCAAACAAGGCATGGGACACAAGAGGGAAAAAAAAAAGGTCCTGGGTAAGACGTTAAACTGCCTGGGGGGGCCGTCCCCGGACCATGACGGGTGCCTGCACCAGGAGTCTAGCACGGCCGTGGTCCAGGGCATGACCGAAAACTGCTTGGGTACCGAGGCTCCCCAGACCAGGAAGGGTGGAGACACCTGGAGTCTAAATAGTCACACCACGTCAGGCCAGACCTTCGCATTGCACTCCGCGAAGACTGCCACACAGCCGCGGGGCAGGTGTGCAGCCTGTGGAAAACCTCGTACAGAAAAGGGTCGGCGACCGCCCGCCCCCAGTCTGAGAGGCATCAGCCGAATCTCGGTGGAGGCGGGCACAAAACAAAAGGGAGAGTCGTCACTGTGCATATCAGCACGGTCCCGCCCTCTGTGCCAGACCAACACACCACCAAAGGAAAAGAGGAAGAGGCGACGTAAGGCAATGCCTCCGTGCGGCCAGGAGAACACGAAATAGCGACCCCCTCAACGGGGAATGCTACGAGCACGGCCAAAAATCGTTCAAATCGTTCAAGAATACAATGTGCAGAATGAGAGAACACAAGTTGATTCTGACAGTGCCGATCGTCCTTGATCGACACTCAAGTGATCCTGGACTACAACCCAGGGAGGCCTCCGTAGCTGGACTTCAGCAGACTCTTCATCTTCGATTCCAGGATGCTCTTCAACCCGTCGAAGTCCAGCCTGCTGGTGAACTTGAATGGAAACCTGCGATTCACGAAGGTGATGTCCGCAACAAATTCGACCACAGCATTCTTGTTCGTGAGCACCGATCGGAATGTGAGGGAGTTAACCTTGAACACCCCTTCGATGGCACCCCCAGCTTCACGGACAATGTCGCCAACGCGGCGGAGGGCACCTGATGCCACCCTCCAGAAATCCTGTGCCTTGCGCAGCGCATCGGCCTTCGCCTCCAAAGCGTCGATGAACGGCTTCAGAGCGATGTCGAGGGCTACCCTCAGCGGCTTCACCCCCAGGGCAAGGGCAGTGCGTTCACTAATCAACAGGGAAATATCCTTCCAGCACGTTAGACCATCCATGCAGTCATCAAAGATGTCGCGAATGGCGTCGATGCGATCCCTAATGTACTGCCCCGCGTCGTCAGCTGCACCTTTGATCGTACCCACCGGGTCGTCGAAAAACCCCAGGGCAGTGGCATCCCGCATTGTGGGGTCGGGGAAGAGCGCACGGGCTGCGGAAAGGTGTTGGGCGTCAGAGAGGGTGAGTGCGTACCTCCCCGTGTTGAGTGAGACACAGTCCCAGGTCGAGCGGAGGCATCGTGACCTGAGCCTGTCGATTTCCTCGTCAATTGCCCGAATCCTCTTCAGCAGGCGATCGAGTTCACCACCGAGGTCCTTCCGTGCGTCGTCCAACGCTCCGCTCGCATCACTCAACAGCCTTGATGCTGTCTGCATGTTGTCGCGGGCCACGTCGAGAGCTTTCTGACCCGCCCCTTCGATGACGTCCCAGACCGCACCCACAAACTCGACCACGGCATCAAGCCCGGCCGGGTTGATCACCCGGGCCTCAAGCGTGTTGCTGAAGTTCGCTCTCCCCGGAAGCCCGTAGCTGTACAGGGTGACCTCGAAAGTCACAAGGGAGCCAAGCTTGTAGACGAAGGTTCCCTCCACCGCCCAGTCCTGCACTGTCAGCGCCAGCCCGACATACTGCCCGAGAATCTCTGCAGCACCGTCGATGCGGAAGTACTGCTCGACGCGGGTCATGTTGAGCCGCACCTGCGGCCCGTTACTCTTGTCGGTATGCGAGGTGATCTCGATCGGGCCCCACTTCAGCCTCTCTGCGTCGAGGTGCAGCCCCAACCCGTCCTTGTCGATGTTGAAATCCGCCTGCCGGATCTTCAGCACACCCCACATCGTCAGGTTCTGCAGCTTGAAGTGGATGCCTGGGGGGATGATCTGCACCTCGTTGAGGATGGTGACGGTCAGGGGGTTGACGAAGTCGGGGTTGAAGCTGGTCTCCAGATAGTCGATCTTCAGGTCGAACAGGACACTCCCGATGCCCGACACACACACCCCGCACCTTCCGACCTGCGTGATGATCCGCTTCATGTCGAAGTTGTGCACCTTCAGGTGAAACCCGACGTTCTGGAAGTTGTTGAGGTCCGCGATTGCCACCAGCGTGGCGTTCGTCCCCGCGAGCTCCGCCGCACCAAAGAAGGCAAAGGAGCGCGGGATCGACGGTGGCGTGAGGGCCATCCGCACCGCCAACGGAACAGGGTCGAACAGAATCGTGAGGGCGGGCAGCCCGAACGGCTCAACCCACGGCTCCCGTGCCCGCACCACAGTGGCAATCTCGAGGGCGCTTGTCGTGGTGTAGGCAACCATGCCCTGCATCCCCAGCAGCTGCCCGTCGATGGAAACGAACCCCTCCACCGCCAGCCCCACCTTCGCCTCCTCCTGCTTCACCCCGAATGCCAGCGACAGCTGCGTCAGCACAATCAGGTTCCCCAGCAGAGGCACGGTGCCCTCCAGGTCGACAAACACCATGACTTCCTCCGTCGACACCAGCTGCGCCCGCATCAGAAACCCGTTCTTCTCGGAATCCTTGACTTTGTTGACACGGCTGATCAGGGGCGGGAACGCCTGCAGCGGCAGCAGCAGTGGCGCCAGCGTGGGCGAGTCGCTGCCCACAAACGCCTCCAGGGTCAGCCCAGCACCGATGGAAACCCCATTCGACAGCGTCACTTCCTGCTGTGCGTAGCCGAACGACAGCTCACGCGGTGCGGCAAAGGAGATGGCCTCTCCCACCAGCTGCAGCGGCCCGAGGTCCAGCTTCTCGATCTCGGACTGGTCGATCGAGAACTTCATCCCGAAGCTCCATCCGTCCCCACCCTTCTGCATCGCCAGAACCCCGTTGACGTGTGCGCCAAGCAGCTTCCCTCCCGCCTTGATGCACATCTCCCCTGCCCCAAGGTTGATCTCAATCACGGCACCCTGCAGGGGCACCGACTTCATCCCGTCGTACAGCGAGTCGGGGGCTCCCTCCGGCGCGCTGCTCTGGAAACCGCTCGTCGTTCCAGAATCACCGCTCAGCCATGTGGAGGACAGCGAGTCCGGGGTCCCCTCCGCGCCGTCAATCCATACGCCCCGCAGCCACAGCGTGTTGGGGTCGAGCGGCAGGTCGAAGTCGATTGACACCAGGAAGTTGCCGAACAGCACGCCGCTGATCTTCACGCTCACGTCCCCGCTGTCGCTGCTGGTGACCTGGACCTGGACAGCGTCGATGCGGAGGTGCGTCGTGAAGAAGGGGATGCGCAGCCCTCCCGGCAGGCTCCCTGTCGCTCTCCAGAAGTCCGTCTCAGGCTCGGTGCAGGAGTGCTCGTATTCAACGTCGACGTTCATCACAGGGATCCCGAATGGCATGTTCTCCAGCCGCAGCGCTCCTGTCCCCTTGCAGTCTGTTCCGTACGACGCCGTCAGGCGCAGCGGGCCCAGCGCGTACGTCACAGACAGTCGCACGGTGGTGACTGAGAGGCTGTCGAACTCAAACTCCGCGCTGAGCACGTCACCCTCAGCCCGCACGACCCCTTCCCAGTACTGTTCCTCGAGCCGCATGTCAGGGTCACCGCCGTTCCCTGTCGAGTTCACGTCGAAGGTGGTGGTGCTGAATGCACCCCAAGGGGTTGAGAGCGTGCCCTGCAGGCGCATGACCCCTGTGCTGTAGGTGTACGTCAGGGTCCCGACCAGCTTGAGGGGCTCGAAGTCGCCGAGCTGGATGACTGTGTACGTCGTGCCCTGTGCCACGTCTGCGCCAAAGAAGTGCACAAACTGGATCGCCGACTTCAGCGCCCCGTTCAATGTCTGGAACTCGGTCTCCAGCTGGATGCTCTGCAGCGTTCCATCGTAGAAGGCAACAGTACCTTGGGCCGAGCCTCCAAAGATACCGGTGACTGTTGCAGATGCTTCGCCCGACCACACGAGGTCGCCCTTGCCTGTAACATTGGTCCCGTTCAACCCGAGCGATGCATTGACCATCTTCAGCCCGTGCACGTCGAAGACACTGCTGGCAGAGCCGTCAATTTCGTACTTGTTCTGCCCCTCACCCGCACACTCCCTGTATACCACAGTCACCGAGAACCCGAAGGAGTCGCCCTGCACAGCACCTGTCCTCGGGGCTGCCACCCCCATGGCCTCAGCATCACGCCCAGAGCGATGGCCCAAGACCGTACACTTCTTCACATGGGCATCCAGGTACGCGAGACAGCTGCCCTCCTGGCAGTACCCCAACTGGACACCATCTGCGGAGCACACGTCGTCCTCGAACAGAGGCATGGTGGTGTGGTACGGGGCGGCATCGCTGTCGCCTTCGCCCACACCAAGCGAAGGCATGGCCATCTGGTAACCTGTCCCCATGCTGATCCAATGGAGGTAGCCCTTGTAGTCAACATGGATGTCGATGATGATGTCCTGTGTGTAGGACCGCACGCGCAGAGGGTTCGCAGGATCAGAGACATCCACCACCGTTGCCCCAGACCCCAGGGAGCCGTAGTACGCAAAGTTGCCCACAACCTGCAGGCGTGTGGGCTTCGCCACACCCTCGTCGGTGTGGTGCCCCAACAGCACGGGGTTCGAACGCGAAGTGATGTCGTACACATAGAGGCCTGCGGTGTGGTGCGACGTGGCGCTTGCGATAACAAATACATTGTTCCCACGAACAGCCACATTTTCCAGAGATGCATCCTTGGGTGCGGCCTCAGACCCCACACTTGGAAGCTGACTGTCCGAGTCACGGCGGAATATCGACATGCCTGTCGACTTGAGGACGTACACGTAGCGGCCCGTCACAGCGACATCTTTCGCGCCAGACACGGGGATGTCCTGCAACAGCCTCGGCTTAGTCTTGTCACTGACCTCGTACACTTTCAGGCGTTGACTGGAGCCGTCGTCAGACACCACGTAGGCGTGCCGCCCGTGCACTGCAAGACCCCGACCGGGAAACGAGGTGGTGCTCCGCCCGACGAGGGTCAGGCGCGACTTCGCTTCGTGTGCCGCGAAGATGAGGAGGCCCTGGTTGCTATATTCAGAAACGTAGAGATGTTGTCCGTAGTACACCATGTTCTTGGTGATGTAAAAACCGAGGCTGTACAGTTTCGTCGGGGACGTGGGGATCGAGATGTCGACCACAGTGATAGCCGTGGATGTCGAGACGAAGGCAAACTTCCCGTCATTGGACACTGCCACACTAGTTCCGTACTTCGAGGACAACGACCCCAGAACAGGTGTACTGTCCACGACAGACATCAGGGAACCCCACACCAGGTACGCCGTCGAGCCAAGAATTGTCATCGCGCCCGGCGAGTTCCCTCGGATACCAAACAGCGTCTTGTCCACAGTTGTGATCTCCACAGGCTTCGTTGCGTCACGCACATCGAACAGGCGCAGGCTTGTCCCGATACCTACATGCAGCATGTCCTGCGAGCACCCCATAGTGTATGTGGCACCCGAGGGGGTCGGTATCTCCCCGACCTTGTGCATGTTTGCAGGGTCCGTCACATCGTATATCTCGACCTTCTTGTATGAGAAGGAAAGATACGCGTGTTTGCGCACCTCCCGCCCCGTTGCTGTGTGGGCCACTTGCGTGGAAACCACGAAGGACGTCGCTGCAGTCAGTGTGAGAGGCTGTTTCCCGAGCTCCACCGGACTGGTGAGGCTGCTGATGTCGAACACTTGCATCTCGTTGTTGGTGTTGGGGTTGGTGTTGAGGTACACGCGGCGTCCGTCCAAAACGAGCTTCCCTATTCCCCCGGCAGCCTTGAAGGTTCCGCGTTCCGTCGGAAGCGAAGGGGAACCACCCACATCGATGAGGGCCACGTTGCCGTACAGACAGCCGACGGCAACAATGTCTCCCGATGCCACCACTGTCCTCCCCCAGGGAACTGAGAGTGTGATCGCTGCAATTTCCTCTGGCTTGGTGGCGAACATGGTGATAACGTGCAACTTCTCGTCCCAGTATACGTAGGCCAAACCGCGACACACCGCGAAGGATACAATTGGCGAAGAGGTCTTGTACTCGGCCTGAAGGATCCCAGTAGCCACCGACCTCCTCTGCAGCATCGAATAGAACCCAGTGCTGGTGTAGCTAAACATGACTGTGGGGTAGGACGGCGAGACAACTGCCTCTCTCATGGACTGTTCGCCCTCGTTCATGAGTTTGAAGATGGGTTTGACGTGGAGAAGCTTGTCATCCCGGAACTTCCGCGTCACGTCGAGCACCGCCGACCCCCCAACCTTGTTGACTGTAATGGAGTAGTACCCCACTGCCGCGATGTCCACCACTGTCGCTGGGACATCAGCTCCCCCCTCGATGGACGCCACGATGGTGGGTCGGTTTGGATCCTGCAGGTCTATGTACGTCACGGTGTCCTTGTCCGCTGTCGCGACGTGGACGATGTTGTGCGCCATCGACATGGCTCTGCATGTGCCAGAGAGCGCAATGGAGTTCACCAGACGCGGCTGAGTCGGATTCTTCACATCAATCACCTGGAAGACGTTGGCGGTGCCCTGCAGCCCACAGAGCAGCACCTGCTGGGGGTCCGCAGCGGACAGCAGCAGCCTCGCTGTGCTGTATGTCGCGTGTGCCGAAAGGCCCCCCTGCTGGGTGATGCTCTGCCTGTCCACCGCATTCAGCACACGGAACACCCCCCCCGTCACAGTGTACAGGTGGTACTTGCTGCACTGCACCGTCGACGCTGCCTGTGGGTAGGTGCCCCGCACCACAACGTTGGAGACATCCGACACGTCCACAATCTGGACACCCTGTGCAGAGGCCGCGGCAATGAAGATGTTGTCGATGGCACACATCTGCTGCAGGTTCGCCGGTGACCCGCCACCAATGCCCTGAAAGCCGTTCACTGATGTAGTATACGTCAAGATGTCGAGCCCGGACCCCCCCGCAACAAACACACGGTCAGGGTGCAACGCGCTGGCCATGGTGGATGACACACCCCCCGCCGCCCTCACCAGTGCCTGCTTCACACCCGTGGAAGCAAGTGTGTAGATGGAGAAGGCTGTCACTTCCGACTTGGACACTGCGAAGTACACAGCCTGCTCGGGGTGAACAACGACATCCGTAAAGAAGCTGGTTGCATCTGTCGTGACGACACGCGGGTACACTTCCACTGGGACCAGCGGCAGCGTGGGCACCGGGGTTGGTGGGGCAGACGTCGGAGGGGCAGGTGTGGGTGGCGCGCTTGTCGGAGGCGCGGGTGTAGGCGGTGCTGCCGTCGGCGGGATCGCCGTGGGGGGCACTGGTGTCGGCGGTGCCGGGGTGGGTGGTGGCGGCATCGGGGTCGGGTTGGGGGTGAACGGGGGAGGGGGCGGCGGTGTGCCGCTGCCCTCGCTGCCGGACATCGTCAGCGCCCCAGAAGCCACAATCCCGCTGCACTGCCCCTCCCGCGATGCCGGGATCTTGATCTTCCCGCCGAAGAAGAAGCCGTCGCCCGACAGGGACACCTCCCCCTCCAGGTCCGTGAACTTCCCATCCACAAAGTTTGCCGAGAACCACACCTTCGCACCCATCACATCTGCACTCCCAGAGACAGAGCCAGACCAGGTGAGACCCTTGTCGGTCTCGCGTGCGGTGAAGCCCACACTCACGCTCTTCAGCTCCACGCCGGAGATCTCCATGCTATCCAGGATCCCGCTGACATCCCAGAGAGGCCTGTGGGCATTGGCTGCGGTGCGCTCGTACACGTGCCTGATTGATGCGGTGAACTTGGGGAGCGACCCCCCCGAGCTGCCGGCGATCTCCACAACACCTCTGCCCCACATGGCCCGCAGCTCCTTGATGACTGACATGTCGACCGCAGCAGCGACAGGGCCCAGCGTGACGTTCCCTGCCACGCGGAAGGACTGGTATCCGGACTCGTCAAAATGGATCTCGCCACTCGCCTGCGCCGTGTTGCCGAGCTGCATCGTGCCTCCGACAGAGCCGGACCACGTCTCACGCTGCACCCCCTCGCTGTCGTTGGCCATCGACGACTGAAGCTCCGCACGCACAGCAGACAGCGTCAAGCCTGCAAACACCACTGGTGCCTCGCTCTCCACGGCGATGCCCCACAGCGCCGTCTTGCCGTCTGCAGCACACACGTCCTGCTGGCGGATGGAACCAGAGCCCTTGAAAGGGATGGCGGCAACGTTCAACTCCACAGACCCTGCGTTGGTGGAGGAGCACCCGCTTGTCGTCAGGTTGATGCTCGCACGGAACCCCAGGCCCGCCCGCTCGTAACTGACGTTCACGTTGAGCTGTTCCAGCTCTGTGCCGGTGAAGACCACGTGCGCTGCCACGGTGGCACCGAAAAGGTGCAGTGTCCCCGACGCCGACCCTGCCCACCGCACGCCGTCCCGAAGGCTCTCCACCTGCGTCGCCTTCACGTCGGCCTCAAAGTTGGAAACCTCCAGGCCGTAGACCGACACCGACGTGTTCGCCGCAGTCGCTGCTCCCAGCTCCAGGAATGGCGTGGCAGCGTCGCCTGACGCGCTGGTGTGCAGCACAAACATGCAGGGGTCGAACACGGCATGCGTGATTCGCAGCAGGGAGTCAACACCGGGGATGCGCAGGGAGTTGAGCATTGCCAGGCCGTTGAAGGGGCAGCTGGGTGCCTCGTACGCAATCGACCCGTCGAAGAAGGGCACCCCCGACTGCGTGAAGGTGAGCTTGTGGGGCAGATGCAGCGCCTTCAGCGAGGACAGCTCTGTCGGCAGGCCGATGAAGAGTTTGGTGTGCAGGTCGGCAGCAAGGAACTTCTGCACGGAGAACTGGATGTCGAAGTAGTCGGCAAGGCCGGGGCTTGTGTCCTCCAGAGCAGTGCCCCACCGCCCCGTCGACACCCACGAGTCCTCCAGGTCGTCCAGCTCGGTGAGAAGATCCTTCGCCCAGTCCTGGGTGCCGCCTTGGGGCCCGCCAGCGCCACTGTCGTGCTGCTTGCAGTCCATCAGCCCGTACGCCTTGCCCCACCGCTCCAGGCGCCCCGTCAGCCCCGCACGCCCGCCACTCACGTGCTCTGTCAGCTCCGCGAAGGCAGCGTCTGTGGCAACGTCTGCGTATCGGCTCAGGTTGCGTGAATTCCAGAACCACGCAGCTGCCTTGAAAGCCACGCTCGGGAAGCACACCTGCTCCGGCTTTGTCAGGAGGTCGAGCCCGAGTGCCGTGCCTGCTGCCGTGTACTCCTGCCGCCCCTTCAGCGGCAACACCCCGCGCCCCTTGAACCGGCCCCCGTCTCCAGCCTGCGTATTGCCCAGCGTCGCGGCGAGGTCCGAGGGCGGCTCGTATGCAGCACCGGACCCCAGCTCTTCGCAGTGCTGCAGCCCGCCGCTCTCGTGCCCGACCTGTGCAATGAAGGCGGCAACGCGGTGGCACTGCTGCAGCTTCTCCACCCCAGAAGATGCAGGGACGACGAGCTGCAGTGCCTCGTTGAAGTAGGGGAACAGCGCCTCGGCACTCGCCCCCGTCACGCCCTCGAAGAGCAGCTTGAAGTGGTTGAGGGTCAGGCGCGCGTCAGTCACCGCAGCGGGCGCCGTCTCCTCCACGCAGCACACAGACCCCGAGCACAGGCCGCCAAACGTGGCTCCCGTGCACTGCTGCCGCCCGATGCAGTGCCCGATGTACCCCCCGTACTGCGTCTGGCACGACAGCACGCTCCCGGACACGTCCGACAGCGCAGGGGCCGCCCCTCCCGTGGTCGGGAGCGGCTCGGTGGGACCGTGGGCCAGGGGGTCGATGGCCTGCGGCTTGCCTGCCGGGAGGTGCTTCTGCAGGGCATCCGCCGTCGACTGCAGCTGAAGGCTGCGCTGCTCCATCTGCTCCTGGGACGGCTCGACCTCAGGGCTCGCATCCTCCTGCTTGATCACCCCGTTCAGGAGCTCCCCGATCCACGTCAGCTGCCGCGGCGGTGCAATGGTGAACAGCGTGGCCACGACGGCGAGCTGGATGGGGAGGTGCTTCACCGTCTGCTCCACACTCACCTGCTGCAGGGCTGTCTTGGGGGTTTCCCCGAATGCCATCTGCAGCACCTTCACACCCGTCTCCTCCTCGCACTGCAGCGTCGCCTCGCCCACAGCGACCACCACGCGCTCCTGCCCGTTCACAGCCACGTCCATCGTCACCGCCCCTGTGGGTGTGCTGAAGAACCCGCCGCTGTGGCACACTTCCACATCCGCAGCAAGCGCGTCCGAGACATACACGCACAGCTTCACGTTGCCCTCGACGTGGCAGGCGTAGGGGCCGCGCTCCACGCAGCACTGGATCTCAGTCGCGCCGGGGCACCGCCCTGGGGTGGACACACCACCCCCCGCAGAGCACACAGACACGTCGACACACGACCCCGCAACCCCGCTGACCGTGCACGGTGCCGGCCCTCCGCCGATGCAGCATTGGATGTTCTTCGCCCCGGGGCAGTAGCCGGGTGTGGCAGCACCCCCGGACCCTGCGCACTGCGTGGCATCGTAGCAGAAGCCCCCGACGTTGTTGATCTTGCACTGTGTTGCTGGCGGCGACGCAGCCCCAATGCACTCGTACTCAAAGCGGTGCTGCGATGTGCCGCAACCCGCGACACTGATGGCCTTCAGTGCTCTCTCCGGCCCACACCGCAACGGGTGCTGGCGCAGCTGGTCCAGCGGGGCGGTCGCGAAGGACACACAGGCCCCGTTGGAGTGCGAGACCTCTGACCCGCTTGCCTGCAGAGGGCAGCACTTGTACTCGAACTGCATCTCGTCGCCCGTGCCTCCGGTGCACCGCTTCGCTGCGTAGTACGTCATGGCATGGCCCGTCCCGCAGTCCAGCGCGTGGGCTGCCAGGACATCCAGGTTACCGCCTGCGCTCCCAGCGCACTCCGTGTGCAGCGTCTTGCACTCAGAGCTCCGCAGCGGCAGCGCGGCCCCCATACACCACTGCTTGTACTTCATATCCGCCACACGGTTGTCGCAGTTCCAAGAATCCAGGTGCGCCCCGTTCAGCGCAAGGCCGTCGGTGCACTGCACAGCAGCGAAGAGTGTGAGGTCACCCACGGCCTTGCCCAGCGTGGGGTAGCAATCCGGAAGCGGTGCCAAGAACGGGGGGAACTCCGCCTTCACACGTGCATGGCACGCGAGGGCAACGCGCCCCGACACGAGCCCGCTCCCGCAGTCCTCGAGGCCCCACCCGCGCAGCACCTCGCCTGCGTCGCAGTGCAGGTCTGCGCCGAACTGCGCAACGCCCTCTGCAGCCTTTTTGAGGGGCTGGCACGCTGTCGACGCGGTGTTGACAAACGGGTAGGACACGCTGCTGTCGCGCTTGCAGCAGGTGAACTCGAAGCGCAGCTGCAGGCCGCACTCGTCGCTTCTCTTCAGCTCCCAGCCGGTGAGCATGTCAGCCCCGCAGTGGCTGTCGAGCCCATTCGCCGGCACCAGGGCCGCAATCGTAGCCGCGTCGATGTCCGTGCAGCTGCTGTGCAGCTTCCTGCAAGAGCTCGCTCGCTTCACCACCCCCGGCCTGCTGCAAGTCACGAGGAACTTCATTGCCCCGTCGATGCAGTCGAAGCGCCCGAGCTGGAACCCAACCAAGGCGCGCGTCTCGCTGCACGACACCGCATTCCCAACAAATGCATTGATGTCTTTCCCGTCCGTGGGCACACACCCCGCCACCCCGAAGGCGGGCAGGGTGGACCCTTCCGCACCACCGCCCGTCTGGTCGGTCTGCTGGCTCGGCAGCGCACCCACGTCTTTGTCACTCATGAAGAAGTCGAGCGCCCGCTTGGCAAGCCGCTTCAAGTAGGCCGCAACAACGTCGAACTTCAGCTCCGCGCTGAATGTTGCCGTCTCGCGCACACCCAGCACTGCGGCGTCGACAGACAGCTTCACAGCGGCTTGCGCCTTCGACGCCGACGCCTCCCAGGTCACGGAGTACAAAGTGATGACGTTCTCCACCTTCCCACCCACCGGAACGAGGAATTCGTCAAACGCAGCCACTGCAGCTTCCGCCGCCTGCAGCGTCTCTGTGGCGTAGCTCAGCACCCCCCGCGCGACCTCGTGTGCCTCGCGCGCCGCCTGGATGAGCCCGTCCACCTTGTCGCCCGTTGCCTCCTGCAGCCGCCCGATCGCCTCCAACGCACGCACCCGCGCCTCCCATTCGAACCGGCACACCTGGGCAGCGGCACACACCCACCCTTTGGCGATGCCATCCGCAGCGCTGCACGACGTGTCCTTGCCCTCGCATTCGGCCAGCAAGGCATCGGTGTTGCCGACAGCTTGCTTTGCCTCGGCGAAGTACGCATCCCCCTTGAGGCCGGCAATCGCGTCCTGCACGTCCTGATGGGCGGATGCAAACGCTGCCTCTGCGGCTGTCAGCGCGGAGCGTGCCGCAGCCAGGATATCCTTCGCCTCTTGGTGCACCGATGTGATGACGGGAAGCCACTCGGCACCCAGCAGCGCCAGCCCGCCGGTTGCGATGGTGCCCTTCAGCTGCACTGCGAAGCTCGGCGCCGCAACATCTGTCGTCAGCTCCACCTCTGAAACGAGAGATGCCAGTTCAACCGTGAAGCGCGCGTGCACAGCAGCATCGGAGATGTCCAGGTCGAACAGCACAGACACCCCGAACAGGTGGGTTGCGCACGACAGCACCAGCTCCCGCTTCGCCTTCGTCAGCACGACACGGAAGAGAGGGCCTTCGCCAGCCTCGGTTGCATGTGTGAGTGTCAGCGGGCCCCACTCCATGGGCTTCGTCTCCAGCGATCCCACAAGACCCTGGCCAGGCGTCACGCTCAGCTTCCCGTTTGCTTCGATGAGGCGCAGCACCTTCAGGCCCACCACCTCGACATGCACGCCCGCCTCGAACACCGTCGGATCCACGCCGCCGATGAGCACCGACACACGCTGCCCCGCAATACTCGCCGTGAAGGACTCCATCCGCACGTTCTCCAGGACCTTCTGCACGCTCGTCAGGCACCCATTCGCACACCCGCCCAGGCTCTCCACAACGTCCCACAGCCGCACCTCCCCGACGGCAATGCGGAACGCAGTTTGGCGAAGGTTGGACAGCGCCGCGCTCAACGTCACGTGGGCTGGCACAGAGGCAACTTCGCCGCCGAGGATGAAGGCGAGCTTTGTCGGGACAAGCAGAGGCGACAGTCCGACTGACAGTGCCCACGGAAACTTCAGCCGCACGCCCGTCAGCCCAAACGGCTCGTCCCACGTGTCCGGCGTCATGTGCACCGACAGGTCCCCGTGAATCGGCGTCACCTTCGACGCCTGCACGCCCAGGAACCCGGACGGGAACACCACGACATCCCCGATGTCAGCACGCAGGCTCACGGAGACCCCCAGGCGGTTTCCCTGCACTGTGCTCAGCTTCAGCATCACGGACAGCCTGTCCATGCGCAGCCCCTCGCCGAGGTCCACATCCCCTGCGAGCTGCAGGGCCAAGTTCATCTCTCGTGCCGACGCCACGCGTGCGCGGAGGGCAACTGTCCCACTGCCCACATCCACCGCGTTGCTGGCCTGGCTCTTGATGGTGTCGGGCAGGTTGTCGAGCACTGTGCCCCACAGCTCAGCCAACGCCACGTCCACCCGCACCGACAACCCCGCACCGTCTGCTGCGAATGCCGCAGACGCCATCCGGTTGGTGGCAACGACAAACTCAACGCTCGCCGGCTGCACCTCGTCGAACACTTTGTCGACAACCGCCACCAGCCCCCTCGGCGTGCCGGCCGTGCGCACAGCAATGCCCACGTCCCACCCGGCTGTGGTGCTGCGCTGTGCCAGGAGCATGCTGAGGGTGTACTCGAGGCTGTTCATGGTGGCTGTGCCGGAGAAGGCCATCTCCCGCTTGCCCAGGCTCATCGTCATCTTCGCCTCCTTCACCTGCAGGCCCTGCAGGGCCGTGGCGAGGCCTGGCGCTGCTGCGGTCAGCGAGGCCGGGAGCTTCACCTGCGCGCCGAACCACGACAGCACCTCTGCCGGGGTCACTGTGATGAGCGGGTCGGCAAGTCTGGCGTCGATGGTCAGATCGGCGCTGCGGTAGGGGATGCTGAACCCGAGGTGCAGGACCAGCTTCCAACCCACGATGCCCCCCAGCAGGTGCACCGACTTCAGGTTGTGTGTATTCCGCACTGTGAGAGTCGCCACATCCAGCACCACCATCCTGTCCCCCACCGGGATGACGACGTTCTTCACCGTCGCTGATGCAACCCAGTTCTTGGAGAGCAGGCTGGCCGACGAGTCTCCAGCACTGCACCCGGAAACCGAGATGGCTGCCTTTGCCTCGAGGTTGGCAAGCCCATGCCCAAGGTTCCGCAGAACCACAGTCCCCGACCCTTTGCAGTCGGCTGCAATAGCGGCCGTCACCTTCACGTTGCCGCTGGCGTACTGCAACATCAGCTGTGAGGCAGCGTCGCTCGTGCTGTCCAGTTCGATGTCGACCTTCAGTGACCCAGACTCCCCCGTGGCGCGCCCTTTCCAGTCCCTTCCGCGCAGCGCGCCCCCGTTCTTGCTGCTGGCCCCAGTGTCGACTGTCTCCAGTTCCACGGAGACCGAGGGGACCGTCACCCCTGTGGGCGACGTCCACCCGCCGCTCTGCCCTTCCAGCTTGATGTCCCACACACACTCGTCATTCCGCTCGTACGTGGAAAGCAGTGCCGTGCCTGACAGCTGCAACGGCTTTGCGGACGGCGACACACGGATCTCCGCCTCCACCGAGGCTGTGGACTTCCCATTCCGGTAGCACTCGGGCTTGAACACGTCGAAATGCAGCGTTCCGGTGATGAACGGGGTGGCGAAGGCTGCGTCCAGCTGCGCGTCTGTAAACGTCTTCCCGTCAAAGTTCACCTTCACCGTCGACGTGGCACCGAACCACTCGCCTTGGCCCTGCACAGACCCCTTCCATGCCGTCTTCCGCCCCTCTGCCACAAGACCCTGCACCGCCACCGTCACCTCCTCCAGATGCATGCCGTTCGTATACATGTCCCCTGTGCGCCCCTGCAACTCGTACCGCACATCGCCCACGGTGTCTGCACAGCTGTGCACGGCCATTGCTGCGTCGAACGTGACGTGGCCGACCGCTGCGTCTCCCGACAGGCGCAGCACACCACAATCACCGCCAGCCGCATCCTCAGCGACATCCAGCGCCCCCGTGAATCGCACCGCATCAAAGTCCACAGACACGTCCGCCTGAAGAGATGCGAAGCGGCTGTCCTTCAGCTCTACGACGGCGTGCACGTCTGTCGTGTGCACCCTCAGCTTGCCCCCGATGCTTCCGCTCCACACGAAGGTGTCGCCTTCGGCAGCACTGCGCTTCGTGCCAGTCAGCCTGATGGCTGCCCCAGACAGGCGCGTCCCCAGCACCGTCATCGACACGACATCCGCAGCCAGAGTGACGGCCTTCGTCTCGAGATCCTGCGACACCGTGAAGCTGACCCCCGATGCCTGCACGTTGTCGGTGATGAGGGCGAGGGTGCATGTCCCCTGCAGCGTGCCTGCGTCGCTCAGCTCAACAGCGAAGCGTCCCTCCACAGGACCCACCCGCTCCACCTCGGGCGTCTCGACCACGAATGACTCGATCCTGTCGCCGCGGAACGCCAGCTTGCCTTGTGCACCCACAGCCCCGAACAGCTCGACAGTGCCTGTGACGGATCCCGACCACACCCCTGTGTCGAAGTCGCTGTGGAGCACGACCTGGGCCTGCTGCAGCTCCACCCCGCCGTACACGAGGGCACGGCCTCCCTGCACGCTGCTCTGCACTTCGTAGCGGTTCTTGCTGCGGCAGTGGTTTTGCACCAGCACGCCGTCGAAGCCCATCTGGCCGACCTTGCCTGACCCGACGGCCTTCAGCTGTGTGCACCCGTCCTGCGCTGCGTCCTTTGTCACGCTCGCCTGGCCCTCGAATGACATCCCGGCGTTCTCAACCCGCAGCAACCCGTGGAGCGCCCCAAAGGCGCCGTTGTCGATGCGCAGGGAAAAGAGGTGCTTGAACGGAGAAGACACAAGCTCGGCAGCAATCTCGCCGGTCCACTGCAGGTTCGCAGTCTTCTTCATGTCCAGCTGGAGGCTGCTCAGCCGCACCCCATACAACGACCCCTCAGACAGGGACGCGCTGATGGACCACTCGTCTCTGTCCTCGTCGCTGCTTTCCTCAAGGTACTTCCAGTGGGTCACTGTTGTCGACGCCCGGCCGAAGCCCAGGGTCCCCTTCGGGGTGTCGAGGGAGATGCCGGCCTTGGCGACCCACTTCTGCGGGGCATGCTCGGTGGGCGGCGGGCCGACATCGAAGATCACCTCAGAGTTGGAGCGCAGGGGCGGGAGGGCGATGCGCACACGCACCTTGACGGAGGTCACCGTCTCGCCTGTCAGCACAACCACGGCGGAGGCCTCGGCCCCGCTGAGCTGCATCTTCCCTGTGAGGGTCCCGGACCACGTCATCGCGTCTGCATCGTACGACGAGGTCAGCACCAGCGTCCCTTCCGGGATCGAGATGCCGCGAGCGTGGGGCGCCGAGGTGGTGGTCTCGCTTGTGATCGACGCCAGGATCTCATAGGTGGGCAGCCCGTTGGGGCAGCCTGTGCGCTTCACTTCGCACTCCGCTTCAAGGCCCAGCATCGGGATGAAGACGGTCGCATCGGCGTCTTGCGTTCCCGACTCGCAGTCTTGCACGCTCCCCAAGCCAGCACCGCGCACGTTTATCGTGCCGAACTGCATGTCGACACCGTGTGCCGTGCACAGCGCCACGGCAAGACAGAGCCCCCGAAGGGACTGGAGGCCCATGTGTTTTCGCTCAGTCCAAATGGATCCTGTAGGGCGTGTGGGTGTGAAGCATGCATGCATGGCTCGTGTTTGGGCGTCTTCTGTCAAAAAGGCAGTCATTTTTGCAAGGGGTTGCTGTCGTGCTCAGGGTGAGAAGCGGGTGGGGACCGTTCGCTGGCCGCTGCCGACGGGGATTGCACGCGCGTCACGAACCCCACGCACCACCGCACGGTGGACTCCCCTCCCGAGGGCGAGTCTGGGCGGGTGTCTCAGATCCCCACGAAGGCCAGTCTGACCCCGTTTCGCGGGGGTCCTCACCCGCCCGACTAAACCACTTTTGTTTGTACGCACTTTGCAAAAAACCTGTTTTTGGAAGAATGCATGCTGCACTGCACGCTGCCAACACCCTATTGTTTACTGCCACAAGCAATAATGTTTGCGCAAAGAAGGTGTTGTCTGACGTGCAGGAGACCACCGTGCGGAAGAACCACCCATGAGAGCAGCATCATGGATGTGAATACGTGAGAACAGGAACAGACTCGAAAATAAAATGAACGACGCAAATACATGATACAACACGACTGAGTGAGCAGGGGTGAAGGGTAACTCACGAGCCACCAGCTGTGACTGGCAGCGAGTCCCCGTGCACCTCGGGTGGGACACGATGATTTTTTTCGCCATCCGGTGTGCTGTGCATTTTTTGTTGCGTACCTAGGGTACCCCGAGAGAATTTCACCCCTGGGTGACCATGGAGAATGTCATCCCCCGCCCCACCTCGGCCTCCGCGGGGGTGACATTCTCCAACGGCCACCCTGTACAGAGGGGGTGACATTCTTCAACGGTTGCCCTGTGTAGCGGCTGGGAAGAATGTCACCCCCCCTCGGCCCTGGGCCCTCGAGGAGGGTGACATTCTCTCGGGGTCCCCTAGGTATGTCAATGATTTTCTGATTTTTTGGATAGCAAACTGCCCGCCCCTTCGAGGGCAAGCAACACAACACAGTGCGTATTGTTCGACCTCTGCTTGGGCCGCAGGCGTGACGCGGCCACGGCGGGGCACCATTTCCCATTTCACCAACTCGCCCCACCCCTTCGTGAACACTGTTATATGTTGCCCAAGCCATGATATGTCCGTCAACAAATGTTGATGACGAGCGGAGAAGGCGCAAGCTGTCTCTCGTGGTCTACAGGGCAGGCCTTCATCACAGAGTCTGGACAGATCACCGAGCAACAAGCGCGTAGTCACAGCTGGGGTCGCCGCCCTGCAGCTGCTGGAGCTGCTGCTGCTGGAACTGCTGTTGCTGGTGCTGGAAGTGCTGCTGCTGCTGCTTCTGCGAAGAGGCTTCGGCGCGACACAGCAGCAGCACGCCACCCAACCCAGCCACAGCACTGACACAGCCCACCACGATGGCGACGATGGCACCAACGCTCAGGCCCCGGCGTGCTGCGGGGACTGATGCAGGTTCAGAGGAAGGAACACACAGGCTATTATCTGTATAATCCCAGCTGTGCTGCCTGTTGACCAGCCCGCATGTCGTGAGGTCGTCCTCGAAGAACAGGTCATCGCTGTAGATGCGCATCTTGTATCGTGTAGCGATGTATCGTGTAGCGATGCTCGAACAGGAGGTCGCACAGGGTCTTTTTGCATGTGATTGCCTCGGATTGGTATATGTGGCGATAGCCGGGCTTACATTGCCGCTCTGGTGTGATGACGACCGTGCTGCAAACAGGAGGGTCAGGCAGAGGCGCAGGCGTTGCAGGTGGTGAAGGTACATCGGCGGCGCACAGGCACCCATCCAAAGTGCCAGAGCTCCAGTAGCCAATCTCGCAACCCGGGAGATAGCCCCAACCCTTAAATATATGATCCGGGCTGTCGATGTTAAGCTCCCCCCACTCGTAGTCCGTCTGTTTGGCCTTCAGCATGTTGCAGATCGTCGAGCGACATCTAGCCGCATCATCTTCGCTGATCATCTTGTACCCGGTCTCGCATTGCGAGATCCCCGTCATCCGGACAATCGAGGTGCAGGTGGGAGCACCGAGGCAGAGCGACAGCAGTGCCGCTACGGCTGCCATGGCTGCGGTGTGTGCAGGTATGTCTGTCTGGTGGTGGTGTCAGGGCTGTGGTCCCACCAGCAGGACACAGGAGCCACACTTGTGCCTGGGCGTGGAGGGTGCATTTCTGCAAAGGCTATGACCGTGTCTGCTCATCAAAGGGGGGGAGCCAGTGGGGATTCCTCGATCGCGGGACAACTTGACACGCCTATCATGGAGTGGAATGATATGACTGCTGCCGTGTCAGCTCTGGCAGGGTCCCGAGCCACTGCACAGGCAGTAGGCGGGGTGGTGGGCGCTCCCCGGAAGGGGTGTTGCAAGGCCTGGCAATGGGAAAGAGAAGGTTTCCTTCAGTGTGGCTCAGGCGGAATAGGAACAACAAAGATGGAACACTATCGACACATGTCACTCAACACGGGGGATTGAGGGGGGGGGGGGTAGGCAAAATCTTAAGGGGTGAACATTACGGGATTTTTCACATAGGCGAGGAACACGCACAAAATGGCTGTGAACTTGAAACCCCGGCCCCTGGGAGTATTTGGGGGCGGTCTGGGTGGTTTTTGGGGGTATTTGGCCACTTCTGAGCCAATCCGTGACCATGTTCAAAAAATTGTAGTGGTTTGGTTCCGGCCCCCTCATTTGAACCCCCCTCCCGACCCCGTCCCGCCCTACTTGCTCGCAACATACCGCCTTTTCGTTTCCTGAGTGGGCACTGCTGCCTTCGGTTCAAATTGGGAGTGCAGGAACGTGACAAGCTTGGGAAGGAGTGCCTTCTCAGTACTTTCTCCGCTGTTGTGTTCTGCTGCAAGCGCGCACGCTTCTGCAGCAGGCATTCAATCTGGCTTCGTTCGGAATTCGGCCTCTTCCAAACCCCTGTGGACATCCTTCGCTGCAGAGGCAGATAGGGTAGCCTTCTTCCACATGCCTGAACATGTTCAATTCTTCAGCAGAATGAGTCACTGGCACACCGGCGAGTGCATTGTTGTGCTTGAACTGTGCCATCTGTGCTGCGCGGTGACTATTGAGATCAGTGAGGACATTTGGTCCGACAGGTTCCCACGTGATGACTCACAGAAACCATTTATCGTGGGGACCGCGACAGCTTCGCCGTGGCCACACACCTCATCCTTGTCTGCAGGGTGGCCAGGATGTCCGGGATATACCGGGTGGGGAGGTGGAAACGGGAGGACCCGAGCTGTCAGATATCCCGCCTGGGTAGGACATGTCCTCCCCCCCGGGAGGACATGAGTCCTCCCGCGGGAGGACTCATGCCCCCCCGGGAGATGGTGTGTCAAAAAATATGAAAAATGCCGTTGTCCAACGGTTTTTGACCCCACAGGACATCCCCCGGGAGGACGGAACACCTCCCGCGGGAGGACTCCTCCCGGGGGGGAGGACATGGCCTTCCCGGGCGGGATATCTGACAGCTCATGTCCTCCCGGGGCAGCTCCCTCCGTTGTCCACCTCCCACCCGGGATATCCCGGACATCCTGGCCGCCGTGTAGAAGTGGACCTGGATGACCCCTATGCATTCGACGGAGGGCACGTCAGAAAGCCCCCCGAGTGACGCCCTTGCATGCGCGGACTCATACCAGGCTTTGTTGACAATATCGGTCGAAACCTGACAGAACGGGGGTTAAAGCCGCCTGACGCCTGCACGTGGCGCCCCTGCTAATCCCCTCGCATTGCACTGCGCGGGGGGTGAACAGAGTCAGCGGTGGGGTGGCTACCTCGGTGCTGAAATGTCTTATACATGGAGCCGAAATAGCCGGGGTGGTGACCTGGCCTATGAAGGGGGAACCCTGAGCCCAAAGAACCGAGATCCCAAGACCTCCACTGGGGGCCGGGCGCGCCCTCGTCCTGTCATCCGCAGCGACTGCCCTCCACGGAGCCGTGACGAAGATCCATCCGAGCTCGATGAGCTGGGTTTGACCCCCGCCGATGCGTGTCTGAGTCCGACTTTACAGGACAACCAGTGTAATCCAACCGTACTGGGGGGATTGGTCCAGTAAGTCACGGTGCGTGATGAGGACTCGCAATTGTGGGGGACAGGACGAAGTCCGAAAGGGATGGAAAAACGTAGGAGTGCACTACCCAAAGTGTCTTCCCAAAGGGTAAAACTAGCCAATTGCCCTCACTCCGCGTGGGACTTCCGGATACTCACCATGAGCCACCGGGTCTCCCCACACTTAGGGGGGTGGCACCCCAGGTTGCTAACCAGCGGCAGGTTTTTCCAGAGACGCTACGGCGTCTCTTTTCCTCACCGCAGACAACCGTGTGTGGGAATCGTGACAGGCACTGCTTGGGTTCAGTGTTTGTTCACGCGTGGCGCAGGGACCGGTGGTCGTCACCACCGCCGCTGACCACGTAACAACCGACTCAAGGTCGAAACCTGACAGAACACCCCCACCTGATTTGGCCAAAAACGGGTTCCGCCGAACGCCGCCACACCAACGCCCAACTCCGCCAAACTCCGCCAAACTCGGGCCAAAATTAGCTCCAAAAGTGGCGGATACTACCTTTTCCGCCCTTGGGGGGCGGGGGGGGGGGGGGGTATGGTACTGGGGGTTTCTCAAAATTTCGGCTACCTACCACCCCCGTGTATATGTCACCCCCCCCCAGGTGCAAAAATCGAGAGGGGGGTGACATGAACACACCTTTTAGGGGGTGACATATACACGGGGGGTGGTATGTTAGTGTATGTCACCCCCCGCCAGGGCCGCTTGGGGGTGACATATACACGGGGGGTGGTAGGTATTTGGGGTCCAAGTGAGTTTAGCAGGGTTTTCACGTGTCACGAATGTGACACGCATGTCGGGAATAGTCGCGGGTTGTGGAACTTGTCGCTGTGGAAGAGGGAGTATGGTTTTGAGGCCCCCCGCCCCCCAGGTTCCCTGCCCACCTGGATGACTCAAGCGCCTCACACCGGGCAGGGGGTCTGAGTTCTGCGGAACTGGCTTCAAGGGACGCCCCCTCGTAATGACTGGGTGGATGGAGCCAAGTAATACCAGGTGGTCGGACACCGGAACTCTCGGCATTTATTAGTCGCGGGAACTGTGTCCGTGTGGTAGGTGACCCCTTCCGATTCCACTGATTCCACTCTTGAACATGTAGTGTTGAAAGATACTTGGTGTTCTGATGTTTTACAGGGTACTTGACAAAGGAAAGAGGGTGGTCACTGGTCAGTCTTGTGATCCACCCTGAATCCTTCCTGTGAGCAGCAGATCCACAACACCTCGACTTCTTTCAGCGGCTGTATTGATATTGCCTGACACAGCAAACATGATTCAATTGGAGGAACAAGCCTCGTACACCAGCGGCCCAAAAGGTGGATTCCATGTATGGTTTTAGGATTTCCCTTACTACTGATGGTGTAGAGACTACAAAGCCTGACCTGATGACGCCGCCATGAACCTGGGAGACACGCCGCGTGAGAAGGGACCTCGGTGCGGGGTGGCGTGAAGATCCTGCCTGAGTGCCCTCGTCGGGACCCGCGGTAAACCGTGGCGTTCCCCCCGAGGCAAGTCCAGGACGAAGGTTGCAGATAACCGCTGCACCTCTTCGTCCGAAAGGAGCTCACAGGATAGGGGAACTGCCCACACCCCACTCACGACAGTGTATCCGAAAGGTGCACTGCGCGTGTGGTGGCGGTGTCGGGTCCAGACCCACCTCGTTCCCCCATGCCCGTCAGTTGTTGCCCCTGCAGGGGTGGCTGCTGTCTGGCATGGGGGGCGCCCTCCCTGCCTTGCAAGGGAAAATGTAGAACGGCATGCTGCCCGTTTCTTCATTTTTTCACCTTGCCTGGCAGGGGGGGGGCCCACCCTCACGGGGGGAAAAAGAGGAACGGCATGCTGCCCGTTCACTCTTTTTTCCTCCCATCGTGGGTGGGCGGCCAACTACCCGGGGTATCCGGCCGGGTACCCGGCTGGGTATCCGGCCCGGGTACCCGGGTATCCGCCGGGTACCCGGGCCGGTAACCGGGACCTCCCGGGTACCCGGAAAGGTGGAGACCGCGTCGTGCACCCACCCACCCACCCCACGGTTCCATACAGTCACCCATGTCCATGCTCATTCTACACAGTCACCCAGGTCGTCTCGTCATCCTGCACGCTGTGTGGGGGCAGACAGGTCCTTCCACACCAAGTTTGGTCCGGCGTGACGTTTGCAAACCCTCCCGGGTGACCAGAAGACGACCCCCCCCCAGGGGGGTTCCATAGGGGGTTTCCATTTTAAACGGTCCCCCACCGCCCAACTCCGCCCAACACCGCCAAACTCCGCCAAACTCAGGGCAAAATCAGGTGGCACCCGCTGAAATGTCACCTTTTTGGCCCAATAGTGCTCAGATGCCTCATCAGAGGCGGCGGAACGTGGTCCATGACGTGGTATTTCGATGATGCAGGTGACGGGGTGATTGGGAGACTCAGCCGGGGAGGGGTTCGGTACCAAACCACTACAAAATTTTCAGCATTGCATTTCAGCCCCGTTCCGGGCCACCAAAGTGGGTGTCTCACACCCAGGGACGGTTTTTGGGGTGGTCTGGCCACTTTTTCAGCATTTTTGGGGGGTTTCTGTCCGAAAATTGCCTATGTCGAAAAATGTCGTAATGTTTACGTTTTTTGGTACCTTAAGACGGCCCCTAGGGGGGGGGGGGGGCGGGTTGTGGTGAAACACACACCTCGACCTGTGCTGAGGTGAGATGTGGCACTGCAATTCCGACACTACGCGTGCCGTAAACTCAAATCGGACCTGCCTTCTCCGTGTTTCCTCCTTCATTGCATGAGGCTACAGCCCAAAGATGGGATGAGCGCTCCAGAAGCTGTCGAATCATGAACAGATCCAGAACGCTGGGGCCCTCACTGCCAGTCCCGGCTCGTCAATCAGTGAGGGGAAGGAGGCCGCCCTCACAACCTACACTCATCGGGGTTACGAGGGCAGCCGGGCAACTCGCCAGATCTGAGCCTGCAACAGCGGGACAAATGCCCACCGGCCTCAGACCGCCTCGCCCTGGGCGGGCTGTTTGCCTCAATCATGCTGATAGATTGAAGGCCTGACTGTTTCCGCAATCCTTGAAATTAGGACAAGCCACAGCTGGGGTCACTGTCCTGTTGATGTTGCTGCTGCTGCTGGTCCTGGTGGTGGACGTGCTGCTTCTGACGAGGGCATTTGACAAACCACGCCACCGCAACACCCAACACGGCCAGGACACAACCGGCACAGCCCGCTATGGCTGCGAGAGGACCAAGCCGAGACCTGTCGATGTCGGTGCTGCACGTGCACCACTGGGAACGCACAGGCTCGCATCCATCTGGGTGACGCCGTCCCAGGACTGTCGCCTCTGACGACCAGATCTCCCCGTCGGCTGCGAGGATCTGGCAGATGATCGACCTGCACGTTGCCGCGACATCTTGGCTGATCAGACTGTAGCCAGGCTCGCAGATCATGCCAGTTGTGATGACGACAGTGGCGCAGACAGCAGGGGCAGGCGCAGACGTCACAGGTGCAGACGTTGCCGGTGAAGATGTTGAAGACGAAGGCGTCACAGGTGAATGTGTCGGAGGAGCAAGAGCTGGAGATGAAGCTGTCGGAGGAGCAGACGTCGTGGGTGAAAGCGTCACCGATGTAAGTGTCAGTGGAGGTGCACGTGAAGGTGCTAGAGGCGAATATGTCACAGGGACAGAGGTCGGAGGTGAAGCTGTCACAGGTGTAGGTGTTGGAGGCGAGGCTGTCGGAGGCGAAGGCGTCATGGGGAAGGCGTCACAGGTGCAGGTGTCCGAGGCGAAGGCGTCACAGGTGAAGATGTCGGAGGTGCAGCCGTCACAGGTGTAGGTGTTAGAGGCACAGAGGTTGGAGGTGAAACCGTCGGAAATGAGGTACAAGAGCTGGAGGTGCATCACCGGGAACGCACAAGCTCTGACCCAGCCCTTTCACGCCGTCCCAGGGAAACAGCCCGCAATTCAAGAGGTACCCACCCCGAGGGTCCCGGACCACGTCATGAGGAACCGGAGCAGCCCGCAATTCAAGAGGAACCCACTTCCCACGAAGACCCGATTCATGCTGCCGATGCGCATCTCCGCCCATTTGTATATGGAAGCGTCCCACAGAAGGTCGCAGACTGTCGGTCTACACCTCATCACATCATCTTCACTGATCAGATGGTAGCCGGATTCACACGTCATACCAGTTGTGATGACGACCGTCCTGCAGATGGCAGGGACAGGTGGAGGTGTCAGTGCACGATCGGGAGCGCACAGGCTCGCACCCAGCTGAGACGTGCCGTCCCAGGGGGACAGCCCGCAGTTTGGGATGTGATTGCTTCCGACGTAGGCCCAATGTGTGATGTCGATTCGCATCGCCGCTCACCCCCGTACATTTCCGTTACGAGGCCGCAGAGGGCCGCCCCGCACCTCATCGCATCATCTTCGCTGATGAGATGGTAGTCTAACATGCATCGCATGCCTCTGCTGGTGTATATCGAGGTGCAAACGGGAGGTGCAGCTGGTGTGAGGGCACCAAAGCACAGCAATGCGACTGCCAGGCCTGCTGTCCTGTCGGGTGGTGGTGTCAGGGCTGTGCTTATGACAAGGGCGCACAGAACACGCCAAGGCGCCCAGAGGGCTCGGGGCGGGGGGGGATCAGTGGGGCCAGACGGCACCGGATACTGTCACAGACAACCTGACACCGGCACCCCACACACACACACACCCGCAACCCTGTCCCCCCCTCCCCACCCACCGCTGCCGCCCACCCTCGGAAGAGGGCGGGGGGGGTGGGGTGAGGGAGGCGGGGCGGCAGCGCGTGTGCATCACAGCAACAGCAGCACCACAACCCCGAGGCACAGGGTCAGGCAGTAGGTGGGGTGGAGGGCGCTCCCCGGAAGGGGTGTCCAATCTATAGGGTCGGTCGGCGCCGGCGTCGGCGCTGGTGGGCTTGGTGTCTCGGGTGCTGGGGTGTCAGGGCTGGGGGTGGGCGGTGGCGGCTGCGGAGTGGGCACCGGGGTAGGCACCGGGGTCGGCACAGCAGCCACGTCGATGCTGGACACATTGGCCTTGCCGAACATTGCCGCAGAAGCGGTCTTCAGGACTGACTGGCCTTCGGGTTTCCGCAGGTCAGCCACCAGCACGTCGACAATCCGCTGGCTCACTTGTGGGATGTCAGCCGCCACAGATGTGTACACCTGCAGGACAGCAAAGGCAGCAACCTCGCCTGCAGCCACGCTCTGCTGCGCAGTGGCCAGGCCCCGCGAAGTGCCGAGTTGCGTGCACAGCGACACGTCATTTGACATGCCTGGGTTCCATGCGATCCCGGCATCCACACCACAGAGGTACTCCGCATGGCAGGCGTTGACGATCTGCCGGTCGGGTGTGTTTGATGGTTGTGTGTCAGGGGGTGGGGGGGGGGAGGGGGGCATTGAAATAGAAATGGAATGAAGCACAAGAACGATATCCATTCACTCGCTATGCAGGTTGTGTCTTGCCTCCCCCGATGCAGGGCATCTGGCATACCTGGATGTCCTCGCGCAGCACAGCCAGCAGGCTGCTGCCGTAGAGCGGTGCGTCAAACACAAACTCTACGAAGTTACTGTACTCCAGCGCTGTGACAAAGCGTCCTGTTGGGGTGTTGGTGTGTTGGACAACATGATCATGACACGCAACACACTCAATTCTAGAGTTGCACGGCGTTGTACGGCGAGAGTTGCACGGCGTTACGTGAAGACAAATGACCAAGATTATTGCGAGGCGAAGCTGAGGCACCACCCCGCTCCCCCCCCCGGAAGGGGCAACACATACCGAGTGACATGTCAACGCGCAGCGGGTTTGTGTCTCCGATGCCCTGCGTGGCGCCAGATACTTCAAACACCTGCGTCGTCATGACCTGCCCCGTGCAGAGCTTCAGGGTGTCCAGAGGCCCGCTGAGGCAGCGAAGACGGAGCACCATCTCCTTGCACCCTGCGCTGAAGGACACGTTGATGCTGGCCACCCCGCTGACCACAGGGAACACCATCTGCGTAATCACGTCGAGCGAACCCTGAACAAAAGGGGGTGTGTGGGTCGACCGGGTGGAGGCCACGCCAAGATCATGTGGTGTGTGCTGCACCCCCGCAGCACACACCTTGGGTGTGCTACTTCTGGAGAGGCGCACGGGGCAGGGGCAGGGGCAGGGGCAGGGGCAGCTGCCCCCTTCTTGCCACTGCCGCACAAAGATCTGCGCATGGTCACCAACAACACGTTCGGCCCCATTCCCCCCCAAACAAACAAAGAGAAACCAGGGGGTGTGCATACATTTCTGTCGATGCCTGCAAGTGACACGCCGGTGAGACACTGGCTTGTCAGGACCAGGGAGCTGTCGTTGTCCCCCTGCACGATCTCACCCCGCTTGTCCAGCAGCATCACGTCGATGACCAGAGGGTCACCCGCGCTGTGCACCTGGCTGGCATCGGGCATCGGGCAGCTGTAAAGGAGAAGGGACGGGCGGATGAGGTGAGATGTGCGGCTCCCTCCTGCACTGCACTACCATACACAACTCCGCAGCCACTACTCCGAAGTGATGTGCCTGGATAGGAGTAACTGGCCCCGATGCCTGCTGTGGTGCTCCCTCCTCCCACTTGGGTTTACGTTCGGATCGGAGGGACGGCGTCGCACGATAGCCCTGCTGGGCCAGATGCAAGATATGATGGCGGAGGTGGCCCGTGCGCGCATGGAGGAAGATGGGTTCAAGTACGAGGGACAGACCGCGTATTCTGCGAGGACTCCCCCGGTTGACTGGCGCTGGACAGAGGCAGAGCTGGGGCAGGGTCTGGAGGCAGTGGACGCTGCATCGGCGCTTGGCACTGCGTGCCCGAAACCCCTCTCGCGGAGTAAGGAGCACTTTGTTGCTTTCCGAGATTGGCTAGGTGCGCTCCGCTGGCCCTCCTGCGCCACCAGGCAAGTCACGGCCCTGGAGCTGCTTGTGGACTACGAGCTGTTCAGTGGGTGGCAGGTTCCCCGTACCTGGACGGAGCTCGGGACCGGGAACCTGGGGCCTCAACGCTTCGCGGAGCGGGTGGAGCGCATGATTGCCCTCCTGAAGACCCTGCAGGAGACGGCTGCGGGCAAGCACCTGTGGAAGGGACAGCGGGCGGGCAACGTGGCCAGCCTGCTCCCCCTGCAGGGGCCCAAGATGGCTGGCCTTACTGGGCGGCCGGTCTTCGCGTGCCCAGAGACTGAGGGCGTGGTCGAGGCTCTAGCGAGGGCTGGACTCTCCTCTCGTAGTCGGGATGGGTACACGCGGGTGGCGAAGAAGCAGTGGCTGGACACTGTCGGCGAGCCGGTGTATCCCGTACTGGACAGAGTGGCGCGCCAGGCGACCTGGCGTGCGACGGCGGCAGACATGGAGGTGAAGGCCACCAAGGGTCACCACTGGGAGGCCTTCTTCGACGGTGGTGCGCGGGGCAACCCCGGGGTGGCAGGGGCCGGCGCCCTCATCAAGCTGCATGGGGAGGCCAAGTGGACCTCCACCTGCGTGTTGGGGGTCGCGACCAACAACGCAGCGGAATACGCCGGATGCGAGCTGGTGCTGGACATGCTGCAGCAGCGACATGCGGCCCACGCCATTGGGAAGATCACAGTGTACGGCGACTCGCAGCTGGTGATCAACCATATGCGACTACGTGCCGTGGTGCGGGACGAAGCCCTCCTACCACGATTCCGTCGCTGCCGGGCCAAGTGGCAGGCCCTGAAGGATGCGGGTTGCCTGGCGGGGTTTGCCTACATCCCTCGGGGGCAGAACGCCGAAGCCGATGCGCTGGCGAACGAGGCGATGGACAGGGCGGGGGCCCTCCCCCAGCAGGGTGGGGCACAGGGGCTTACCCGGGATGCGGCCAGGGGGCGACGAGGGGCAGGGGGGGGCCGGAGGCGGCCCCCTAACATATGGAGTGGTGGTGCCTAGTCCTCTTTCCAGGGGTCTTGCACCCTTCAATGATATATTTTTTTTTTGCACTACCATACACAAAAACCCCCCCCTCCCCCCTGAGAACAATGATGAGAAGGGATGCTGCTGCGCACGACATCTAAAAGCAGAAATCCACCCGAATTCGATTCTTCCCTCGGCGCATGCAATCAAAAAAACCCCCCACCCCCCCCCCCCCTTCAAGGCACATCCATACATCCAGCGGGGAAACGGATCTGCCGTACACGACCAGAAATTCGTCCCCCGTATCGCTATCTTATAGACCTCCTGGAAGAAGATCGAAGCCAGCATCGTGTTGTCCTCGGGGGGCTTCAGCTCCGACGCCTCCGTCAGAAACCCAGGGGTGGTTGTCGTGAGGGTGAAGCGGGAGATCCCGACGTTGGGCCCGACGTACATCGCCAGCAACGAAGCTCTTCCCCCGACGGTGTGTGTGTCGAACGCGGATGCGACAGCCTTGTTCTCGACACGCCACCCGGAGGTCCCACACAGGGGAAGGCTATCAACCTGCAGCGACTCACACGCACCCCCCTGGACGCAGGAGCCCCAGAAGAACGCCTTGTCCTGCTCCAGGCAGGGCACGGCCACAGGGGAGAACAGCACTCTGTTCGATGGGCCTTCGGAGTAGACTGTCCCGCTGTGCCCTCTCACGACAATCTCGATCTCGAAGGGGAAGCCACGCACCCACCGCACGGGCTGCGACGCAGAGAGCACTTCATATTGAGATTGCAGCGCCCCGGGGGGCTCCCCTGCTGCGGCTTGCGATGCATTCGCACTCTGGGAATACCACAGGTCGTTGCCGAGCCTCTCGCGGACAATCCCAGAGGAGAGCGACTCTGCGTCTGCCGCAGGGTCACGCCTGTTCACAAAGACCCCAAATGCCTCAAACTGCGACGGCCGCTCCACATAGTGCACCGGGCCTATGTTTGACACGTTGGTGAGGTTCACCCACGACACCTCCGGCAGAGACCCGCGGGTCCCGGAGACCATTGATAGGACAGGGGCGACCCCATGCACTTCGTAGATGATGCCCTCCGAATCGCCTGACGTGTCAGTCGGGAAGGGGTGGTCCACGTTGAAAATGACCCGCCCCGACTTGGCGCGGACCGGGGTTGACACGCTGGTTTCGTTCTCGTTGAGGCCGCCGAGGAGCTGCAGCTCGGAGAAGTGATCCCCAGAGACTGTCCGGTTCATCTCATCCACGACGTTCACCTCGAAGACAGCCCCGATCCCGATCACCGCGGCGGGCTGCCCATCCGCTGTGGTTGCCGGGGTCTGCCGGATACCCGCGGGAGAGATGCGCAACCCAGCGACACGCGAGACGTTGAGGTAGAAGTCGAGATCGACACCTGTGGTGCTGCCGTCCGCCCGAGGGAGCCCTCTGATGCTGAACTTATGTAGAATACACTCGCCTGTCGTCTCGAAATAACCCTTCAGCCGCATGGTGTAGCTGTCGACGATATCCGCTCGGCAGACAGAGGGCAGCGCCACAGCCTCTCTGTGGAGGCATTTGAAGCACCCTGCAGGGGTCATCAGCGCCTCGTCGACGGAGACGAATCCCTCTCTTGCCCAGACCAGCCCCTTCAGATGGATCGTCCTCCCAGTGACACCCTTCGGGACTATGTCGAGGTCGACAACACGGTCCACAACAGAGTTAGCCTCTATCCAATATGTGCTGAGGCTCGTGATGCCATCCTCGCCAGATGTCGGCGGAGATGGTGTCGACGCATTGCCCTGGCCAGGCGGGGCAGCTGTTCCGGCGGATTGGGTCGGCGGAGGGGAGGCCACGTTGCGCCGGAGGGTGACGGAAAGGGTGTCGGAGGTCTGGACAAGCCAGTTTGTGACGGAGCTCCGCTTGAATGTGACGTAGAAACGCTCCTTCTGGTCGTCACCCGTGAGGACGAACCTCACAGCGTCATACAGGAAAGGCGGGGGCGACACGGCAATCTGGCACCGGCACTCCGTCGCCAGCATCCCCTCCGACCGCAGCGAGATCGACGCCCTCCCGCGGAACACCTCAACAGACCCCGGATGCACTACGGAGCACGCATCACACTCGTGGGTCACCTCCAGAGAGGCCGGCGGATGAGATGTCGCCCAGAAGAAGCGATCCTCCGTTGCACCACTCACATCCCCGCCAACCGCAGGCCGCTTCAAGGTCCCTGTGAGGTAAGCCAGAAACTGGCACGTATCCCCGTCTGCAACAGGGCTCTTACACCCTGAGTAATCCGGGCTGTCGATGGCGAGGCGGGACACTTGCAGGTTCGTCTCCAGAAGAGGTGGCCTTTTCGTCCCGAAGTAGTGCGTGGGGAGGCTTGGGGCAGGCTCCCAGAGCCCCGTGGTGGGCGAGATGCGCTGCAAGGAGAATGCGATGGGAAACCCCTGCACGGGCTCCGCATCGAGGCGGATTTTCAGCTTTCCCGCCGAATGGATAAACAGCTTCGAACGCACATCCATTGGAATCCCGTTGTACACCGCAGAGCCCGAGGCAATCGACGCAATCGGTTTACCTTGGTGGAGCACGCGGGGGAGGCCACCCTGTTGGATCTGACGTGTCAGCTCCCCCTGCTGCTCGACAGCGATGCGCATTCCCGTTTTCTGCCGGATTTGATACCTCGGGAGGAAGGCGGATAGGGTGGGCCCCGCAAGGGTGTAGGACCTGTCACCCAGCTCGTCAGCAGCGTAGCAGAAGAAGGTCCATGTGTTGTTGTTCGCCGCGTCAAACGCTTGGGTGAGCCGGGGGAAATCCCCGGTGTCCGCAGGGATCATCACAAGCTGTGTCGCATCGGTCAGCGCGGAGAAGGTATGCACCTGAGAATCAACCGCAAGCCTGCACGCGTGGCAGGCCCGCGTGATGTACATCCGGAGTGTCGCGCTCCCATCCACCCCTTTGATGTTCCCCCCGACCCGGGGCGATGTCGTCACGGCAAACCCGCCACCCCCGTTCCCCGTATTATGCCCCGCCTTGGGGATAACCGAAACCGCCCCCGCGCTGTCGAAGGAGGGGATGCCAAAGGCGTCAACTCTGATGGCGGTGACCGCAAAATTCCGCCTCCTCCGCACAACCTTATGGGCCGAGGCGCGGTGCATCTGCCACCGCACCCCACAGGTGTAAATATTATAGCGCAGGGGCGCCCCGATACGCGGGAGCCGGCTCACCCCATCCCCTTCGTCATACTCCCTCAGGAAAAATCTCCGGATTGCCAGGGCAGTCCCTCCAGAGGGAGACCTCTGCCTCACAGCGTACTCCACCTCCACGGTGCATGCGGAGCAGGGGCGTGTGAAGACAAACCGGAGGAAAGGCCACGCCGCAGCCTCCGCCACAACAGACCCCGTCGCGTTGTGGAAGACAGGCGCAGCCACCCCGCACCCCACGGGGTCCTGCGCAGCCGCGAGATAGTCGCTCACACCACGATACCCCACCGGCAGGGTGAAGGGGTGGAGAAACCCTCCATTGCCGTACCGCATAGCCGCAGAGGAGTGCGCCGCCTCCGGCGATGTCTCCCAGCGTGAGGAGACGGAGATCCATTCGGCAGGCCCCTCTAAGGCGAGCGCCCAGCGGGAGCCGAAAATCTGGACCTGCTGCAGCTCCACCTCGAAGGGGTGCCCGACCTGGGCCCGGAGGGGCCACCCAGGTGGTGGCGGGTTGGCGGGGGAGCCCTGGGGAGGGGTGTCGCCAGCGACAGCCTGCCGCACGACGGTGACTGCGTCCGCCTGGGGGGGGCGGACCGCGAAGGGTTTTGTGAACTGCGTCCTCTCGAGGTAGGTCGGCTGCATGTCGGAGTTGTCGCTGGTGGCGCGGGTCATCCTCAGGCACTCGCTTGCCGTCCCGCTCTGCACGAAGCAGAGGTCGATACGCAGCACGCAGCTCTCGCAGGGCTTGGAGAGGACAGGCCACACCGTGGCGCTCCCCATCGTGGATCTGATTAGGGTCCCGGTGGGGTCGCCCTTCACCCACGCCTCCGTCAGATTCCCGTTGCGTATCGCGAGGTTGGCTGCGTCGGGCGCAGGGCGCAAGGCATGCACCGAGAGATCCCCCCCGTCGTTACACCCGCTCCAGCTGTGCTTTGTCACCCGGAGGAATGTGTCCTTGAAGGTCCACGCCCTCTCCCCTTCCTTCGTCCTCACCGTTGCCTGGATTGGGAAGGGGAGCCCCGCAGATGCAGCTTCGGTATACCCCCAGAACAGCCCCGGTGACGGGGAATAGCTCCGGTAGTGGTTGTCGTTCACCTGGAGGTAGCGCTTGCTGTGGCAGTCGTCATCCAGCTGCACGCTGTCCGACACAGAGAGGCTGCGGTAGGACTCCCCCACCTCGGTGAAGAGGTATGATCCGGCGCTGGTGGTTCCCTCAAACGTCTGCGGGGGGTCGGTGAGCGTGGAAGCCCCAAGCTCAAATCTGTTCCGCGTCGTCTGGTTTCCTGCGAGATGCAACCCGTAGAAGCGGATCGTCGCGAAGGCGGGCGTCGCCTCAACCAGGTCGATGTCCGGGTCCCCGGAGGGGTGGACCCCGTTGGAGACTATCAAGGTTTCGTTCTGCAGAGCCTCTCCCACGGGCACCATCAGCTGCCCTGCGAAGCGCACTGTATACTGCAGAGGGAGGCCTGTAACAAAGAACCGCGTCTTGGGAGGGGCGGTGTCCACCGTGAGGTATGATGCCATGACCAGGGCAACCTCGGTGGAGTTGCGCCCGCATGCCTTAGACCCGCCCCGGTTGAGGGGGCCCTCAGGAGGGGCGCTCCACAGGATGGCCTTCTTTGCGGCGGTGGCAGGGGGTGTGACCCAGAGGGAGATCCTCTGGCAGGGCTCGAAGGATTCGTCTGTCTCGCGCACCGCGTTGTACTCCGCCCTGCAGACATCGAATACGACGCGGCGGGCGGGGCTCTGGACATCCGCGCGGTAGCGCATGACTATCGTGTTGGGCTCCGCAAAGGGGCGGAACAGCTCCGTGTCGAGCACCCCGTTTGTATAGGAGAACCCGTCTCTCGCATAGGGCACAGTCGGGTTCTGATCGGAGTCGAATATCACCGTTGTGGACCAGCCTGGGGGGTCGGAGGACCACAGCCATGCCGGGGAGTAGCCCCTGGGGCGCGTGCCGGGCCCCCCGAGGGGTCTCACCGTGATGTTCTGCCTGTCGGTCCGCACCGTCACCTCGTTGTTGGTGGAGATGTCGCGGAAGGTGGCGGAGACGGTGATCCCCGCCCTCAGGGAGCCCATTGAGGTGCCCCACATGCCGCAGCCCCCGCCACCCGACGTGCCGTTGGGGTTCCGGCAGAGGCTGCGCGCGTTGGAAAGAGACACGGCGATGCTCTGCGCAACAGCTGGGACCAGGCGGTTCACCTTCACCGTTAACGAGCAGGAGTAAGGCTTTTCCCCGATTTTATTCGCCCCGGGGAGGCTGTTGGAATACACCGCTCCGATGGCATATAGATTTATCACAACCTGCCCCGCAAAGACGCTGTCAGAGGTGGGGGCGGACCCGCTGAAGTAGAGCCCTGTGATGTTGGTCTCCCCGACACCCACCTCCATCTTTGATGAGAAGATCTGCCCCGCACGGACCGAGCCGTACTTCTCCAGTGTCAGCGAGTCCTGCACCTCCCTCCGCCTCACGCCGGTCGACGGATCGCAGAAAACCCACCACCTGGGGTAGATCGCTGGGGGGAGAATCTCATGCGACGCCGTCGCCCCGGTTGTCACCGCCGTTGCGGTGATGGAGAACGATTCCGAAACAGACGCGTCGGTGTAGAAGGGTATCACACTTGGGGACGCGACACATTTCAGATCCAGCGACTCGTCCTCAAAGGAATACCTCCCGGTCGCCTCGCTGCGATCCGCAGATGTGAAGCTCTCCGGGCCACCCCCCAGGGTGCTGTGGAAGGTAAACTCGCATCTGATACAAGGCTTTGTCGTGCGAATCCTCCACCTCGCCCCCCAGGCATACTCCGAGGTGGTTGCGTTGAAGATGCGCGACATGGGGTATTTATAGCTGGCACAGCCGATGCCATCGCTTGCGATGGCACACCCGCTGTGAGACGCCGAAGGCAGCACGGTGACAGGCCCTTCAAGGTAAATCCCATCTGTAACACCGGGCCCGCTCAGCAGGGTGAAGGCATGCCCGTAGTGGAATTCGTCGCCCATCCAGCAGTTCTCGCCGCAGATTGTCCCCGGGAGGGCTGTGACGAGCTGCCCTTCCCTTACCGTTGTGATGCCCGCGGAGGGGATGATCTTCAGCGTCGAGGCAACAACCCTGACGGGGGACTTCACCCGGATGGAGAGCGGCTGCGACTCGGGGAGGGAGGTCTTGCGGAACATGAAGTGGAGGGTGCACCCCCCGGAAAACCTGGAGCATCCGAAGTTGTTCTGCATCCGGAACAGAATCCGCCACGACCCGCCCGCAGAATCGGGCCGGGTGTTCAGCCTCGTCGTGAGAGCCCCGGGCGTCGTTTCCAAATTTTCCCCGGAGATCCCGCGGTGGTCGCTGCTGCTGCTGCTGCTCCCGGCCTCACCAGCACCCCCCGCAGAGGAAGACTTGTCGAACAACACGCCGATAATCGCATTCTGCAGAGAACCGACACCCTCGATCCCCGCAGAGATGCCCCACCCGTCCAAACCCTCCTCCGGGGATATCGGCCCCCCCGCCGCCGTCTGCGGCACATACGACACAGCATAGGGCACGAGCGACTCGAGGTAGCTGCCGTGCTCCGCCAGGAGAGTGGACGACCCGACCCTCTCGGAGATGAAAGCGGGGGCGGGGTGCCTGCCGTCGGACAGCGCCCTGTCGAGGGGGGCGACCTGCCCCACCGTGATGCTGGCTGGCTCTTTGCGGGACACCCGCACCAACACGAGGGTGGAGGCGGCTGTCCCGTAGGCGACGCGGAGGTAGAGATGTGCCGATTCCACCTGAGGCTGCATCGATATCTCCACGATGTGGGTGTAGTCCCCCTCGGGGGACCACTCCTTCGCGAGGGCCTCGGGGAAGCTGGCGAGTGTGACGAGCTTCTCGATGCGCGCCGCGGTTTCGTTGTGGGTGCGCGCCCCGAAGCTCGCCTGGGAGTACCCCACGGAGATCTCGCCGTGCGCTGCGTATTCACGGAGGCCTCCCCAGAAGGCTTCGAAACGGAGGGTGCATGCCGCGTTGTGGTAGCACTGCACTGAGGAGTAGCGCGTCCCGTTCACCGCGACAGAGGGGACCTGCGCAAAGGGGGAACCCGGCGCAGCGCCGGGTTGCATTGTGCGGATGGCGTCAGGGAGACGCCACTGCACGTTGACCCAGAAGGGGTTGGAGAAGAGCCGCGTCGATGCGTCCAGCTGTGCGACAAATCGGATGCCGCATCCAAAGGCTCCTCCGCACCTCGACTTATACTGCAGGCTGAAGGTGACAGCCCCGTCGCGGAGGAACTGCCGGAGCCCTGTGGAGGGCCAGGAGAACTCTGGGGCGCGGTGGGCGGGGCAGGCGCCCGCAGGGCTGACCACGGAGAAGGTGTCCAAATCCGACACGGGCTGGTCGGACTCTATGAAGTGGTCGCAGCGGAGGCCAGCCCAGTTGTCGTCCGTGGAGGGGGAGATGCACCGCACCGCAGTGACGGGGTAGTTTCCGAAAGGGAGGAGTGTCCCGTCGGACTGCGCAACCCTCGCGGTGAATTCCACTATAGAGCCAGACCTGACGAGCGGGGTGCGCGAGATCTGCCCGGTGTCCTCGTCTTGGATGAGCCGCACCGCAGAGTCTGCGTAGAGGAACGGAACCTCCTCTGTAAACTCCGAGAAATGCACCGACGCGTTGTAGTTCAGCGCCACCACAGCCCGCAGCTGCGACGGGTCCGACGACTGCGCCAGGTTCGCCTGCTTCCAAAACCCGGTCCCACCCCCCTCCGCCGTAGCACCCTTGTTCAGCACCTGATACACCAACCCCCCTCGGAGAGAGTGCCCGCTGCTGCCGGATGCATACCCCGGCTCACCAGCCTTATAGAGGCACACTTTATACTGCCCGGAGGCGGAAGCCTGGGAAGGAGGCATTGCGAAGTACGACCCGAAGTCATTCGCACCGGATGCGCTGCGCAGGGCAACCGATATGTTGGAGACGGGCTGCAGGATCCACCACTGCTGCGAGGCGGCGCTGGAGGCGGACCCCAGCGGGGCCGCGGTGGGAGTGGGGCATACATTCGACCCGTTTGCGATTGTGACGAGGTCGAACTGATAGCCGTTGCTGTTCTGCTCGGCGCAGGGGATGCCTCCCCCACCTGATAAGGCAGAGTCGGAGCACCACGAAGCGAGAGAAGTCCCGTTGACAACCGCAGAGTCGATCCCCGTGAGGTTGGTGCCAGCCACATCCACGCCGAGATACGACTCGACAACACGAATTGTGTAATTCCCATCGGAGGCAGGGAGGACCTGCCAAGGCTCCTCCGGCTGCGACGGATACGTCAGCCTGATGCAGAAGAGGTACTCCCCGGGCACAACCGGGATCTGGAAGGTCAGGTCATAGCTGGGGAGCCCCGCTTCATCCCCCGCAGCGGTTGGGGCGGGTGTGGCGCCGGATGGCACCTCGGCTGCCGGGTTGGTGATGTTTGACATCCCGGGGCAGACACCCCCGCTGAAGCAAGCCACGCCCGCCCCGTTTGTGCTCCCCTCCACCGCCGCAGCAAGGCAGTTGCTGGCAGGGCCGTGACGCTGCACCAGTTTAAACTCGTTGAAGCTCCCCAGAGCTCCGGGAAGCTTTGCAGAAGCGTGCGCCTTCACAGAAAATCCACTCAGCGGCGATGCAGGCGGGGCAGCGCTGTAGGGGTCCTGCACAAACGAGGTGGATGCCCCAGAGAGGACCACCGACACTCCCGCATCCGAGCTGCTGGGGAACATGGGGCCCAGCCTGGGGGACAGTGCGAAGTGTTTCACCACACCCCGCTCTGTGTAGAACATGGGGCGGACCTGGTTCTGCGAATAGCCCGTGATGAGGACGCTCCCCTCCGCAGAAGAGGTCTCCTGCGTGGCCTCAACCCACACCGACCGGGGTGTTCCAAACCGGGTGTCGCGGAACGTCGTTTTCACACACACTTTATACGCTGCCCTCGCGTCACCCTCCACAGCCGGCAGGGTTGAGGTGAACTGCGCAATGTCGGAAATCCCATTGCCCGGATCGAGATCTGTCAGGCCTGGGGTCCCGCCACCCTCTATACCGATGTGGCTCCCTGTGGGGCAGGGCACGTCGCTCCGGACCAGCTTTGCGGCATCCTCCCCGGGAGATATGTTAAAATTCTCCGTCGACGCGGTCCGCCCACACCCCGTGAGCTCACCGGAGGAGGAGAAGAAGGTCGTGCACCTCCGGAGCTGCACAGTGGAGACCCCGCTGTTTTTGGGGCGCATCCCCGGGGCGACGAACCAGCGTATCCCGTTGTCCGCAACGGAGTACTCCTCCTCGGGGGAAAACCATGACATGGGGTAGCCGACTCGGAAGCAGAGCCTGTATTTCCCGCTGCGGTGCGGCGCGGTGACGTGGAATTGAAAAATCTTCGGCCCGACCTTCACAGCCGACTCGGTGTGGCTGGAGAACACAGCGGACTCCGTCGACGCCGCCTGCGCCCTGCAATCCTCCTTCCCCCCTCCGGTTGACGGGATCAGCTTCGCGGCAAACCCACCATGCGCCTCCCACAACTTCCACTCCCTGGAGTTAATACTCCGCCACTCCAGGGTGAACGGGGTGTGCTCCCCTGCGATCAGCTGCCGCTCCCCTGGGGCGGGGGAGAGCACCGCGTACGTCACATCCGTCGACTTCACTGTGATGCTGTAGTTTGCGACAACCCAGTTCTGATAAGCTGCCTGCTTATAGCAGATGTTGTAGGTGTTTCCGAAGAGGGATGACTTCTGGAATGCCGGGAGGCGAACAACAGCTGCGGTGTGGCTCACGCCGTATCCCGATGCGGAAGAGAAGGACTCCCCGGGGACAATGTCGTCGTAATCCTCCGACACCGCGGATTTCAGAAAGGTCTCCAGCTCGACAGCATCCGCCTTCAGGCTGCACACCGCAGAGTTGTTACACATCTTCGACACCACGGTGCTCCTGCTGCACACCGTATCGCCAAACAGGCCCGACTCATCGAGCCCGCCGAACCCCGCCTTCGGGCAGCGCAGGGAGACGAACGTGTCGGCGAGCCCCGGGTCCCAATTCTCAGGGTGGACGTCGCATGTCTCATTCGCTGGGATCAGCCTCAGGACATCCCCGGAGCTCTGGCACCCAGGGTCCCCCGGAGGGCACCCCAGCCTGGGCGCCGCCGTCAGATCCGCCAGGTTGGAGGAGATGAGGAAGAGGGCCTCCTGCTGCTCGCGGTACTCCGTGCCCGAGATGCGGAGGGTCTTCAGCGGGTTCTGTGTCGGGCGGAACCACGTCGGGGAGTTCCAGCCCATCCGCTGGAGGTGCGGCTGCGGCTGGGGGTAGAACCTGTCGTTGATGGGGTTCCCTCCGGCAGGGAGAGCCTCACGCCAGTGCCACAGGCCCTGCCGGTAGCACACCCGGTATTCATACAGCTCGCTTGGGACGGAGATGTAGAACGAGACAGATGTGAGGTTGTCATACTCCGCGACAGACCCGAGGCACGCCGGGGTGTCCGAGCCTGCCAGGATGGAGTTGCACTCCGTCAGCCCCCCGTTGTCGCTCCAGGCTGCGAGGCTCTCACCCCCGCCCCCGCCTTGCAAACCAGGGTGTTCACACCCCATGTCGGATCGGACCAGCCGGATGCGGGAGCCGACTCCGGGTGGCTCGGCACCGCCGCTGGCATCCCCGGCCCACCCATCCCCTCCGGTCAGCCCTGTCCAGTTCCTCGCGTCGAGCGTCAGATCCCCCAGTCCCCCTTCGTATGATTCGGTGGATTTCTCGATGACAATCGGGCCCCACGTCCCTTCCCGGGTGTCATTCATAAACCAGGTCACAGGAGGTGGGGGCAATCTCCCGTAGACCCGCTCTTCCCCCGAAGGGTCTGAGGGGATCAGCGCGCGGGGGAGGAGCCTCCAGCCAGAGTGGAGGGGGCACGCCGCTGTGTTCCCCCCCGACTTCGCGCAGGTCCTGCGGTAGCATACGCGCCAGGTGGACCCAATCTCCGAAGGGACGTAGAGCCCCGATGTGAGGGATGCCTGCAAAGGGGTGTCCCCATCGAGGTCGCGGGATCCGCGCGGGTTGACAGCCAGGCCTTCATAGAGGCTGGCATCCGGAACGGGGTCCCAGCAGCCGAGGTTGGGTGGGGTGCCCAGGAGGAGGCCGAGCCCCCCCGTGCTTCCATTGCCTCGCGCAGTGTCGTAGGGCCCACCTGTTGCTGTCGCAGAGCTGACGATCTTATAGGAGTCACCTCCATACGGCGCAAAGTAGTTCTCTGAGTAATGCCACGTCCTCCCTGCGGTTTCAGCGGAGAGCGCATACCCCGAGACGCGGTGGGCTGAAGGGTCGAGGAAGGCGTCAGGATCGGAGAAGCTGATAGTCCCCCAGGTGTTCGGCGTCCTGTCCATCACCCCCCACTCCAGGGGCTCCGGCTTCACCTCGAAGGAGGGCGACGCCGAGGCGGCATACCCCTCCGAGGGGAACAGCTTGAACCAGAGGGGAATGTCGGGGATCTCCGTTGTGTTGCCCAGGCGCTGCCCCACCCTGTGGGTCGCCCCGGTGTAGCAGAGGTCGTAGGTTCCGTTTGTCTCGGGGAGGGTGATGTAGACGTATGCGCGCTTCACCTGGGGGTCGGAGACCTCGTCGGTTCCGAGGGTTCCGTATGTTCCGTATTCACTCCATGTCTCCAGGAGCGGGTTGGCGCGTCGGGTTCCGAAGAGGCCAACTCCGCCAGGGGGGGCGCCTTCCCGCATCCCATAGAAGGCAGAGTCGTCTGACACCCACGACCCGAACCCGTCTGTGTCGGAGGAGCCGTAGTATCGGAGCCCCGATGCAAAGTCCTGGCTCCGCCGCTCGAAGGTGCACGGGGCTCCCGCCGGGACAATTTTTACAAAATCCCCGGATTTACACCTCCGGTTCCCCCCGCGGCAGTGCGTCGGGGAGTAGGTGAAGTTCTGCTCCGCGCTCCCCCGCAGCTCCACCACGGCGTGCTGGGAGCACGTCGGGTCCGGCAGGCTATACCTCAACGGGGAGTGCCCCGGGGTGAAGACAAACCGCCCCGCCTGAGCCAAATCCGCCACACCCTCCCCGGTTCGGTAGAGCACCCACGCATCCCTGTCGGGGAAGGAGTACTCCTCAGGGAGGGCCTGCCGGAAGCACACCACAAAGGCAACGCCCGCCTTCGGGGCTGTGAGGGTTGCGTAGGCTGTGGTGCCCCAGCCGCTCCCCTCGGAGGCGTACTCCTCGAGGGAAAACCCGTAGTTTGTGCTCTCCCCGACGAGCTGCGATGCTGCGTATGACGAGCAGTCGCCCCCGCTGGAGGAGGCGGGGTCCCAAGCGAAGAGGCGGACGCGGAGGGCAGGTGTTGTTGTGTTCATCGCAAACCCGCGCTGCACCGACACGCCCTCCGGGCCCTGCATGATGGAGGTCAGCTTTATGCGAAATTCCTGCCCCTCGGTGAGCTCTGTTGGAGCCATGAAAGCCGTGAAGTTGTTATGCCCGCGGAAAGACTCTGTCGCCGACACGCTCTGCGTCGCGGTGGGTGTGCCCGTCGCACTCTCTGAAACACTTTTGCTAGCAGTTTCCGTGCCGGTCGGAAGTGACAGAGTCAAGGTATCAGTCCCTGAGAGCGTCATGGTCTCCGTCCGGGTCGCCGCGCCACCCACACCCCACACGCTGCTTCCTATGAGATTCAGCAAGATAAACCCAACCACCACAGCGCCGTGCATCCGCTGCTCCCTCACTACCCTCGGTCTCATCCTATATTACCCCCACACCCAAGAGAACACCCAAAAACAGGCAGGTCGAGCCACCAGGTGTGGGTGGGAGGGGGGAAGGGGGGGTGGGGTGGGGGGGGAACAGCCGGGATGTCTGCCTACCGATTCATAGAGAGGGAAAAGAGGGGGGGGGGGGGGAGGGAGGGGGGGGGGGCAGTGCAGTGGGGTGGTTAGAAGCAAGGTGGTTATTGAGGTTGGTTGGCGTGGTGGGTAGGAACTGTGTCCTGGCTGTGTGGGAGCGGTGATAAGGGGTGTGCCGCTGGGTCCTGTGGGTTGGGAAGTTGGGAATGGGTGTGTGTGTGATGGGGCAGAACACGGGGGGGATGGGTCACAGCGGAGGTTCGGTCACATCTTGGTAAAAACTCAACCTCCGCACGCCGCGGGTTCACAGTGTGGAACAGAAAAGGGGTAGGGGGCAGGGGTGGCGGGTGGGGTGGCGTCACACCGTGCATTCGGGTGTTGGCGTGCTCTGCATCGACCGGCGAATCCCCAGAGCCACCTCAAGACGGGCGGGGGTGGCGTGGGCTGATGCGATGGAACCGGCAGGCGTTGGGGACACAGCAACTCGGGATGTTGGTCTGCTTTGTGATCTTCCAAACCTTGGTGGACTGCCGACACAGCAACGAGGAGTGCCGGAGTGGTGGGAGCGGGTGGGTTCGGACAAGGCAAGGGTGGCGGAGGTCGGAGGCAATGCCACACTGCCACAAGGCTACTGCCTTGGTGTGAAGGAAATGCAAGGCCGCACGCTTCTGCGTGGGGACGTGGGGTGGGGAACGGCAGGAGTGGCAGGTCCTGATCCTGGGAGATGGGGAAGGTGCAGAAGAACAAGGCACGCCTTCGGCAGTCACGCAGAATAGTGTGTTTGGCATGACATGGCCACACCGTATGCACCCATCAGCGTGTCTGGAGAGGTGGCACAATAAATGCGAACAAATGAGATACATGCAGATACAACACATATGCTACTGTACTTGATGTGGTAACACAGGGTTGACCACAAAACACAAAGGGGGGGGGGTCTTCGCTACGGGGTGACCGTCAGCACATTTTGGTACATTTCCTAAGGAAACTAGGTGAAAACTGATGAAGAAAAACGAAGCATAACGACCAGCGAAGGCCCCCAAACACACACATAACATGAAAGAATGGGTGGGGGAGGAAAGGCTTTGCAGAACCGACCAACACCCTTGACAGAGGCGGCACACACGGTGCGGCCTCCTTGGAGCATGGCAAAGGCACATCAGTTTGCAGGAAAGCGCAATACACCCCATTCGTTTCGAGAGACACCCGTACAGGTACCGTCGGGATCTCTCTCACGTGCAGCACGCTTCCGGTTGCCTTGGCTGGAGCATGAGGGAGCAGGGCGCCAGCAGGCACACGGGGCGTGTGCACACTTCGTTAAAAACAAGATCTGGGGAAGGCCGCAAGATACCAACTGAGCGGTATCACCGACACACGGGGGAAGAGGAGAAGGGATGGTGATAGACGTGAGGACGGAACAGAGGACTCCCCTGGATATTACGAGAGTGGAGCGACGTCGTCCCACAACAGGATACTCGTGGTGAGGCTACCTTTATCTGCCGTGATAATGGTGTCGCTTGTGTGCAAGTACGCCAGTGCGTCTACCGATTTCCAGTCCCTGGGTGACGTGGTGTGGGACTGCAAGAGCGTGGCAGTCTCCACGGAGTACACGTTTCCAACCATATCCCATGCACCGCTAGCCACCGCGACCTTGCTCCAGTCCTGAGAGAAGGTCATATCGCGCCCAAAAAAACTCATTTGCATCTGTATAGGAATCTTCTTGTGGAGGGAGTAGTCGTCCAGGTTGTAGATGTTCAGCGTGTCGCTTGCGCGGCCTCCCACTATCGCGAAGTAGAGGCCGTCTGGTGACACCTGCACGTCACCCACAGACTCAACGGGATCTGTCAGCATCTTGATCATAGCACCAGTCTTTGCATTCCACACAATCACCTTGTTATCCCAAGCCCCTGAACTGATGAGTTTTTCCCCGTCAGGGGTGTACGTCAATGTGGCAGCCTGCTGGCCATGCTCCTCCTCGTCGGAGTTACGCTCAGTGATGGACAACACCAAGGCACTAGTCTCAGCATCCCAGATGTGGATGTCGCCGTCACCGTGCCCAGAAGCAAAACGTGTCCCGTCTGGTGAGTACGTAACAGAAACGCACCACCCTTGCGAGCTGCTCCGCCACAGCTCCGTCCCGCTGCTCAAGCTGACGACAGCAACTGCATCATCCAGTGCAACAGCCAGGTTCTTCGCATCACGAGAGAACGCGACACCGTTCACGCGAATGTAGGGCGGCACTTTGAGGGTAGCACCTGTTGCTATGTTGTACACATGCAGAACTTCCCACCCGCCCACCGCAGCCAGTGTGTCGTCATGCGAAACTGCGATACTCGAGATGGACGTCAATCCCGTCGCGACCTCCGCCCTGCACATCGGACCCCATTCACTGGGGCATGGTGAGAGTGACGGCTCGGGCGCTGGAGGTGCCACGTCGTCCCACAGGTGGATGGGGCCGGCAAAGAGGCTCGTGTCCCCCCGGCTCTCTGCCGTGATGATGGTGTCGCTGGTGTGGAAGTATGACAGCGCATGCACCGACGTCATATCCGGCGACGGGGTGTGCGACTGCAGAAGGGAGCCCGTCTCCACGGAGTACACATGCACACCACCCGATGTATCCGTCACCGCCACCTTGCTCCAGTCCTGAGAGAAGGCTATCAGACTGATTCGCTCAATACCCTTCGCAATCCTCTTGTGGAAGGAGTAGTCGCTCAGTTTGTAGATGTTCACCGTGTCGTGTGAGTCGTGTGTCCCTGCATTTGCGAAGTAGACGCCATCTGGTGATACCTGCACTTGGATCAACGCTTCCAGCCCATCTGTCAGGGTGCTGAGAACAGCACCAGTCGTTGCATCCCACACAGTCATCGTGTGATCCCCCGACCCACTGATGAGTTTCCCCCCATCAGGGGTGTACGTCAAGCTGAAAACACGTTGGATGCGATGCCCAGTGAGGGACATCACCAAGGCACCAGTCTCAGCCTCCCAGATGTAGATCTTGTCCTTGTGACCAGAAGCAACACGTGTCCCGTCTGGTGAGTACGCAACAGAGTAGGACCAATCGCTAGAGTTGTTCGACCACAGTTCCCTCCCGCTGCTCAAGCTGATGACAGCAACACCGCCCGAATTCAATGCCGCCGCCACGTTGTTAGCGTAAGGAGAAAAGGAAGCGTCAACCGCAGAGCCGTACTGAGGCACTGTGAGGGGAGCACCTGCCGACAAGTTGTAGACGTGCAAACCACTGGACGCTGTCACCGCAGTGAACTTGTCGTCGTGCGAAACTGCGATCCTGAAGGCAACCCCTGGCACGTCGCCCTGCCCGGCGAGCTGCGCCCTACACAGCGGACCCCAATCGGGGTGGCATGATGGGAGCGAGGCACCAGGTGGTGCAGCCGGGGTTGGTGCCGCCTCGTCCCACAGGAGGATCCCAGCATCACTGATTCTTCCCTCTGCCGTGATGATGGTGTCGCTGGTGCGGAAGTACGACACTGCGTATGTCCAAGGGTATGGCATGGTGTACGTCTCCAGCGGGCTGCCTGTGTGCACGGAGTACACCTCCATGTCCCCGTCACCCACCAGCACCAGCTTCCTCCCGTCCTTGCTGAAAGACAAAACCCTCGGCATCGCACTCTTCGTAATCTTCTTGTGGATGGCGTAGTCGCTCAGCCTGTAGATGTGCACAGCGTCGCCTGAGCTTGTCCCCATGCTCGCGATGTAGAGGGCTGACACCTGGATGGAGTAGACGCTGCTTGTGTGATCTCTCAGCGTCTTGAGAACAGCACCAGTCGTTGCATCCCACACAACAACCTTGTGATCCTCCGACCCACTGACGAGTCTTCCCCCGTCGATGGTGTACTCCAGGGCGTAAACCCACCCAGCGTGACCCCCAGGGAGGGAGAGCACCAAGGCACCAGTCGCAGCATCCCAGATGTAGATCTTGCCGTCATAGTGACCAGAAGCAACACGTGTCCCGTCTGGTGAGTATGCAACAGAAACGCACCACCCTTTCGAGCTGTCCGACCACAGTTCTGTCCCGCTGCTCAAGCTGACGACAGCAATACCGCTTCCCGCGAGGGCCACAGCCAAGTTCTTCGCATCACGAGAGAAGACAACGTCACGCGCGTCACTGTAGGAGGGCACCGGGAGGGCAGCATCTGTCGATGCAGCCGTTGGGCCATCCAGCAGACCGAGGTCGAGGTTCAGGGTGAACGGTGTCCTTCCCACATCGTGGTATGCCACATCGTCAGATGATGAAGTTGACACCACGAGGCTCGCAGCACTCGTGTCTGTGATCATCCCGCCCTGTGCGATGTTGTAGGTGAAGCTGGTGGTCGTCTTCCCGTTCGCCTCCACCACAGAGTAGTCACTCACCCACGTCGCAGATGCAGGAGTTATCTCAGCGGCGAACATTGCTGAGGATGTCTTGCTGCTGGGGTTGACGAATGTGTGCACTGTCGCCTGGCCGTCCACGTAACCCAGCACCATCTGAGCGTTCAACATGCCGGTACCAATACCCATAGCAGCGTAGCCCGTCACAGACGCCTCAAATGCGAGCATCACCTGTGTCTTGTCAGCAGACAGCGAGTAGTGCACAACACCCACAGGCTGCATCCCCTGTGACACCTCCTCCTGGCACTTGTAGCCGGACAGGGTCGATGCGGTACAGCCTCCTGGGGCAGGTGCCGGAGGCGACGGCGGCGTCAACGATGCAGGTGCTGACACGTTGTACACGTGCAAACCACTGAAGACACCTGCCACCGCAGCAAACTTGTCATCAGGCGAAACTGCGATGCGCACGGGTAACCCAGGCCCCCTCGCAAGCTCCCGCGTGCACTGCGCACCCGCCCCACTGGGGCATGGTGGAAGAGCACCGAAGCAGAGCGACAGCAGTGCCGCTACGGCAGCCATGGCTGCGGTGTGTGCAGGTGTGTGTCCTTATCTGGTAGTGGTGTCGGGGATGCGGGCTCCCTCTTGAAAGACCGCCGCGAGGGAACATGTCCAAGAAGAATGGGATGAGGCGGGGGTGGGGGTGGGGGGGTGGGGGGATCGGACCCATGCCGCCACAACAATCACTTCAGGGGAGGGGGCTCGGTATTGAATCCACTGTTGGTGATTCTGCCCCACCCCTGCGCTGGTCCCAAACGCGCAACAACTGGGATGGGATCTCCCCGCTGTGGCTGTCTTGCTATCACGATCTGTGTTCTGCTTCTGACGGTGTGAGGGCGGCACGGCAACAGACGCCAAAGACCTGTGTTCCACACAGCAAGGGCAGACGTCATGATTGTAGCTTGTTAATCATGAGTTCACTGAGCTACCACCGCGTTGTGAAGTTTGATGCTCATGAAACAACTGTCGACAACTTTCGACGTGGCAGTTGCGCGCCGTTTTTTTTCGAGCCGATACCCCACAATGCTGGAAACTGTGACCGTGCAAATCTTTGCAGAACGTCACCGCGCAACAGGCGCGTAGAGTGTTCTTGAATTCTTCTAATCCTTAGAGTGTCATTCGACTTATACCCTACGCGGGCCCTCGCTACCAGTCACAGCCTGCTCGTCACAGCTCATCAGTCAGTGAGGGGAAGTGGGCCGTGGCTCACTTGTCCTCACTCAGTCACACCTGGTAGCGAGGGCCCCCGACGGATATTCTATTATCTTCAGATGTGCACTGCGACACAATTTCTGCTGTCGCTTCGTGATCAACGGTTGCCCCCCCTTTCGACTTCTCTCCGGACAAACAGTCCACCGACTGTGCTCGAACGTAAAGTTGAGCTATAAAATGGCAGGGGATGGGGGAGGATAGGGGCGGAATAGAATGCGCGGGGGAAGGACAATAATCGCAATCACAAACAACAAGGCGGGTTGTGGGGGGTGTGCACCAGTGTGCACCATAAAAATAAACGCCGGCTGCCTTCGGGGGCTGATAACATTTTATCCCACAGGGCGGGGGTATGTGCGAAGCAAATCATACATGTGGGCGATCTTCGATCTCCTCGCTGGATACAGACATACAAGCTCTCGCCACACACACACACACACACACGTGGGTCTTTTGTAGTAATGGAGACCATCGAACACCCTGTCCTGCCTGATGAGATCCGATCTCCCACTGCCACCACGCACACACACATGGACCTTTGTGTAGTAGTGACACACCAAACCCTTGCTGATGTGATCCCCACTGCCACACACACGGCCACCTTTTTTTGTATGTTGTGCAGGCTGGCGAAACTCTGGGTGCAACTTCCACACACAGAATGCGGGGCCATTCAGATCCTGACAGAACCTCACGCTCGATATGGCCCACCATCACAGGAGGAAGGAACAAATCAGGTGACACACTTTGAGGCTGTGCGGAAGGCCCAAGGCAGTGATGTGCACAATGTGCGCATCACCCTTTTCGCCGTCGCTGCAGAGAGCACCCTGCGCTTGACCCGACGACCATCCATTCCAACCCACGAGCATGTGTCAACCCTTTGTAAGTCGGTTGTGGAGGGTTCATCGAGCGAACTCTGATGCATATCTCCACTCCCGACAGCCTCCACTGCCACACACGTTAATCTTTTTAGTTTGGTGTGGGTCGCACCGAGTGAACTGAGGATTGGAGTGATGCCTCCGCTGTCTCCTGACTACCCCCACTGCAACACACGCATACTCCACACCCACTGTGGGATACAGCCACGCCCGAAACGGCCCGGTCGCCTAACACACATGATCAACACACCCTAAAGGGCGGATGTACAGATAAGAATGATGGATGATATCAATAGAAAACGGAAGAAACAAGGGGGTCGCAGGGGCGGGGGAGGGGGGAGGAGGGGGGGGGGGGGGTAAATAGCAGAATGCAGACTCGGATGTTCCACGGTATATAAATCCACACATGGGGGAGGGGGGGGGAGCAGTGGCTGGGGTAATTTTCTGGGGGGTCGCTTACAGCCCCGGGGGGGGGGGGGGGGGGGTAGGGGGGGTCAAATGGGGGTGACAAACACGATTTTTCAAAAAACCGGCGCAGAGGCCCCAAAGCCCCCGTAAACCCTCCAAACCCCCCCAGATCGGTCCGGAAACCCATCGAACCCCACTTTTCCACCATTCCGGGCACCTCAGGTGCCCGAATTGGGGTACCTAAATTTTGTGCCACCGTTTGGTACCGTACAGTGCCACTGTGTGGGAGGTTGGAAAAGAAAATGCCCCAACACACCACATCTGAGGGTTGCAATGCATGTTGCTTGCCAACCACGTCATCCGGTGGGTGTCAGGCGCTATGTAGGTGGCATTAGCCAGGTCTTCGATGTGTTCTGGCTTGTATATATACCTCCCTGCCTGCGGCACAGGCACTGCCTTTGTCCCCCACACCAGCCACAGAGAGCGTATTGTACTCGGTCCACGGTTGCTGATTCATTGTGATGCGTTGTATCCTCGAGTGAACGTCACACACTAGTGGCACCACCACCCGCCATCCGAGAGCTGTATTGACTTTGCGCGCTTCCGTTGTATTCACCTCGCCACGCATATTGCACCGTTCAGTACCAGTGCTCTTGGGCCAGGCAAAGTAGACCGCAGCAACTACCAATTCTGGCACAATGGGTACCACGACAGCGCACTTCATGTGTTCCCGGAATGTACAGCTCGTGTTGCAACAGTCGTTGTCAACACATCCCGGTTGTGGAGCACTGCTGCACAGGAATCACACGACCATCTGGACTGTTCCGTACCTACAGGCAGCCTCCCGGTGCATGGTGGCAGGGAGGTATATATACAAGCCAGAACACATCGAAGACCTGGCTAATGCCACCTACATAGCGCCTGACACCCACCGGATGACGTGGTTGGCAAGCAACATGCATTGCAACCCTCAGATGTGGTGTGTTGGGGCATTTTCTTTTCCAACCTCCCACACAGTGGCACTGTACGGTACCAAACGGTGGCACAAAATTTAGGTACCCCAATTCGGGCACCTGAGGTGCCCGGAATGGTGGAAAAGTGGGGTTCGATGGGTTTCCGGACCGATCTGGGGGGGTTTGGAGGGTTTACGGGGGCTTTGGGGCCTCTGCGCCGGTTTTTTGAAAAATCGTGTTTGTCCACGTAAAAGGGTGGCATTTGACCCCCCCTAGGCATACAGTGCAAACGATAATAATTATCGCATACGATAATTATTATCGTATTCCCATTATCGTATATTATCGTATACGATAATATACGATAATGGTGCGATAATTTTTTGAGATTTTCGGAAAACCAGAAATCAGCCCAGAACACATTGAAAAAGTGGTAAAAGTGGAGCCGGAAGCTGCCATTTTTGCTTCTTTGAATTATTGGTGACGGGGGGCTTCACTCAGAAGTGTAGAATGTCACTCACAAATGGGTAGCAGAGACACAACACACATAGTGCCATGACATGCACATCACTATGTCTGTCTGAAGAAGTTTCAGGCACAGTGGGGCGGAGAGGACTCTGGGGATTGGGCAGTGGCCGTTCCACATGCCCTTCCCCTCGTGACTTACACCCTGTCGCCACCCCACTTCATGGAAAACATGACTACGCAGCAACAGGGTCATACTTGCGGCGGTATGCAACCACCAGTACAGCCTGTTGCGGGTTCGCAAAGCTGACTGGTACGCTGCCTTGCCGTCGGGACCCAGATACTGAGGACACCCCTGTGAGAACACTGAGGGAAGACGTTGGGCTAGCCTAGTTGAAGCAGGTGTCGGGGTGACCGAGACAGAGCACCCTGCCCAGAACATGAACAAGAAAGACTGTTCGACTGATGGGGAAGAACCTGATAGGCAGGTGTGGTCTTCGGTGCAATGTTTGGAGAGATCAGGAGATTTCTCTTCAAGGCTACCACTTATGTTGGACTTGGCCTTCGCTCCCGTGAGCAGTGAAAAAGTGAGGAACACCGTTCTTCCCCTCTGACTGACGACCAGTGATGACATAGCGAAGGACCTTGAATGGGGTTTGAACCCGAGAGAGGCAATACTCAACCAAAGGTATTCTTCAGGACCAGGCACGGAACGGGCGATACGAACGCTCCCACCGTGCGCACGGACCTGTCTGCAACTCTACAAGGAACCACGGGGTGGCGCGCGCACATCACCTCGGAGGCCTCAAGGAGCCTGCCTGACCTGCACGACTCCGCTGCGCTACAAGGCGGAGCTCGGGCGCCATCCTCACCGACAGCAAGGCAAGGGGTGATGATCATCTGGAGACACCTGAGCCCATGCAGGATCGGAGAGACGCGATCCACCTGAGGGAGACCACCATCCACCTCCTTCGGACAGACCACACAGCCTTGTCGATGACCACAGCAGCCCGGACACAGACCAGTACGCGTACCCTGCCTGCAGCACCGAACCCCACAGGCTCATCTTACCCTTCCTGGGGCTGGGAGAATGGTAGTGATCTCTATTTTGTGGCTGATTGTGGCCCTTGGCGGGGTTTGGTGGCGTTTGGCGGTGGTAAACTGGAGATTTCGGTGATTGGTTTCGGGCAAAATCAGGTGGGTATCGCATACGATAATGGGATTATCGTATGTTATCGCATACGATAATAATTATCGTATCTGGTCGTATACGATAATCCATTATCGCATCATACGATAATGAATTATCGTATGCGATAATGAATTATCGTATGCGACAATTTTCCGAAAATTATCGTATCTGGTATATATGCGATAATAATTATCGTTTGCACTGTATGCCTAGGGGGGGGGGGGGGCTGGCGTGCAGGGTGCAGGCAGCGCGCGCAAATGCGGCCTGTTTCCGGGTGCCCGCGCGCTGCCGGCGACCGTGCACCCGAGGTGCACGGTTTGGGCTGAATCTGGGTGACGTACGAGTAGGGCTCCCACCCTGAAAATGGGCTACCTGCGGTCACTCCAGGTACCTGACATCACCCGAAAGTGACCCAAAATTAGCGGGACCCCCTCCTCGGGTGTTCCGAAACCCCTTTCTTTTGACTATTTGGAATCTGTGCGGATCGTAGTGGGGTCACACTGTGGGTCGAGGTGTCAAGCTTCACCCATGAAATGTGGGTCTGATTCAGGGTCTGGTCATAGGAGGCTGGCCCCAGGAGGATGTGACTGGGAGGCAGCCACACCAGCCCACCCACCCAGCGGGACCCCCTCCTCGGGTATTCCAAAACCCCGTTCTTCTGAACGTTTGGAACTTTTGCGGATCGTAGTGGGGTCACTTTGTGGGTCTAGGAGCCAAACACCGTCCATGAAATGTGCCTCTGGTTCAGGGGCTGGTCCTAAGGGAATGTGACTGGGAGGCAGCCACACCCACCCACCCAGCGGGACCCCCTCCACGGGTGTTCCAAAACCCCTTTCTTTTGAACGTTTGGAATTTGTGCGGATCACAGTGGGGTCACTTTGGTGGTGTGCGAGCCAAGCATCACCCATGAAACACGGGTCTAGTTCAGGGGCTGGTCAGCGTGGCTGGGAGGCAGTCAGCCCACACCCCACCCCACCCACCCAGTGGGACCCCCTCCTCGGGTGTTCCAAAACCCCGTTCTTTTGAACGTTTGGAATTTGTGCGGATCACAGTGGGGTCACTTTGGTGGTGTACGAGCCAAGTTTCGCCCATGAAACGTGGGCCTGGTTCAGGGACTGGTCATGGGTGAAGGTGGCTGGGAGGCAGCCACCTTCACCAGCCCACACCCCACCTACCCACCCAGCGGGACCCCCCCCTCGGATTTTCCAAAAACCCGTTCTTTGGGATATTTGGGATCCGTGCGGATTGTGGTGGGGTCATTTTGGCCATGGGGTGCCTATTGACACCACTTACTGGGAAATGCCAATTGGGTAAAAGTACCCCCCCCCTGTACAGGTACAAGGGGGGGGGGGGGTCCTTTCCTACAGGTGCGGGAGGTAGCCAGTGTACCCCCCCCCTGTCCCCCACTTTGCGAGGGACCCCCCCCCCCCGACCAGGGTGGGGGTCACCCAAAATTTCGAGGAAATCCTGCTGTCACCCTGAAAACCTGGGTCGCCTTTCCCTCTTCTATCAATTTCCCTGCCGAGGCATTATCCTTGGCCCAGGCACAGCACAGCACACATGCATCCAGGCTGAGATGGGCTGCGGGTGTGTGGGTGGGTGAGGGGGGGGGGGGCGCTGAGGGGTGAGGGGCGGGCGATACAAGGTCAAAAAATCAAACAAACTTGGCCCTCTTCCCAACTGGCAGGAAAGGGGGTGGGAATCGGATGCATAGGGATGCATGCAGGGAGGCAGCCTCACATAGGCTCGTTGGGGTCGCCGCAGGGTGGCGGTTGGCTGTGTGCGTCGGGGTTGCGCGCAGAGGGGCCGGATGCAGGCAAGGCTCACATGGGCTCGTTGGAGGGCTTGGCACCTGCGGCACGGCCTGCGAAGAAGGCGGCAGCGGCAAAGATGGCGACACCCAGGACGGCGCACACTGCAACGGCGGCAATCTCGGCGCTGCTCAGCCCGTCGTCGCATGAGTGAGGCGCAGGGGTGGGTGCGGTAGTGGGTGCGGCAGTGGGTGCGGCAGTGGGTGCGGCAGTGGGTGCGGTAGTGGGTGCGGTTGTGGGTGCGGCAGTGGGTGCGGCAGTGGGTGCGGTTGTGGGTGCGGCAGTGGGTGCGGTTGTGGGTGCGGCAGTGGGTGCGGTTGTGGGTGCGGCAGTGGGTGCGGTAGTGGGTGCGGCAGTGGGTGCGGTTGTGGGTGCGGCAGTGGGTGCGGTTGTGGGTGCGGCAGTGGGTGCCGTGGTGTTGGGTGCGGCGGTACTGGGCACGCCTGTGGTCTGCCCACTCGAAGAACGGTGCTTCGGGAACTCAAGGCTGTGCACCACCACGCCCTCCGCAGACACGGTGTCCAGCATCAGCCTGTCGTGCTTGAGGTGCATGTCTGCGAATGCCCCGTGATGGTCTTTGAACAGCAGGGCCCACTCGTCGCCCCACGCGGCCTTCACAGCCTTGGGCGAGGCGAAGCACTGCCCAGTGAGGCGGCACGCCGATGCATCAGGCTCGACCAGCAGCATGTCGCGCAGGTTCACCTTCCCGCTGTCGCCGTAGGAGAAAAGGCCCATCACGTGCCCCGTCTCGCGGTGTGTGTGTGTGAAGAGCTGTGTGATGTGCTCATGCCCCCCGAGGAAGGCGTCAGTGCCGCAGCGCGACAGCATCTCCGTCAGGGCGGGGCCGGTTGTCTTGTTGAGGTATTCGCTGTCGTAGGTGAACTTCTTCAGCAACAGTTTCTTCGTGTCAGACGAGATGATCCCCTTGGTGTACAGCTCCTCGACCCACTCGTCTGTCACTGTCTTGTCGTAGCCTCGGATGCGCACACCCGCAGACACGAGCGGGTGGTGCCCCACGACGATCTTCCAGTCAGCCGTGGAGGAGCACAGCGTCTCCTCGATCCAGTTGTACTGGTCTTCGAAGCTGGGCACCAGATGCCCACGGCAGTGGTTTTTCTTCTGACTGACGGTGTGGTCGTCGCTGGCATTGCGGCACCCGCCGGCATTGTCCAGCAGCATGCTCATGGTGTCGATGAAGACAAACTGGGCCGTGAAGGGCTGATCCCCCGTCACAGTCGCCGTCATGGTGTAGTTGAAGTCGGGCATGCACCACTTGTTGTACGGGTTCTCCTGCGTGTAGTTCACCTGTGCCGTCGTCCCGCTGTCATCCTCATCCCAGTCGTTCCCCGCCCAGTCGTGGTTCCCCAGCACAGAGTACCAGTAGGCATCCTGGGGCTCTGCGAAGGTGTGCTCGAAGGTGGTGTTCCAGCGCGAGTCCGTTGTGTTCCGGATACCCTTGGTGTAGAAGCTGTCACCCACGTTGATGACGAAGTCTGCAGCAGCCTTACGCTCCACGATGTGCGAGTCGGGCGCAGTTGCTGCAGGCGTGGAATAGGATTCCATCCACTGCGCAACCTTGTTGCGCCGCTCCACGTCGAAGCTGTCACTCCACTCGATGCCTGCGTTCTCCTTGCTGTCCACACCGAAGTCGCCGATGACATATGCACGGATGGAGTTCGCAAAGGTCTCGTCACGCGGCTTTGCGTGGTTCAGCTGGCCATCCTCTGTGAAGAGCTTCTCCTCTGAGCACGGCCTGAGCGGGTAGCACGACACCGACGCACACACACCCAGCAGCACTGCTGCACGCAGAAGCGGCGCCATCTCTTCGTTGCAACAACAGGAGGGCGTTGAACGCACAAAAAGAACCTGAAGCAAGGTCATGACGCGACGAGGTGCGGGAGTGGCGAGGCTTTGAGAAAGCAGACTACACACTAGCGGAGGGCTGGCCTTGCAAACTGCAAAAAACATGGTTCGAGATGGGGCTGGGGGCAGGGGTCAGCTCTGGCACCATATTTTTTCGACTGAAGCTGCGGGGGGCGGGGGGGTTGCGATACGTGGGTCCTCTTCTTCTTCTTCTTCTTCATCTTTTTGCTTCTTCCGGACACACCTTTACAGAACCCTCGCCGAGTGAAGAGGGGCTGGGTGGTGCAGAACCAATCCGATGTCACCCGGAATGACAAGATCTGCGCGAAAGCTGTAGGCGTAAGAATAACCAAAATCACCGGGATACATGTTTTGGTATCGGCGGTCACAAGCTGGGTGTGGGTGGTGGCCAACCAGTGGCGCACACAACGAGGAATTCAGCCACATCGGCTTGATAGCAGCAGGGCTCATTCTGAGCCAAAATGTGACAGCGAATCACCTAAATTGTGAGGTGATCCAGAAGGCAGTATGTGCAATGGGCGCTTCGCTTGCACCCGCTTGTGTCTGGAACAGGATGCCCCTCGACGACGAGAAGAACACCTTCGTAGAGAAAGACGAAAGAGGCAAAGGAGATGGCAACGATGCGAATGGCGGGTGTGGGGTGGTGGGGGGGTGGGGTGGGGGGGCCTTCTTCTTGGGGAACAACGGACCGCTTGACGGCCATGCCAAGGTGTGCGTACCGCCGCAACACAATATCTTGCCGCGGTTAACCTGTGCTCGATGTTGGTGATGTGCAGCTCCGCCCTCCGGTGGACTGGAGTGTCAATCTTCGGGGGGTGCTCGAAATAGCAGGATCTGTGGTCCCATCGGTGTCCCCTCACTGCTGCGCGACTGGAAGGGAGTTCCGATTATTCCGACACAATAAGCCTGCCACATTGAGGCAACCTCCGCAGGGAGGACACAGAATCAGCGGTACCCACCGTCGGGCAACGCTTCCGTAGATGACTTTCAGGCCTGCCAGAGGAAATGGTGCGGTCTTGCTCCCAAAAAGAACTGAATTCGAAAGAAGATCAGGGCTGTTCCTACTCGTTACACGGGTCTGTCCGCAGACTGCGATTTGTGATATAAGTCGTGTGTTTTTGAACATGGTGTGTACAGTGTAGTGCACACACAACAACCGTGCCAATAGGCTTAGCAAGCTGGTGTTGGAGCTGTGCGTTGTGCACATACGAAGGGATGACAAGGGGGGTCTTCGCTACGGGGTGATCGTCAGTCCCCACAGTCTGCGGCGACTCTGCCGTGGCGACAAGGCTTCCTGTCATGGGAGATCGCTGCGTGGATCAACGTGTCCTGGGCAAGACGTTAAACTACCTGGGAGGGCTTCCCCAGACCATGACGGGTGCTTGCACCAGGAGTTTGAAACAGCCACTCATGCCTTGCGATGCTCAAGTGCCTGCTGGACCCCTATGTCCTTCAGGCCCCAAAGCAGGCAACGATATGGGAGCAACCTAACAGGGGAGGTGAAGAGGGCACGGGTCTTAGCCTGATGACACACTGCAACCTCAAGGTGACTGGCGACACCTCTCCCACAGTCTGCGGCGACTCTGCCGTGGCGACAAGGCTTCCTGTCATGGGAGATCGCTGCGTGGATCAACGTGGCACTACCCGTGTGCTCGGCAGGTTGTTTCGGCACCTGTTTTCTCCGTGTCATGCTTTTCGTGAGCGTGTCAGGGATGTTGGCACACGCTGGGGAGGGTTCACATGATGACATAACATATATCAGAAGCACACACCCACGTGGCGCTGTCCTTGGCAGGACTTTGAAAGTGCCGCCTTGATATCCTTGTTGGATAGAACCCTCATATCACACCCTCAATCAGCTGACGATCGTCAGTGAATTTTGGTGCATTTCCGGTTGACTTAGCTGAAAACTGACGAAGATTGACGAAGGATAACGACCAGCGAAGACCCCCAAGATATCCGAAATGGATTCATCGATCACGAGAACACCCACCCCGCTATGCGCTTGCCGATCAGAGGAGATACGAACACTTTTATGCTACGGCAAGTTGATGTAAGACAAAAAGCTCTTTCAGGAGCCACGTTTGAATGCGTCGTGCCGTTCTGAACGCGCCATGCATCAGAAATGCGGTACTTCAGACACACAGCCACCGCACATTTTTTTCTTTTTTTTGCGTTTGAATTTTTGAATTGCCGCAGGGCGATGGCAGGGCGGACAAAACCGCCTGCCCACACCAGATCTCACTTTTGGACTGTCAACAGAAAACACAAGCCCGGGTGTCCCAAACGTTAACGCCCCTCGTATGCCTGCAGGCAAAATCACCTGCAAGCAGCAATACAACACTGGGACACCAACACTTTGTGGTGCTTGGCCGCCTGATTTGCAACGGTTGCGACGCAGTCTTATAGCCTCTTGAAAACAGTACTCCCTTCAGGGGAGTGGGGGCGGGGTGGGGGGTAAGGTGGCCGCTTCAGTGCTCCTCTCAGCTTCATACTCGCTCGATGCGCTGGCGCTTCCACACACCTCCAAACCCTCCACCAGATGAAGGGTGGTGTGGAGCACACTCGGCAGGAACTGGTCGCATCCCTCTCCGCACAAAGCCCCGCCTGTGCGCAGAGCATACATCAGTATCGTAGAGAGCATCAATAAAAACTCGATCATTAAAGAGGGAACCGGCTGGGAATGGGGGGGGAGGGGACCAGGGCATCAGTAAAGACGGAAGGGTGGGTGGGCGGGTGGGTGGTGGGGCAGACACGTTGGGAGAGGGGGGGGGGGGGGGAGGGGAGAGATCGAACGTTGAACAATAACCAGGGGATGCACGGATCAGCAACACCAACACTAACGCCGTGCAATCTGGCAAAGGGGGGGGGGGGTGGTGGAGAGGTGCGTGAAGGGAGGGGATGGGAGGGGGAGAGGAGGGGATGCAACAGGACAGGCGGTGTGGCAGGCAGGGACAGCTATGTATGCGGACTAGCAGGAAAAGGTGTGTGGGGGAGGGGGGGTGGGGGGTGGGGTGGGGGAGGTGAAAAGGGCTTGCACCCCTTTCGCTCCCCTCGCACCCCCCTCCCCGTCACACCAGATAAGGTGCTGCCAGGTTTCGCTATACGATCTGTCACTGCGCTGCTGACACCCATATTCTCCGACACATCCCACTAAGAGTGCCTGCCCATTGATATGATACCCGCCGTGTGTTCTGCTAACACGGCGAGGAGGTAGAGTTGGTGTCGGCCGCGAGCTTTGCTCGATCCGCCCCATTCCGCACCCCGTCTCCTGCGAGGAGGAGAAGGGGCGTTTTTTTTATTATGTTATGCCAGTGTTCCCGCTAAGGCCGATGGGCCGGTCATTTTTGTTTTTGGGATTTTTGGTTTCCCCCCCCCCCCCCTTCCCGTTCAGTGAAAATTTTTCTCGGGCGCGCTTCGCGCGCCCGAGACTCAGCGGGAGATGGCCAGTCTCGCAAGAAAGACTTGCGAGACAGGCACACGCGACAGGGGGGGTCTGGGGGGCGGAGCCCCCCAGCCGCCGGAGGCCGCGGTAGTGAGCATTCGTTCTGCAGGGCGACAGGTTTTGGGCGAGATAGGCTGCTTTCATCTTCCTGGGCGGCTTTCGAATCTAGATTCCACAAAAGGGGGTCTGGGGGCGGAGCCCCCTAGCCGCCGGAGGCCACGGTAGTGAACATTTGTTCCTTGCACATCCCATCATTGCCCGCCTCTTTTTGAGATTCGCTGAGTGGGTTCACCTGCATCTTGAAGTCGCAGCTCTTCCAACAAGAGGGATGTTCCTCCGAGATGGGTTGTTAGCATGCCAGGCCTGGTGCCAGCTGCAGTGGATGTCCAGTAATCTCCGACATTTTCCTGCAGCTGCTACGCGAGGACACCTGAAGTATCACAATTGCTCTGTATTGTTTCAGTGGCCAGTCAGGTTTGTAGTGCTTCGCCCCCCACAAACCTGACTGGCCCACCTGCCCAGGACCCACCAGTCAGATATGACCGGTCATATATGACCGGCCCCCCCTCCGGTCATATATGACCGGCACGTTTTTCGGACCCCTTTTTTTTGGTCATATATGACCGGTTTTTTTCTTAGCGGGAGCACTGTGTTATGCTGACAATCACGAGAACCCGCCCAGATCTGTCATCTTGTGTGGGGCACCAGCGTGCCCTACAAACAAGACGGGCCGAGCCTCTCAGAATTATCAGCAGGTGCAGAGCAGGGTCGGGGGGCAGGCCTGTCGCTAACTTTTCGATTTTGGAGATTTGGTGGGTTGACGCTCCTGTTTTGGGGGGGGATCAGGGGGGAAAACACTAGGGGTCAATTTTTCTCGCGCGCGCTTCGCGCGCGCTCGTGTTGCCAAATTTTGAATTTTCCCATCGGTGGACCACTAGGTGGGCACGGTGTGAGGCGCTGGGTTCCTTCCGTGGTTCCTCTCCCGCTCGCGCCGTCGGGTGCCGGAGGAAACCAAAAAATGGCTTTCGGGACCATGATTTCGACGCTGCCCCCTGATATGTCACGGCCGTCAAAGCGCAAGGACTTGGTTACTAGACGGGCACGCGAGATGGGGGGTCTGGGGGGCAGAGCCCCCCATCCGCCGGAGGCCACGGTAGTGAGCATCTGTTCATTGTGGGCGTACAGATTCTGTGTGAGTTGGCTGCGTCCTCCTGAGGCTACTGGAGTGGGTGGATTCCCTGACCTGATGGGAATCGAATGACTTGAGTACGAGACATACGCCACAGGGGGGTCTGGGGGGCGGAGCCCCCCAGCCGCCGGAGGCCACGGTAGTGAGCATCTGTTCCTGCAAAACCATACTCTCTTCGACGTCGACCCAGTGAAAGTGGGTTGACGCTTGGTCGACGCTTGGTGAGCGTCGACCCAGTGTAACCGGGCCAACGCTAGGTTAGCGTCGACCCAGTGTAATAAATGGGTTGACGCTTGGTCCAGGCTTGAATGGCAACCCAGTTCCACTAGGTCGACGCTCCAAGCCTCGACCAAGCGTCAACCCAGTCCACTGGGTCGACGCTGGGTCGACGCTTTTTTATGGGGGGGGAAACCCAAAATCACTGGGTCGACGGTCGACGCTTAGCGACATGCCTGGTCGGGGGGGGGGTCGCGGGATGGGGGGGGGGGGGTAGGGGTGGGTATACCCCCCCCTATACGCGTGAGAAAATAACATTTTTCGGGAACACCAAAAAGTACCTCAGAAAGCCAGGTAAAGGGTGCCAATGTGCCCAGATCGTCCCAAAAGTGTTTTGTGGTGGTGATTTCACCACCAGATCAACCTCAGTGCTGATATTTTGGCATTCTAAAAAATTTGCCCATCGGTGGTTCCTACGGTGCCCCCCGGATAGGCACTGCACACTCACTCACACCCATTCACATGGCTAGTGCCACCCCACAAGCCTGTTACCAAGAAAATATCACCCTCGGGAACCAGCTCGCGCAGACTGTAGAACGAGGCTACTCCCGCATGCCAGATTCTATAGCAATCGACACTCTTCTCCATGACACATGCTGCCTGTGTTGAGCGCCGCACTGTGCACAGTTGAACTCAGTCACTTCTGAAACTCATCTTCGCGAAGAACTGGGCGCTCCTGGTGAGATATTAGCAGCTGAAGCGCAATCATTTCGATAGACTCAAGGCACGCCTCCAAACCCTCACGAAATTCAAAGTCCAAACACCTGCCTGCCAGCATGGGAACCAATGCCTGGCTGCGCACACTGCAGCACTGTCAACAGCAGGAATGCACAGACACGCAGCAGGTGAACTGAGTTACTATGCACAAATTTGCTGAATTCGAAGCAAATGACGAGGAGGCTTTTGCAAACCACCCGAATCGATGGAAGTCATTCCTGTGACACCTGGCTCTGTTGAGGGGCGTGATGGACGAATTGCCCATCAGGCGAGGCACAGGCGCGCCCTGAAGCGCAATCGTATTGACGAGCTTCGGGTGCTCTGTGAAAGAAATATACTGGCTGTGAATACCGACATCCATCTGATTTTTCAGCAGGGCTCCACGCAGGATAACAAGACCATACAGGCCCATACCTGTCGGGATATGCACATCGAGATCAATCCATACAGGCAATCTGTGCCTATCCAGGCCTGTACAGGCCAAGGCACGCCTATACGTGCATGTAATTCGCGCAAAAATCAGTGGGACAGGGGCACAATCGTCGAAACTCGTGTCCGGGCAATTTCCGACACCCCCTTCACCACGCCTACCCCGTATTGTGCCAGCAAAAGGGCGTGTCCAGCAAACAGAGGTGGGCCTACGGTACCACCAGGAACCACCGGTGGGCAAATTTTCCGGAACCCCAAAAAACACCCCATAAGGCCCCACAAATGGTGTTGGTGGCCTCAGGATATCATTCTGGCACCCTTTGGGGTCGGTGCGTGTGTCAGGTAGGGGCTGAGAGGTGTTTAGAGCGTGTCCTGAAAATACCCATTTTCTCACAGGGGTATACCCACCCCTAGGGGCAGAGACCCCGATAAGAATCCGACCCCCTGACCCCACCCGACCCCCGACCCCCGACCCCCTCTTATAAAAGACCCCCCCCCCCCAAATATCTGGGAAAAACCCTGGGGTTTTCCCGAGGAAACGCGGGTTTCTCCCTCTGTTGCATTGTTCGGGATCCGTGTGGATCGTAGTGGGGTCACTTTGTTGGTGTAGGTGCCACACAACACCCCTGAAATGCGGAGGTGGTCCATCGAGATGGGGGTCGGAATCGAGGGGTCGGATATGGGGGTCAGAGGGGGTCGGCCCCCCTCCCCATTGTTCTCGGGGGTCGGGATACGGGGGGTCGGAGGGGTCGGAAGGGGGTCTGAAAATGGGGGTCTGAAACTTGGGGGTCGGAACTTTTGCACTATTTCTCAGGGGTCGGAAAATGGGGGGTTGCAAACTCAGGGGTCGGAGTATGAGGGGTCGGCCCCCCTCCCGACCCCCTCCGACCCCCCCCACACAGGGTTTGCAAAACCCCGTCCTTTTGAATATTTGGGACTTCTGCGGATCGTAGTGGGGTCATTTCGTGGATAGAAGTACCAAGCTTCACTCATGAAATGTGGGTCTGGTCCAGGGATATTTATGGGAGGAGATGCCTGGGAGGCACACACCATGCCACCCTACCCACCCACCCAGCGGCACCCTCCCCGACCCCCCCCTCGGATTTTTCAAAAACCCGTTCTTTTGAATGTTTGGAGTTTGTGCGGATCGCAGTGGGGTCATTTTGGCCATGGGGTGCCTATCATTGTTGTTAGCCCCCATTTAAAACTTTACGTTTTAAACGTTTTAAATGTTTTAAATGTTTTAAATTAAGGAGGATCCTTGAAATCGGTAGTGGACAGTAGCGGACAGTAGCGGACAGGGCGGACATTTCCTTGTGGAAAAAGTGCCCGAAAAAAAAATTCGAAAAGGTCCCCCTTACAGAATTAGCCTTTTTTCAAAAAATCGGAAAATTTCGGACCGCAATTTGTACCCAAGAAAGTGCCGGATTTTCGGACTTGGTCCGATTTGAACGATTTCCGTGCCTCTTGCAACCCCCATGAGGGGCGGCTGCTGTTTCGGGTTCTTCCGGTGGTACATGCTGGGGTGTCAGGACAGGGAATCCTGCTCGCTGTACCCGGTGATCCCTGACGCAGCCAGGAAGTGGAGAGCCTTGGAACCCTGGTTGAGGCCTGTAACACCCGGCCTTCCTGCCACTTGTGGCATTGTGGAGTGGAGGTGGTTATGGAGAAGGTTCTCTCTCCGTCCGGTCGAGCACAACCGTCCTCTCCAGCCAGGGGTCATCTACTTTCCAAACAAGGGCCAGGAACATGCTCAAACAAACCAATTGATCAGAAAATCTGGCTTGCCGTGGAATCATTGAGCATTGGTGGTTTGCCCCCTTGCTGCGTATGACATGTCCATTTTTGACGATTTTTGGGCAGAATTTGGTGCGTGGGACCTTTCGATTTTCATGATTTTTTCGTAATTTCGTGGGGACCGGTACCCCATTTGAGGGCCAAAAATCTCATTTCCGAGGCCTGGGAATGGTCGCAGTGGCCTCAGATGTCCAAAAACGTTCAATTGACCTCTCCTCGAAAAAAAATTCGAAAGGTCCCCCCTACTGGCACCCCGGATTAGGACATGTCTCTGGGGGTGTCCGGGGGGCATTTTTGGCCCATTTTTGGCTGGGGAAAATGGGCCATTTTTCACGATTTTTTCGGTTTTTTGTCCGGACCGGTACCGCATTTGAGGGGCCAAAATCTGATTTCCGAGGCCCGGGAATGGTCGCAGTGGCTTCATTTGGCCAAAAACGTTCAATTTACCCTTCCCCAAAAAAAAATTCGAAAGGGTCCCCCTACAAATCGCCGGTCTTAGGAATTTTTTTTTGGGCACCCAGATTTCAAAAATTTTCAAACTATTTTCTGGACCAAAAATCAAACTATTGAGGTCCTGGCCGGACATGTCCGGGGGGGGGGGGGGGGTCAAAATTGGATTTCCCGAATTTCCGGGTCCGGACATGTCCGCCCGGACATCCGGACACCAGAAAATGTCCGCCCGGACATGTCCGCCCTGTCCGGGGCGGACATTTCTGGATGTCCGGATGTCCGGGCGGACATGTCCGGGCGGGAAATTCGGGAAATGTCCGGGGGGGGGGGGGGGGGGGGGGGGGGGGTCAAAATTGGACCCGGACATCCGGACACCCGGATTTCCGGTCCGGATATGTCCGCCCTGTCCGCCCTGAAATCGCCTAAGGGGCCGGGGGAAATCCAGGAAATTCGGGAAATCCAGGAATATGAAGAATCCTCCTAAAACGCGTTTTAAATTAATTTAAAACGGAGTTTAAAACGGGGGTTAAAACAGGGCGTTTCTGTGGTGTTTTCACACCCAAAAAAAAATTTCGGCCAAAAAAAAATTTCCATGCCCCCTGAGGCCCCCCAGCTCATATTCTGGGTGATTATTCCTGCATTCCTGTCACAGCGGACACATTATTGGTGGAAAATAGGTGGCACTGACGTTGTGGTGAGGGTTGCATCAATCGCACCGGCATCAGTTGGCACACCCCCTCCGTTGTTCTCAGGAATAATGCAGTTTGACATCAGCATATTTCTGGAGTGTCGAATCTTCATCTTGCATCACTCGATGTGCACCCTTTTGAGCTGAATCCATGATACAAAGTCGCAGGTTGAAGGCCGGATCACCATGATGGGGGTGGCAATGGACCCAGCGAACTCCACCAGCTCCTTGGACAGTCCTGGAAGCACCTTCTGGAAAAGTTGCACAGTTCCAGTTGCCACCTGGAGCCTACCTTTGGCCTGCCCCTCTTTGAGAGGAGCATATCTGTATTCTCTTTACTCTCCTATGGATGCCCGACTTCTCTGATCGAGAGAAGCCTACAAAAGGCGATGTATTCTTTGCCTCCAACTTTCACTTTTGCAGAACGGATCCCGATGAACTCCAAACAGGAAGTGCAGCCAGCTTCATCACGGCTGTGTTCAACAAGACAGCCAGGTGATGTTGTTGCTGTCAGAACGATGGTTGCAGCACTCGGCTGCGCCCCACCTGGGGTTGCTCTGGCTGTTGCCAAGCTAGTGTTTGGGACAATTATTGATCACCTAGCCATTCTCTCGGCACCCTAATGATCGTGGGTAGGCAGCAGGAACCTGCACTCTGGGGGGACATCATCGATGAGTTTCTTTGAAGAAACCGGCGGCTACCGCTGGAGTTAAGGTCCGAAGGGGTCAGTACCACGGGCGCCACACCGCTCGTGTTGGGCATCGGGTTTCGGTGAAGGCGGGGGCGCTGAGAAAGCGAAATGTACGTAACAAGCAATGATCAACCATACACCAGCAAGTCAAACAGGCACCACCGTTGGATCGTTCGTGCACCCGAGTCTGTACTGTACCATCCTGAATCTTTTCTGGGTGATTGTCAACGATGAGGGCATGAGCTTGCGTCAGGGTGAGCAGAGGAACGGGTTGAGGCCAGGGTGAATGGAGGGTGAAAAGTAGCCCACTTCACCAGGAGGCGAATTTTCGCAGAAAGCCCTGCCACACAGCTGTGTTTGCCTGATCATGCTCAAAAGGCCTGCAATAGGCTATTTCACACAGGGAATTTGTTCACCCATTTGGGACCCCCAGGGAGCCTCAAAATTGGATTTTTTTGCCGAAGATGGCCTCAGATGGCCCAAAACGACCAATTTTGGGTTCCAGAAAAAAAAATCGAAAAGTCTCCCCCTATATTTTGCAGGGGTTTTTGCCGTTTTAAACCCCGTTTTAAATACCGTATATGGTGCCCCTGACGACCCCATATTGCGTAGTTTGTGCGTAGTGAAAAGGGGGGGGGGGTCTCATTTTTTGATTTACTCAGCCATTCTCTGTCTCTATGCCGGGACCCCAAACTCAAGGAGTTCTTGCTGTTCCGGGGTCAGTGAGGGTGCAGGCGCTTCAGGTGCTGCAGGTTCTTCAGGTGCTGCAGCGCTGGCAGCCTTCGGTGCGGGTTTCGACGCAGTCTTTGCAGGTCTCTTTGGGGGTGCCCTTTGGCGCGGTGCCTGCTTCAGCTCGTCGGGTGGAAGCATCAACGCATCATTAAGCGGTGCCTGCTTCAGCTCCTCCGGGTGGAAGCGTCAACGCATCATTAAGGAAGAAGGAAGCACAGTTGCTACGCTTTTTTGCAGCTGCAGGAAACGACACCATACCCAACAACAATCCCCAGACCGTCGAGGGAGAGTGGGCGCCTGGATCCCGTGACACAGATCTCTAGTGCCGTTGTGATCCCCTCGGATAACGTCTCCTGGACGTTGTCAGCGGAGGTTGCCTGTGTGGCGGTGACCTCCGTATACCCCGCGGGATCCAGTGCCAGTAGCACCTTCTTCAGCTTTTCGTCGACCCCTCGGCCGACGCTCTCCTTGATGTCAAGGGCCACCTTCAGGGTGGCACCTCGCATCGCCCTGAAGGCTGTGATCGTATCATCATTCACAATCTCGAGGGTGTTCTACGCGGCTCCTGGAACTCACTTCCTTCTCAGGTGTTTCTGGGCATGGGGCAACCTTGCCCAGGTGTTTCTGGAGTCCCGCCCCACATGTCGTGCGTTCTTTCGTACGGTGTATAGTGAGTTCTGGCAATAATTTTTTGCTCGGTCAGCGCAGTGCCTCCAGTCCTGTCTCAGTAGCCACACAGAAAGGGGGACCAAAAAAAACTGGGGGGGGACCAAAAAGCGAGACCCCCCCCCCCAGATTGCGTAGTTTGTGCGTAGTGAAAAAGGGGTAAATCAGGGGCACCAGTATACGTAAATATTTTGGAACGTAAATATTATGGAACGTAAATATTATGGAACGTAAATATTTTGGAACGCTGGTGGGTTGGCGTTCCAGATTTTTTTCGTTCCATAATATTTACAGGGCTTTCTGCAACTCGGGGACTTGGACCAGGTGATCGGACGGCATACAGAGTCCCTGACGGGACCTACTCGTGCACTTTTCGCGCGATTCCTGACGCAAGCCGTCCTCACCACCGAGTCCCCAACTGGCCCTGTAAATATTATGGAACGGACCGGCCAAAAATGGGCCCGTTCCATAATATTTACGTTCCATAATATTTACGTATACGGTAATTTAAAACGGCGTTTTAAACTTTAAAACGTTTAAAACGTTTAAAATGTTTAAAACTCGGTTTCTAACAACACTGGTGCCTATGAACACCCCTTATTGGTGGTCCCCATTCAGGCAAATTCCTCAAGGCGACCCCCTCGGACCCCCTCCCGACCCCCGACCCCTGACCCCCTCTTATCGGGGTCTGTGCCTAGGGGGGGGGGGGGGGGGGGGCTGGATCCTGGATATGACCCGAAAACCCCCCTTGGGGGTCTTCGCTACGGGGCGGTCGTCAGTGTATTTTAGTGAATTTCCAGTTGAATTTGGCTGAAAACTGACGAAGATTGACGAAGCATACCGGCCAGCGAAGACCCCCCCCCCCCTTGCCGAATAGCACGACAGCGAAGAAGCGACAGCACGCGGGTCCCCCCAGTGGGGGTGGCACCAGAGGAGCGCACGGCAGTACCACAAAGACACACAACTTAATGGCAGCGGACACGCGGCGTCCGCTGCGGTTCAGGGTGGCGGGGGATTCGCCACTGCCCCCCCCCCACCCAAAAAAGGGATGGGGGGGGGACACAGCGCACAAAACAGCACAATTCTGCGTGCACTTTTTTTTTGCCGCGGGTTGGCAGCAAGGTCGAAAAGCAATACACTCCGATAATGACATCAGTGCGTTTCTTTTTTTCCCTTTCTTTTGATATTCTTTTTTTTTTTGCGGAGGGTGGGTTCAGCGCGGGGCGGTGGTGCAGGTGTTGCGATGTTCTTCTTTTTTTTTTGGCTGGCACCATGCCGTAGCATGGCCAGCAGCATGGCCTACACCACCTAGTTGGTATTGTTTTTTTTTGTTGATTTTTATGATTTTTTGTGTCAACAGTCCAACCGCCTGACCAACGACCAGGCAGCGACTTGACGCTTTGGGTTTTGACTCGATGAGAGGACAGAGAAAGAGAGACGGGGAGTATAGGGTATCATTCGCTCTTCGTTCGACAACCCTTTTCTTCGGTGCCTTCCCCCACAATACAACGGGGAAGGCACCAAAGACGAGGTGACCCACGACAGCGAAGACCCCAAAAGGGGTAAAGGCAGCAAGCAAACGGGAATGCTAGGGGGTTACATGAGGAGATATGGGCCAATTCAAACTGGATATGAGCCCGTCTGGAAGCCCCCAAAACGGCTGCGTTGGCGGCGGCGAGGGGAAGGGGGTGGTTCAGACGGGGTCATCCAAGCAAAGGTTGAAGGCAGTCACGCCGTGCCAAACTGTGTCGCCGTGGCACCTGTTTTGTGTGATGGGGGCCATCGCAACCTCACGTTTCTGCACGACAGGGCCCAATGCAGCCCTCGGTGATGAAAGAGAGAGAATAAAATATCAACGAAACATCGTACTCCTTTGGCTTTAGGGCAGACACCCTGTCCAGCAACTGCGGGATAACACTTCCGGACTACTTCTTGTTGAGCACACACTTTGTGTCTCAAGGCCGTGTTGGGGCCCTGTGAAGTGGCGTGAAGGTGCTGATCCTAAAACTTCCGTTGCACGATTTTCCTTCGTTTTTTCGCGACTTCGCTACGCTTCGTCGCTCGGAAGAACGGGTTTAAAAAAAATGAAAAATCGATCGGATCGCGGCTCCAGGCCCCACGGCGGAAGCACAGAACACCCGTCATCTAAAGGTGTGGTGAAGAAGCGCAGAAACGGGTAACCGCCGCAGATAGGCAAAGACGCAGGTTCCATTGAACTCGCGTATACATCCGTGTTGCGGCGTGAGTTTCTGCAGAGTGGCACCCCCTGTTGTACATCCGAGGTCTCGTCATCCGGCAAAGGACTGTCCGACCGAGACAGGATGTGCATCTTGAGGGCCAATAGCTTTGAAGAGGGAGGCAAAGGGGAGGTGCTGAGGGCGGGATCAGCGGGGCGAGGGTTAAGGAGTGGTGGGGAGGGGGGAAAGGAGGAGGGGGTGTTGAGGTAGAGTCATGCTGTCCCACACGGGGTCAGCATCGACAGGCACACAGGGGTGCGTCTGCCACGTGGCTGTGTGCTCGGGGTTGCGCGCAGAGGGGCCGGATGCAGGCAAGGCTCACATGGGCTCGTTGGAGGGCTTGGCACCTGCGGCACGGCCTGCGAAGAAGGCGGCAGCGGCAAAGATGGCGACACCCAGCACGGCGCACACTGCAACGGCGGCAATCTCGGCGCTGCTCAGCCCGTCGTCGCATGAGTGAGGCGCAGGGGTGGGTGCGGCAGTGGGTGCCGTGGTGTTGGGTGCGGCAGTGGGTGACTCAGCCGCGCAGTTGGTGCGGCACTTCTTCTGCTGGAGCTGGTGGAGGCGCAGGCCATCCGCAGACACGGTGTCCAACACCATCCTGTCGTAGAAGATCTCGAGGTCGCCGAACCCACCGCGGAAGTCCTTGAAGTCCAGGGACCACTCGTCACCCCACGCGGCCTTCACCGTGACGTCGTCAGCGAAGCACTGGCCAGTGATGCGGCACGCCGTGGCGTCGGGGTCCACAGTCAGTGTGTTCTCCAGGTTGGCCTTCCCGCTGTCGCCGTAAGAGAAGAGCGTCATTTTGTGCCCCGTCTCGCGGTGTGTGTGTGTGAGGAGCTGCGTCATGTGCTCGTGGCCCCCGAGGTAGGCGTCAGTGCCGCAGCGCGACAGCATCTCCGTCAGGGTGGCGTCCATGGTGGTGTTCAGGTATTCGGGGTCGTACACGTACTTCTTGAACATGCGGTCACGCACGCTCTCTGTGATCAGCCCCTTGGTGTACAGCTCCTCGACCCACTCGTTCGTCACTGTCTTGTCGTGAGCACGCATGCGGTAACCCGCAGACACGAGCGGGTGGTGCCCCACGACGATCTTCCAGTCAGCCGTGGAGGAGCACAGCGTCTCCTCGATCCACTTGTACTGGTCTGCGAACAGGGGGATCACGTCACCCCTGCAAGCCGTCCGCCTGCGGCTGACGGTGTGGTCGTCGCTGGCATTGCGGCACCCACCCTCCACATCCAGCAGCATGGTCATGGTGTCGATGAAGACAAACTGGGCTGTGAAGGGCTGATCCCCCGTCACAGTCGCCGTCATGGTGTAGTTGAAGTCGGGCATGCACCACTTGTTGTACGGGTTATCCTGCGTGTAGTTCACCTGTGCCGTCGTCCCGCGGTCATCCTGACGGATCTCGTTGCCGTACCAGTCGTGGTTCCCCAGCACAGAGTACCAGTAGGCGTTCTGGGGCTCGGTAAAGACGTGCTCGTAGGTGGTGTTCCAACGCGAGTCCGTTGTGTTCCGGATACCGTCGGTGTAGAAGCTGTCACCCACGTTGATGACGAAGTCTGCAGCAGCCTTGCGCTGCCCAAGGTGCGACTTCGACACAGTCGCTGCAGGCGACGAGTACCACTCCATCCACTGCGCCACCTTGTCACGCTTCTCCACGTCGAAGTCAGAACGGTACTCCTGCAGGGCGTTCTCCTTGCTGTCCACACCGAAGTCGCCGATGACATATGCACGGATGGAGTTCGCAAAGGTCTCGTCACGCGGCTTTGCGTGGTTCAGCTGGCCATCCTCTGTGAAGAGCTTCTCCTCTGAGCACGGCCTGAGCGGGTAGCACGACACCGACGCACACACACCCAGCAGCACTGCTGCACGCAGAAGCGGCGCCATCTTCGACAACCCGGAGCAACACAAGCTTGCAATCTGCAGACGACGGGGTGATGTGGCTGCCGGACACTTATGCCAGATACAAAGATGTGTCCTACGGAGACACCTCGAGTGACCGCAGCTGCCAACAGAAACAGGATAGGGTGGGGGTGGGGGTGTCGCCCAATCGTTGTCCTTTCAATATACTCGGCGGCACTCAACGAGCAGAGGAGATGCGCGGTTCATCCTCAACGCCCCCGTCAGGAGAGGCGGCAAACTTGGAAACACATCTTCCTTTTTTTTCAGCAGGTGTCTGCGGTTTCTTCATCACACATGGTTTCGCTTACTCACCCATACACAGCCGGTCACCTGACGTTGGCGGACATCTGATAATGCTTGCCTTGACCGGCTGACTGCGGCATCCGGTACGGACGTTGTCGGAAGTCCACAGACCACTCGTTGAATTGGAAGAAATGCGATGATGCGGGTAAGATCGTTCAGTCGGAAGGGGCGGGGGGAGCTGGTGTGGGAATAGTCAAATTTTCCTAAACGTGGGTCTGGTCAACAACTGCGAATCGGTTGTCGAAGGTTCGCCCGTCACCCGGACAGGCAGGCTCGCCACCTTTTAATCGAAATGTGTCCCCGCTGTAACGTGAAGTGACAGCAAAACGTGAGAACAAATCAATAACGGCCATTGCGTGACCTCGCTCCGGGCCACTGTGTGCCAACCTGTGTCACCTTGCACCCGACTTTACGAGGCGGTTCACCTTGTCTCACCATTCTGCACTTCTGAGCCAAGGCACTCGTCATACTTTCATGCCGGAACACGGACACACCACTAACTTTGTTTGTGCGACCCCCAGCCCGCCGGGGGTGCGAAAGGTTTGCAAGGATCCGCACGGTGAAAAAGTTTCCTGAGAGTTGGCTACGCCGAACTTACAACAAACAAGGAGGCACCCCACGCAAAACCTTTTGCTGCTCAAAGCACACCATCCCGCTCTCAGTTCGACACCTGACAGGTGTCCTGCTGGGGAAGAGAAAGCGAACACCACGTGATGAAGCGTGCAGCCAAATAGTAAGCGAAAGAATGGGACGGGTGGACAGGGAGGGGAGGGGAGCGGGGGGGTGGGGGGTGGGGGGCACACGGGACATCCACAACCAAAACAAATTGCAGGGATGGGTGCTCGGAGAGGCTGAGAGGCTGCCTAGAGGGCAGGGGATGGAATACGCACTCACATAGCGGATGGGCAGGTGGGGACCAAGGCCGACCTCCCTCCATCGACACAGCAGGGAGCTGCTGAAGCAAGGCCCGCTTGGGAAACGAAAGACAGAAGCTTATTGAGCTTCACGCAGTACCTGCCGAAACCTCGGGTGGACCTTTGCTGCTACTGGGCCTGTTCGATGCCCAGGGAGGCACCGAGAGGCAAACAAGCAAAAATCGCCCACACACGATGTGTGGCAGGGGGGGCGGGAAAGGGGGTGGGAATCGGATGCATAGGGATGCATGCAGGGAGGCAGCCTCACGTAGGCTCGTTGGGGTCGCCGCAGGGTGGCGGTTGGCTGTGTGCGTCGGGGTTGCGCGCAGAGGGGCCGGATGCAGGCAAGGCTCACATGGGCTCGTTGGAGGGCTTGGCACCTGCGGCACGGCCTGCGAAGAAGGCGGCAGCGGCAAAGATGGCGACACCCAGCACGGCGCACACTGCAACGGCGGCAATCTCGGCGCTGCTCAGCCCGTCGTCGCATGAGTCGCGGTCCGCCACAGGGGCAGGCGTTGCGGTGTGAGGGGCAGTGGTGGGTGCCTCAGCCACGCAGTTGGTGCGGCACTTCTTCTGCTGGAACTGGTCCAGGCGAAGGCCGTCCGCAGACACGGTGTCCAGCACCATCCTGTCGTAGAAGATCTCGAGGTCGCCGAAAGCGCCACGGTTGATGTCCTTGAAGTTCAGAGACCACTCGTCACCCCACGCGGCCTTCACAGCTGCGTCGTCCCCGAAGCACTGCCCAGTGATGCGGCACGTCGTGGCGTCGGGGTCCACAGTCAGCATGTTGGCGAGGTTGGCCTTCCCGCTGTCGCCGTAAGAGAAGAGCGTCATGTTGTGCCCCGTCTCGCGGTGTGTGTGTGTGAGGAGCTGCGTCATGTGCTCGTGGCCCCCGAGGTAGGCGTCAGTGCCGCAGCGCGACAGCATCTCCGTCAGGGTGGCGTCCATGGTGGCATTGACGTAGGAGGGAGTGTAAGTGTGCTTGCTGAAGCGTGTGCGCACGCTCTCTGTGATCAGCCCCTTGGTGTACAGCTCCTCGACCCACTCGTCCGTCACTGTCATGTCGGATCCCCGCAGGCGCGACCCTGCAGACACGAGCGGGTAGTGACCCACGACGATCTTCCAGTCAGCCGTGGAGGAGCACAGCGTCTCCTCGATCCAGTTGTACTGGTCTGCGAAGCTGGGCACCAGCGGCCCGCGGCATTCTGTGCGCTCGCGGCTGACGGTGTGGTCGTCGCTGGCATTGCGGCACCCACCGGCACTGTCCAGCAGGAGGCTCATGGTGTCAATGAAGACAAACTGGGCCGTGAAGGGCTGATCCCCCGTCACAGTCGCCGTCATGGTGTAGTTGAAGTCAGGCATGCACCACTTGTTGTACGGGTTCTCCTGCGTGTAGTTCACCTGTGCCGTCGTCCCGCTGTCATCCAGGTTGACGCGGTTGCCGTACCAGTCGTGGTTCCCCAGCACAGAGTACCAGTAGGCATCCTGGGGCTCTGCGAAGGTGTGCTCGAAGGTGGTGTTCCAACGCGAGTCTGTTGTGTTGATGACGTCGGTATAGAAGCTGTCACCCACGTTGATGACGAAGTCTGCAGCAGCCTTGCGCTGCCCAAGGTGCGACTTCGACACAGTCGCTGCAGGCGACGAGTACCACTCCATCCACTGTCCAACCTTGTTGCGCCGCTCCACATCGAAGTCAGACCTATACCGGATGCCTGCATTCTCCTTGCTGTCCACACCGAAGTCGCCGATGACATATGCACGGATGGAGTTCGCAAAGGTCTCGTCACGCGGCTTTGCGTGGTTCAGCTGGCCATCCTCTGTGAAGAGCTTCTCCTCTGAGCACGGCCTGAGCGGGTAGCACGACGCCGACGCACACACACCCAGCAGCACTGCTGCACGCAGAAGCGGCGCCATCTCTTCGCTGCAAACAAAGGCACGGCCGGCCAGGGCTGCAGGGTGGTGTGTGGCTGCTGTTGACAAGAGCAGGGCACGTGCAGGCAAACACGTCCTGGAAAAGAGGGCGGGGCCACCACTGCCTGCAGTCTCCGGTCTTACCTTCCGATGCCCCCCTCCTCTGCCACCACGCCGCCATGCGTATTGTTTCCCGACATCCCTGACGCACACCCCTTTCCTTTCATGGGTGGCGGCAGATCGCCGAGCAGCTGCAGCTTTTGGCCTGTCTACTCGAAACCACGATATTTTAAAACCCCCCCCGCCCCCCCAACCCATACTCCTTTGCACACACAGACATACACACAAATCACGGAGGCACGCAGTGCTCGGGCTAGAGAAGCACATGGGGGGCGGTGGGCACTGTGGGTCTACCGACGACACCTCGCACCCCATCCAGCCACCCACCACCACCCCGATCTCTGAAATCTCTGTACATGCACGCAGTAAGCAAGTGCAGGCGCATCTGCACCTAAAGGTGTACGTACGCAGTGCAGCGACGAGTGTGCAAAAAAAATACGGGCAAAGCGTGCCAGGTGTGTGACCTGACTGACGACCGAGCCCGACACAGGCCCCACAATAGGTTTGTGCTGCGCGCGTCCTTTGTGGGAGTGGTGGGGCGGGAACCGCTGCCTTGTGCCCCCATTATGTGCCCCCAGCACAGACAGTTGCAACAACATAAAAAAGTTAAGCCAAGGCTCCGCCTCAAGCCCTCCGGGAAATTCTCCCATTCTTCCCCCTCCTTCTTCTTCCCTCTTTGTCGTTTTCCTCCGACTTTTTTTTGGCTTTGCCTTCCCGGAGACTCCCTCTCAGAGCTCAGGGCCGCTCAAAAAAAACTCAAAACACTAACAGATTCGGATGGGGGGGCTGGGGGGTGAGGGGGATGAAGGGGGGCAACTGTTGGGAATGGATGACACATCGGCCGGTTCTCGGAGGCCCGAGGCACAGGAAGGGGAAGGGGCGAGTTAGAATCTGAGGGACAGCAGAGGGCGGTGGCAGAGGCGGGGGGGGAGCAGCGGTGCTGGCGGCGGGTATGGACCACCCCCTTACCTCCCCCACCCCCGTGTCAGCAGTGCCGCCACTGGTGCCCTGGCGAAAAAACGGCAACGGAATAGATGGCACTTTGGTGAGACATCGGTTGGTCTGAGACGCGCTAGATATTATAAGATTATGGATAACAGCGCCCACAACCACACACACACCACACTACCTACCCCCCCCCCCAGGGCGACCCCACGCTGATGAGTGTCTGTCAGCGTCACAGTGTCCGTTCTGCGCAAAAAAAATGGGGGCAATAAACATGCCCGGGGGCAGCTAACACAGTCAGGGGGGGGGGGGGGGTATGGGCAGGGCGGAGGTCAGTCCACAGCGTCCGTGCAGCAAGGCGGCATCAGGTGAGGGAACTCGAGGGGGGGTGTGGGGGGAGGTCGGGGGGTGGGGGGGTCAGGGGGTCAGGGGGGGGGGGGGCTGTGGAGCAGGGCACGGTGGGATCTTGTAAATTTTACATGTATAACTACAAGTATATACATGTATTATACATGTATAATACTTGCATGTCAACTATTATACATGTATAATACTTGCATGTCAACTATTATACTTGTATTTTTACTTGATATACATGTATTTTACATGTATATTTCAGGCATTTACATGTATTTTACATGTATAATACTTGTCATGCAAGTATTATACATGTAAAATACTTGCATGACAAGTAAAATACATGTATAATACTTGCATGACAAGTAAAATACTTGCATGCAAGTAAAATACATGTATTTTACTTGCATGCAAGTATTTTACTTGTCATGCAAGTATTTTACATGTATAATACTTGCATGACAAGTATTATACATGTAAAATACATGTAAATGCCTGAAATATACATGTAAAATACATGTATATCAAGTAAAAATACAAGTATAATAGTTGACATGCAAGTATTATACTTGTATTTTTACTTGATATACATGTATTTTACATGTATATTTCAGGCATATACATGTATTATACATGTATAATAGTTGACATGCAAGTATTATACATGTATAATACATGTATTATACTTGTAGTTATACATGTAAAATTTACAAGATCCCACCGTGGGAGCAAGCGAGATGTTCAATCTTGCGTTTACTTCTGCTTCTTCACGGCTGCCGCCAGCCAGTCCAGGCCCTCGTAGAGGCCCTCGCCGGTGGTCGCGCACGAGCCCTGTTGTGGTGTGGCGGTGTAGGGTGGTGTGGGTGTTTGCGGGGAAGGGCATACCTGGATGTACCACTCGCGCTGGCGCAGGGAGTGGAGGCCCAGCTTGTCGGTCACCTCGGCGGGGGTCATCGCGTTGGGCAGGTCCTGCTTGTTGGCGAACACCAGCAGGCACGCGTCACGCAGCTCGTCCTCCGAAAGCATCTTCTGCAGCTCGTCGCGTGCCTGTGCCACACGGTCCTTGTCGTTCGAGTCCACCACGAAGATCACACCGTTGGTGTTCTGGAAGTAGTGGCGCCACAGGGGGCGCAGCTTGTCCTGGCCACCCACGTCCCACATCGTGAACTTGATGTTCTTGTACTCCACAGTCTCCACGTTGAACCCGATCGTGGGGATCGTCGTCACAATCTCACCAAGCTTCATCTTGTACAGAATCGTGGTCTTGCCTGCGGCATCCAGACCCACCATCAGCATGCGCACATCCTGCTTCCCGAACAGGTTCTTGAACAGCCCGCTGATGCTCTGCCCCATGGTTGCGTTCCAAGTGTTGTCTGTTAGGATGGCTTGTGTGTGTTGCACCAAATCGACAGCCACAACCGAGAGACCCCCCAACCAATGACACGGCAAGCGAGGTGGGATGGGCACGGGGGGCGGCTTCGAATCGCTCTCAGATATCGCACTGCCTCTCTCTCTCTCTCAGACTTAAGTGTGCATATCCCCGTCACGAGAACACCACACCTTCTCTAACTCTCTGCGGTCCTGCTGCGTGGCAGCACAACCCACACCTGCCACCCACCCCTGCTGGTGGCGTGGCTGTTCGTAGGTGGTGTTAAAAAATCTTTCAAGTTCATGGTTGTTTGGTTGTGTTTTCATGCAGCCACAGCCCCATCCCTTACGGAAAGGGCTGCAGGCTGTGGGAAGGGGGGGGTGGTGGTTGCTTCGGGTATGAATGGGGTCGGGCAGACGATGGAGTTCGTTTTGGCCTCGACAACCGCACGCCGTGAGTGCCAGGCTACTGCGCATCTGCTTTGTTCGGGCAGCAGCAACGACCACAGTCTATATGTCGACGACCAGGCCATTTATGCTTCGGCACACTATTTTCGGCGTGAGCGGAGCGGAAATTGACATGCATTTTCTTCACGCCCTTTGTGAGCCTCGCTCACGGCACCAACCCTTCAGCAGGAGTGTTGGCGTTGAATCGGCAACACTTTCAAGATCACGGAAACAACAGGACAGAACCGACGCAATGGCAGCTATCATCTGCTACCCAAACCGCTGGTAGTGTATAGCACACCGAGCACTCTGCTCTCGATGTGGTCTACAGACGCACAATATTCACCCACTCACAGACCATGCGCACTCCGCTGCCCCACACTGCTGCACGGTGGCTGCTATGTTTGATACCCTCACACCACGATAATGTAGGTGCGGATTGCATGACCGTTGATCTCTGTTATACACCATGGTATCAAGCACAACTAGGCAACCGTGTGGTGTGTGCTGCCGTCAGGCTCGGTTAGGAAAAGAATTAGCCAACATCTCTCGGCAACGGCAAGGAACACGGGCCAGGCGCAGGAAGGGGGCAGCGGCGGTGGTGCCGGTGGTTACCCAAGGATCAACAAAAGGGTTTGATCCCCCCCCCACCGTTCAATTCACACAGTGCACGGAAAAGAGGGAGGTCTCGCGTTTCGCGTTTGAACGACTTTTGGCGATTCATTCCATTTTGAGGGGGGGGGGGGGGGGGCACCGGATCCAATGCAAAATGCACAGCTGAAGTAAAGTAGAGAAAGACACGGTGCAGAGGTGCCAGCCGCTGTTCACTCTCTGATGCAGGCATTGTGCCAGTGCATGTCGGGGTGGGTGGGGGTGGAGAATGTCGAAATCCGGGCAGCGCCAATGCCGACCAGCACAGCTGGCACTCAATGTGAGAGCAGGCCAGCCGAGGGACTGCGTTGTCTGAGAGAGGCCCGTCTTTCATTATGAGGACCCGATGCAGGCAGAACCGAGGGCGGGGCGGAAGACAGAGCCTCCCACAAAAAAAAGTTTGGCAAAAACTTCCTATACATGCCCCCCGCGCTGCGGGTGGGGGTCTGCGGTCAACCCACCCTCTTCCCTTCAACGGGATTAATGGACGTACAGCTTTGTTTGTACACGAAGGCTCTACAACAAGAAGATCTCAGGCGGGGGGTCGGCTGGTCACACAGCCCGGTCAGTTTACTTGGGGCGGGGTGAGGGGTGATGGCAGTACAGAGGCTAGGCAGCCAGGTAGGAGCATGGGTACGGCCAAGTAACGAAGCAGGTGCATCCCCGAAGGCGGTGTGACAGGATGCGCTTACTTCTGCTTCTTCACGGCTGCCGCCAGCCAGTCCAGGCCCTCGTAGAGGCCCTCGCCGGTGGTCGCGCACGAGCCCTGTTGTGGTGTGGCGGTGTAGGGTGGTGTGGGTGTTTGCGGGGAAGGGCATACCTGGATGTACCACTCGCGCTGGCGCAGGGAGTGGAGGCCCAGCTTGTCGGTCACCTCGGCGGGGGTCATCGCGTTGGGCAGGTCCTGCTTGTTGGCGAACACCAGCAGGCACGCGTCACGCAGCTCGTCCTCCGAAAGCATCTTCTGCAGCTCGTCGCGTGCCTGTGCCACACGGTCCTTGTCGTTCGAGTCCACCACGAAGATCACACCGTTGGTGTTCTGGAAGTAGTGGCGCCACAGGGGGCGCAGCTTGTCCTGGCCACCCACGTCCCACATCGTGAACTTGATGTTCTTGTACTCCACAGTCTCCACGTTGAACCCGATCGTGGGGATCGTCGTCACAATCTCACCAAGCTTCATCTTGTACAGAATCGTGGTCTTGCCTGCGGCATCCAGACCCACCATCAGCATGCGCACATCCTGCTTCCCGAACAGGTTCTTGAACAGCCCGCTGATGCTCTGCCCCATGGTTGCGTTCTAAGTGTTGTCTGTTAGGATGGCTTGTGCTGGACTGGCCTGACAAATTCTCACAATCTCATCCGCACCGAGTGATGATTGCAATCCACATGCTGGGGGGGCGAGGGATGTGGAAATGGGGCCAGCCGGAGCCGCCTGCACCCCCCGCCCTGCCTCTTCTTCCGTCACTGGACTCTGGCATCAAATTCCCTCGCATCTTAGTCGGGGGGGCGGGGGTCGGGGGGTATGGGTCGTCTATGGGGAAAATCCACCATACCCCAACCCACACACACACACACACACGGCGTTTCTTCCCCCGCTCCTCCAGCAAGCTACGCGGCCGCCTGACCCAGCATGGGGAAGCGGGCAAACGCTGGGGATGGCTGTCATCTCCTCCAGCATTGAACAGAAGCTGGGTTGTTGGACTCGTGAAAAGCCGTGGTAGCGTGTGTGGTATGGTATAGGGGTGCGTGGTGGGTGGGTGAGGTTGGGGGGAGGGGGCTCATTGGTTTGCTTTTGTGCGCTATAACTTTCAGCTGTCAGCTGAAACGTGTGGTTTTTTTGGCATTTGGGTTTTATTCTGAGGGGATAGATTGAGCGCCGACACAAAGGAAAAAAAAGGGAAACGCAACACTCTCTTTCTCTCTCTCTCTCTCTCTCCCTCTCTGCCAGATCTCCAAACGGCGAGCTAGTGCAAAAAAAAGTCGAAAAAAAAGAATTGGAAAAAAAGAGGGGGGGGGGGGGTATTTTTTCTCAAAAAAAACATCAGTACCGAGAGAGAGAGAGAGAGAGAGAGAGAGTTAGAGAAAGCCAGAAACGGGTGGTGACTGGGGGGGGAGAGTTGTAGGAGGGGGGGTCGCAATGAAAAGCAAGTCACAGAGTCAACCTGCCCTTCACTCTATTAGGGGGTGCTGTGTGGGGGGTAACGGGCGGGGAGAGGGGCTGTGGGTTTGAGATAGCAGCCGTGTCGGGACACGGCGGGGGCAGGTGGAAGCCCCTTCAAACCGCACAAAAGGCGCCGTTGGGACCAAATCCTACTGTCCCATAAGGCATCGCCCACCCCTGCCGAACCCCACCCTATCCTCACATAAAGAAATCCCCCCCCCCCCCCGCCTTTGACACACGGCACAGCCAAAACCACAGCCCCTGCTGTGCCGGTAAGGCCTGCCGGCCACCTCAGCCAGCCCAGGCCCACCACCCCACCGATTCGGAGGGGAGGTGGCGGTGGGGGCGGCGAGGGGAGCACCCGCGGGCGGGTGCGTCTGAAAGTATGTGCTGCACACCCCGCGGTGCGAGTTGAGTGTAAGCGTCGGGGGGGGTGGGGTATAGGGGGGTGGGTGGGGTGGGGTGGGGTGGTGGGGGTTTACGCTTACTTCTGCTTCTTCACGGCTGCTGCCAGCCAGTCCAGGCCCTCGTAGAGGCCCTCGCCGGTGGTCGCGCACGAGCCCTGTTGTGGTGTGGCGGTGTAGGGTGGTGTGGGTGTTTGCGGGGAAGGCATACCTGGATGTACCACTCGCGCTGGCGCAGGGAGTGGAGGCCCAGCTTGTCGGTCACCTCGGCGGGGGTCATCGCGTTGGGCAGGTCCTGCTTGTTGGCGAACACCAGCAGGCACGCGTCACGCAGCTCGTCCTCCGAAAGCATCTTCTGCAGCTCGTCGCGTGCCTGTGCCACACGGTCCTTGTCGTTCGAGTCCACCACGAAGATCACACCGTTGGTGTTCTGGAAGTAGTGGCGCCACAGGGGGCGCAGCTTGTCCTGGCCACCCACGTCCCACATCGTGAACTTGATGTTCTTGTACTCCACGGTCTCCACGTTGAACCCGATCGTGGGGATCGTCGTCACAATCTCACCAAGCTTCATCTTGTACAGAATCGTGGTCTTGCCTGCGGCGTCCAGACCCACCATCAGCATGCGCACATCCTGCTTCCCGAACAGGTTCTTGAACAGCCCGCTGATGCTCTGCCCCATGGTTGCGTTCCAAGTGTTGCTGCGAGGGTGGCTTGTGTGTGCACCAAACCCCAAGACCTACACTACAGGACCAACACCAACACGGGGATGCAGCGACAGACGTGGCAGGGACTGGGGCAGGGGCCACACTCTCTTCTCGTCTGGCACTCGCCACAGAACGGCAGACCTGTATGCCTCCCACCTGTTCTATTCTATCTGCAGCACTGGGCCTCTTGCTTGGGACACGAGAACAGCTAAAGCTGACGGACCCACACCACAGGATCTGCCCCCCCCCCCCCCCCACGACAGGCTTGCTGCCGACGTACACACAGACTATACTGCCGCACTCTATAACTACCAACCCGCTGTCTGCGTAACATCCGCCATTGGATAAAACGTATATCGACACGCCCTAGGCGGAATGCATTAATCTAACTCACTGACTCTGCAAAGGGTCGACCCAAATCCACAGGGTGGACTCCGGAATGGAAATCGGGAGCTAAAACAGGAGGGGGGAGCGAGGGGAGCTAACAAAAATACCCCCCCACCCCCCCCCCCTAGGCATGGGCCCCCAAACATATTTTTCATAAACATATATTTTTGCCAAAAATATGTTTCATTTTCGCATAAAAAAATATTTTTATATTTTTCGAAAATATTTCCAAAATATTTTTATATTTTGGAAATATTTTGAAAATATTTCGAAAATATTTTTATATTTCGGAAATATTTTGAAAATATTCCAAACATAAAAAAATATGTTGAAAATATTCCAAACATAAAAAAATATTTTCAAAAATATAAAAATATGTTGGAAAAAACCTTCCTAATCCGGCGATTTATAGGGGGACCCTTTTCGAATTTTTTTTGGGGAAGGGGTAAATTGAACGTTTTTGGCCATTTGAAGCCACTGCGAGCATTCCCGGGCCTCGGAAATCAGATTTTTGCCCCTGAAATGCGGTACCGGTCCGGACGAAAATCCGAAAAATTCGCGCCAAAAAATGACCCCCAAAGCTGCGGTCTGGGTCCAAAGGATTTGTGCCAAGGGCCGTTATGGACACCCCGTAAACCCTTCTGGGACCAAAAAGTGCACGAAAGGGGTTAAAACGGCCTAATTCGTTGATTTGTTGCATTTCCCAGCCAAAAATCGATTTTTTGGCTTGGCGAGTAGTTGGCGAAAATCGCGAAAAATCCCAAAAATATCGATTTTTCACAGAGGCCCAAAAACGTGTTCCTGGGTGGAAAATGGGACCAAAAACCGGGTTCTGGCCATTTCTGGGTGGTTTTTCGGGGTTTCCAGACAATGTTCGCCATTTTTCTGCCCGAAACCCCAGCCTGCTTGCATACACGTTAAGTCGAATAAATTAGACATAAGCAGAAGAGCAACATCATCATGTTCGTGAGAATGTCACCCCCCAAGCGGAGGCCGAGGGTGACATTCTCTCGGGGTACCCTAGGTAAGTCTAATAAACTAGACATAACCAGAAGACCAACATCATCATGTTCGTGCTAGCACTTTGTGCGCCAAAAAACAGGTTACGCTCTTCATTTGGCTGCGTTCAACGAAAAAAAGACACTTCTTTCTGGAGTTTAGCTAGCACGATTCAGTTGGTCAAATCATTTGTCTGGTTTCTTCTGCCCCCCACCCCCGTGCAAGGTCATGTGCCCCATCCCATCGCTTGTTGTCTTGATTGCAGGGCTCCGCACTTTTTTGCTGTGCATGCTTGCGCTTCTCGCCTCCACACACCACCCTGGGGGGAGGGACAGAGGGCGGAGGGGGCTACACACTTACACAACCGATTCGGTCAAACAATGCCACGTCATCCCCATTGGGGTCCTGGACCGCGGCGTCTCTCCCAGCGAATTGGTGTCGTCATCAGGCAGGCTAAGTAGTTGTCTACACAGGACATTGGTTTTAAGGGGGTCTGAGTTCTGCGGAACTGGCTTCAAGGGACGCCCCCTCGTAATGACTGGGTGGATGGAGCCAAGTAATACCAGGTGGTCGGACACCGGAACTCTCGGCATTTATTAGTCGCGGGAACTGTGTCCGTGTGGTCGGGTGTGACCCCTTCCGATTCCACTGATTCCACTCTTGAACATGTAGTGTTGAAAGATACTTGGTGTTCTGATGTTTTACAGGGTACTTGACAAAGGAAAGAGGGTGGTCAGTCTTGTGATCCACCCTGAATCCTTCCTGTGAGCAGCAGATCCACAACACCTCGACTTCTTTCAGCGGCTGTATTGATATTGCCTGACACAGCAAACATGATTCAATTGGAGGAACAAGCCTCGTACACCAGCGGCCCAAAAGGTGGATTCCATGTATGGTTTTAGGATTTCCCTTACTACTGATGGTGTAGAGACTACAAAGCCTGACCTGATGACGCCGCCATGAACCTGGGAGACACGCCGCGTGAGAAGGGACCTCGGTGCGGGGTGGCGTGAAGATCCTGCCTGAGTGCCCTCGTCGGGACCCGCGGTAAACCGTGGCGTTCCCCCCGAGGCAAGTCCAGGACGAAGGTTGCAGATAACCGCTGCACCTCTTCGTCCGAAAGGAGCTCACAGGATAGGGGAACTGCCCACACCCCACTCACGACAGTGTATCCGAAAGGTGCACTGCGCGTGTGGTGGCGGTGTCGGGTCCAGACCCACCTCGTTCCCCCATGCCCGTCAGTTGTTGCCCCTCCAGGGGTGGCTGCTGTCTGGCATGGGGGGCGCCCTCCCTGCCTTGCAAGGAAAAATGTAGAACGGCATGCTGCCCGTTTCTTCATTTTTTCACCTTGCCTGGCAGGGGGGGGCCCACCCTCACGGGGGGAAAAAGAGGAACGGCATGCTGCCCGTTCACTCTTTTTTCCTCCCGTCGTGGGTGGGCCCACTTCCGGCCATAAAATTGGCCGGAAATTTTTTTCAGCAAAAAATCCATTTTTTGCTGAAAATAGAAAAAATATTTTAAAATATTTTTTGGCAAAAATATTTTTGAAAATATTTTTTGAAAGTTGCAAACATAAAAAAATATTCTGGAATATTCTGGCCCAAAACATATGTTTGGGGCACTATGCCTAGGGGGGGTCAAATGGGGGTGACAAACACGATTTTTCAAAAAACCGGCGCAGAGGCCCCAAAGCCCCCGTAAACCCTCCAAACCCCCCCAGATCGGTCCGGAAACCCATCGAACCCCACTTTTCCACCATTCCGGGCACCTCAGGTGCCCGAATTGGGGTACCTAAATTTTGTGCCACCGTTTGGTACCGTACAGTGCCACTGTGTGGGAGGTTGGAAAAGAAAATGCCCCAACACACCACATCTGAGGGTTGCAATGCATGTTGCTTGCCAACCACGTCATCCGGTGGGTGTCAGGCGCTATGTAGGTGGCATTAGCCAGGTCTTCGATGTGTTCTGGCTTGTATATATACCTCCCTGCCTGCGGCACAGGCACTGCCTTTGTCCCCCACACCAGCCACAGAGAGCGTATTGTACTCGGTCCACGGTTGCTGATTCATTGTGATGCGTTGTATCCTCGAGTGAACGTCACACACTAGTGGCACCACCACCCGCCATCCGAGAGCTGTATTGACTTTGCGCGCTTCCGTTGTATTCACCTCGCCACGCATATTGCACCGTTCAGTACCAGTGCTCTTGGGCCAGGCAAAGTAGACCGCAGCAACTACCAATTCTGGCACAATGGGTACCACGACAGCGCACTTCATGTGTTCCCGGAATGTACAGCTCGTGTTGCAACAGTCGTTGTCAACACATCCCGGTTGTGGAGCACTGCTGCACAGGAATCACACGACCATCTGGACTGTTCCGTACCTACAGGCAGCCTCCCGGTGCATGGTGGCAGGGAGGTATATATACAAGCCAGAACACATCGAAGACCTGGCTAATGCCACCTACATAGCGCCTGACACCCACCGGATGACGTGGTTGGCAAGCAACATGCATTGCAACCCTCAGATGTGGTGTGTTGGGGCATTTTCTTTTCCAACCTCCCACACAGTGGCACTGTACGGTACCAAACGGTGGCACAAAATTTAGGTACCCCAATTCGGGCACCTGAGGTGCCCGGAATGGTGGAAAAGTGGGGTTCGATGGGTTTCCGGACCGATCTGGGGGGGTTTGGAGGGTTTACGGGGGCTTTGGGGCCTCTGCGCCGGTTTTTTGAAAAATCGTGTTTGTCCACGTAAAAGGGTGGCATTTGACCCCCCCTACCCCCCCCCCCCCGCTCGGGAGAAAACAGCGCACAGAATATACTCTACTGCGCGGAAACTGCTCGCAAAAAATCCCTCCCCCCCCCCCTCCACCGACACAACGGCATTCTCACATCATTCCATCGAGCTTGCTGAGATACTCCCGTTCGAGCTCTCTCTGCCTGCGGGTGAGGGTGCTGCCTTGGGGCCCAGAGGGCCTCACCGTCGGGCCGAGGTTGCTGATGCTCGGCGGGTTCTGATAGATTCCGTGCTCCGCCAGGAAACGCTTTTTGGACGCCTGCGCATGCTGCCTCTCCTGGGCCTCATGCTCACGCGCGAGCGCTGCCTCCCGCGCAGACTTCCAGTCCTCCCTCTCCTGCCACAGCACCTTCGACTGCTCAAACGCGGCTGTCCTCAGAGCAGCCGTCGTAGTGGTCGCACCAAACACCTGGGCAGACGCCTTCTTCACCGCACGCGACCCCTGCTTCGGGAGCCGCTTCAGCTGCTGCTGCGCGCTCAGCATATCCCTCACCCTCTGCAGCCTCCCCCACGCCGCACCCAGGTCCTCCGCCACGGCCTGCCGGAACGCAACCGCCTCGGGGTCCATCGACCCCAGCACGCCTGCCGCCTCCATCTCCACGAGGAGGCCGCGCGGGGTGGGCGACACGCCACACACCTTATACACCGCGAAGGGCGGCAGCATCACCTCCCCCTCCTGGGGGTACTGCGACGGCGGCATCCCGGCACCCCCCAACGCAAGCCCCTCCTGCGCGCCGTGGATGCGGAAGCTGATGACGCCCTTCGGGGGCCCGCAGGGCTCCCGCGCGTAGGCCGTGCAGGATGCAGGGCTGGCGAGCCCCACGACATGCCCCGGCACGAGCTGCCTGTAGTGGTCGGTGAGCTCCCAGGTCTGCGCGCCGAGGCGCGTCTCGAGGGGGTGGCCGTACCTCCCTGCGGGCAGCGGCTCCGACAGGGCCATGCAGATGCCGATAAGGCGTGCCCACCGTGTCAGCCCCGGGTTGTCGAGCCCGCCCCCTGCGGTGTGGGAGAGGATGGAAAGGGCTTCGCATATCTTGTCGTAGATGCATGCGTTGCGCTTCGACTTGAACCTCTCCCGGTAGGCATGCTTGTATTGGTCGTGCTCCATGTTGCCAGGCGCGTCGCGCCAGGTGAGCATCCTGTCGATGTCATCCCCGGCCTGCGTGAGCAGCAGCGATGCCAGCAGGGCAAGGGGAGACTTGCGCTGCCCCTCGGGCTGGTGGTGGTGGTGGTGTGCAGGGGTCCTGCTGTCAGGCGTGGCGTGCGGCAGCGCCGCAGCAGCGTCGTGCCCTTCCGCACCAGGGGCCTCACCATAGGTCTCTTCGTAGAGGCGCTCGCAGAGCTGCAGCAGGATGACGTAGTTTGAGGTGGGTGCGTCTGTGGTGGGGGTGGCGGTGGGTAGAGTGTGAAGAGGCACAGCTCGTCAGAGATGTGACAGCTGCGCTGTTTTGAGGCATTTTGAAGGCAATTTTGATGGCATACTTGTGCTCGAGGGGAACACCAGGTTCGCCATCAGCTCGTCGAGGATGTCACCCGGCTTAGAGTGCCATGCCTGCATAAAGTGCTGGCACATCGCGGCAAGCGTGTCGGGCGTGTTGCAGACGTTCTGCCCTGTTGGCGGTGGTGGTGGTGTTGCTCCTGCTTACTCCCTTGATTGTTGGCCCCCCACCCCCACCCCCACCCCCACCCCTCCCCCCCCCTGCCGGCGGCTCATCCCCCGCCCCCTCCCCACAGCGCCCACACTTTGTGCCTGACACAGCACAGCAACATACTCACAGTCCAGCGGAGGGTGTTGGGTCCAGGGGACCGCATCTGCCCCAGCGCAGCCTCGAGCTGCCCCTGCTGCGCCGCCGCAAGTGGCGCAACCGGCGGGGGCTGCACCTCGCCCCTGCCGTCGCTCTCGACCTGCATGTCGTGCTCCATCACACGCTTGTAGGCGTACAGCTCCCCCAGCTGCCCCATGCGCTGGTCGGACACCAGCGACCGCTCCTCGAAATACCTCTCCCGCCTCCGCCGGGTCCTCTCCCACTCCTCACGGTCCGACGGCAGCACCGGGGGCTCCCCCCCGCCACCACCACCACCCCCTGCCTTCGGAGTCCCGACACCGCCACCGCCACCACCACCACCACCACCTGCCCTGGGAGTCGCAAATCCGCCACCACCACCACCACCCAGCCTGGGGGTCCCTGGGGCATTCAGAGCGGCATCGAGACTCCGTCCGACACCCTGTTGCTGCTGCTGCTGCTGTTTCGCCTGCTTCTTCGCCTGTTTGCGGGCCTCGCGGAGCTCAACCGCCTCTGCCGCCGCCTGCTCCTCCAGCAGGCTCTCCTGGGCACGCCTCTCGTCGAGGCGTGCACGGGTCATGGAGGAAATCTGCCCGATGCGCTCCCTGCGGACACGCTGTTTAGCCTCGCTTTCGAGGAGCTTCTGCTGCGAGCGGAGGCTGCGGAGGAAGGCAGTCTCGTCGTAAACACGCATGCTGTCGAGCCGCTCCGCGGCTGCACGCTCCGACTCGATGCGGCGCTCCACCTGGGCTTCGTAGTGGGTGCGGTAGAGCTCCACGAGAGTTCGGGATGTCCGTACCCTCGCCAGGGCACCCCGCATGTGCTTCTGTATCATCACCGCCGAGTTGTAGTACAGCGCCCTGTTCCTCTCCTCCTCCTCCCGCATGGCACGCTCGCTCTCCTCGCGGCGCTGCCTCTCCCGGGCCTCCCGGTCCGCCCGCTCCCGCTCCGCCCGCTCCTCCTCCTCCCTCCGCTGCATCTCCAGCTCCTCAGCCTCCTGGCGGAGCTTGTCGGCGTTCTTCGCGACGTAGAGCATGAAAACTTCAAACCGCCCGGCATGCCCACGGGCAGCCTGCTGGAGGATGAGGGCGTATTTCACAAGCGCCTCCTCTCGGCGCACCTCAAGCGCCTGGAAGGTGTCGGACTTGAGGAAGACTTTTGAGGAGCCGCACTGCGCGAGGGAGGCATCATACCCCAGGTGGGCGAGAACCTGCTCGCTGCCGGCCTTCCCGGTGGAGGCCCCGGGGCAGCACACGCCGAACCGCTTGAGGAATGTGTCGAACAGGATCCGGACAGGGTACCCCGCTTTGCGGATCTTCACCGTGCCCAGCACCCCAGAAGAAGAGAGCTGATTCATCACCGACACCCCGTGGAAGCTGAGGGGCTCCTTGCTGGGATGCGGTTTGACGCAGCGGATCCAATGCGGGTTCGTCGAGTTGATCAGCCCAAGGAGCTCCCCCAGCTGCTGTTTGAACATGAGGGTGACTGTGGGCTTCTTCCCGCCCTTCTGCGCAGGGGGCTCCGGGATGAGGGATCTGGTGAGCGAGCAGTGGCTGGCGCGCATCATGAGCTTCATTGAGTCCTTCAGGGGGTCCATGTTCTTCTCCCGGAACCCTTCGACATCGTACGTCACGTCCGAGGCATAGTGCTTTATGATGAAGGAATCCTGAGCAAGCTTCTTCTTCGCAAAGAAAGGGTGCTTCCCATGCTGCGACTCGAGCTTCTGCAAGAAGGCTCGATCGCTCCCCTCCCCTAACGAGCACTCCTCGTCGAGCAGGGCAAACACACCGAGCTTCCCTGTGATGAGGTCGAGGCAAGGCTTGTTGTCAGGGCATTCTACCTTCGAGACGTCAATACCCTCTGCAGCGCACTCCTCCATGTCTTTCTCGAAGATGAATGTGTTGTAGTGGTTCTGCAGCGTCTCGTTCGCCAGGTTGATGCAGACCTGTTCGAAGGAGTTCCGTTCGAAATCCTCAAACCCGAAGATGTCGAGAAGCCCAATCCACTGCCCGTCAATCGTTGTGTCGGTCGTCTCGTTGATCCGATCGACAAGCCATGTGAAAATGCAGTCATATGTCACCTTTGTTAGGGCATCCCTCCCGTCAGCCGCCGCGGCCGCCTTCAGATTCGACGTAATAATCTCCCCCTTCAGGGAGCGGGTTGTTGTGAGCAGCTCTTTCCGGAGCACCGCCCCATCGACTTGAAACCCCTCCACCGCCAGGTCCAGCACCTTCTCCGACTCGGAGGAGATCTTTGAGCAGTCGGGCCCGGTTGACTCAAACACGACGTTCTGAAAGTGCAGCATGCCTGCAACCATCCTCCAGATTGCAACCTGGTCGGAGTCCTCAATGCCGACCTTCCCCATTGCCTCTCTGCAGAGGGCGTAGTCATCCCCGTCATCAACGCCTTTGATGGTGAGGCAGCCGCCAGAGCTGAGGCTGCGGTAGTTCTTCGCATCTTCTAGGTTGAAGGACGCCGCATCCCCGCCCTGCACACAGAGGTAGAAAGCGTGGTAAACCCTCTCCCCGTTGGCAGCGGATATGATCCTGCTCTTCTCCAAGAGGTATTTCACAACCCCGTTGCCGACGAGGAAGCCCGACCGGTCGAACTTCACCTTGCTGAACTTCCCAAACCGGGATGAGTTGTCGTTGCGGACTGTCTTCGCATTCCCAAACGCCTCGAGGATCGGAGACGCGGTCAGAATCTTCACCCCAATCTCCGACGCAGCCTCCTTCTGCTCCGACGTGCCCTTGAGGCAGCTCACCGCCGAGAGATATTTCATGACAATCTTTGCAGCCTCCGTCTTCCCCGCGCCCGACTCCCCCGACACCAGGATGCACTGATTCCGCTGATCGTTCATCATCTCCCAATATGTGTTGTTCGCAACGCCCCAAGAGTGCGGCAAGTTCTTCTGGATGATGGCACCCTCCTTGAGATATTCTGGCATCTTCGTGTCCATATAATGCGGGATTTTGTAGTTGAATGGGTTGAGTGCCACGACGATCGCCCCGATGTTTGTGTACACAACGTTCTTCATATAACGGAGCCTCAGGCAGCGGAGGAGGGTCGCCTCGTGGAGGACAGTCAGCATGAGAAGGTCGTTCACATCCTCCTCCAGCAGGTCTTCCCGAGCCACCGTCACATTCTCCACAGACAACCCGGAGTGGACCTGCCCGTCGGTTTTGTTCTTCACCTGAACCGCTTTACCCACCTCCGTTACAACCCCCAGGGCCCAGCTTTCGACAGCATCCTTCTTGTCATTGTAGAAGCATAGTGTGCCCTCACGCAGAGCCATAAGAGACGCGCACTTCTAAGCTCAGAGTGGGTCGGGGGGGAGGGGGGGGGGGGGGTAGCGATACCAAAGATGCACCCGCCGGCCCGCCCCCCACACACACACCCCTCACTGCCGGTGAGCAGGAGGTGGAAGGGCGCAGCCCCGGCACACACCTCCGTTCGTGTCGACCTATAGAGGTGATGTGTTCTGTGTGTGTGTGTGACAGTGGAGGCATGTCCAGAGTTCGCTCGGTGTGTCCTGCACTAAACTAAAAAATAACTGTGTATTAGTGCAAATCTGAAAGGGAGTCTGAAAGAGAAGAGCCGAAGGGTATTCGTCGATCGCGAGAACACCCCACACGCCTGTCATGAAGCGTGTGGGAAGGTTCTGCAAGGATCTGCACTGGCACAGTTTCCTGCGTTGTTGCACAACTCTCAAGAAGATTTAACGCGTGTGTGGTGGCGGGGCTGCGGCGGGGCGCACGTCAAAATCAGGAAGCAGGGTGGGGTTGGTGGGAGGGGGGTGGGGGGCGGGCACATCTCTTTGTTCACGTTCCAACTCAAAAGCGATTACCACCGGCGATCTCTTCAACCAACAAGGGGGGGGGGGGCGGTATGTGCCCTTGCAGGGGCGGGGGGGGGGGGGGGGGGGGGATTCAACGGTAGACAAGCTTTGCTGTTGCAAAGCGGGGTAGGGGAGAATGCTTGGCGGGCGCGACACAGACACAGACACACTCACACCTCCCTCTTATCACCTCACCCCCCCCCCCCACCCAGGCGTGGCCCTTGACACCTCGCACCTCCCACAGAAGTCCCGTCCGCCCACTCACCACTCTGCATCCCCGACCGGGCCACACCCCCCCTATCTGAGGGGCCCCTCGCTACGGGGTGATCGTCAGTGCATTTTGGTGCATTTCCTGTTGAAGTAGGTGAAAAACTGACGAAGGGTTGACGAAGAATAACGACCAGCGAAGACCCCCCCCCTGAACGTATTAACTTATTTTGCGTTTACGGAGAGTGGGTGGTCACCGGAGGGGGGTGGGCAACACAAACTCCCCACCCACCCCTCGCCTGTGAGGCAGATTTTTTTTGAGCACACAGAAGTTGAGAACACGCGTGTGTGAAGAGCTTCGTTTCCTCCCCCTCCCCTCCCCCCCCCCCTCCCCCCCCCGCACAGAAAGGTGTGACTGGGCGAGGGGGGAGGGTGAGGGTGGGGGTGTAGAGCGCGACGAGTTGAGAGAGAGAGAGAGAGAGACAGGGAGACAGAGAGAGGGAAGGTTTGCAGTGGAGGCGCTGACCTCACAGGTCACACGAGGGGGGGGAGGGGTATGGAACCATAATGCAGGCGGCAGTGCGGCAAGTGAATTGGCAGGCACAATTATAATAAATAAGCTGTGTGTGACGGCAAATCACCTGGCACTTCCCGCAGGATTGAACCTTCCCCCACCTTCGCGGATCTTCTGCTGATCAACGAGGTGTGTGTGTGTGTGTCCTTTTTTTCCCGGCAGCAAAAAAAGCAAGCTAAAAATGGAATATAATATCGCCCCCCCCCCCCCCCCATCTCCCATCTCCCCCACCCACCCACCCACCCCCCCTCCCAAAAACCAAGGGTCGCACCAAAAACGCACCATTTTCAGCACAGCGAAAATCCACAGTCAAACCCTGTGTGTTAGCTTGGCTTCTGGGTTCTCCACCTCCTGGGTTCGGTGAAGGGGGGAGGGGGCCAGACGAACGTCCTACCGATGGCTGGGAAAGGGGGGTTGGGGGGGGGCACAGGGTATACATGCCCTGGTGTTGGCTGGGAATACGGTCACCCCCGAGGGTCCTGGAGGGGATATATACGTGGTGCCAAACGCGTGGCACTGCCAAAGAACCCGAGTGAGCGCACACTTGCTGTCTCAAGGCTGTGTTGAGGCCCTGTGAAGTGGCATGAGGTGCTAATCCAAAGCTTCAGTCGTACGATTTCCTTCGTTACTTCGCGACTTCGCTACGCTTCGTCGCTCGTAACTAGTAAAAATAAAAAAAAAGACAGGGAAAAAAAGACACATTCGTCACGACGTTTGCTGAGAGGAGTGAGGATACGGGGTGGGTTCAGCACCTGCCTGGACCCTTCCTGCAGCTGCATTGTGGGCTAGAGAGACGGGGCAATACGTGCGGCACGTCTGACTGGTTCTGCACCGTTTTGAGGCGAAGGAGACACCAGGCACCCTGGTATGGTATGGTGACGCGACCTTCCCCCCCTCCCCCCCCTCCCCCCCCTCCTAGTGGGGAGGGTGAAGGGGCATGCCAAAAACGTGGCAACAAAGCGAACAATTGCCCCCCCCCCCCACCCCCATTTTTGCTTTTATTTTGTTGGGGCGCACAGCTGGACCCCACCCCACCCACCCCCCCCCCTCCCTCCACCCCCGCTCCCTGTGTTGTGCGCACGACTCACCCACACACACACACACAGCATCCGGCACAACAAAGCAGAATATTCGCAGAAAAGGGGAAAACACACACCCCCCCCCCCCCCCCACCCACCCACCCTCCCTCCCCCTCTTCCCACTTCTCCCCCACCCTGCCACCCCACACCAACCCCCTGCTGCTTCAGCGCAGGGGGTGGGGGGGGGGGGGGGGGGGGGCTTGCACCGGCGGGGGGTGTGTTACCCCGCCCCCACACCGCCCCCCCTCCCCCCCCACACCCTGTGCCGACCCTCCACTGCACTGCACGTAGCCATCCACTCCCTCTATGCCCGACGCCCCTATGCACTACCCCACCCGCCCCAGCCGTCCATCCACCGCCCTGTGCACTCACAGAGGTCAGGCCCCATAGGTGGGGTATTGGACGACCTGCAGCCCGTGCGCCAGCATGGGAGCTGCCATGGGGTTGCCGATAAACGCCTGCTGGGTCAGCGCAGCCCTGCTGACCTGCTGATCAAGCATCCCCCTGCTGTTGCCGGTGGCGGTGCCTGCGACGCTGCGGAGGAGGACGTCGTTCGCCGCACCCCGCGAATGCACGCTCTGCTGCTGCTGCTGCTGCTGTTGCTGCTGCTGCTGCTGCTGGCGGCGGAAATCCTGCTGCTGCTGATGCTGCTGCGACACCTGCGTGGCATGCGTTTGCGCCTGATATTGGTGCTGCGGCACATGTGTCCTCTGCTGCGACTGCTGGTAGAACCCCCGCTGCTGCTGCTGCTGCTGCGGCTGGTGGTGCTGCTGCTGCTGATGCTGCTGCTGCTGCTGATGCTGCTGCTGCTGCTGATGCTGCTGCTGCTGCTGCTGCTGATGCTGCTGCGACACATGCTGGTGATGCGACGACTGCTGCTGCGTGTGCTGCGCGGGGTACGACTTGGGCTGCGACTGCCTCACAGGGGGCGCTCCCCTCCTGTGGTGGTCCACCGTCCTCCGCACAGCCTCGGGCGTCACCATGTCATCCACGGTACGCGCCTCCCCTGCATTAACATACGCCTGCGGGGGGATGTCCACGGTATTCCAATACACCTTCCGCACATCCCTTGCGGGCACCGCCCGCTTCCCGTTGGGGTGCTTCCCCTTCGCTGCCATCTTCTCCGCGTTGATCCGCCGCTTCTCCGAAGGGGATCTCTGCGGCTGCGGCGGGGGGGGCGGGTTGACCTTCCGCTTGTGCGGTGCCCCAGCCAGGTGGGTCGCCTTGCTGGAGTAGGGCATGTCCCTATCGCACACGTCGCACCGCCATGTCTCGTGAGAGCTGCCGAGGCTGGCTGAGACAACCTTCTTATGCTTCCACCCGCTGATGTGCTCGTCACGCTTCTCGGTCTTCACAGACCTCTCGCAGAAGGCGCAGTAGAACATGTCCTCGTGCGCCTCCTCGTGCCGCTTCCCAGAGAAGTGTGCCTCCTTGTCGCTAGAGGGCAGGCAGGTGTTGCACTGCAGGCAGAGGAACTCCAGCTCGTTGATCCGCTCCTCCCGGCGCGTCTGGCGCTCCGCAACCTTCTCCACATGCTTCTGGTGGGCGCCGCTGGGGTTCGCCTTGTAGAGGTGGGACATGCCGGCGTTGTGCAGCTCCTTGTTGCCCATGGGCATCCACACGTCGCAGATCTTGCAGAAGTGCATCTCGTTGGCCTGGCTCTCGGCGTTACGCTGGTGCTGCTTGCCCTGGACGTGTATCGCCTTGTCCTTCTGCGGCATGGTCTTGCTGCAGGCAGGGCAGTGGTAGACAGGACCTCCAACAGCCGCGGCAGCGGCGGCGTTTGCCTTGTGGCGGCGCCCGGCGACGTGGCATGCCTTATTGACCTCGAACATCTCGATGTCGCACACCTCGCAGTGGTAGACGCTGGTGTCCTCGGGTTTGCTGGACTTCTTCTTGCCCTTCCCGTGCTTCTGGCGCACGACGGGGCACCGGAAGCCCGCGGGGGGGTCGCTGCTGATGACGGCGGATTCATCGATCGCATCGTAGCCCTCGAGATTCGTCAGATGCTCCGCACTGAACTCGTGGGTCTGCCGGTCTGCAGTCTTCACCTTCTTCTCACACACATCGCATGTGTACAGGGTCACAACGGCCATGACCCCCACCGGACAAAGCCGCCCCTTGAAGAACCCCCCTGATATACTGGGTGGCATGCAGTGGGTGGTGGTGGTGAGATGTGGTGAGAGGACAAACTTCGTTGCGTACATTTGCATGCCATTGCAGTGTCTTGAAATACACACAACACCATTAGGGGCCATTAGGAGGGGCGGGGGGGGTGAGGAGGGTAGACGGTGGCGTGGGGTGGAGGTGCGACGCGCGGAAGGCAGTGCGCAGAGAGGGAGGGTGTGTGCGAGGCGGGAAAATCTGTTTGCTGGGAGGGGATGTGGGGGGAGGGGATCAGCAACATCGCATTGCATCGACACAACCCCCGAGAAGACAGCTGGGCACTGCGTGAAGAGGCAAGCCACGTGCCACCCCACCCCACCCCACCCCAACTGCTCCTCGCATTCCCTCATCGGTCACAGCGCACAGGCGCTCCGGGGTTTGTTGGAGATGGCGGGTGAGGGTGGGAATTTAGGGGCGTGGGCATGTGTTGGCTTGGGGGGGAGGTGGGGGGAGGGGAGGGGGGGGGGCCGACCTTCTCCGTAAAGCCGGAATGGGGGTAGTGCCCACAATGGGCACCACACACATGAGCTTCGTGTTTCTCGTCATCGGTTCGGTTAATCTTGAGACACTTCGGGGGGGGGGGGGATGGGAGAGAGGAATCGGGCTGAGATTGGGGGACACAGAGAGAGAGAGCTCATTCATTGGGGTTGTTGCGAGGGGGGGGGGGGGGGGCGGAAAGACATGGGGCTCAAACCGCACGCCTTTTCGAAAAGTAAAAAGCTGGCCAAAAAAAATAGCAACAACTTCGGCACAGCTTTTCCACACTCCGGGTTGTTGGATTCTGCGCTCGACAACAACAAGGCGCGGATGTGTGTAGTAGTAGACTGGCATCAGGAGATACAAGATCTGTCGAATGCATGCTCTTTTTTTTTTGCCGAGGAGGAAGAACGATGAAGCGATGAACTGCACATGGGGCGTGTCGTGCAGAACGCACCGAGCAACCCGGGCTCTTGATGCGATCGGGGCCACGCTAAACACAAACGGAAAGCTCCGTTTGTGTTTAGTCCTCCGAAAATCCTCACAGGGGGCTGGAGCCGAGGAGCACGGCCAGAAGATCCGTTCAAAATCACAACCCCCGTACCCCCCCCCCCTCTCCGTGCCTCACCTCCCCTAAGAAGGAACGCCCCCCCCCCCCCCCCTTTTTCCGTTGTGTCGGGTGATGAGTCCTGCAGCGCTGAGGCAACAGGTTCACTTCCCAACTCCTCCTGGGAGGGCAGCAAATTCAAACACGGGGGCATTTGTTTGGTTTCCGTTGAGCGCACGCTTCTTTTAGCTTCTCTCAAAGGCTGTGTTGCGGGGTGCCGCTTTCTGTATCAAAAAAAGGCAGGCTTTTTTTTTGCGGAGCGGATCTGCTTCGTTTTTTTGTTACAAAATCACTTTTTCTTTTTCGTTCGTTACCCCGCAATTTTTTTGCAGCCCCCCCCCCGGAACTAAAAAGCAAATAAAACACAACAACCCACAAGGAGAGCCTCCTCTGCTGGGAGAGAGGAAGGAGAATGAGAAACAGGCTTAAGGGGGGTGGCGGTGGTGGTACGGGGAGGGGGAACATTGGTTGCGTTGGGTGAGGTTGGCAATGATAGAGGCAGCGCCCTTCCAATCCCCCTCCCCCCCCCCCCTCCCCCACGGGGCACGAGGCCAGCGTGGCGGCATCGGACGCTTTCCTTCCCAAGCGTAGCCTTTTCATCGATTTGGAGACAGCAGGAGGGGGGGGTTTGATCGTCGAGAGGGAATGGAAAAGTAAATCTCCCAGCACCTTCTCGCAATGTTAGTCCTTTTTGTAGTCACTACACCAGATATGTTGTACAAGGCAGATCAATGCACAACGGGAGGAGGGGGGGGGGGGGGGAGGATGGGAAGATAAAGTTGTGTATGCTTCTTACACCGCCGTTTCGCTGCCGTTTCCACCCCGTGTGGTTCTCGTTTGTTTTTTTTTCGTTGTGCCGCCATTCCTGAGCTGATGCCTGGGGTGGCATTTCGATGCTCTCGCTCCCCCCCCCGGAGCGGAGAGAGAAGTTGGAGAGGCAAGGCGAGACTATCACTTGCGCACCGTCTTCGACGTGCCGTCGTCAATCAGGTTCAGGATCTGCTTCACGGACAGCAGGTCCTTGTCAGCCTCCTGGCTCCTCCCGTGGGTCAGGATCTGTGAGAGGAGGTGGGGTGTGCTGAGCACTGCTCCCGGAGGATGCGATCCCACATCCAAGACAAATCAAAAGGTGTGGGGGGTCTTCGGTGCGCCGTGCCGGTGTGTCGGTGAGGGTGACTTTTCTCACCCTTCAAGTCTCTTATGTGAGGATAACAACATTGCCAAGGCACAGTCCAAAACACAGAACGCCCCCTCCTTCCCAGTTGGATGCGCGGAACTGTCGAACCCCCTCGCTGGGAAGCCCATATGACACATACCGACTGAGCCGTCCCCATCATCGCGGGGTACGCAGTGCGGATCAGCTGGTTGGCGTGGATGATGACCTGGGCACCAGCCTCGTTCAGCTCCTTCTCCGTCATCGAGTTGTACTGTGAGGTGTGTGGGGTGTATGTTATGCGGGTTATGTGAAAACGGCAACAACACAGGTGCCCTCCATCCCCTCCCCTCCCACACCGACGCCCTTCTCTCAGCATACTGTGGTGGGCACAACCACGGCCATCTTGTCCCCACGGAACGTGTTGTACTCGTCGAGGAAGCGCAGGATCTCAGCAGGGTCCTTCTCCTTCGAGTGGATCATCACACCGTCAGCACCCGCCTCCAGGAAGGCCTTGGCACGCTTCACAGCCTCGTCGTGGCCCCAGCCAGCGATGAGGGACTCGAGGCGCGCGATCACCATGAAGTCGTCCGTCACCTGGGCCTCCTTACCGCGTGCAATCTTCTCGGAGAAGTCCTCGATGCTGGCAAGCTCCTGCTTGCGCTCCGTGCCGAAGAGGGAGTTCTGCTTCAGCCCGCTCTTGTCCTCGATGATGCACATCGAGACACCCATGCGCTCCAGGCTCTTCACGGTGAAGTGGAAGATCTCGGGGTGGCCGCCCGTGTCACCGTCGTAGATCATGGGCAGCGACGTCACGTCGAGCACCTCGTCGCAGATGCGCAGACGGGCCGTCGTGTCGATGGTCTCGATGTCGGGCTTGCCGCACACCGTGCTGCTCGTCAGGGAGCTGCTCCACAGCGCGTCGAAGCGCTCACCGTTCTCACCGCGGGCGTGCTCCACAATCAGCCCGCTGAGGCCGCTGTGGGCCTCCATGGCACGCACGTAGCCCTGCTCCTTGATCTTCTGCTTCAGCGACGCACGGCGGGTGTCAGCAGTCGTGCCGGGCACGACGTACTGCGACGCAGCACGCCTCTGCGACACACCAGCAAGGGCACGACGGAGCATCATTGTGGAGGAGGTGGTGTGCCGTGCTGTGGGGAGTGGGTGGTGGTGGTGGTGGTAGTGCAGCACACTTCCTCCACTCTCCGCTGTGCACCTGCCACCGCTCCACCCACACTGCGTGGGAAAATAGCCCCCACCCCGTTGGGGGGTTGCCAGCAGTGCCAGCAGGAGTGCCATAAAGAGCGGGGGTGGGTATGTGTGGGTGGGAGGGTGGGTCCGCAGCTGGCATCGTATCGCCACCGTCTTGCCGCCCCCCCCCTCCCGCCCCGACCTGCCTGGCCCTTGCGCGGAGAGAGGGGGGTCCCACTCGCCTGGGCAGCACACAAGGGGCGAGGGGGTGGTTGCATTCAGAAAGCAGACGGGGGGGCTGCACCTCCGACTCAGGCCACTGAAAGCTATCTCGTGTCGGTACCTATACCTCACGCATGAACAGAAGTGCGTGGGAAACAACCCGAGCAGGCGGTTGTGTTTGGACACACCAATATGATTGGTTTTGTGATTTCTCGTGAGAAATCACAAAACAGGCAGCAGCCTCTGAGTGCAGAAGGGGCGTGACGCGCATGCCCCCCCCCCCCCCCCCCCCGTTCAGAACTCTCGGGCTGTCCTGTTTGAATTGCACGAATCAATTCAGAAGTTTTCTGCCTCAGGCTGGGAACCATGACAAACCAACAGCAGCACACATGACAAATGGAATCACCCTGGGCGACGGACATCCCACCAGCAGCCACTGAATTGTTTTGAACGATTTTCGTCCGTTTCAATTCTTGTTGAGGCAGCGCAGTGCAGTGCAGCAAGAATTTGAAAGCCCGTTTGCGCCGAGCAGCCCCGAGTGAATAAAAACATTCCATCCAGGACCCCACTGAGGGGATCATGTTTTGAACTCGACAATCACACCTTGCCGTGCGGGACGACCAGAGGATGACGTGCACTGGGTTGCCCAGGGGGCGTTGAATGATTTGACCCCCACACTTTATGTGCTTTGCAACCACTGGCACATTCGCCCCCACCCTCCACCTGCCCCCACCCACCCCTCGGACGGGGCAGGGCAAAAGAGAAATGGCTTTAGCCATGTCACTCGGCTCAGACGTGAACCAATCTATGCGAAAGATGCGTATTTTATTGCGCGCCAGGCCTCTCTCTGACCCCCCCAACTGAAATCAGGAGAACGAGAGGGAGGGTGGGGGGAAAGGGGGTGGGAGGGGGGCATCAGGAGAGGACTTGGCTGCACTTTAGGGGAATTGGAGAGAAGCTCCCCACGCACACACTGCACACCCTATTGTAAAAAAGACTTTGGAGCGGTGCCCCTGAAAGGGCTGACTTACGTAGTTCCTGTACGATTTTTTTTCAGGGACACCGTTGAGTGTGGTCTTTCCATTGAACAAACATTGCCTGTGAGCGCAATGCGTGCAGGATACCGAACGTTGCAACAATGAAGTCTTCGTATTCTTCTTACTTTTCATTCGAAAAGAATTCGCAGCTCTGCCAGACGAACTGCCACACTGGCACACTTCCTTCATGGCGCATCCCCACCGAATCGGGCGCTTGTTGGAAGACAAAAGAAGAGCGTGTGCGGTGTACTGAGAGGTATACGACACGGTGAAGGAGGAGACCGCATCAAGAGCGGGGCTGGTGGGTGTGCCAATTCTCCGCTTATACAAAATGGACCGGGTTTAGTCCGGCCGCTCGTGCGCACGAGCGTAAAAGGGAGAGGGGTGGTGAGACAAGGAGTCGTCGCCAATCGGTTAAATTCGGCAATATTCGGCGCAGATTTTCTATCTAATAAGAAGGGGTTGGTGGAGGGGGGGGGGGGGTACAGCCCTCGAACTAATTTTTGGGGATCTCCACGACGACGACAGGGTGGGTGGGGGGGGTACCCACCCTACCCTATGCCAAAGTACCGGCTACGCGCCACGCTCTCTCCAAACTGGTGTTATTGCATTATTTGAGCTCCGTGCGGATTGTAGTGGAGTCATTTTGTAGAAAAAGGTGCCAGCCATCCCCCATAAAACGTGGGTCTGGTTCAGGCACTGAACCAGACCCATAGAGGCAGCCAGGCACACAGCCCACACCCACCGACCCTGTGGGCACCCCCCGCACGGGGTTTTCAAAACCTCGTTCTTTGGACTATTTGAAGCTTGTGCGGATCGTAGTGGGGTCATTTCGTGGGTCTTGGGACCAAGCTTCAACGACGAAACATGGGTCAGGTCCAGGTACTGTCATGGGAGGAAGTGACTGGGAGGCACACCACCCACCCAGCGGGACCCTCCCGACCCCCTCCTCGGGTTTTTCAAAAACCCGTTCTTTTGAATATTTGGAGTTTGTGCGGATCGCAGTGGGGTCATTTTTGACATGGGGTGCCCATAGACACCCCTTATTGGTGGTCCCCATTCAGGCCACATTCCTGGGGAAATAGTAAGGCGACCCCCTCCGACCCCCGACCCCCTCTTAGCGGGAGCTATGCCTGTCGGGGGGGTACCCGACCCACCCACCCCCTATTTGGGGGTACAGGGGGGGTGGGTAGGGTACCCCCCCTGTCGGGGGGGGAGGGGTACCCTACCCACCCCCCCCTGTACCCCCAAATAGGGGGTGGGTGGGTAGGGTACCCACCCCCCCCTCCGAGCGCTGGGCCACCCTCACGACGACCGACAAGAATTAGTTCGAGGTCTGGGGGGGTAAATGCACCAAAAAAACGCACGATTACGCACCGTTTGGCGAGGGCTCACCACCCCCATAGAAAGTAAACATCACGCACGCAAGTGGTGATCGGTGGCTCCTTAACCTTTGTGTGCGCACGACACACCGTCACAGTGACGACAGGTGTGGCGGAGCACTGCGACGGATGTGTGGGTGGCACACTGCATCATCAGCAAGATGAGGGGGAGGAGGGACGTGTGATCGTAGTCTCTGCCGAGGTCAAGGCAAAGTGCAGCTGGAACCGAGTGGTTGCTTCCGATGGGTAGTGAAGGAGAAGAAAAGACACAGGGATACAGGGGATGGTCTCCCTTCACTCGACATGCAGATTGCCCAGTCCGTGTGGAGTGGTGGGGGGGTGTGAAAGCCGCGCGGTGTGTGTGGGGGGGTCCGCCCGCACGTTAACACATATTTTACGACATCACGCAGATACAGCACACAGCCAGTGTGGGCCAAAGGGGAAGACGGCATCGAAACCAGTCTCTGAAAGCACGAAACTTGCAGCACAACATCCACCGCAGCGGAGGCACATGCTGTGTTTGTGCGGTGTGGGGGTGTGGGGATTGAAACGAGGGTGTGGGGGGGGAGATCCGTTCGTGTGCAGCGTGGCTGCGTGGCAGCGGGGTGTCTCCCCCTCCTTTCACATGATTCCCTTCATGCCCCGACATGCCGCGTGTTGCGTACACACGGATGATTGCTTGGCTATGCCGGGCCCAGGCAACCCACTCACACGTTGCACCCAGCAGGCACCCGCCAGAACCTAAAGAACGCCCAAAAAAAAAAACATTTCTTCATTCAACCCGACCCCCAGTCAGTTTTCGTTCGTTTTGATTGCGAATATTTCCAGCGGGACGCCCCCTTCCGGTGGACCCCTTGGGCCTCACACAGACAGCTGCAACGGCAAGCTTTCTGTGAGCTTATACTCGCACCGCGGCACGGGCAGCTGCTGGCACTATACAGCCTCGAGGCACCTCTGGCCCCTGGCGGTTGGGAGGGTTTGGTTCTGATATATGGGGGGAGAGGGGGGGTTGCTCGACCCGAGCACCCGACTCCTTCCACGTTGGAGGGACACCGCCTGCGGGTCTGCAGGGCACTTGAAATGCGAGGTTGTGAAAGAGATGCAAACTGCAGGTGCGGCAGAACCGCTGCTCGACCCCAGGTCAGCAAAGGGCCGGGGTACAGCGCGTTCGGCGGTGGTGGTGAGGTGGAATAACAATGTCACCCTGTCGCACTTTTCCTTCTTGTGGCACAAAAAAAAATGGCCAATTTTGAACGGCACAAACAGGGGGTCTTCGCTCCATCCGCCAAAAAAAACCAAAAAAACCGGAAAAAACCCGTGAAAAAGTCGGGAAAAAAGAGTGTGGGGAGTTGGGTCCAGTTTAGCAAAGTGAGCTTATTTTTCGAAAATTGAAAAATTGGGGACACCAAAAGTCCCCAGAAAAATCTTCGACTTGGCCCGCAGAGTGATTTTTTTTGGTGAAAAACGATTTCAACAGTTGTCCAACAGTTGCTGTACAAGACGGCACACCGTTCTCTGCGCATGGGCTGCTGCACGTGAATCATTTGGATGCCCGAGGGGCTATCGGAACGAGGAGGGCCACGAGCCTGAACTACCCGCCAGCAGTGATCCCGTGCCAGGGCTGGCAGGGGGCCGCGGCCCCACCTCCCTTTTTCTGTAATTGTTTGGGAGGGTGGGCCGCCAGGGGTGGCATGGCCCTACCCTCGGCCCTACCTCCCGGGTCAGATTTTGGGGCTTTTGGGTTCGGCCTTGTGGCCGAGTTTTCATGCGCCGCAGCGTATGAAAACCCAACGGCATGCTGGGGGCTTGATGGTGTTCATCGAAGCGCACCTCATCATGCCCCAAGCGAAGGACCATCCCCGCCTGGAATGTGCAACAGCACCAACCGGTGTGGGGACTAGCCTTCGAAGACTTTCAGGATGTTCACTACCGTGGCCTCCGGCGGCTGGGGGGCTGGATTCCTGATTTTTGATCCAGCAGGACGACCAAAGGCAGCAACATCCGGTGCCTCTCGAATTGGGTGAAAATGTTCTGTGGCCGTGCATTCGATCCTGTTTGCATCATACCACGGGAAGTCGGGGCGGGGTTGGGCTGCACTTTTTTTCTCGCGAGCTCGGCCACCCTGTGCCCGACCTCTTTTTTAGTTTGCCCGACCCCCAGCGAGATCACTGGCAGCCAGACCTTGTTCAACATAAACAGCAGACAAGAGAGCAGCATGGAGTGTGGGGCAGCTGCCGTGCTCCCACAAAAACATCGCACCTCTCGCGCTGCCTACACGAAAGGGACGGGTAACCTGCAGGTCACCCACAGCAGCCTACTGCCTACGTTCTATACAAGATCGGCGCCGACCACACGAAAGGCTGTTCGATCTGCGGCGCAAGAAGAAGCTCCGGTGGGAACAGAACTGAGCGGCAACAGGATGCAATGCAGGCCCACATCCGTTGCCCTGCGGCAAGAGCAGTCACATCGATTTCGTTGACAGGGCCTGCCCACTGGTGTGTGACGGGGTGACCTGCAGATGGTGAGCTGGCCCACGGGAGAACACCTGGGACGGGGGATGGCTGCGACTGGGCAATACCTAACTCGTCATGATGCAGGACTGCGAACAATTGGTCCAAGAGAGCAAGTATGGCTCCCGCTCAGCTCTCACTGAAGCTGAACCAGATGCAAGTGGTGGGAGGAGGAGGGGGTCCCAGGGGAGGACACACCGGGCGGCAACCCACGAGGACTGGCCCGTCCCAGTCGACAGAAGAACAAAGCAGGAACACGGAGTCACCTGAAACGACACACTGAAGTGTGGGAGGAGGAGGCGAGCACAAAAGGGCGTCGGCTACCGCACGCCCTTTGAGCGCAGCCGACGACGACCGAACCGGCCACCGGCCGGGAGGTGCGTGTGGCGTGGGGGGCGAAGCCCCCCACGCAAGGGGGGACCGGGGGGCGAAGCCCCCCGGAAAAAAATTTGGGGTTTTTTGGCCTATTTTTGGCCATTTTCCGCTGCATTTGTTTGATTTTGGGTCGGGAAAGGTATGGCCAGGAAGTGGGAAAAATTGAGGAAAAAGTCGGAAATTTTCAGGTTTGCCCATATAAACCATGGGTCACAGATTCCGATTTTTGGGTCAGACTCCAAGTTTGACACAAGGGAAAATAGGCAAAATTTTTCACCTATTTTTGGTCACCTAAGGGGGGGGGCTTCGCTCCGGGTCACTGACCCAAGCTGACCCAGATTGACCCGGAGCGAAGCCCCCCATTTTCCTAAGGTGAAAAACCCCAGGGTGACCCAAATTGACCCAAGTTGACCCAAATTGACCCGGAGCGAAGACCCCCACAGGATCGTTTTTTTTTCTTTGTCATTTTTCGGAAAACCAAGGTTAAAAATAGGGGGAGGTGGGGTGGCGGTAGGCAGAACGGCCACCGCCCCCCATAGCGTGTGTGCGTTGCTGTTACGGAGGCTGCCGGTCACAGAGCAGAGCCAGGGAACTGTTGCCAACATGATTATTTTTTCGGCAAAACTTTCCCAGTTTTTTTTGGTTCGTATATCTTGACAACATGGCAGTCAGTACCCAACACAATCCCACCGGTTCGTTTTCTCATGTTCCTCGTCACGGGCTTTGTCTGCAGCCACGACCCCTCCCACCCCGCCCCCCCGCGCACCCCCCCGCCCCCCACCTGATTTTGGGGAATCGTCTGATCGACTCATCAGCTCCCCCACCCCCCCTTAGTGCACCATGCGAATTTTGGTTGTGTGCACCCATGCGTGCTTCCTGTGTCTTCATACGTGCGCTTTGCCAACACTCGCCACACCACGCCCTGCCGTGGGTGTGTGGAGTGTGAGGTGTTCACGCAGACCCGCTCTATTACTCTCGTCAGGCCTCGGGGGGGGGGGGGGGGGTGCGCGGTGCAAATATGAAGGATTTCCTTAGGAAGCCGAGGAAGGGCGGCAGGGGGGGGACTGTTCGCAAGAACACCACCCCCACCACCACCACCACCCCCACCCACACGCCTTGCTGCGTGGTGGTTGTGATCGCAAGTCTCAAACTCGCGTGGCTAACGAAGTCAGGGCAATCAAGAAGCACATGCGGCAAAGACCAGAAACACACGAGAAAAAGCAGAATGTAGAAAATGCAGCCGCCGTTTTTGCAAGCTCTACATTCTGATGAAGGCACATTTTCTGCAACCTGTACCGTCGTGCTTCGTTAAAACAGGTAGGCCCTGTTACCGGGAGCCTTACCAGCGATTCCGCCATGCGCATGCGCCGAAGGCCCTTTAGCTTCTGGGCGGAGGTGGATGAAATTGAGTAAAGGCGGGGCGTGTGGATGCGTCGTTAAAATCAGCACGTCGTGCGCCTGGTATTTGTGTATGCACCGATATGCGCGCATGGGTGTCAACGATACGGAGTTGTGTGTGTGTGTGTGTGATTCTCACTCTGTTGCGCCTGTGCTTCGAAGAACTGTAGGGTTCGAACCAACTGGGATGGGCTGCAGTCAAGCAGTCGTGGCAACCATGCCCTGTGTTCGTTTACAGATGACGTTTCAGCAACAGACTGATCCGGCGAACCGTCTGCACGCTTGTCTTGCTTGCAAAGCCAACCGGCAGTGTCACACCACAGACCCATGCGGCAGAAGAGCGTGCAGTTCTGGGCTGGTGGTCTGAATCTGAGGGATGAACCCCACAGGTCTGAGCTGACTCCGTGCAGGGCCACGGGAAGCTTCGGGTCGACGGTTTTCCACCGAAAACATCGGACTGTGCTGCGAATCCACATTCATTTCGCCTTGCGGCAGCAACACACTGCCCAGCAGCCGAGAAGGTCACCGAGCTACTTGGCGTTGGGCACACTTCCAACACATCAAAGCTGTGTTGAAACATGGAGTTTTCAGAAAAATACTGTCAATCCTGAGGGGTTTTGCCCTTATAAGAAACCAAGACGAGGGCGGGGGGTGAGGGTGGGGGGCTGACGGGAATAGACACGGAAAAGGCTAGAGGTGGGCAGATGAAGGCGCACTCACGGTGGGATCTTGTAAATTTTACATGTATAACTACAAGTATATACATGTATTATACATGTATAATACTTGCATGTCAACTATTATACATGTATAATACATGTATATGCCTGAAATATACATGTAAAATACATGTATATCAAGTAAAAATACAAGTATAATACTTGCATGTCAACTATTATACTTGTATTTTTACTTGATATACATGTATTTTACATGTATATTTCAGGCATTTACATGTATTTTACATGTATAATACTTGTCATGCAAGTATTATACATGTAAAATACTTGCATGACAAGTAAAATACATGTATAATACTTGCATGACAAGTAAAATACTTGCATGCAAGTAAAATACATGTATTTTACTTGCATGCAAGTATTTTACTTGTCATGCAAGTATTTTACATGTATAATACTTGCATGACAAGTATTATACATGTAAAATACATGTAAATGCCTGAAATATACATGTAAAATACATGTATATCAAGTAAAAATACAAGTATAATAGTTGACATGCAAGTATTATACTCGTATTTTTACTTGATATACATGTATTTTACATGTATATTTCAGGCATATACATGTATTATACATGTATAATAGTTGACATGCAAGTATTATACATGTATAATACATGTATATACTTGTAGTTATACATGTAAAATTTACAAGATCCCACCGTGCTAATATACTGGGGGGGGGGGGGGGTAGGGGGTCCGACTCCCTGTTTGTTCTAACGGAACCCTGTGTCCGAAAAAATATTCTTCGGCATATTGGGGCATCTACCGGGCACCCCCGGGTGAGAACCACCTCAAAAATGTGTTCCCACACACCTGTGACCCCAAAACTGACCGAAAACTCGCCCTACAGCCCGAAAAGTGCGGAAAAATGGGTGAAAAAGTGGGGTTCCCCCCTATTTCGCCATTTCAGGCAAAATGACCATTTTTCGGGCGGTAGGGCCAAAAAATCGACGTCCTGGACCCACCTATAGCATACCTAGGGCCCAAAAATGGTTTTTGGGCCATTTCCAACCTATTCCGGGCACTTTTACCACATTTTTTGTGATTTTTTTGTGATTTTTCTGCTCAAAAACGTCGTTGGACCAACGTTGGACCCTCGTTGGACGCACTTTCGACCAGGTTCCAGGCCCATATTTGGCCAAATATTGGTGAAAACCGCCGAAAAAGCACTCCGGGAGGTACAATAGTACCGAACTTCCGTCACAAAACTCACCCCACAACCCGAGAAATGCGAAGAAATCGGGGTTTTCACCGATTTCGCCCTTCCAGGCATAATGGCCATTTTTCAGGAAAATCACGCCAAAAAATCGAAAATGTCGACATCCTGGACCCACATATAGCACAACTGGGGCCCAAAATGATTTTTGGGCCAATTCTAACCTGTTTTGGACACTTTTGCCACTTTTTTGGTGTATTTTTTGATATTTTTCTGTCCAAAAACAAGGTCGGACGTAAGTCGGACGTAGGTCGGGCGCACTTCGCACAACGTTCTGGGCCCACAGTTTGGTCAAATAATGGGTGAAAACCCCCGAAAAAGCACCCTGGGAGGTCCAATGGTACCAAACTTCCATCACAACTGCACCACAATGCTCGTAAACTTCGCAGAAACCCATTTCAAAATCACGCAGTTTTTCAAAGGGCGATATGGGCAGCTCTCCTTTTGAAAAACTGTGTGATTTTGAAATGGGTTCCTGCGAAATTTACGAGCATTGCGGTGCAGTTGTGGTGGAAGTTTGGTACCATTGGACCTCCCAGGGTACTTTTTCGGGGGTTTTCACCCATTATTTGACCAAACTGTGGGCCCAGAACGTTGTGCGAAGTGCGTCCGACCTACGTCCGACTTACGTCCGACCTTGTTTTTGGACAGAAAAATACCAAAAAATACACCAAAAAAGTGGCAAAAGTGTCCAAAACAGGTTAGAATTGGCCCAAAAATCATTTTTGGGCCCGAATGGTGCTATAGGTGGGTGTAAGATGGCGATTTTTTGGGTTATTTTGGGGGTTTTCCCCAAAAATGGCCATTTTGGCCACAATGGCCAAAACCCACTTTTCCCTTGGGAATAGACACACCAAGCGAGGCTTCTGCTGTGACGTAGAGACGGCAAGCATGACATGACCCGCGCCGGGCGAACCCGCAGACACACCGTCAGCAACCCCGTTCCGGGAGGCAAATCCATCCAACCTGATCCCACTCAGGAGGTGAGAGTGAGGGGGAGGGATCCTCGCAATCGTTTCGGCAGAATTCGGCATTTTTTTTCTCACAACAATCGGAGAAAATTCACCAAAAAAACAGCGCCGTAGCGAAGACCCCCCCCCCCCCCTAGGGGGGGTCAAATGCCACCCTTTTACGTGGACAAACACGATTTTTCAAAAAACCGGCGCAGAGGCCCCAAAGCCCCCGTAAACCCTCCAAACCCCCCCAGATCGGTCCGGAAACCCATCGAACCCCACTTTTCCACCATTCCGGGCACCTCAGGTGCCCGAATTGGGGTACCTAAATTTTGTGCCACCGTTTGGTACCGTACAGTGCCACTGTGTGGGAGGTTGGAAAAGAAAATGCCCCAACACACCACATCTGAGGGTTGCAATGCATGTTGCTTGCCAACCACGTCATCCGGTGGGTGTCAGGCGCTATGTAGGTGGCATTAGCCAGGTCTTCGATGTGTTCTGGCTTGTATATATACCTCCCTGCCACCATGCACCGGGAGGCTGCCTGTAGGTACGGAACAGTCCAGATGGTCGTGTGATTCCTGTGCAGCAGTGCTCCACAACCGGGATGTGTTGACAACGACTGTTGCAACACGAGCTGTACATTCCGGGAACACATGAAGTGCGCTGTCGTGGTACCCATTGTGCCAGAATTGGTAGTTGCTGCGGTCTACTTTGCCTGGCCCAAGAGCACTGGTACTGAACGGTGCAATATGCGTGGCGAGGTGAATACAACGGAAGCGCGCAAAGTCAATACAGCTCTCGGATGGCGGGTGGTGGTGCCACTAGTGTGTGACGTTCACTCGAGGATACAACGCATCACAATGAATCAGCAACCGTGGACCGAGTACAATACGCTCTCTGTGGCTGGTGTGGGGGACAAAGGCAGTGCCTGTGCCGCAGGCAGGGAGGTATATATACAAGCCAGAACACATCGAAGACCTGGCTAATGCCACCTACATAGCGCCTGACACCCACCGGATGACGTGGTTGGCAAGCAACATGCATTGCAACCCTCAGATGTGGTGTGTTGGGGCATTTTCTTTTCCAACCTCCCACACAGTGGCACTGTACGGTACCAAACGGTGGCACAAAATTTAGGTACCCCAATTCGGGCACCTGAGGTGCCCGGAATGGTGGAAAAGTGGGGTTCGATGGGTTTCCGGACCGATCTGGGGGGGTTTGGAGGGTTTACGGGGGCTTTGGGGCCTCTGCGCCGGTTTTTTGAAAAATCGTGTTTGTCACCCCCATTTGACCCCCCCTACCCCCCCCCCCCCACCCTCGCCCTCACCCCCACATGCATATATCTGCTGCTAACTGCTCCACTAAAATAACACAAAAATAACCCAGGCGCTTTACAGGAGGACGCGGGCAATCGGATTCCCGTCGCTGTCGCGACGCTGCGCAACCTGCTCTTGATACTTCCCATCGGTCGCATTGCAGAGGAACCGCTCCAGGTCGGTGCGCCCATCGAGATAAACCTGCGTGGGAGTGTGGGTGTGGGTGGCAGATAGAGAGGGACAGCACACCGCAGCACCACACACAGATCCCCCACTCTGCCTAGGCGAGCTGCAGGGCAGGACACCTCCTCCGGGTGGGGGCTCAGACACATACTACACATACCTTCCTGACGCTGATGCTGGACAGCTTCCGTGGGAGCAGCACCACGCTGCCCGAGGCTGTGGGCGACTGCCCCCCGTCGCACGACGACAGCCCCCGCGACGACTGGGGCAGCAGCGGCTCCGACAGCGACAAGAGGGTCGACTGGTTAGCATCCTGCCCCTGCTGCGGCCCGGGCATCACCAGCTCCCCAGACCCCACCTCCTCGAAGCTCGCCAAATCCAGGTGGGGCACCTCGCTCGGGGAGCCAGCCCCGCAGGTGTCATCAGCATCTGCCACCACCACATCGCAGTCGATGGTGTCCTCAAGCATCTCTATCGACTCGTCGTCGGTGAGGCTCTTCGCGGTGTCCCCGTCAAAGGGCTGCCTCATATACTCCATGTGCTGCAGCGCGACACGTCTCCCCGTGAAGAAGACGTACACCTCTGTTGTCGCGTCGAACAGCAGCTTCAGGAGGAGGAGCACAACGGAGAGAACGAGAACCTCCTCAGAGCGGCGGAACATCCACTCCTCAAACTCGAGGGAGTCGTTCTTGCAGAACCCGGTGGCGACCATCACGACCGACACGGTCTGCGTGAAATTGATAAGCGGACCCAATACGTTGTCCCGGGGGCGGTGGTAGGGGCGCACGCAGAGCGACGCAACAGAAAGAACCAGCAGGATCAGGGCGCTGGTGCTCTTCAGGGCGCAGCACTTCACATGCCCCCGGAGCCTTGCGGAGGACGCGCCTGACAGCAGCATCATCGCAAGGTACTCCACACAGACCCACCAGGCGTACTGCTGTTTGTAGGGTCGGATCACCACGCTATAGCGCTGGACCCAGTGGAATTTTGGCTCTGCGCTGACCCACTCCCCAGGCCCCAGGAAGAAGTTTTTGATAGCGCCCGACTGGGATGGGTCCAGGGCGTACCTCCCGTGGGTGGGGACGCAGGCCCTGATCTGGCGGTAGAGATGCACCGGGACTGCGATGCAGGTCAGCAGGCCCACCGCGCCCACCACTTCGTAGTACCACTCGGTGCCTGCGATCATCATGCGGAGCGACGCGAGGGACGTCCCCTGGTAGAGAATGGTGAAGAGGAAAAGGACTGCCGAGGGGAGGCGGAGGAACCCCTGCACGTCCATGCGTGCCTGGAAGGCCTCGCTGTAGCGGGGGAGGACGGCACGCACGATGAGGACGGCTGCCCAACCCAGGGCGGAGGCACCGGCGCAGAGGGCTGTGTTGCCCAGGACTGCGCCGACCCACTCGCTGCCGTGCACCGTGATGCGGAGCGGGTGCAGCGTCCACGGGAGGTACTCTGGCTCCTCCAGGTGCTCGACGTCGAGCCTGCATGCCTCCACCCCAGCCAGCAGTGCCATGCGGCCTGCGGATGCGGCGCTCGCGACAGCGGCGCCGCCAGTCAGCAGCCCGCCGCCGGCCCCGCCGATGACCTGGCCCGTGGGGGGTGGTGCGAAGGTTGAGGGTTGCGGTGTCGCAGGCGTTCCCGTGGTGGGCGGCGTGGTGGTCAGCGACGGGGGCAGCGCAGTGTCTGGGCCATCGGTGGGTGTCAGCGTTGGCGGATTCGTAGGTGTCGGGGGTGACAGGGTCGGGCCTGGTGTCGGAACAGCAGGTGGTGTCAGTGTGGGAGGCGAAGGCGTCGGGGGGGGCAGGGTGGACACCGGCTCGGGTGTCGGGGGTGAGGCTGTCGGAACAGCCGTTGGAGCCAGTGTTGGAGGCGAAGGTGTTGGGGGTGCAGGTGTCACCGGCGCTGGTGTCGGAACAGCAGTTGGTGCCAGCGTTGGAGGCGAAGGCGTCGGAGGCAGTGCCGGGGTCGCAGTGGGCGGCGACAGAGTCACCGGCGCTGGTGTCAGAGGTGCCGCTGTCGGGACAGCAGTTGGCGCCAGCGTTGGCGGCGAAGGTGTCGGAGGTGCCACTGTCGGCACAAACGTAGGCGCCGGTGTCACCGGCGCTGGCGTCAGAGGTATTGTCGTCGGAACAGCAGTTGGTGACAATGTCGGGGGTGCAGGCGTCACCGGTATCGAAGTTTGAGGTGCCGCAGTCGGCACAGCAGTTGGCGCAACTGTTGGCGGAAAAGGTGTCAGTGGTGCCGGTGTCAAAGGTGCTGCTGTCGGAACGGCAGTCGGCGCCAGTGTTGGAGGTGCAGGTGTCACCGGCGCTGGTGTCGCTGGTGCCGCTGTCGGAACAGCAGTTGGTGCCAGCGTTGGAGGCGAAGGCGTCGGAGGCAGTGCCGGGGTCGCAGTGGGCGGTGACAGAGTCACCGGCGCTGGTGTCAGAGGTGCCGCTGTCGGAACAGCAGTCGGCGCCAGCGTTGGCGGAAAAGGTGTCAGTGGCGCCGGTGTCACCGGCGCTGGTGTCAGAGGTGATGCTGTCGGAACAGCAGTTGGCACCAGCGTTAGCGGCGAAGTCGTCGTGGGTGCCACTGTCGGAGGCGACAACGTTGGCACGGCAGTGGGCGGTGCTGACGTCAGCGGCGCTGGGGTAACCGGTGCGATCGTCAGTGGCGCCGGGGTCACAGGCGCCGGGGTCGGAACAGCGGTAGGTGGCGCAAGCGTCGGCGGAGCCGGCGTGGGCGCGATGCACACACAGTCGAAGTCGGTTTCATTCGCACCGCAGTTGGTATGCGTGCCCTTTGTCGAGAACCGAACAAACTTCTGCCCCTCGTTCAGAAGACAGCCACTCGTCGGCCCCTTGTCATACGCCTGAAACTCCAGGCCACGCGACGTGGCATACTGCTGGCACACGAGGTCCGACACAACCTCCGCACAGGTGTCGGTGGTCTGCTTCAGAACAATGTGGATGTTGTCAGGCTGAGGCGGCAGTGGCGGGGGATCGACAGCGGGATCCTTGCAGACACACGGGAGTTCCGCTTCGCAGACGGCACCGACGTAGATCACATCTGACACCACGTAGACCACCTCGCCGTTTTTGAACGTGTCACACCCTCCCACGAACTGGGTGCAGTCTGTAACGACATTGCACCCTTCGTTATGCAACGCATACGTTGCCTTGTGCATCACAACCCCCTGCTGGTGGGCGTACTGCTGGCACTGGAAATCCGAGGCATCTGCATAACCCCTGTCCTTGCACACCGCGTTCTGGACGCTCTGGAGAAACGCGTCAGAGGCTGGAAGAGCGATCAGCAGCAAAACGCAGCACAGACGCATTGTTGGCCTACTGTTCCGTCATCACAGGCGGATCCCAGAGCCTGCGTGTGGTGGGGTGTGGAGAGCCAACAAAAAATCAGCCCCTTTCCTGCGACCCAATGTTGGGGGTGTGCGGCCGAACAAACCTGCCAGGAGGAGGCTGACGTGCAAGCGGTCCCACCCACGGGGCGATGCCCCCGTGCACTGCAAGAGGAGTGGGTGAGGTGGGCGAGGGCCGACCACGCCACCCTGCAACAGGCACGCTTTTTGTTTTGGCGTCGACATGCACAAGTGCTGTGTGAGAGGGGGGGGGTGCAAGATCCAGCAGAGAAGGAATAAAAGAAAGGGGCAGAAGAACGACCCCTCAGTGGGGCTGCACCGAACCATCAATGTCGGCCTCGATGATAGTCTGACCTGATGAAAGGTGGATCAGCACTGCCCACCGGCAGCTGAAGGCTTGTGGAACACATCTGAACGAGCCTTGCTTTCGGCTGTGCTATCAGCCCCCTGTCGAGACACGAGGGGGCACAGCCTCCATCGAGAACACTGCCAGAGGGGGCACGGGGATATCCCACCCAAGGGGTCCCCGGATAAGAAACCACACAGCCACGACACAAGGGAGCCGCCTGTGGGTAACCTGCCTCACAAGCTGTACAGGGGACGAAGCCACGCTCACCCGAGCGCAATCATCTCCCCCCTTTCTGGAGAGGGTGAGGGAGGGGGATATGTAGAGGGTGCCAGGCTGCTGCGCAGGTTTTCCTCCCCAGGGCATGCAGGGCCTGTGGGGAAGGCTGCTGCTGGGGCTGAGATAGGGAGCCTGAGAACTCGCTACATCAGGATCCCTTGGTCCTGGCAACGCACCTGGAAGGAGTCCGGCCAAAGGAGGTGTCGGATGAAAGCCGAAACTACAGCGGGAAGTGGGGGGCCCTTCCCTCCCATACCGTTAGCTCTTTGTTGGCGCGTTTTGGCTGGGGGCTGGGGAGAGCAATAGTGCTGCAGCAAAAAAAAAATATCGCCCGACTTTATAAACCAAAAAAGAAGAACCGCCTGTGAAGGACAGGGTTGTGCCTTGTCCAGAAAAAGGGAGTCCTTCCCTTTTCGACGCCATAAAAAAATCGCAGTTCTCTTCCGAGCTGCGCCGATGGAATGCACACCACAATGGCTCCTTTCGGACATGTTCCAAAGAGTTGCTTCATACCTCATACAGCTGGCGAGGGGGGCTGAGCTGAAATACAGTCAAGAGAGACACCGAGGGCACAGAGCCACGGAGAGAAAAACTGTCTCCCGATCACTCAAAATGCAGGTCGGAGTGTGTCCCAGGCCTGGCGAGAGGTGGGGTGGAGGTGGGGGGGTGGGGGGGCAATGCCCCCTTCCCTCCCAGCCCCTTCCCACGCGCACATCAGTCGTTTACTTCGTTCCTGTCCTCTCTGTGCACTGCGGCGCTGTAGTGTTAGGCCCACACGTTAATCTTTTTTGTCTGAATTCTTATCGGAGAGGAGCGCCCGCCACGTCTCAGCAGGGCTGCCATCTGGACTGTGATTTTCTGTTTGTATCGTGTAAGTTGCACCGAGCTCACTCTGACAGCACCACCCCTCCACTGTTTTTACACACACACACACACACACACACCTTCAAGACTCTTGGAGCGGCCTGACTATTTAGTGTCTACGTCGCAGCAAGGGGGCGATATATACCGCCTTTTTTATTGATTTCACGTGTCAGTGTTTGACTTTTTCGCAACTTCATTTCTTCCTTTTCTCCCTCTCCAACCCCACCCGTGACACCACCAGGGTTTAGCTAGCCCTGGTCCGATTATCCCCGGTTCTTCGCTGAAGAGACGCGGCCGGGGGGAGGGGTACGAAGAGTACGCGTCGAAACCGGTGTCACGTCGTGTTGGGGAATCCTTCGGGAGTGCGATACTGAAGGGGAGGTGCTACTGCCCGTGCAGGGCGACACCGCCTTAAAACTTGTTAACCACACACACACACACACCACTTGGGGACGCAATGTCAATGCATACCGCAACAAATGACAACCCCACCCGACCCCTTTGAACGATTGCTGGTTCACCAGGCTAGCCCCCGACTACAGAGGCCGCTGTTCTGCCAGCTGCCTTTCTGGCTGTTTTGTCAATCGCATGGAGGGGCGTACGGACAACAGGATTCTGTGTAGATGGAGAGAGGGAAAGAAGGGAGGCAGGGCGCACGCACACGTGTGACTCTTGAAAAGTGTATCCCGCTTGCAGTGGAGGCAAGCGGGGTTCCACCTTCTCATGAGACGGATGTACGGAAACGGAACGAAAATGCAACCAGAGCGAGTCACAAGAGAGACAAAGTGGAGGGATGATAGGTAAGTTCAAAGAAAAGTGGGGGGGTGGGGTGGTGAGGGTGTCCCTTCGAACACTACCACCAAGAAAACGCATGGGGCAAAAAACGGCAAAATGGCAATGCCGATGGTCGCAGAGGGGGCGGATCCCGAACATAAAGGAACGCCCGAATCACACTGTGCGTGTGACGGAAGGGGGCACGGGAAAGCGGGAACGGAGGAGGAAGGGGGAGGGGGGGGGGGGGCGAGGGTGAATCAGGAATCACCAAACCTACCCCCTCGGTGCCTTCGCTCGAAACTGCAGAAAAGTGAGAAATATGTGAGCTCTGGTGTGTGGGGGGGGATCTTCGCTGGTCGATATGCTTCGTTATCCTTCGTCAGTTTTCACCGAGTTTCCTGAGGAAATGCACCAAAAAATGCACTGACGACCATCCCGTCGCGAAGACCCCCTTGTGTGTGTGTGTTGTTCACTTTTTTGGGTGGGTTAACCCTGCAGCACTCTGAGCGAAAGACACCCCACCCCCACTCCCCACCACGGAGCTCAACGATACAAATATCGTGACTTTGGGAAGGGCCTTTGCGCCCCCCGTCTCCCCCACCCCTGTGGGAGGGGTGGTGAGGACATCTCGGATAGGATGGAATAAGTTTGCTGTGTACAATTTTGTTTGTGCGCTGGTTCGTTACCTGTGGGGTACATGGGTGAACACATGCGCTGCCAACAGTCTTCTTTGCTAGAGACCAGGAGCCTGGTTAGCGCAAAAAAGAAGAGCTGAAGAGCTGGATGGTTTGATATGGCGCAAGACACGCGAGGTTCAATAACACCCATCGGTTCGCAAGGATGTGCTAAGTCGCCAGGGCCAGGCCACCGAGGCCATCAGAGAAGGAGCGCGGTGCTCGAACCACTGGGGTTGCTGAGAAGGGTGCCTCTGTCTGTATCCGTCAAGGTCGACCCGTAGATGTTGCGTGACACCGGTGTCTGCGGGGTCACGGTCTGCACCAGCAGTGATCCGAAGACAGGGCTCCTGTGATGCGGGGTGCAGTGTTGGTGCCGTGCGCAGGGAATGCAATGGCCCCGCCCCCGACAGCGAAAGACAGCGAAAGGGGCGACGGGGAGGGGAGAAACCACAGGGGTGGCAACCTACCGCACCACCACGACACGACGCCCTTTCATTGAAGTGGGGGTGGGGTGGGGTGGGGTGCCGCCAGGCCACACAAGACACCACAGCAATGACATACTGTGGGCGCTCCGACCGCAGCGGTGTCGCCAATGGGGGGGCGGCAATGATGCTGTATCTGCTGCTCCTGCTCCGCCCAGCGCCCAGCGGGGTCAGCATCGGGGTGTCCATTCCGCAGGCCAGCCGCAGAATGTCAGACGAATCACTCATGGGCGACCGCACCTCGCAAAGCCTGCGGTGCGTTAGGTCGGTGCTGGCGCTCTGCGGCGACCCTTCAGGGGAGAACTGCTGCCCCAGGAGCACGGGTCGCTTGGTGCACTGTACCACACCCCCATCGCCACCCCCGCACGCATCGTCTTCATCTTCGTCTTCATCGGAGTCGGGATCCACGATGCCACCTCGCCCGTAGGGGCTGTCATCAGCGCCACCGCCGATACCCTCGCTGGCATCGCTGCAGTCGCCCCGCCAGGTCATCTCGTTCTCCAGCATGCCGCGCGACTTATCGAGGCAGTCGTCCGGATCCGATTGGTTGTTCACAAAGAAGAACCAGTAAAGGGCAAACCCGCAGACACCGCCGCGGCCCCCGTTGAGCCTCCACGTCGTGTGCTCATCGATGACGAAGACGGCGGTGTCGATGGCGAACTTCAGGATGACGAGCCACACCACGGCAATGCCGACATGCCCTGCGGCTGCGGCACCCCAGTGCTCCCCTGGCTTGTCGCTCTGCAGCGCTGCGGCAGTCACGGCGAGCATGGCTGTCTCCAGCCCTGCTATCAGAGGCTCCAAGATGTTGTCGTACAGCGCGAGGTAGGGGCGCCGCACCAGCAGCAGGAGTGTGAACCCCGCCACCAGCACCGTCATCCCGATGGCACGCCCGACGCAGAACTCGCGGGAGCGGGGCTGCACCGCGGTGGCGGTGGCCAGCAGCGCCAGATAGACCAGCTCCTGCAGCATGAACCCGCGGCAGCCGTCGCGGTATGCATCGAACACCAGGTGGTGCAGCGCCACCCACTGCTTGCTGTGCGGGCCGTCTGCGACCCATTCATGCTCTCCCCAGAAGAGGCGCACGACCCACCTGCCCCGCCCCTGGAGAGGGACGCAGCGGGCGAGGGTGAGGCTGCGGCGCTGCACGAAGTAGACGTAGACGGGGAGCCCGACCATCAGGATGACGAACACGGCAAACCCGAGGAGGCGGTACAGCGTCTCGGAGTAGAGCACCGCGGTGACAGCCCCGACGCTCGCCCCGCCGTAGATGAAGGAGAAGGGGACCAGCAGCCAGCCGAAGCGTGCCCTCGTGAGGAGGTACTCCCTGCTCCGCACCTGCGAGTTGGACTCGCCGCAGAGGTTGTGCCGCACGGCCCACATCGCGATGGTGCAGTAGAGCACCAGGGCGGCGGCGACGATCACGCTGCCCACCAGGGCGCCGTTGTATTCGCCGAAGCTGTCGCCGCCCAGGCGGAGCCCCAGGGGGTTGAGGGTGCGGTCCAGCTCCTCGGGGCCATCCCCGGGGCACTGCATGGCTGTGGAGACGAAGGCCAGCACCCCGAGCTTCGCCCCAGTGTTGCCCTGGCCTGGCATGACGAGGGCTCCGACGGCTGCGCCCGCTGAGGCGGCGTTGCGCTGCTGCTGCTGCTGCTCTGCCTGGGCCAGCCTGGGGGACTCGCCGGCGATGCGGACCGACGCCTCGCAGGCGCTGCCGCACACGGGGGCTGCGGCGGCAGCGGCGGGGGTGAGGACCACCGCACCCACCGCGACCCGCACCGTCTCCGCGTCGGGGCTGGCGAGGGCGTAGTCGGGGTGGCTCAGGGTCACCACCACCGCCCCGCCCGAGGCCTGCACCTGCAGCCCGCCCTGGCTCCCGCTGCGCAGCACGGCGGAGAGCAGCCCGTCATCCCGATCGGTCGTCAGCGTCACCACCGGCACGCTGCCCGGTGGGAATGCCGCCTCTGCACCCCCAGCACCCTCGCTGCGCAGCAGGAAGGGCAGGGCACCCGCAGCGCCCTGCAGGCCGTAGGCTGCGTCGATCCGCACCGTGTGCCCAGCCGCCCCGCGCACCTCCGCCGCGGCGACCGGGGCGAGCGGCGGCTCCGCCGCCGCACAGCGCGGCACGCAAGCAGGGACAGGCGTCGCAGGCGCCGCCGTGCCACCTCCTGACAGCGCCGGGGCTGCCGTGAGCGAGATCTCCACAGGAGGAGGCTGTGTGGGTAGCGGAGAGGGCGGCGGTTGGTTGGTGGGTGCGGCCTGCGTCGCTGGCTGGCTTGTCGCCGGCGGCGCTGTTGGGGGTGCCGGCGTGTCGGGTGATAGGGTCGGCGGTGTGGAAGTCGGCGGGGCGGGTGTCGCCGGCGCCGGCGTGCCAGGGGCAGGGGTGGGCGGCGCAGGCGTCGGGGGCGGCAGGGTCGGGGGTGCAGGGGTGACCCTCTGGCAGACGCAGTCGACACCCCCGGGAGACCCGCAGGCACTCAGGTTGCCCTGGGCGGAGTAGGTGAGGACACCGGCGGTGAAGACGCAGCCGCGGGTCTCCCCGACATAGGGGTAGAAGAAGGAGATCCCCAGCGAGTTGGCGTACTGCTGGCAGGCCGACTCGTCAATCGCCGCACCGCACGTATCCCCTGAGTTCTGGGAGATAACCTCGACATTCTCGGGAGCGTCTGGCTTGGCGGGGGGCAGCTTCATCGCATCGCACATGCAGGGCGAGAAGGTGTCGCATGAGTCGAGGTAAAAGAACTGCGACTTGCTTGAGTACATCACCGTGCCATTCCCGATGATCCCGCATGTGTTGTTCGCATATTTTGTACAGTCATTCGTGACGTAACACCCCTTGTCGTGATCTGTGTAGCTCACAGAGTACATCACCTTCCCCTGATTCGCAGCGTACATCTGGCACTGCATGCGGCTCGCCACTTGATACCCCGACCTGCCACATGTCTTGGCATCGACCTCCATCAGAAACCCCACAGCACCAGGGAGTACGAGGCTAAGGCAGAACATTCCGATCAGCAGAGGAGAAGGTGGCAATGCGGCGCTCCCCACGCTACTGCCACCCCGCGGGGATCGGCAACTCGAAGCGAGCGGTTTGGGGCACGCCATATGCAACCGGCGCAGCCCCATCAGAGAATGCCTGGGCGGGGTTCGGCAAAGGGGTGTGCGGGAACCCCCCCCCCCCCTGCCCCCCTTGGGAAGGGGGGGCCAGGGGAGGGGGCTACGGCTGGGTGCCTCTGTGTGGGTGGTAGGGAGTCACCCCACAACGTTAGAGGGAGGTCGCAACGCACCTCCCCCACCCGGTGTCGTTGAATGACAGGGGGGGGTAGGGAGGTGATGGGAAGGGGGGGGGGGGGGGGTAGGGTGGGTCAGGCTCTGTGTGTCCCCCTGACCTGCAGGGTGGGGTTGTGCGGTGTGGTGTGGCTTTGCGGAGGCATGCGGTGCAGGTGTGTTTTTAATCCCCGGTCTTCCCAGCCAAAAACCCCCGATTCATCCCCGCTTTTTTCCAGCAAAAAATGGTACCCAATGTCCCTCCTCCCCAGTGTGGGGCCCTTGGTCTTGTACCAAATGGGTTCCTTCCACGGTTCCTCCCGCTCGCGCCATCCTCGGGTGCTGGAGGAAAACCCCAAAAAAAACGGCTTTCGGGACCGTTATTCCGACGACACTCCCCGATATGCCAGCTGAAACAGCCCAAGGACTTGCTGCGGTTACTAGACGGGCAAACACACGCTCCACGGGGGGTCCGGGGGGCGGAGCCCCCCAGCCGCCGGAGGCCACGGTAGCGAACGTCTGGCTCTTGGCTGGAAAAAAACCAGATTTTGGCTGGAAAAAAACCGGTTTTTTGCTGGAAAAAAAACCTGGTTTTGGCTGGAAAAAAACCGGAAAAAGGGCGGATGCCAAAAAGACTCATCCTCATCCCCCACTAGAAATACACCTGATGCGGTGTAACGAAAAAAAACAGAGGCGGTGGGGGAAAAAAAAGCAGAGCCCGTTTCTCTCTCAGGAGGGGGGTGGGGGGGGGGGGGGGGCAGGGGTTCTGCGTGCGGATATCCCTGACTTCCATCAGCACCCCTGAAGATTTCATACAGAGGGGGTCCCTGAGAGCACCCAGCACCCGACTCTTGTGGGGGGGGGGGGGGGGGGCGTTTTGAGCGGGTAAACCCTGTGCGGGCCCACCTGCCGTCCCACAATACGTTACAGAGAGAGGGGAGTAGATGGGTGTGTGTTGGGGTAGCTTTGCCCGGCTTTTTTTAGCGCTCTGGGCGTTTTGAAACCTTCCAGAATAACTCCGGAGTGGACCGGACCTCTCTTCTGAACAGCTCCAGAGAAAAACAGCGATATCACAGCATGCATGCATGCATTGTGCTGGCCGTGGGTTTTGCAGGACCCAGCGAGAGAGAGGGCATTTCAGGTTCTTCTGGCAGCACGGCAGCGTTGGTTCGTATAACAGTTGGAGAAGTGTAGAGAAGAAGCAACCGCCACACTGCTCTTGATGTTGCGATCTTCACCGCAAGGCTTCGGAGCAAAATAGAAGAAATAGGCACACAGACACACATCCCACTCAGTGATCACACACCTCCCTCACAAGCTCACCGCCGAGGGTGCTGTGAAAAGTGAAAAAAAGGTGCCCTGCCACCACCACCCCTCCCACATTTGCTTGGCATTGAATATGAGCCCCCGAAAAGCACGAAGTGTGCCAAGTGTGGCTGCCTCTGGAGAAACCGGGGGGCCGGAAAGGCGGGCCTTGAAGCCTGGCGTCCCGGGCAGCGGCACATGCGGCCCGACTCCTTGACACAGCAAAAAAGGACTTGGAGTTGCGTTCTTTGTTTGTACTAACTGTGCCTGCTAGTGCATGTGTGCAGGATACCGAACGCTGCCACGAGTCTTTTTAGTGCGAAAAGCTAGTAAAAATCGGCGCCCCGGCTATTATTTCACGGGGCACTTCGTTCTGTGCTGAACCGTCCAGTGTGATGGTGTGATTCAGAACCTATACAGGCCTGTTCCAGGGGGTGGGGGCGGGGGCGGGGGGGTGTTGCACACCATGACACCGAACATGTGTGAGGAGGCTCGCCTCGTCGTTTGCACTTCGAGTGAAGGCTGCCAATGATGGGCAGTGATATATCTCAGCGGAGGAAGCCTGCACGATTCGTATTTCTTTGGGTGCTGCCGAACCCCCGGGTGAAGCGCTCCACACAGAGCGCACAATCGAGCAGTTGGTGTGCCGCAGGGTGCAGACCCCACCACCTCTGTGCGGTTCGGGGCAGGGGATGTGTGGACAGCCCCAGGAGAATTAACACGACACACCCCTGCTGTGCACCGTGTGGAGGGTGTGGTCACACAGCTATTCCGGCTTTTCGGCATGTTTTGTATTTTGGCAGGTTCGGGCAATGCTTGATTTGATTCAGGTTTCTTGACAATCACACACACACACAGTGCGCCTCGGATGACTTTGTTGTTTGAATTTTCTGATTTGAGATGTGAACAATTGGCTTTGAGGGCTCCATGATTCTTGGCCTGCTGTATGCCGACAGTGCACACAGCCTGCCCGTGTGATGAGCACCTTCCTGAACAACCAGCAGATGAAACCGGCATTGAACGATTTTTGGCCATGACTCAGCAGCCCCTGGTGAGAGGAACCTTGCTGTTTCGGCTTCGAGCACACAACAACTCACAGGAGCCTGCGTCTGCTGCTCGTGCAAATCTCGGACCGGCCACACTTAGCTGAGCCTGCTATTTTTTTGAGAAGAGTCCCAACACAGTCCCCTTTGGAACCTGAGCGCCCGACAAACGTGATAACCCCCGCTCCCCGAGATGACTCATATTGAACCGAGAAGGGCAGACGAGGTTCCTGCAGGAAAGCCGAAGGGTGGGAGGAGGAGGAGGAGGGCACGTTAAATCTAGAAACGATACACTAGAAACAAGGGAGAGGGAATATTAAGTTATGATGGCTGGCATCACACACGCCGCGTGAAGCTCAGTAGGGTTGAGCAATTTCAACGGGGGCGGGTCTGGTTGTCGGGAGTGAAGGCAAATCAAGCTCCCCAACACCTTCGAGCAATTGAAGGAGGGGCGTGCGGACACACGACGCAGTCCTCGGCCGCCCGACCAGTCGGTTTCGACTCGTCGAGCCAACTCGTCGGAACGCACCCGGACAATCCGACCACCACGTCGAGTTCACCTGACACAGTGCGGCAGAGCCGCACCCGCTTGGAGTGTTTCCTCCCTGATAGCGAAAGATCAGGGGGGGTGGTGGGGGTGGGTGTGTGGTGTTAGGCAAGAAGATATGTTTGTTTGCTGCTTTGTTTGATCAGGAGCGCTAAAAGGCAAGAAAAAATAATCCAAGAAGTCAAAATCGTCAGCTCTGCAGGGGGTGTACACACGACACGTCTGTATCCGGGCCCCCAGCTCGCCGGATCCGGCGGTGGTCGAGCCGGGATGCAGCCCAGGCCCCGAATACCGCATCGTGCATGCGGGCAGCTCGTCCCCCCCCTGCCCCGGGGGCGGGTGACGGTAGTGAAAGTCGAAGAAAAGGCAAGCACAGCACTGACACCCCCATCCCCCTGCCCCCCGACACTCCTTCATGCAGATGCTGTGCCCGAGATCTAGTGATATGCCCGGCCTGTGCTGTGCCATGCGAATGCTGTGTGGGCAACAGCAGGGCCAAGGTGGGTCGGAGAACCACTCCGTCGTCTGAAAGATCAAGGGAAAGGGGGGGGGGGTTTTTTTTGATCGTCGAGTGAATGGAAAAGCAAGTCGCCCAGCACCTTGCGGGGGAAGGGGGAAGGCGGGATTGAAGAATAGAAAGGAATGGGGGGGGGGGGTAGGGGGGGTCATAAGCCCCCCTAAAAACGTACAAATACCAAAAATTTCAACATACCATCAGAACCGCCCTAATACCTGATCTGACCCGAAAATCCGACCCATACCCCCCCGGAAACCGTCTGGAGCCCACTTGTGACACCTGATGCGCACTTTTGTGATGATTTTTTGGGGTCCTAAAAAATGTACCTCAGTTTCGTACCTTGCCTTTGTACCTGAACCACTCCCGACCGCAATATTTCGTTCTTTGCCTTTTCTGCGGTGGTTCCGGCTCAGGTGGCACGATGTTGCCTCCCCAGTGCCTCGGCAAGGTCTTTCTTGTACCTGATTGGTGGGAATGTTGTGTTGTTGCGCCAGCTGAATGAGTTCAGCCACCTTCTGGGTGTAGTACACCACGCAGTCTCAACAGCACGTATGAGAGTGTACCATGTGAGGATTCAACAAAGTCATTGGATAGGCATCTGCCTGCCGACTCAACCCCCACAGTGCGACCGCAAGATCGTCAGGGATGTCTCAACGCCAGGGGAATACTCTCCCCTGGCGTTGTACAACCCTACTCTTAATCCTCGGGTCCTCTCCTGGAGGCGGTGGTGGCGGGCCCGCAACGCTTCGTACTTCCGGTACGGACTGGGGTAGTCTGCCCGGCTGACCCGCTCATCGCTTCCTAGATCATCTGCTCTGGAGCTGCCATCACTCACTGCCCACATCAGTTGGTGTAGGGGTAGGAGCAGGAGGAGTGGGAGGAGTAGGAGTGCAGGTGACATCTTTCTTGGCCAGCAAGGAACGCCGCTTTTCGCACGTGCGTGCAGTTGATGCACCACTGCATATATCTGTCGTCACCACGTCCCACTCGCTCTCCTATGTACCCAGCCCGACGGAGCGCCCGAAATAATGTCGCCTCACGGATGTCGTGTGCCGTTTTCTTCTGACGCAGGTCTGCCACAACGCTCTCTGCCGGGACCCCGCACATCTCCCGTTTGGCGAGCGTCTTTCGAGCAAGGTACCCCTCTGCAGCAGCATCTGACACCTCTGCGAGGCCCTAGGCACACGGCATGTGTTGCTCGGCGTGCTGGGTGAGCGTAGTGATACCCTTTCCTTGCAAAGAACGAAATACTGCGGTCGGGAGTGGTTCAGGTACAAAGGCAAGGTACGAAACTGAGGTACATTTTTTAGGACCCCAAAAAATCATCACAAAAGTGCGCATCAGGTGTCACAAGTGGGCTCCAGACGGTTTCCGGGGGGGTATGGGTCGGATTTTCGGGTCAGATCAGGTATTAGGGCGGTTCTGATGGTATGTTGAAAAATGTGGTTTTGTACGGGCTTATGACCCCCCCTAGGGGGGGGGGGGGGGTAGGGGGGGTCATAAGCCCGTACAAAACCACATTTTTCAACATACCATCAGAACCGCCCTAATACCTGATCTGACCCGAAAATCCGACCCATACCCCCCCGGAAACCGTCTGGAGCCCACTTGTGACACCTGATGCGCACTTTTGTGATGATTTTTTGGGGTCCTAAAAAATGTACCTCAGTTTCGTACCTTGCCTTTGTACCTGAACCACTCCCGACCGCAGTATTTCGTTCTTTGCAAGGAAAGGGTATCACTACGCTCACCCAGCACGCCGAGCAACACATGCCGTGTGCCTAGGGCCTCGCAGAGGTGTCAGATGCTGCTGCAGAGGGGTACCTTGCTCGAAAGACGCTCGCCAAACGGGAGATGTGCGGGGTCCCGGCGGAGAGCGTTGTGGCAGACCTGCGTCAGAAGAAAACGGCACACGACATCCGTGAGGCGACATTATTTCGGGCGCTCCGTCGGGCTGGGTACATAGGAGAGCGAGTGGGACGTGGTGACGACAGATATATGCAGTGGTGCATCAACTGCACGCACGTGCGAAAAGCGGCGTTCCTTGCTGGCCAAGAAAGATGTCACCTGCACTCCTACTCCTCCCACTCCTCCTGCTCCTACCCCTACACCAACTGATGTGGGCAGTGAGTGATGGCAGCTCCAGAGCAGATGATCTAGGAAGCGATGAGCGGGTCAGCCGGGCAGACTACCCCAGTCCGTACCGGAAGTACGAAGCGTTGCGGGCCCGCCACCACCGCCTCCAGGAGAGGACCCGAGGATTAAGAGTAGGGTTGTACAACGCCAGGGGAGAGTATTCCCCTGGCGTTGAGACATCCCTGACGATCTTGCGGTCGCACTGTGGGGGTTGAGTCGGCAGGCAGATGCCTATCCAATGACTTTGTTGAGTCCTCACATGGTACACTCTCATACGTGCTGTTGAGACTGCGTGGTGTACTACACCCAGAAGGTGGCTGAACTCATTCAGCTGGCGCAACAACACAACATTCCCACCAATCAGGTACAAGAAAGACCTTGCCGAGGCACTGGGGAGGCAACATCGTGCCACCTGAGCCGGAACCACCGCAGAAAAGGCAAAGAACGAAATATTGCGGTCGGGAGTGGTTCAGGTACAAAGGCAAGGTACGAAACTGAGGTACATTTTTTAGGACCCCAAAAAATCATCACAAAAGTGCGCATCAGGTGTCACAAGTGGGCTCCAGACGGTTTCCGGGGGGGTATGGGTCGGATTTTCGGGTCAGATCAGGTATTAGGGCGGTTCTGATGGTATGTTGAAATTTTTGGTATTTGTACGTTTTTAGGGGGGCTTATGACCCCCCCTAGGCATACTTGTCCCCCCATATGGGGAACCCCCTAAATCTGGGGGAAATATGGGGGGTCTCAAAACCCCGCCCCCATATGGGGAAAAAGGCTGAAAATATGGGGAAAACCCGGTAAAATATGGGGGAATATGGGGGAAATATGGGGCCCATATGGGGGGATATGGGGGTATTCGTGCTGCAACGGGAGAACATCAAACCACTCAGGCACGCGAAGTGCGCGTCGAAACCGGCCTCATGCCTTGTTGGGGATCCTCCAGGAGTCCGATCTTGGGGAGGTGCGCGCTCGTTCAGGTGTGGCCAGGTCTGGCCCCCCCCTGGAAGATCCCCCAGGTGGGTCGCACCGACCTCCTGTTCCTCTCCTGCGCCGACACAGCGGCAGCGGAGAGCGAACGCTTCCCGGTTTGGCGGGGCACCGCAGTGACAGCGGCAGCGATGGTGGACACATACGCACAGACACACATAGCGCGTTCAGGGTTAACAGCTCCTCACAACACACACTCTTGTGTTTTTAAGTCCTCACTCTCACACTCGCTGTCCTCCTCCTCTGGTGTGTTTGTGATTGCGAACTGCCCCCTGGGGTCCTTAATTAGACAAGGGAATTCACAAGCAGTGCATTCTGGGGTGTCAGGCGCTTCCGCCGCTTTTGACCGCTCCGAGCGCCGAAAAGTCGGAGTCGACGCTCGTCACCAGGCAGCTTGACATATTCAAGCTGCATCTGCCGGGTGGAATGAGACCTGTGAAGGCCAGTACAAGGACTGGCTGCAGGACGCAACTGTTCTGCCAGCAAAGACAGGACTACTGGACAGCATGCTCTGATGACCGCTACTCAGACTTGAAGAAAGTGGCGGTCGGCACTCTCACAGCACCTTTTGTGGTCTGACTCGAGCACTTCAGCCGGGCGTTTCCTCTCTGCAGAAAGCGACGAGGTGAGATGGCTCTGCAAGGTGCTAGACGTCCCCTGTCAGTGGCTGACTTCACACCCTGTGAAAAGCAGAACGAAGAGAACTGTTTGCTGACTGCTTCCACCTGAGGAACCCCTGGGTTTTCCCCCATATATCCCCCATATGGGGGAAATATGGGGGAACAGGACTTGAAAAACACCCCATATTCCCCCCATATTTTCCCCATATTTTTGGCCTTCCCCATATGGGGGTACAACACGGTGGGATCTTGTAAATTTTACATGTATAACTACAAGTATATACATGTATTATACATGTATAATACTTGCATGTCAACTATTATACATGTATAATACATGTATATGCCTGAAATATACATGTAAAATACATGTATATCAAGTAAAAATACAAGTATAATACTTGCATGTCAACTATTATACATGTATTTTTACTTGATATACATGTATTTTACATGTATATTTCAGGCATTTACATGTATTTTACATGTATAATACTTGTCATGCAAGTATTATACATGTAAAATACTTGCATGACAAGTAAAATACATGTATAATACTTGCATGACAAGTAAAATACTTGCATGCAAGTAAAATACATGTATTTTACTTGCATGCAAGTATTTTACTTGTCATGCAAGTATTTTACATGTATAATACTTGCATGACAAGTATTATACCGTATACGTAAATATTATGGAACGTAAATATTATGGAACGGGCCCATTTTTGGCCGGTCCGTTCCATAATATTTACGTTCCATAATATTTACAGGGCCAGTTGGGGACTCGGTGGTGAGGACGGCTTGCGTCAGGAATCGCGCGAAAAGTGCACGAGTAGGTCCCGTCAGGGACTCTGTATGCCGTCCGATCACCTGGTCCAAGTCCCCGAGTCGCAGAAAGCCCTGTAAATATTATGGAACGAAAAAAATCTGGAACGCCAACCCACCAGCGTTCCAAAATATTTACGTTCCATAATATTTACGTTCCATAATATTTACGTATACGGTACATGTAAAATACATGTAAATGCCTGAAATATACATGTAAAATACATGTATATCAAGTAAAAATACATGTATAATAGTTGACATGCAAGTATTATACTTGTATTTTTACTTGATATACATGTATTTTACATGTATATTTCAGGCATATACATGTATTATACATGTATAATAGTTGACATGCAAGTATTATACATGTATAATACATGTATTATACTTGTAGTTATACATGTAAAATTTACAAGATCCCACCGTGAAGTATGCCTAGGGGGGGGGGGGGGGGGAGGAGGAGAACGCGCCAAAAGCAACGCGCCGGTTTTCAGCACTGTAGCGAAGACCCTACACGGTGGGATCTTGTAAATTTTACATGTATAACTACAAGTATATACATGTATTATACATGTATAATACCGTATACGTAAATATTATGGAACGTAAATATTATGGAACGGGCCCATTTTTGCCCGGTCCGTTCCATAATATTTACGTTCCAAAATATTTACAGGGCCAGTTGGGGACTCGGTGGTGAGGATGGTTTGCCTCAGGAATCGCACGAAAAGTGCACGAGTAGGTCCCGTCAGGGACTCTGTATGCCGTCCGATCACCTGGTCCAAGTCCCCGAGTCGCAGAAAGCCCTGTAAATATTATGGAACGAAAAAAATCTGGAACGCCAACCCACCAGCGTTCCATAATATTTACGTTCCATAATAATTACGTTCCATAATATTTACGTTCCAAAATATTTACGTATACGGTACTTGCATGTCAACTATTATACATGTATAATACATGTATATGCCTGAAATATACATGTAAAATACATGTATATCAAGTAAAAATACGAGTATAATACTTGCATGTCAACTATTATACTTGTATTTTTACTTGATATACATGTATTTTACATGTATATTTCAGGCATTTACATGTATTTTACATGTAAAATACTTGTCATGCAAGTATTATACATGTAAAATACTTGCATGACAAGTAAAATACTTGCATGCAAGTAAAATACATGTATTTTACTTGCATGCAAGTATTTTACTTGTCATGCAAGTATTTTACATGTATAATACTTGCATGACAAGTATTATACATGTAAAATACATGTAAATGCCTGAAATATACATGTAAAATACATGTACCGTAAACGGAAATATTGTGGACCGTAATAAAGGTGAACCGTACTATAGGTGGACCGTAAAAAAGATGGAACAAGTGGGATTTTTCCGGAACTTGGAACATTTTTACGGTCCACCTATTTTACGGTTGGGATCGTGGACTTGGCGGTTTTTTTTACGAGTTCCTTCGCGACGAAGTCGCGAAGGAACCAAGGAAATCGTACGACTGAAGCTGCAGGATTAACACCACAGGGCCTCAGCACAGAGTGTGCGCTCACCATCGTCCGGGAACTGTTCTCCCACAGTTACTACAGGGTGTACTACACTAAAGGAGTACGATTTCCCTGAATTTTCCGGGCACTGATTCACGAATTTACATCTGGAGGGAGCCCGGTGGTCTCAGCTTCTGTCTGCGCGCCCTGCCGTACTGTGGCTGCTTTTGTGGGCTCGTGCAGCAGGTTCTACTTTTACTTCTACCGGAATGCTCCTTGCATGGTACTACACTTCTCGAGGTGTGGTGGTGGGTGAGTCTCGAGGTGAGTGGTGGTGATCGTGCCTTTTCCACACGCAGGGAGGACTTACTTCTCTTGCTGGTGTTGGTTGCGGTGGTGGAGGGAGGGTCCAAAGCTGGGAGGTCGGGAGGCCTACGTGTGGGTGTCTGCGGCGTGGAGGCCGCAGTCCGCGCCCCGCAACCCACCAGCCCGCGGGCGAAAAACGCATTGTCTTTTCCATATTCAGTCCCAATAAATGGTGGACCGTAAAAAAGATGGAACGTTTGGCCTTTTTTTGGGAACTTGGAACATTTTTACGGTCCACCCTTTTTCCGTTTACGGTATATCAAGTAAAAATACATGTATAATAGTTGACATGCAAGTATTATACATGTATTTTTACTTGATATACATGTATTTTACATGTATATTTCAGGCATATACATGTATTATACATGTATAATAGTTGACATGCAAGTATTATACATGTATAATACATGTATATACTTGTAGTTATACATGTAAAATTTACAAGATCCCACCGTGTAGTTATAGCGGGGGGGGGGGGGGCGGGGGCGGGGGGCGAGAGGGAGAGAGAGGGGGCTGAACTCTCCATCCACCCACTCCTGTGTTCACTCGTATGTGTTGGAGTAAAATGTTGGAGAATGTGTTTCCATCTGTGGAGCAACATCTCACAAACAGTGAGTTGCCAACGACCTACAACCCACCCCCCCCCTTTTGCATATCATCAATGATGAAAAGGGGTGGGGTGGGGGGAAGGGTATGTGTGTTGTGCAGACCGACGGCTACAACTGGATGGCGGGGCACAGCTTTTCCCCCCTTCTTCCCGCGCGCCTGTGCTCCTCCCCCCCCTCCCCACCAAGGCGGAAGGTTCACCTGGGAGTGAGCTGCAGATCAACGCACCATTCAGCAGGGGCCCCTTCAAAACTCAACCCCTTCCCCCCCCCCCCCCGCCAAAAAATTGGGTGCTGCGGTGCGTTTTGACGCTTCCGCCCGACCCGCCAATCTTTGATGCAATCTCCCACTGCAGCGAATCTTCTAAAACATGCGTTTGCGTCGAACCCCAACACCAGACCCTCTCTCGAGGTAACTTCTCCACTGACGCACGCACACGGTGTTTGCAAAAAAGGAAAAAAACGTACTGCCATTGAAGAGCGCTGCCCAAAGCTGGGCGTGTGGTAAGAACGGTCTGTCTGTCGTTGTTCGCTCGGGGCGCTCGCTGTTCTGCTTTCTCGAGCGAATCAGCCACACACACACACCCCTCGTTCTCAAGTCAGAAGACGGGATACACCGAGCGTTGGCTCCGAATGTGCCCTCCCCAACACAATGCAATCCAACGAGCGCAACTCGCTCGTTGCATGTTTTAAGCAGTTCGACGGCGTACCCCCCCGTTGGTGGGGTGCCGAGTTGTGAAGTGCAGACGTGCGGAAAGCATCGACAATACCAGGTGTTGACTTGTTTGCAAACTACACCCCAAGCATGATGCCACATAACCCAATGAAGGGCAACGGCATGCCAGTGCAGGGGGAAGAGGGTAAGGCGGAAGGTAGGGGGCACGTGGCCCCGAGTCAGAAGCCAGCTAACTGGAGGCCACGGTAGAAATGTCTGGGTTCACCCCGTAACGTTGCCTCAAGAAGCATTCAAAAAGGGGGGGGGAAGGCAAGCAGACCCGAGTCCGGTCGGCCCCAGCCTGACACCATACCACAGGATAGGACGTGCGATCGCAGATGCCTGGGTGGTCATGGCTGCTGCAGCTCTTGCATTGGCGCTAATTCGGGGTTTGCGGAGCTGTCCCAGGGAATGGTGTGCACCAACCACAGCCCTGGAACAAACCGGTGGCATCAGAAGCGGATCATTGGTGATGAAATAGAAATATAGTGCAGTCTGCTCGCAGGCAATTAAATAATCTGCCCTGTGCCCCAAAAGCTGTGAGGAAAGAACAGAACCTCCGCAGGATACCTCTCTCTGATGGCATGACGGCTGGCGAAGAGTTTCTGGGTTGTTCCCAATGGTGTAGCCGGAGCTCCCATATTTCGTACTTCGTTCGTTCCCCGTGTTCGGCTACCACCCAAAGTAACCACCTTTTTTCTCCTCCCAGTGCAGGTGTGAAACCTGTGCACTCACACAAAACGACTTCAACAACTTCTGAACCTTCCCCCGGGGTGGTTCGAGCTGGGTTGGCAACAAAATACCCACCACCACCACCACCCCTTGCTCCTCCTCCACCTCCATCCTGGGAATTCTCGCCTCTCTCGATGGAACGGAGAGGGTGATCTTGGAATGCAAGAAAAAAAATACACGCCAAAAAGACAAGGCGTTGTTTGTGCGCCAAACCCGGGTGAACAAACCTCACGTGTTTTGCCTGATGAAGGTTGGTGTGAATGGTTGCACAAGTCATAGCAACAAGGCAAGGTAGATTGTGTTTGTCACCCAAAGCGCTGCCAACCATCTTTTTTCACTGTGACAAGCTTCTTGTTGTGTGTGAAAAAATCAAAAAAAAACATGACAACCAAGCTGGCTAACCACCCCGCCCCCTCCCTCCCCCCTGCACCGTGCGCCACCAATCACGACCGCCTCGCCCACCGTCTGACCTCCTGGGAGTTGAAACAACAGGGGCAAGGGGTCTGCCTGGAAGAGGGTTTGTGCATTCCAGGCCTCCCCGAGGAGATCGAATCCGAGAACACGACTTATCACCGCAGATCTCATGATCTCTCCTTGAAGTGTTGTGGGTGGGGGCGGAGGTGTGTTTTGAAACGAGAGTTTTCGGGTTGGGATGAGGGCGGGCGGCCCGCAATCGGCACGGGTGTGCGTTGGGGGGTGCAAATCCCGAAGTAGATTCACTAGTCCAACTCCCGCTAGCGGGAGTATAGATCAGCAGTGGGCAACAATGAGGCGATGCGGGGGGCGAGGGCACCGATGCTCACTGTGCGACATCCCAGAAGAACGCTGGTATCAACAGGTGCATCGATACCCGCACCTGACTCTCTCTGAGATGAAAGAGGCTGGCTACCACTCCCTCTTGGCAGGTGTGCTTCCCAATGCCCGCTACGTCACCCCAGCACTCCATGACTGCAAGGGGCTCGCCATGCGGCTGATCAGGGTACTGGATGACAGGGGTGGAGCTTGGGGGTTTTTTCGGGTCAGCTGACCTGATTTTCTGCAGGCCCTCACAAAAAATCAGGTCAGGGGTAAAAAGAAAAATGGAACACTATCGACACATGTCACTCAACACGGGGGAATGGGGAGGGGAGAGGTTGTGGTGAAACGCACACACCTCGACCTGTGATGAGGTGAGATGTGGCTCTGCAATTACGGCACTACGCGTGCCGTAAACTCGAATGACCTGCTTTCTCCGTGTTCCATTTCCTCCTTCATTGCATGAGGCTACAAAAAAATATAGATTTTCGGGAAACCGGAAAAGTTGGCTCCTCGCCTTGGGGCCTCAAGGTGACCAGGAGGCGTTTCGTGAGCAAAGTGACCCCAGCGACATGAGCACAGGCCTCAAACAGTCACAATAGAGGACAAATGAAGCTGCCCAACCCGTACCGTGCAACAGACGTTTACTACCGTGGCCTCCGGTGGCTGGGGGGCTCCGCCCCCCAGACCCCCCTGTGGCATGTGCCTGTCTTGTACCCAAGCCCTTTACATCAGGGAATCTCAGTATCCTCAGGAGGACGCAGCCAACTCACACAGAATCCGTACGCCCGCAAGTCACAGATGTTCACTACCGTGGCCTCCGGCGGCTGGGAGCTCCGCCTCCCAGACCCCCCCTACGGCATGTGTTTGTCTTGTAACCAAGTCCTTGCGCGTCCGGGGCTGCATATCGGTTCCGGTACCTCGCGGGAGGCTGGGCCCGAGCACTGATCTCTGAGACGAACCGGGGGGGAACCCATAAGAAAATACAGCAGCAGTCTCTCGAGTCTTCCTTTCAGATGATTTTTGCATTGATCGCTTCCACCTCAACCCGTCACTCGTCACGCGTTTTTTTTTCTCGCTGGCGCTAGTGATGTCGGCTGGCAGAAAAAACACACAACAAAAAAACCCCCCCCCCGCGTGTCGAGTGACCTTACCTGTCTGAAGTACAGAAAATGTGTCGGGTTGGGTGGAGCATACACACACACATACACATATGTTCACACAACACAGGGCAAACCGCACAAACGTGTTCACACATCCGGCATCCTATGCGAAATACCCGCCGCTCCCCGGGAGCTGTTGCGGGAACCATCTGCTCTTCCGACCCACCGAGACTCTTGCCGTATTTTCTCTACCACACGGGGTGTGTTTTACCAAAAAATTGGCTGACCCGATCTGACCCGATCCAGCCCGCAACCCCATATTTCAAGCTCCACCCCTGCTGGATGAGACAACAAAAAAATATTCGACAAGACCTGTACAAACCTTGCACTGAATGTGTCGCAGCATGGGACAGGTGCTCAGTTCCGGAAGGTCGTGCTTGCCTGTCACAGGACACACCTACAAGGGCTTGTTCCGCTACCTCTTTGTCTCCCTTGCAGACCTCATGCATTTCCGGTATGCAGACATCCCCTGGCGCTTCTGGGGATGCAAGGATGAGTCAGCCCGGATTCCCTTCTTGCGTGCTCGGATCTCAGGGCATATATTTCACTGGTTGATGGAGCATGCCGAAAAGGGATCAACGCGCAATGCCTACGTACACAGTCTCCATCATTGGTGGGCTCCAGAAGATGCAGTGCCTCTGCAGAACAACGACGAATTTGAAGAAGCAGAGAACGGACATCGCAAGAAAGATGCCGTTACAATCGCCAGCTCCGCAACTTACGAGAGAGATCTTGCGATGGCAGAAGAGAAGCGGCGCGCATCGGGCATGCCTTGGAAGGTTGCGCACCTGTCGCAGGACGGGATCCTCGGGTATAGAGAAGTCATCCTGTGTCCGTGTCTGCACACCCGACACGCTCATAGATTGGCTGTGTATGTTCTTTGCACACAGTTGACACAGCTGCAGAAGGGGTTTGTGCACTGCAACACACAGGACTTCGTTGAACCCATCAGCGCGCCCTACTTCCTGTTCCGGTTCCCCGAAGGACACCGCAAATTATCGCTCTGCTTGTGCAAAATGCCAATCCCGCTGGGGGCGACTTTCACACCATTCGTGTCATCCGAGGCGACTTTGAGCACGCTTGACCAACGCGCACAGCAGGAGGGGGATGACAGTTCTGACGAAGAAGATGAGGCCTGCAGGATGGCTTGTCTTGCCCAAGGTGTAACACAACTACGACAGGCGATGGCCGCACTTTGACACCTCAAATTCTAACCGCTCACCTCCGCAGGTGTAGCCGCTACCAGGAGGATAGGTAGGTAGTCCAGAGTCCGGGGAAACTGACAGAAGCAAAACAAGCCCCTCCCCATCCCAGGCGTGTATCTATTTCACGGAATGAAAATAGGAATTTGGGGAAAAAATATTTTTTTGCACTATTTTTTTTTTTTTTTTTTTCCGCGTATCCGTCAGGTGGACCACCGGGTGGGGAGAGATCCGGTGTGAGGCACTTGGGTCCGTCCAGGTGGGCAGGGGGAACCTGGGGGCGGGGGGCCTCAAAACCCGTCTACCAGTGCCGCTTCTAATCTCGTCGGTCTTGTCCCAACCACCACCAGCCAGCCCAGAACGCCCTGACGCTGCGACCTCGTCGATTTTTCCGTTTCGCCCATCCGCCCAACTCTTACAACACTTAGAACATTTTTTTGCACTTTTTTCCTTTGGATTTTATTGTGACCCTACTTGGTATTGGCAGAAAATTTTTATGTTCCCGGTCTTGGATGTGCTCAAACATTCAAAAGAACACATTTTCCGTGGCCAAAAAATTTTTTGCACCCGGAGGTGGGATGGGGGTGGTGGTCACTACTTTTTTGCACCATTTTCCTTTGGGTTTTCAGCAGAATTCTTCTATGTTCCCGGTCTTGGATGTGCTCAAACAGTCAAAAGAACACATTTTCCGGGTGCAAAAAAATGTTGCACCTGGGGGGTGGAGAGGGGGGTCGGAGGGCGGTGGTGTGAGAGGCTTGCTCTCGAGCTCAAACCAACAGATGTTCACTACCGTGGCCTCCGGCGGCTGGGGGGCTCCGCCCCCCAGACCCCCCTGTGGCGTGTCTTTGCGCGACAATTTATCGTCCCCCCATGCGACATGTGCTATCTGTCAGTTGTGTTGTACTTGAGCGTATGCGACTATGGAGCCAGGCCAACAGACGTTCGCTACCGTGGCCTCCGGCGGCTGGGGGGCTCCGCCCCCCACACCCCCCTGTGGCATGTGCCTGGTCTTGGAGCCAAGTCCTTGCGCGTACGGGGCTGCGGCATGTCGGTTCCAGCACCCTCGCGGAAGGCTGGGCCCGAGCACTGATCTCTAAGAGACGAACCACCTTGCGAATGCGATCGGGTTTGCGGGCTTGCGGCCATGACATCTCGAAAGGGTCGTCATGTTTCGGGTTCGACTTGGTGGGCATCCGTGGCATGCAAGAGATGGCACACCAGGAGCCACGCAGCACCAGGTCGACCTGGATCTGATCGAGCTCAGGGGGAAGGAAGCACAGTCACCAAAGTGATATCACCGCCGGCCTCAACCACCAAACTGCAACCGCAGAAGTTCCGCTATTCTCACAAGGGAAGGCGCCCTGGGATGTAGCAGTGATTGTGTGCAGCGCCATCAAGTGACACTGACCGCCTTGAACAGAGAGGTAGTGTACAGATGGCGATCAGTGAGAGGGCGTGCTGTGTCCTCCCACTTCCCCATCTACCTCCATTCGTTCACCGTTGTTGATAGCGATTTTTTCGCCATTTTTTCGAATCGTATGCATCGGTCAGGCCGAGTGAATCAAAATAGCGCAAAAATCACACCAAAATCTGTGTCTGAGGCACAGAAATCGTGCAAAAAAGCACCCAAAAAAAGTGCAAAAAACCCAAAATAGGATTTCGAAAATTGGCCAAAATACCCCCAAAATAGAGCCACACCTGCCCCATCCCTCTTCCACCATGATTTTACCCCCCACGCCAGTAGACTGTAACTATATCATGGGAAAAATGGATGAAAATAGGTGAAAAGACTCCCGCTAGGGGGAGTCAGACTCCCCCTAGCGGGAGTATAGACTCCCGCTAGCGGGAGTCTTTGACACCCGCTCAGACTCCCGCTCCCAGACTCCCGCTAGGGCCGCTGGAGTCCACCGTGTACTTCGCCCGTGGCTTGTTTCTCCGCCAAATTTCGATGCGCATTCCGTCGCCCGAAACTAAATGCAAAAAAACACTACGAGCGGTTTGAACGGTTTGGGGTGAGTGTCTCGCAGCCCCCCAGAGGGGGCACTGTTTCGGGTTCTTCTGGCCGGACGGAAAACTCTTGATCCGATTGAATCACAAAGGTGAACAAAGGGGAGTGGGGGGGGGGGGGTCAAAGAATGTTGGCGCCCTTCCAACAGAAGCACGCAACCCCACACAACTTGTTGGAGGGGCTTTTCGCAGAAAAGATCCGCACAGTGGATATCTCCCGACGCCGAACTGTCAAAATACAACAAATCGAGCGGCAGCTCCGATACCCAGTCAGTGACCGATCACACGCATGAATCATTTTGGAACGAATGTCGATGAAGCTCATCGACGAGTGTGCTCTGACGCAAACTCTGCGCACTTTCAGATCAACAATGGACACGCACGCGAATCGCTTGAGAGAAGTCTAAACTGCACCTGCTCTCGATACAATCCCGACCGGGGCACTACACACATCAACACACGGAGCAAGGGAGAGTCCGTGGTGAGGCCTTACTACTTCCACACGCAACAAAAATACACAAAACATCGACACGCAGAGAGCGGGCTGCCTGCACACTCGGATTGTGGCCACCACACACACGCGTGAGGTTGCAGCGCGTGAAGCTGCCGAACGACAGGCCCAGGCTTCACCGCCGAAAACAAAAATACCCACGAAGAGAGAGAGAGAGAAATATCATCAAAACGTTGCCTGCCCCCCTCCCCCCCCCCCACCCGAACACCAGAATACCACCTCGTCCCCCCACGCGATCACAACGAAAAGTGCTCCAGGAGGGGATCCACAGGTTCCATTTGCTGCCCCTGCGGCTGCCCTTGCTGCTGCTGCTGCTTCGTATCGGCCCACGGCACCACCGTCATGATGATCCTCGACTCCATCCCATTCGCAGGCCGCTTCCGGTTCCCACCCGCAGCCCCCTCGAGGGCATGCCCCGCTGGCGTGGCATACACACCCTTCCGGTTTGCCGAGCTGCACACCGACACCTCGCTCCCATCGAGCGCACAGCGCGCGCCACCACCGCCACTCGGGGAACCTCCACTGGCACTGCAGCAGCTGTCCAGCAGCAGGGGCAGCGACGCCCCGAAACTGCCACCGCCAGCAGGGTTTGGCTCCGACGCACGCCCCCCCGCCGCTCCCTGGGCGCCCCCGGGGAGAGCCCAGGCAGCCGCCGCCGCCACGCTGGCCGGGTCAGCCACACCCTCATCCGCCGGCAGCAGCTCCACCAGGGGCGTGGTCCCCTTGCCACCCACGCTGGGCGGCATCTCCGACAGCTCGCAGTCGTTGCCGCTCCCCTCTCCCGAGGACCCCTCCGGGGCCTTGCCCCTGCGGCGTTGGTACTCCTCCTGCGGGCCGAACTCAAGCTCCTGGAGACGCTCCCTCCTCGATGAGAGTATCACGTGAATCTCGCAGGCCGCATCCAGCGCCACCTTCGCAACAAGGAGGCCCTGCGCTGCCGTCAGCGCCGCTGTGGATGACATGAACATCCATTCGTCGGAGTTGCCTTCATACGACATCCCGCTGCAGTATCCGATGCTGAGGAAGCTTGCCCCCAGGGCTTGGGTCAGCACCAGGAGGGGCTGGAGGATTTTGTCCCGGGGGCGGTGGAACGGATCTGCGACAACCATCGCAGCCATGAGGAGGAGCAGGATGGAGGAGGCGGCGACGCGCAGCCCGCAGCACGGCGCTGTCTCTGTGGGGTGGACGGACGCCGTGCACGCCAGGAGGAACATCGACGCGAAGTCCGCGATACACCACCACACCCTCTCCTGCCGGTAGGCCCGGATCAGGTTTCCATACCGCTGGACAAAATGCCTCTCCCGGCGCGTGCTGACCCACTCCCCTCTCCCCAGGAGGGCGAGCGAGAGCCGCGACCTTGGCATGTCGTCAACGCGATACCTCCCGAACATCGGTACCCCGTTTTGAACGGAGAAGAAGACTGTCGCGGGCACTACGGTGCAAACCAATGCGCCTGCCAGGCCCAGGGGGATGTAATACCACTGGGAAGCAGACAGGATCAGGCGGAGAGACGCGAGCACTGTGCCCTGGTAGAGGATGCGGTATACCATGACGATGCTGGAGGGGAGGCGGAGCATGCCTTGCGTGTCGAGGGTCTGTTCCAGGCCAGGGGCGAGGGCTGGCACCAGGCAGCGCGATGCCATGAGGATGGTGGAGGCCAGCACGGCGCAGCCGGCGCAGATGGAGAGGTTGCCTGCGAGGGCGCCGATCCACATGCTGCCGAGGAGGGTGATGCGCGTGGGGTGCAGCGTCCACGGGAGGTACTCCGGGGGGCCCTGTTGGGCGCCGCAGTCGCCTGCCCCGGTGAGGAGTGAGAGGCGGCCGGAGGAGGCTGCGCTGGCAGCGGACAGCCCCGCAAGGACCTTGCCAGCGGGGCCCGGGATGGCGGCCCCGGAGGTGACAGGTGTCTGCGGAGGTTCGTCCGGCACCCGTGTCGGAGGTGCGGATGTCGGAGGTGCAGGCGTCGGAGGCGAAGGTGTCAGAGGTGAAACCGTCGGAGGTGCAGGTGTCGGGGGTGAAGGTGTCGGAGGCGAAGCCGTCAGGGGTGCAGGTGTCGGAGGTGACGGTGTTGGAGGCGAACGCGTCAGAGGTGCAGGTGTAGGGGGTGAAGGTGTCGCAGGTGCAGAGGTCAGCGGGGCGGGTGTGGGTGGTGCAGGCGTTGGAGGTGAAGGTGTGTCAGGCGCAGGTGTCGGGGGTGAAGTTGTCGCAGGTGCAGGTGTCGGAGGTGAAGGGGTCGCTGGGGCGGGTGTGGGAGGTGCCGGCGTCGGAGGGGCAGGGGTCGGAGCCAGTGTGGGCGGGGCGGGGGTCGGCGGCGCCGGCGTCGGCACGGCGCAGACGCAGTTGAGGTTCTTCTCGGGGGCACCGCAGTTCCCCACAGACCCGTCGACAGACCAAATCACCTTCTTCTGCGCCACATCCTCAAGACACCCCATCGTTGCATACCCTGTGAACAGCGAGTGGAATATATACCCCTTGGCTGTGGCGTACTGCTGGCACACATTCACATCAACCTGTTCGTTGCACACATCTGTTGAGCCTTTTGTGACCACCTCCACCTCTGGGAGGGGTGGAGGTGGGGGCACCGGGGATGTTGTCGCCACACATAGGCAGGGCAGGTGTGCCGGGCAGGGCGCGCCTCTAACGGGCGTTGCCAAGTTGTGCACGTAGATGATGTCGAGATCCTCCAGCAGGGTGCAGTCGGGGGAGAGCTTGGTGCAGTTCTTCACCACTTTGCACCCCTCGTTTTCACCTGCAATCACCATCTCGATAACTGTCGTGCCACGGCTGTGCGCAAACTGCTGGCATTGCACCTGCGTCGGCAGGCTCAGGCGGGTATCCGCGTCGCAGTCGTTCCCAGTCCACGGCAGAAGGAACGCAGCACAGCTCTGTATCAGAGCCAGCAGTGGCAGCCCAGCCGCAGCCGCGTGCCTCGTGTGGGGTGGCATAGGCCGCGCAGTGGCATCATACCCAAAGGGTATGCTGCACACCAAAACCCTTCCCTACACTCCTGCGTGGTGGCGTGCGTTGAGGGTGGGGCGGGCGGGGCGGGGGTTTTTGATCGTCGAGAGTGAATGGAAAATCAAGCCTCTCCGGCGTGGGTTGGCGTGGTGGCGTGGTTGATAGCGTGTGCTCGGGGCTCGGCACCTGGTGAGGTGGTGTGCAGGGGGAGGAAGGGGGGGTGGGTGGCGGCCCCCATCATTCCCAGCTTTGCAAATTCCGCAAATTCAGCAAAAGAAATAACCTGGCTCCGTGCAGTTGTGCGAGGTGAGGTGGATGTGGGCGGCAATTGTCGTTTCGGCAAGAAACACCAAAGAAGAGCAAAGGCTTCCAGAAGATGCCAGCCCTTCTCTACACACAAAACACACACGCACACCCCTCCGCCATGCAGAACGCTTATCGCCCGTGGCCTGTCGGGACGCAACTTTGCGTCCACATAGCGCACTCGGCGACGCATTCAGTGTGAATGGGGCGTGTGCACAACAAAGTTCAGGACACATCATTGGCTTGGTCGTTCTCGGATTTTTCCGAACCAGATGAACAATGAAAAAAGAGAAACCGACGGGCAAAAAAAAAGATATAAAAATGGAAGTAAAGATGAAAGATCAAAACGCCCTCCCCCCCCCCCCCCACACCCCAAAGGCAAGGGGATAAAGTGAGACAGAAACAGAGTGGGGGTTTGACAAAGGGAGGTCGGTGTGAGGCAGGGCCCACACGGGCACCACCACCGGAACCCTCCCCACCCCAAGGAAAAACGGACCCGATATACGGCACGGCTCGCCTATCAGCCGCACCTCCCTCCCTCCCTCTCCCCCTGCGCGTGTTGTCAGTCTTCGGGCTAACAGATGAATGATGGCGTGGCCGAGAAGAGCGTCGGCGACGCACCGCAGCCAGCTCAGTGTGAGCGCTTTGCGGTCGGAGGGGGCATCTGGCATGGTTTACGCCGTGTATTGCCGTGGAGAAGATGTTCAGAATTGTTCGGGATGGATATGGGGACGGGGGAGAGGAAGAAGAAGAGGGGGGGGGGGGGAGATGGTGTATTTTCCGATGCTGAAAAAAACAGAACACGCCATACGGCGTGCGCGGGTGGGTCGAATACCGCCATCAGAGAAAGAGGGGGGGGGGGAGGAAAAGGCACCAGAATATATCAAGATCGGGAACGGGTGGGGTGGGTATATGTAGAGATGACAGTTCTACAAGCAAGTCCGTGCGTGTGGGGGGGGGGGGGGGGGGAGGGTCGGTCGGTCGGTGTGTCCTTGGAACCAGGGAGCAGGGGGTATGGGGGGGGGGGGGGGGGGGGATACGGGGCGCTTCGAGTAGCGTACTCTGATTGCGAGATTACTAGGGCACGCCACATCGTGTGTGAGCGCCCCCGTTTTCCTTTTTGCTCGAACGGGTTAAATTTTGGAGGTCACCTTAAGACACGGGGGGACACGGGGGGACATCCGGGGACAAACCGGTAAAATCGGGGAAAATGACCAAAAAAAGAGTGTGGGGAGTTGGGTCCAGTTTAGCAAAGTGGCTCATTTTTTCAAATTCCAGAATTTTTGGGGACGCTTCCTGTACCCGGCCTCGCGGGTGGGGTGTTAGGGAATCCACCCCGTGGTCACCCACTGCCCCGCGACACGGGGACGGGGTTAGGGGACCGGCACAGCCCAGTACGGCGATGTACGACTTGGTGCTGCTGATAGGGACTCGAAACGAGAGCAGTGCACGGTCAGCAACGCACGGACACAGGTCGTTGGTGCCAGGAACGGTCTACTTTTGAAGCCGTACCCCAGAGACTCGGTCGCTCGACAGCAAGCGAAGGCACCGCCCGGGCGCGCGGGGGGAGGACATGGCAGACGGCCTCAGGAGTGCCGGTCCGGGCGTCCCACTGGACCTCCCTGCGCCAGCCACGCCATCCTCAGGTCTGCACCAGATCAACCTGGAAGTCGCGCAGCTCCAGCACGTGCCACCCACCGCCAGCTCGATGCTGCGAGAAGTGAGCACACCCCTTGTCCACACCCAGGTGCAGGAAGCGTGACACAAAGTTGAGGAGCACACTGCACTGCAACGCTCCACCATCCACCACGACGCGGCATGCGATGGTGGCACCTGTGAGCGGCACACCTCCGCTTCGCCAAGGTGAAGTCGACCGCGAGGAGACTGACGGCGGCACGCTGGGTACCACGGGGTGCCCACGTGTCGACTCCGGTCAGTATGTGGAGCCGCCGCCATTGGTCGTTCGTCTGCAGCAGTAATCCCGCGAAACATCCCGTTGGTGGCCGACGGCCACCAACGGGAGGTTTCGCGGTGGCGCTGAAGGGACACATTGCTCCGCGTTGCCACGGCTTCTGCGCCCGACGCCCTCACTCAATGACTCACTGACGGGTGCCCCCCCCAGGCACGCACGTTCGCAACCCTCACGCAGCCCTCTCCAAACCTGGAAGTCAGGGCGTCGAGACGGCTTCGGTACCGACCAAGCAGGAAAGAGATCGACGAGGTGTCGGAGGGAGGAGGCGAGCACAAAAGGGCGTCGGCTACCGCACGCCCTTTGGGCGCAGCCGACGACCGACCGAACCGGCCCCCGGCCGGGAGGGAGGTGGGGGGCGTGGGGGGCGGAGCCCCCCACATGGGGGGTCCGGGGGGCGAAGCCCCCCGGAAAAAATTTTGAGCTATTTTGGCCAAGTCCCTGCCCGTATGGGCAGAAAAATGGAAATTCGATGACGCGTTTTAGGCCTCAAAACGGGCTCAAAACTCAGAAATTCCTTTGAAATCGGGCTCAAATATGCAAAATAGGCCCACCCCGGAAAAATTTTTGAAAAGGGTCCCCCTATGGACGGTCACCAGAAAACCGCCAAAAAAGTTTTGACAAGACACAAAAAAACCGGTGCCACCTACCGGTTTTACCGGTCCGCCTGTCCCGCGTGTCCCATGTCCGGTTACCGGTAAAAAAACCGGTTTTGTGACAAAGGCCCAGCGGTAAACTAGCGGTAAAAACGGTAAAAACGGTAAATTCGGTATTTTGGGGTGACCTCCTTTGTGTTGGCCAGTCATATTTTGAAAGATTCGAACAAAACAATCGGCCGTACCTCCTTGCAGCCCACCTGTGAGAGGGGCCCGCCGTTTTTTCCCGACTTCGTCTGGCCGCACGGCGCCATTGCCTAACGCATCCACCCACCCCCCCCCCCTCCACTGCATTACACGGTGGGATCTTGTAAATTTTACATGTATAACTACAAGTATATACATGTATTATACATGTATAATACTTGCATGTCAACTATTATACATGTATAATACATGTATATGCCTGAAATATACATGTAAAATACATGTATATCAAGTAAAAATACAAGTATAATACTTGCATGTCAACTATTATACTTGTATTTTTACTTGATATACATGTATTTTACATGTATATTTCAGGCATTTACATGTATTTTACATGTAAAATACTTGCATGACAAGTAAAATACATGTATAATACTTGCATGACAAGTAAAATACTTGCATGCAAGTAAAATACATGTATTTTACTTGCATGCAAGTATTTTACTTGTCATGCAAGTATTTTACATGTATAATACTTGCATGACAAGTATTATACCGTAAACGGAAAAAGGGTGGACCGTAAAAATGTTCCAAGTTCCCAAAAAAAGGCCAAACGTTCCATCTTTTTTACGGTCCACCATTTATTGGGACTGAATATGGAAAAGACAATGCGTTTTTCGCCCGCGGGCTGGTGGGTTGCGGGGCGCGGACTGCGGCCTCCACGCCGCAGACACCCACACGTAGGCCTCCCGACCTCCCAGCTTTGGACCCTCCCTCCACCACCGCAACCAACACCAGCAAGAGAAGCAAGTCCTCCCTGCGTGTGGAAAAGGCACGATCTCACCTCGAGACTCACCCACCACCACACCTCGAGAAGTGTAGTACCATGCAAGGAGCATTCCGGTAGAAGTAAAAGTAGAACCTGCTGCACGAGCCCACAAAAGCAGCCACAGTACGGCAGGGCGCGCAGACAGAAGCTGAGACCACCGGGCTCCCTCCAGATGTAAATTCGTGAATCAGTGCCCGAAAAATTCAGGGAAATCGTACTCCTTTAGTGTAGTACACCCTGCAGTAACTGTGGGAGAACAGTTCCCGGACGATGGTGAGTGCACACTCTGTGCTGAGGCCCTGTGGTGTTAATCCTGCAGCTTCAGCCGTACGATTTCCTTGGTTCCTTCGCGACTTCGTCGCGAAGGAACTCGTAAAAAAAACCGCCAAGTCCACGATCCCAACCGTAAAATAGGTGGACCGTAAAAATGTTCCAAGTTCCGGAAAAATCCCATTTGTTCCATCTTTTTTACGGTCCACCTATAGTACGGTTCACCTTTATTACGGTCCACAATATTTCCGTTTACGGTACATGTAAAATACATGTAAATGCCTGAAATATACATGTAAAATACATGTATATCAAGTAAAAATACAAGTATAATAGTTGACATGCAAGTATTATACCGTATACGTAAATATTATGGAACGTAAATATTATGGAACGGGCCCATTTTTGGCCGGTCCGTTCCATAATATTTACGTTCCAAAATATTTACAGGGCCAGTTGGGGACTCGGTGGTGAGGACGGCTTGCGTCAGGAATCGCGCGAAAAGTGCACGAGTAGGTCCCGTCAGGGACTCTGCATGCCGTCCGATCACCTGGTCCAAGTCCCCGAGTCGCAGAAAGCCCTGTAAATATTATGGAACGAAAAAAATCTGGAACGCCAACCCACCAGCGTTCCAAAATATTTACGTTCCATAATATTTACGTTCCAAAATATTTACGTATACGGTACTTGTATTTTTACTTGATATACATGTATTTTACATGTATATTTCAGGCATATACATGTATTATACATGTATAATAGTTGACATGCAAGTATTATACATGTATAATACATGTATATACTTGTAGTTATACATGTAAAATTTACAAGATCCCACCGTGTAGGCATGGGCGGAGTGATGCAACTCTACCTCTAGGTGATAAAACCCAAGGCAGACGACGCCAGGGAGGCCCCGCCCGTCTTGAGTGGTTCTTCCTGCGCGGCAAAAAAAAAAGGAAGGCTGAAGCGCTATGCAGAACGACACTTTGGTGTCGCAAAGCCCTGGCGTACGGAGCTGAAACAGGGGCCTGCGAAATATCCCAAGGGTCGGAAAGGGAAAGAGGATGCCGATATTTCAACCCCCCCCTAGAGATCCTTGCGAGAGTGGGGTGAAGCTCCGACGCTCACCCCCCCCCCTCCTCCCTCTCGAGAGGCGCGAAGCCGGAGATCTGCACTTCCGCCGCTCTCTGTCGCTCCCTTGCATCCTGGTGGCGTTGGGGGCGGGGGGCGTGCGCTTTCGATCATGATCGAGACAACTCAAAGAATCAAGTAATCAAAAAGACAGGATGGCTTGGGGGAGGAGGAGAGGGCCACTGAAGAACCGGGACCACCGGGGGTTCCATCTCCTTTCATGAAATTGCAGGCAAGGAAGGGGGGTGGGGGTGGGGGGGTGGGGTGTCGGGCGTAGTGATGTGCCTTCGTATATTTCGTCAAAAGTCTTGAACCCTTCGTTACTTATAAAATTATGTTCCCGCCGACCGGGTCGGGAACGTGTGTCGGGATACCGACGGATGCAGTATTTCATTACCACAGGTGATCGGCCTATATATTTTTTTGGCAACATCAGGGCATCGGCGGGCCGCTCTTCTCGACGGGAACCCCCGATGGGTTCCAGAGAATCTGCGACGTAGACCTCGGGTGACGAGAGGCAGAGATAGATAAAAGAGAGCTGCCTGTCTGGGTTTAGCCAATGGAGGTTATTCACCCCCATGCCGCCCCGCGAAACTACTGCAGCCCTACAAGGGATAGGGGGGAATCCCAACGGGAGAGCGGGAGGGGGTTTGATTGTCGAGAGTGAATCGAATAGCAAGGTCCCCCAGCACCTTCTTGCAATATTAGCCCCTTTTTTGTAGTCACCACACCACAGGGTGGATCAAGAAGTACGGGGGATTGAAGAACGGGGGGGGGGGGGGGGTGTGGGGGGAGCAACGGCGGTTGGGCATTTTCGAACGCTGAACACAAACCTCGTGTCAACATTCAAAAGAATAGTTTCACATTCACCTTGTTGTTTCCTTTTGCAGAGCTGCTGCCTTGCCTTGTGCGAGGGAGGGAAAGGGTGTGCGAGAGACGAACGAAAGGGCGAGACGGAAGGGACGCGGGAAGAGGAGAAAGGGAAGGGGATGCGTGTGTGTGGTTATGAAGTTTTAAGGCGGTGTCGCCCTGCACGGGCAGTAGCACCTCCCCTTCAGTATCGCACTCCCGAAGGATTCCCCAACACGACGTGACACCGGTTTCGACGCGTACTCTTCGTACCCCTCCCCCCGGCCGCGTCTCTTCAGCGAAGAACCGGGGATAATCGGACCAGGGCTAGCTAAACCCTGGTGGTGTCACGGGTGGGGTTGGAGAGGGAGAAAAGGAAGAAATGAAGTTGCGAAAAAGTCAAACACTGACACGTGAAATCAATAAAAAAGCGGTATATATCGCCCCCTTGCTGCGACAAAGACACTAAATAGTCAGGCCGCTCCAAGAGTCTTGAGGACTTGGATGCGTGTGTGTGTGGTGTGCGAGAAGGGAGTGCCGGCTGGAGGGGAAGAGCGTGTGTGCGAAATGGTGCCCCACTTGTGTGGAGGGGGGGGGGGGGGAGCGGGGGCACACCCGGGAGGCTTGGTCGCCCACTCCCCCCTTCACCCGTTCTTCCGCTTGCTGCCCACTCTCAATTCTCGCCCACCCTCCCGCCACCCGTGCAACTGCATTGGCAACAAAATGGGGTCTTCACTCCGGTGTCGGAAATGTTTGCGTTTTCTTTGGTGATATATTTTTGTTTGAAAAAATAACACACACCGTTCTTCTGGTGTTGCCGAAAAGCCCAAATTGCGTGGTTGGTGCGCACATCATGCGCAAGCATTTTCAGCAACATCAGTCTTCTTCTGTTTGTTTGCCTCACTGGCGGTCGACAAACCCAGAGCCACTGTGAGATCCCAGGCCTGGCGACTGCACAGAAACACCCTGCTCTGTCCCCACCGGTATTCTTCTGTAAGGCATAACACGCTATAAATACATCCCGAATAAAGCTTCCGAGAGTCGTCAAGACACCCCCTAAAGGAATAATATACGAAGGAGGGAATGGGGGGGAGGTGAAGGGGATGGAAGAAGACGTTATTGCGTGGGCAACGTCCCCCCCGGCAAGGCAACGATATGCCGGGGAAATACGGGGTAAAATTATACTTGAGTATTTTTTTTGACATTTTGAAGCATGCCTTTTGGGGTGAGAGGTGGGAAGAGGAAGAGGAAGAGGGAGAGGGGTCTGTGCGAGGGGAATCTGAAAACTACAGAAATCGGGAGGAGTAAGTTGTGCGCAACAAAGAAGGGAGAGAGAAACTTGGCTATTTTTTGTTTTTTTTTGCAGGCGGGCAGTGTTCTCGCGACTTTTGGGATTTTCAGAAAGTGCGGAGGAGTTTTTCTTTGCGTTTTTTTGGACCTGGAAATTTTTTTCCACCCTGAAAATTTTTCTCGCGCGCCTTCGGCGCGCGAGACCACGATCCTGAGCGGCCGGGTGCGAACGACAGTCACACATGCGACGCAACAGCTTCCGTCTGAGTTGGCCAGAAGGAGGATGCTGAAGCGTTCCGTTCCTAGATGACACCTCTTTCCCGAGGTGTCATGATCGCATACAAGGACTTGGCGATGGGATGCATGTCACACAGGGGGGTCTGGGGGGCAGAGCCCCCCAGCCGCCGGAGGCCACGGTAGTGAACATGTGTTAGCCTGGTCCCCGAGTACGCTCCACAGTCGAAGCAAAGTGGAGAGTCACATGCGGTTGGTGTTGCTCTTTCGTCATGAGAGCAATATACGGTGCGGTAAACGGTTTCAGGACTGCTGTAAAGGGCTCCTCCGCAGCCAGGTCCCAAATATTTTTTTTCCCGGAGGAGCTCCTCCACTCCTCCACTCCTCCGGCGTCAGATTTTTTTTATTTTTTTTGAGGAACTCCTCCGACTCCTCCGGTCGCGAGAACACTGCAGGCGGGTGTTGCGTGAAGTCTTCGCGGCTCCCCAACATACACCCTCCCTGCGTGCGCAGTGGAAATGTGACTGCCAAGTGCACAAAACAAGCCCTCCTCGCAACGGTGCGTGTGTATGTCTGTGTGCACACCTGATTCTCCTGAATTGGATAGAACTGTTCTGTACAGCCAGGAGCTCTGGCCGAAAAGCGTCCAAACCGATCAAATCAGGCACACACACACAGCCATACCCATGATCTTTTATTGTGGTGTGGGTCGCACAGACCACTCTCGACATGTGTTCTCTCTGTTTGTGTGCCCGTGGTGGGCGGGGGTCAGGAGGGAAAAGGGGCTATAACCCCCACCACCACCCCACAGGCCCCTATGCTATCCACGACCTGGCACTTCTTCGGGAAGAGGGCCGAAGGGGGGAAAGGAGATGCGGTATGCTGTTCAGAGGGACGGCCGCATGCCCCCCCCCCCCCTAGGCATACTTGTACCCCCATATGGGGAAGGCCAAAAATATGGGGAAAATATGGGGGGAATATGGGGGGTTTTTCAAGTCCTGTTCCCCCATATTTCCCCCATATGGGGGATATATGGGGGAAAACCCAGGGGTTCCTCAGGTGGAAGCAGTCAGCAAACAGTTCTCTTCGTTCTGCTTTTCACAGGGTGTGAAGTCAGCCACTGACAGGGGACGTCTAGCACCTTGCAGAGCCATCTCACCTCGTCGCTTTCTGCAGAGAGGAAACGCCCGGCTGAAGTGCTCGAGTCAGACCACAAAAGGTGCTGTGAGAGTGCCGACCGCCACTTTCTTCAAGTCTGAGTAGCTGTCATCAGAGCATGCTGTCCAGTAGTCCTGTCTTTGCTGGCAGAACAGTTGCGTCCTGCAGCCAGTCCTTGTACTGGCCTTCACAGGTCTCATTCCACCCGGCAGATGCAGCTTGAATATGTCAAGCTGCCTGGTGACGAGCGTCGACTCCGACTTTTCGGCGCTCGGAGCGGTCAAAAGCGGCGGAAGCGCCTGACACCCCAGAATGCACTGCTTGTGAATTCCCTTGTCTAATTAAGGACCCCAGGGGGCAGTTCGCAATCACAAACACACCAGAGGAGGAGGACAGCGAGTGTGAGAGTGAGGACTTAAAAACACAAGAGTGTGTGTTGTGAGGAGCTGTTAACCCTGAACGCGCTCTGTGTGTCTGTGCGTATGTGTCCACCACCGCTGCCGCTGTCACTGCGGTGCCCCGCCAAACCGGGAAGCGTTCGCCCTCCGCTGCCGCTGTATCGGCGCAGGAGAGGAACAGGAGGTCGGTGCGACCCACCTGGGGGATCTTCCAGGGGGGGGCCAGACCTGGCCACACCTGAACGAGCGCGCACCCCCCAGGATCGGACTCCTGGAGGATCCCCAACAAGGCATGATGCCGGTTTCGACGCGCACTTCGTGTGTGTGTGTGCATGAGTGGTTTGATGTTCTCCCGTTGCAGCACGAATACCCCCATATCCCCCCATATGGGCCCCATATTTCCCCCATATTCCCCCATATTTTACCGGTTTTTCCCCATATTTTCAGCCTTTTTCCCCATATGGGGGCGGGGTTTTGCGACCCCCCATATTTCCCCCAGATTTAGGGGGTTCCCCATATGGGGGGACAAGTATGCCTAGGGGGGGTCAAATGCCACCCTTTTACGTGGACAAACACGATTTTTCAAAAAACCGGCGCAGAGGCCCCAAAGACCCCGTAAACCCTCCGAACCCCCCCAGATCGGTCCGGAAACCCATCGAACCCCACTTTTCCACCATTCCGGGCACCTCAGGTGCCCGAATTGGGGTACCTAAATTTTGTGCCACCGTTTGGTACCGGACAGTGCCACTGTGTGGGAGGTTGGAAAAGAAAATGCCCCAACACACCACATCTGAGGGTTGCAATGCATGTTGCTTGCCAACCACGTCATCCGGTGGGTGTCAGGCGCTATGTAGGTGGCATTAGCCAGGTCTTCGATGAGTTCTGGCTTGTATATGTACCTCCCTGCCACCATGCACCGGGAGGCTGCCTGTAGGTACGGAACAAGTCCAGATGGTCGTGTGATTCCTGTGCAGCAGTGCTCCACAACCGGGATGTGTTGACAACGACTGTTGCAACACGAGCTGTACATTCCGGGAACACACGAAGTGCGCTGTCGTGGTACCCATTGTGCCAGAATTGGTAGTTGCTGCGGTCTACTTTGCCTGGCCCAAGAGCACTGGTACTGAACGGTGCAATATGCGTGGCGAGGTGAATGCAACGGAAGGGCGCAAAGTCAATACAGCTCTCGGATGGCGGGTGGTGGTGCCACTAGTGTGTGACGTTCACTCGAGGATACAACGCATCACAATGAATCAGCAACCGTGGACCGAGTACAATACGCTCTCTGTGGCTGGTGTGGGGGACAAAGGCAGTGCCTGTGCCGCAGGCAGGGAGGTACATATACAAGCCAGAACACATCGAAGACCTGGCTCATGCCACCTACATAGCGCCTGACACCCACCGGATGACGTGGTTGGCAAGCAACATGCATTGCAACCCTCAGATGTGGTGTGTTGGGGCATTTTCTTTTCCAACCTCCCACACAGTGGCACTGTCCGGTACCAAACGGTGGCACAAAATTTAGGTACCCCAATTCGGGCACCTGAGGTGCCCGGAATGGTGGAAAAGTGGGGTTCGATGGGTTTCCGGACCGATCTGGGGGGGTTTGGAGGGTTTACGGGGGCTTTGGGGCCTCTGCGCCGGTTTTTTGAAAAATCGTGTTTGTCACCCCCATTTGACCCCCCCTAACCCCCCCCCCCCCCCATTGCCCAGCTTGGGTTTGTTGCTTCGTAGGGAGTAGATGGTACCCATCCGTCGTGGCGCTGTTTCCGGTCGCCGTGGTGGCAGGTGTGGGCAATCGGGGGTGGTCGGGGGGGTCAGTGAAGTGGAAGTAGAAGGAAGCACAAGGATGATCTCCCTTCACCCCAACTTGCTGTTTCGAGGGGGGGGGGGGGAGAAGTAGTGAAATAGAAGCAAAAGGGAGCACAAATGCTGTTTCAGGGGGGGGGGGGTCTGGGTAAGATGTGTGATCCACGCACGCAGATGGGTGGGGTCCGTTGAGAAGATGGAGAGGGTGAGAGGAATGCGGGAGAAGGGGGGGGGGAAGTGATAACATCAACCCGGTATATTCTGCGGAAAAGATAAAGGCGTTGTTTGTGCGCCAAACCCGGGTTGTGGGCACGTGCGGCAGTGAGGGCAGGGAAAAAAACAAGGCAGCTCTCTACCAGATGAATCACTCCCTTCTTTTTTCACTTCAACTGATTTTTTCCCCCCCGTTGACAACGCGAGGCAGCATGACCAAGGCTGGCACCATATTCCCCTGTTGTGATTTGATATTTTTTTTCGCTTTGAGCAAGCGACTGAAGTGGGGGAGTGGGGCAGGAGAATAATGACAAACTAAACGGGAATCACACACGAAGGGGGTGACTATATTTGTGGGCATAGGGAGGGCGAGACAAAGGGGCCTGACGTATGCAGTGTGTGGGGACCGCCCGCCAACCCCGGCACAGACCGCACAGTGGTGGACACCACACTTGCATCGGCACCCTGTTCTCTGGGACATGCCGACTCAACCGCGAAACACAGCCTCGCGGCTATGCTACGCTGAAGGGCGGACAGGAGGCAGACCGTAATCCTACCAGAAGCAGGAATGGCTGCACCTCCTTCGTCTGACAGTGTCGGGACAGTGCGCTCCTTGGAAGCGGGTGTCAATAATTCAGAATTCAAGGAACTTTCGGGAAATCCCGGGGGGCGGGGGGGGGGGGGGGGGGTGCAGGAGCGAACAAGTCTGCAAAGTGGCAAGAAGGTGCTGATGCGAAACCTAATCCTATCTTGTCCCGGCCACCGGCTGGGATGAGGGGACAATACTATCGAGGGCAGAGAGGTGCAAAGGAGGGAGTCGGTTACGTAGCGGACTCCAACTCCTGGTCAGGACTGGTCTGCTGTTCTTCTTGGGTGTCGCTGGTGCGCTTGCGGATCACCTGCAGCACGCTGAGTGCCAGGTAGGCGACGAAGAAGACGACCATCCCGGCAAGTGCGGTGATGCGGATGTCTTCCGCAAAGTCGCTGTCGTTGGCGTAGATGCGTTCGTAGTTGTCTGCACCTGTGAAGACCTGTGCCATGGAGAGGGCGAGGGTGACGAAGCCCAGCACCATGTGCACGGCACGGAAGATCCAGCGGTGCTCGCTCTCGCCGTCGCACTTTGCGGCCTGCATCACCAGCTGCAGGATGCACCCCACCAGCACCACGATCCCGATCTCCTTGTGTGACTTCTCCGTCCCGCTCTCGAACTGGTCCAGTGCGAGCCCCACCATTGCGATCGTCAGCACAATGGCGATGAACATCAGCGCCGCGTGCAGCACAAACGGCACAGGGAACGTCCCAACCTTCGCCGTCGTCACGAGTGGCAGGAAGCGCTTCGCCAGGATCCCGAACGGCACGAGGAAGCACCACACAGTCACAAGGATACCGGCGTGTGTCTTCACCTCGTCCTGCTTCGACGAGGCAGAGGTGTCGGTGACAGACGCGCTGGCAAGGTTGATGTCTGCGCTCCCACGTGTGGTGTGAATCTCGAGGTTGTTTGACGAGCTGTGCAGCGCGTAGTTGAACTGCAGCACGGTGCCGCTCTGCTGCACCGACGCCTGACGCCCAGACGCAGCTGCCACCTCAGTCCAGAACAGCACAGTGGACCCGCTGACGGTGGCAGACCCGAATCCGTTCACAAGCTGTGTGTGGTGTGTTGCAAAGTGGAGTGGCACACAGCACAGCACAACAGGACACAAGGCACAAGACAACAGGCACCACGCCATCCCACAGAGTGATGACGCAACATACCGGCAGCACGGTGGTGTCCACGTTCACATCGCCCAGCGACTTGCCCCCACCGATGCGGTACTTCTGCACGCCTGCAGCAGTCGCGATCAGCGCCGCACCCGGACCCTGCAGAGGCACAGTGTGGCACAGCACAGCAAACAACAACTGCAAGACATACCATGCTGCCGGGGGACTCGGGGAACCCCATCGCGAGGTAACCCGCCGCCGTGCCCTCGAGGGCGAACAGCCGTGTCGCCGCAAGCGTCCAGTGCAGCTTCAGCCCGGCCCCCACATCTGCCACACACTCGTACGTCCCGGTCCCGCCCTGCACCTCCAGCGTGCTCCTTGTGCAGGCAGGTGCTGCCGGTGGCGACCCCGTTGTCTGCACTGGGGACGCAGTCTCCGTCTCCGGCGCAGGGGTGACAGACGCGCTGGCAAGGTTGATGCTTACGCTGCCACGTGTGGTGTGAATCTCGAGGTTGTTCGACGAGCTGTGCAGCGCGTAGTTGAACTGCAGCACGTCGCCACTCTGCTGCACCGACGCCCGACGCCCAGACGCAGCTGCAGCCTCAGTCCAGAACAGTACAGTGGACCCGCTGACGGTGGCAGACCCGAGTCCGCCCACCAGCTGTGTGTGGTGTGTGTTGCAAAGTGGAGTGGCACACAGCACAGCACAACAGGACACACAGCACAGGACAACAGGCACCACGCCATCCCACAGAGTGATGACGCAACATACCGGCAGCACGGTGGTGTCCACGTTCACATCGCCCAGCGACTTGCCCCCACCGATGCGGTACTTCTGCGCGCCTGCAGCAGTCGCGATCAGCGCCGCACCCGGACCCTGCAGAGGAACAGTGTGGCACAGCACAGCAAACAACAACTGCAAGACATACCATGCTGCCGGGGGACTCGGGGAACCCCATCGCGAGGTAACCCGCCGCCGTGCCCTCGAGGGCGAACAGCCGTGTCGCCGCAAGCGTCCAGTGCAGCTTCAGCCCGGCCCCCACATCTGCCACACACTCGTACGTCCCGGTCCCGCCCTGCACCTCCAGCGTGCTGCTTGTGCAGGCAGGTGCTTGGGTGGAGGGTGTCTGCGTCGTGGCAGGGGCAGGTGGTGTCGGTGTGGAGGGTGCCTCAGTCGCAGGGGCAACTGTCACACCTGCTGGCGCGGACGAGGATCCAGGGGCCTCTGTTGTGGAGACAAGTGCAAGGTCCAGGTTCACAGACACCATTGTTTTGAGTGAGTGCACAGTCACAGCATCACTGCCTGAGGAAGCAAACAGGAAGCTCGCAGCACTCGTGTCTGTGATCATCCCGCCCTGTGCGATGTTGTAGGTGAAGCTGGTGGTCGTCTTCCCGTTCGCCTCCGCCACAGAGTAGTCACTCACCCACGTCGCAGACGCAGGTGTTGTTTCAACAGAAAGCATTGCTGAGCCTGTCCTGGTGCTGGGGTTGACGAAAGCACGCACAGACTGCTCCCCGTTCGCAACGTAACCCAGCACCATCTGAGCGTTCAACATGCTGGTACCGACACCCAGGGCAGCGTAGCCCGTCACAGATGCCTCAAATGCAAGCATCACCTGTGTCTTGTCAGCAGACAGAGAGTAGTGCACAGCACCCATCTGCGGGACCTCCTCCTGACACTTGTAGCCGGACAGGCTGGACACCGTGCACCCAGCAACAGGTGGTGTCGGTGTTGCGGGGGCAGGGGTCGGTGGCGATGGCGTTGCGGGAGCCGGTGTGCGAGGTGCGGGTGTCTCCGGCGAAGGTGTCGCAGTAGAGGACGTGGGAGGTGCAGGGGTCTCCGGCGACGGTGTTGCAGGAGCCGGTGTTGCGGGGGCAGGTGTCGGTGCCATCGTCGGTGGCACATCTGTTGCATCCAACAGACCGAGGTCGAGGTTCAGTGTGAAGGGTGTTTTCCCTGTGTCGTGGTAGGAGATACCATCAGATGTAGAAGCTGCCACCACGAGGCTCGCAGCACTCGTGTCTGTGATCATCCCGCCTTGTGCGATGTTGTAGGTGAAGCTGGTGGTCGTCTTCCCGTTCGCCTCGACCACAGAGGAGTCACTCACCCACGTCGGAGACGTGGTTGACTCAGCGGCGAGCATTGCTGAGGATGTTTTGCTACTCGGGTTCACGAATGTGCGCACTGTTGCCTGGCCGTCCACGTAACCCAGCACCATCTGAGCGTTCAACATGCCGGTACCGACACCCAGGGCAGCGTAGCCCGTCACAGATGCCTCAAATGCAAGCATCACCTGTGTCTTGTCAGCAGACAGCGAGTAGTGCACAACACCCACCGACTGTGTCGTGTCCTGACACTTGTAGCCGGACAGCGTCGATGGGGTGCAGCCTGGTGCAGGTGTCGGAGGTGAAGGTGTCGCAGGTGCGGGTGTCGCAGGAGCAGATGTTGCAGGAGCCGGTGTGCGAGGTGCGAGTGTCTCTGGCGAAGGGGTCGCGGTCGAAGATCCCGGCGGTGACGGTGTCGCTGGCGACGGTGCTGCAGGAACAGGTGTGGGTGGCACAGGAGTCGGAGGTGCAGGGGTCTCAGGCGACGGTGTTGCAGGAGCCGGTGTTGCGGGGGCAGGTGTCGGTGCCATCGTCGGTGGCACATCTGTTGCATCCAACAGACCGAGGTCGAGGTTCAGTGTGAAGGGTGTTTTCCCTGTGTCGTGGTAGGAGATACCATCAGATGTAGAAGCTGCCACCACGAGGCTCGCAGCACTCGTGTCTGTGATCATCCCGCCCTGTGCAATGTTGTAGGTGAAGCTGGTGGTCGTCTTCCCGTTCGCCTCCACCACAGAGGAGTCACTCACCCACGTCGGAGACGTGGTTGACTCAGCGGCGAGCATTGCTGAGGATGTTTTGCTACTCGGGTTCACGAATGTGCGCACTGTTGCCTGGCCGTCCACGTAACCCAGCACCATCTGAGCGTTCAACATGCCAGTACCGACAGCCAGGGCAGCGTAGCCCGTCACAGATGCCTCAAATGCGAGCATCACCTGTGTCTTGTCAGCAGACAGCGAGTAGTGCACAACACCCACCGACTGTGTCGTGTCCTGACACTTGTAGCCGGACAGCGTCGATGGGGTGCAGCCTGGTGCAGGTGTCGGAGGTGAAGGTGTCGCAGGTGCGGGTGTCGCAGGAGCAGATGTTGCAGGAGCCGGTGTGCGAGGTGCGAGTGTCTCTGGCGAAGGGGTCGCGGTCGAAGATCCCGGCGGTGACGGTGTCGCTGGCGACGGTGTTGCAGGAACAGGTGTGGGTGGCACAGGAGTCGGAGGTGCAGGGGTCTCAGGCGACGGTGTTGCAGGAGCCGGTGTTGCGGGGGCAGGTGTCGGTGCCATCGTCGGTGGCACATCTGTTGCATCCAACAGACCGAGGTCGAGGTTCAGGGTGAACGGTGTCTTCCCCGCGTCGTGGTAGGAGATACCATCAGATGTCGAGGCTGCCATCACGAGGCTCGCAGCACTCGTGTCTGTGATCATCCCGCCCTGTGCGATGTTGTAGGTGAAGCTGGTGGTCGTCTTCCCGTTCGCCTCGACCACAGAGGAGTCACTCACCCACGTCGGAGACGTGGTTGACTCAGCGGCGAGCATTGCTGAGGATGTTTTGCTACTCGGGTTCACGAATGTGCGCACTGTTGCCTGGCCGTCCACGTAGCCCAGCACCATCTGAGCGTTCAACATGCTGGTACCGACACCCAGGGCAGCGTAGCCCGTCACAGATGCCTCAAATGCGAGCATCACCTGTGTCTTGTCAGCAGACAGCGAGTAGTGCACAACACCCACCGACTGTGTCGTGTCCTGACACTTGTAGCCGGACAGCGTCGATGGGGTGCAGCCTGGTGCAGGTGTCGGAGGTGAAGGTGTCGCAGGTGCGGGTGTCGCAGGAGCAGATGTTGCAGGAGCAGGTGTGGGTGGCACAGGAGTCGGAGGTGCAGGGGTCTCCGGCGACGGTGTTGCAGGAGCGGGTGTTGCGGGGGCAGGTGTCGGTGCCATCGTCGGTGGCACATCTGTTGCATCCAACAGACCGAGGTCGAGGTTCAGTGTGAAGGGTGTTTTCCCTGTGTCGTGGTAGGAGATACCATCAGATGTAGAAGCTGCCACCACGAGGCTCGCAGCACTCGTGTCTGTGATCATCCCGCCCTGTGCAATGTTGTAGGTGAAGCTGGTGGTCGTCTTCCCGTTCGCCTCCACCACAGAGGAGTCACTCACCCACGTCGGAGACGTGGTTGACTCAGCGGCGAGCATTGCTGAGGATGTTTTGCTACTCGGGTTCACGAATGTACGCACTGTTGCCTGGCCGTCCACGTAACCCAGCACCATCTGAGCGTTCAACATGCCAGTACCGACAGCCAGGGCAGCGTAGCCCGTCACAGATGCCTCAAATGCGAGCATCACCTGTGTCTTGTCAGCAGACAGCGAGTAGTGCACAACACCCACCGACTGTGTCGTGTCCTGACACTTGTAGCCGGACAGCGTCGATGGGGTGCAGCCTGGTGCAGGTGTCGGAGGTGAAGGTGTCGCAGGTGCGGGTGTCGCAGGAGCAGATGTTGCAGGAGCCGGTGTGCGAGGTGCGAGTGTCTCTGGCGAAGGGGTCGCGGTCGAAGATCCCGGCGGTGACGGTGTCGCTGGCGACGGTGTTGCAGGAACAGGTGTGGGTGGCACAGGAGTCGGAGGTGCAGGGGTCTCAGGCGACGCAGGTGCGGGTGTCGGCGGCGAACCTGTTGCAGGCGCCGGTGTCGGGGGTGCCGGCGTGTTAGGTGCGGACGTCGCCGGTGCAATCGTTGCCGGTGCAGCCGTCATAGGGGCAGGGGTCGGAGGTGTCGGCGTCGCAGGTGAAACTGTTTCGGGCGCAACCGTCGGAGGTGCCGGTGTGGCAGGTGCAGGAGTCAGAGGAGAAGGTGAAATCGGTGCCGGTGTTGGCGGTGACACTGTTGCTGGTGCAGATGTGTCAGGCGCAGGCGTCGGAGGTGAAGGTGTTGCAGGAGCAGGCGTCGCCGGCGCAGCCGTAAGAGGTGCGGGCGTTGCAGGTGAAGGCGTCGCCGGCGCAGGTGTTGCAGGAGCAGGCGTCGCAGGGGCAGTTGTTGGCGGCGCAGGTGTTGCAGGTGCGGGCGTCGGAGGTGACGGTGTTGCAGGAGCAGGCGTCGCAGGGGCAGTTGTTGGCGGCGCAGGTGTTGCAGGTGCAGGCGTCGGAGGTGAAGGTGTTGCAGGAGCAGGCGTCGCCGGCGCGGCCGTCGGAGGTGCGGGCGTTGCAGGTGCAGGCGTCGCAGGGGCAGTTGTTGGCGGCGCAGGTGTTGCAGGCGCGGGCGTCGGGGGTGAAACGGTGTCAGGTGCAGACGTCACGGGAACTGCCGGCATGCTCTCGTCCAGGTTCACGGTGATGGTGTTCTTCACATTGTGCATCTGGATGCTGTCCCCCGAGTACCATGAGAACACAATCCTCGCCGCAGTCGTGTCGGAGACCTTCGTCCTGCTGGACACCGCATTCCCAGTCGTGATGTCGTAGACAAAAGAAGTCATCGTCTTCCCGTTTTCCTCCACAACAGCCAGGTTGGTGGCCCACGTCGCCGCCGCCAGAGTCACCTCACCGTACTGCATGCCGAGCTCTGACTTGCCCCCCAAGTCAGCGTAGGTCTTCAGCACATCACCTCCGTTGACGTAGCCGAGAACGAACTGCGAACGCGTCATCCCGTTCCCGACACCGACAGCGGTGTAGCCTGTTGTCGGCGCCACAGCAGCAAGCTTCAGAGTGGATCTGTCAGCCCCCAGTGCGTAGTGCACTGTCACCCCGAGGCTCTCAACCTCGCAAGTGTACTCCGGCAGCGTGGAAGGCGTGCACTGTGCCGCTGCAGAAGGCACAAGCAACCCGAGAGCTGTACATATCCATGCCACTCGCGACGTCATCATCGATTCTACTGTGTTACCTTTGTTGCCTGTAGGGTGCTGGGTCTCGAAATCGTTCCCCCCCCCCCGGGGTGTGTGTTCAAGGCCCCAAAGGTGGCCAGGCCCAGGTACGGGAAGGTGGCCACCTTTTCAACTTTCGGTATAGTGCCAAAAAATCAAGCCAAACACGTGCGAAACACCCCAAAAACACGTTTCCGGAGGGTTTTGGGTCGGTTTGTGGGGGTTTTATGCACTTTTGGGGTGTTCTGGGGGTACCTCAAAAATGCGTTTTTAACCCTTTCTGTCCGGGAAGCCACTACAGTGGCTTTGCACTTTGCTTACGCAAGTAAATAATTATGCACTTCAAATTTTTCAGGATTTTTTTGTATGGTAAAATGGGGGAGCTCAATCCTTTCAAATGCAGCAAGGGTTCATGGGAAAGGTGGAGATCCGTCCAACGTACTGCCGGAGGACAATTGCACCCTCAGGTGAGATTTTCGGGTTTGGGTAGTCCCTCATGGCCCCTATTTACGAGTCAACCATATCAGGTGTTCTTGTGCCCCATTTCGCTCGACTCCCCCGATTGTGGAAAGCTCTGGAGTTATTCTCCGCAAAAACACATCGATATGCAGACCCACAGAACGCATTTCGACCCATCACAGGCGCGAGAGCTGGGGGGGCTGGGTGGGTATCAGAGGGTCTTGGGCAGGTATGTCCACTACAGTGGCTTTCACTTTGCCTATGCAGGCAAAGTTATTTGAATTTCGAATTTTTCAAGATTTCTTTTTATGGTGGAAACGGGGTGGACGAATCTTTCAAGTGCAACAAGAGTTGGTCGGAAAAGCGAAACTCTGACCAACTTGGCTCTGTAACAAAATTGCATCACAAGGTGGAATTTTCGGTGATTTCGCCCTTGAAACCGCCTCCTGAACCTGCGTGGGAGGTATCGAGCTTTCCCGAGCATGTTTTTGCCCGATTCCTTCGATAAGGGAAAGGTTTCCGACAGATGTCATCTGGGAAATCAGTTTTCAGACCTCTGCATCTCGAATATCCGCCCCAACGGGCTGTGCCGATGCACCACCCGATTTCGGCCTCCAGCCACCCATCAGTGAAATATGGTGGAATTCTCTGATGGAGATTTGATGCCGTCAGTCATCGGGCGGACATCCTCCATGGCCCCAGAGGGGCAGGGAAGGGTGTTCTACCTCGATCCAGGTGCCCAACGGGCTAACGGGGTCGCTGGGGTGGCTCACAGTCAGGTCCCTCAGAACAGGTGTTTTTGCACCTGTTGATTTATTTGCCTTGTGCAAACCACTGCCTTCCCAAGTAAATTGTCTTCCGCTCCACCTTTTTCAACATTTTTTTTTATCGGGAACTGCGCTGGAGCAGAACTGTTCGAGAACGCCATAGAACCCGGATTTTTTGGGCGGTCACACACCGCCCTGAATTTTTTTCTGGATTTTTTGCACCTCGATTTTTGGTTTCTCGGGCGAGGCCCACATGTGAAATTTTTTTTCGGGAAAAAAAACCGGAACAATGCAACGTTCTGCGCAAACGCAGTTCCCGATAAAAAAAAATGTTGAAAAAGGTGGAGTGGAAGACAATTTACTTGGGAAGGCGAATTTTCCCAAAAATCGAAAAAATACCCCCCGGACAGAAAGGGTTAAACAGCTTTTCCCCACCCCTACCCCCCCCCCCCGCCTACAAAAGGGATGGGTGCCCTGCAGCTGCACAGGACAGCCTGCCGCACAGCAGGACCTGGCAGGAAACACGCCCAACAGATCCTTGAAAACCAACCCCAGGCAAGCTCCCTCTGGGGGTCAGGCTGGCTGAGGGACCACCAGGTCAGCGCGTTGACACGCTGCAGCTGCAGGAGCCTTGCAGGGGCGGTTAGGGGGGCTCTGCCTCCCACCCTCCCGCTAGAAGCGTAGAAAAGTGATCGCATCCGGCAAAAGTAGCATGCCACAGAGCATCGGTGGCAGTCAGCGGGAGCGCGAGGGAGGAGGTGGGTGGGAATGGATGGGTCGTCCAGCAGTGCAAAGAGTGGCGTACCGAGTGGAGACCCGCCAACCCCTCCGCTTGCACTCTCTTCTGCAGACAGTGATAATTGACCTGTGCTGCTGCAAAGGCCAGGGCCTGGGGTGGGTGTTGGGTAGGGGGCCATCACGCATGCATGCATCCCTGGGGACGTTTCCCTTTCTAGCGTGATGCGAGTGTATGCGCTTGTGGTGCTACAACTACTGCACAGCAGCGCAAGATCCGCACCCCTGACGCCCTGAGGTGCAGTGCTGCATGGTGGGCAGAAACTACGTTGTGTGGGTGCTAATCTGAAGGAAGGAAAGAGGGGCCAGAAATAAGGTGCGTTCCTCAATCGCGAGAGTACCCCCCCCCCCACGCAGTTGCTGCGCGGCGTCCCTCGGCAAAGGTTATTAAGGAATTGTTGCACCGCGCACAAGCGGTAGTTTTTGTTTGCGCGCTGGTTCGTTACCTGTGGGGTACATGGGTGAACACATGCGCTGCCAACAGTCTTCTTTGCTAGAGACCAGGAGCCTGGTTAGCGCAAAAAAATAGAAAAAATGGCACCGCTTTCAGTATTTACTGGCTGTACTTCTTTTGATGCGTTGGCGCGGTTCCACACACAGCTTGCGAACTCCCTCAGAATGAAGGGTGGTGTGTAGCACGGTTGGATGAGCTGAAGATGACACTTTCCGCGTGAAGGTCGCGCGTAAAAACTATCCCATTCTCGTTGAGCGCACACTTGTGTATCAAGGCTGTGTCGAGGCCGTGCGAAGTGGCCTGAATGTGCTAATCCTACAGCTTCAGTCGTACGACTTCCTTCGTCACTTCGCTACTTCGCTACACTTCGTCGCTCGTAACTAGTAAGACTACAAACTAAAAAAAATGCACTAAATGCATCAATTCCGAAGATCAAGTGAGTTCACGCCGTGCTGCCTCTTTTTCGCTGAAAGAATTCGAGGCGAATGTTGCACATTTCCATTAACACAGTACTCAACTGGACAAAGCAAGGCTCATACTACTGCCATTCCAACAATGCCCATATTTCTTAGAGCTGGATATGGCAACACAGGGTTGATTCGTTTTGAAGTGCAGAACAGCGACAACGGGGCCTTCACCCGGTGCCACTGTGTCGTATCACTGTGTTGAACCTGTGTCACCTTGCCAATTTTGTGAGATCCACACAGAGCTCACAGATTCTCACCGTTCTGGGCGAAATGCGCCACCAAGGTTAGCCACACAGGAAGCGAAAGGGCAACCAACACCGCTTTTTCCACCCACATCATCACGGCCGATCCCCGACCTCCGTGTGTCCTTCGCCCCACACGTGAAGTTTTTACAGGGCGGTCATCAGTCTAAGTGGAGCTTCGCTGGGAATCGGGCCACTTCCTTCTGTTCCTTCATATCCGGACTCCGTGCTTCCAACCGGGTCTATAGCGGAGTCCCATATTTTTCAAGGAGCACTGTGTCGGAACAGGGAGCAGGGGCGAAGATCAGCCATCTGCCCCAGTCCTCTTTTTAAACTTCCTTTTGGGCTGCCTCAGCCTCTGTGCCTCTGGGAACTGCCGTAGGCCTGCTAACGCAGGGCCACACCAGATGGATAACTAGCTCAATACAACTGCACGGCGATCTATTTCCTGTTGATATGCACACAAATGCAGGAATGTGTATTTGCAGAACACCTCATATAGCGCTCTGATCTCGATGCGATCGTCGCGGGAACATGCCACACACTGCGAACATGCCATCACGCACTCTCGTCCGGAAGAAACTGTGCCCCACGAACCGAGGTGCCGATCGAGCTATGCTCTGTATGATATTATTTTTGGTTTGTCAATCTGCTGTCGCACAGCCAGGTACCACAGCCCGCGCACTCTGTGGTATGCGGCTGAGAAATCTGGGACCTCTCTGGGGGCGCAACGAGCAGGTTGTGGGGTGGAAACACAAATGGGGCAAAAATGGACGGAGATAGAGGGTGGGAGGTAGAGAGAGGGAGGTAGAGAGGGAGAGGTAGAGAGGGAGAGGGGCCGTTCTGGTGCCTCTTCCTCCTCCGCCCGTGCGCGGTCACCGCACGCGCCTACAGGCTTCCGGGCCTACCTTAATCCTCCTTCCTCACGTAGCGCGTCACCGGGCGCTACAGACCGTGTGGCGCCTGCGCCTCCTCCTCCTCCTGTGTCACTTCCCTCACCCCACCAGAGCAGCTCCTCTCTCAAACAAGGGGAGTCTACCGGGCCGCGGGCCCGCGTAGTTAAGTAGACGACACCCTTGGGGTGCGAGTATTTTCGTTTCGGGGATATTCACACTATAAGCATACGAGGTAGAGAGGGAGAGGTAGAGAGGGAGAGGGAGAGGCAACATCAACCGCGCCCAAGGCAAACTGCCTGACGAGATCGGGTGCTGCTGTGAAGAGATCTGCCCCGCTGGCCTCTCTGCTGGAAAAACGCCAACTCAGATGGATGTGGAGTCGAGCTGGTCACACTATCTGCTAGGGGTTCTCTTTCAGAGAGAAGAGAGGGGGGGGGGGGAGGAGGGATGTGAATTCTTCCTTTTACAGGGGGGTTCAAATACAAGCCGTACGGCTTGTATTCAACTTTTTGGGTTTTGCAGGCAGCACTTTAGAACCTCAAAAATTTGAATAGAAGCCGTACGGCTTGTATTTAAACCCCCAGAAAAGGCCGGAAAGTAAGACATGAAGATAGGAAGATGGGGTGGGGAGAGGGGGGGGGGGCTGTTGTTTCGTGCGCTAAAGACGGTCAAAGCAAAGGCAACACCCCACAGCCCCGCTGTGGGGTGTTGCCTTTGCTTTGACCGTCTTTCAGTGTGGGTGGGTTGCTGGCTGCCTTTGATCGAACAGCGGAGCCTCTCCCTCCCGCGAACTGAATAAACAACGTCACCGGGCCGTAGCACAGGAGTCTCCCCGAACAAACGAGAAGTGCATCGGTGCTGCAGTTGACCTTTGGGTTCCCGACGCCGAACATTGCAGAAATGTTGCGCAGAACGAAGCACAATTCTAGAATAGGAAAGCAAAGACGCGGGCAAGAGTAAGGCCAAATAGCCCTCGAAGAACAGTGACATCAGGAAGTGCACGCGCGCCGTGGGTCACCGAAAGGACAAGATCATATCAGCTACACAACAACATCAGGCGATGTATCCTGTTCCGCCTGTCTGAAGACAGCAGACTGCACGGGGAGGGTAGCCTGGACAATACTGAGCGCGACGAAGGCGACGAAGAAGACAGCTAACCCGGCAAGTGCGGTGATGCGGATGTCTTCCGCAAAGTCGCTGTCGTTGGCGTAGATGCGTTCGTAGTTGTCTGCACCTGTGAAGACCTGTGCCATGGAGAGGGCGAGGGTGGCGAAGCCCAGCACCATGTGCACGGCACGGAAGATCCAGCGGTGCTCGCTCTCGCCGTCGCACTTTGCGGCCTGCATCACCAGCTGCAGGATGCACCCCACCAGCACCACGATCCCAATCACCTTGTGTGACTTCTCCGTCCCGCTCTCGAACTGGTCCAGTGCGAGCCCCACCATTGCGATCGTCAGCACAATGGCGATGAACATCAGCGCCGCGTGCAGCACAAACGGCACAGGGAACGTCCCAACCTTCGCCGTTGTCACGAGTGGCAGGAAGCGCTTCGCCAGGATCCCGAACGGCACGAGGAAGCACCACACAGTCACAAGGATACCGGCGTGTGTCTTCACCTCGTCCTGCTTCGACGAGGCAGAGGTGTCGGTGACAGACGCGCTGGCAAGGTCGATGTCTGCGCTCCCACGTGTGGTGTGAATCTCGAGGTTGTTCGACGAGCTGTGCAGCGCGTAGTTGAACTGCAGCACCTCGCCGCTCTGCTGCACCGACGCCTGACGCCCAGATGCAGCTGCAGCCTCAGTCCAGAACAGTACAGTGGACCCGCTGACGGTGGCAGACCCGAGTCCGCCCACCAGCTGTGTGTGGTGTGTGTTGCAAAGTGGAGTGGCACACAGCACAGCACAACAGGACACACAGCACAAGACAACAGGCACCACGCCATCCCACAGAGTGATGACGCAACATACCGGCAGCACGGTGGTGTCCACGTTCACATCGCCCAGCGACTTGCCCCCACCGATGCGGTACTTCTGCGCGCCTGCAGCAGTCGCGATCAGCGCCGCACCCGGACCCTGCAGAGGCACAGTGTGGCACAGCACAGCAAACAACAACTGCAAGACATACCATGCTGCCGGGGGACTCGGGGAACCCCATCGCGAGGTAACCCGCCGCCGTGCCCTCGAGGGCGAACAGCCGTGTCGCCGCAAGCGTCCAGTGCAGCTTCAGCCCGGCCCCCACATCTGCCACACACTCGTACGTCCCGGTCCCGCCCTGCACCTCCAGCGTGCTGCTCGTGCAGGCAGGTGCTGCCGGTGGCGACCCCGTTGTCTGCACTGGGGACGCAGTCTCCGTCTCCGGGGCTGGGGTGGTTCTGGCGTCCAGCACCACCTTAAGCACAGCACGCCCTGTGTGGTACTGCACAGTGTCGGATGTGCTGTGGTAGGCGACAATCAGGCTCGTCTCTGCAAGGTTCAGCCCGTTGGTCGTACGAGTGAACTGAAGCGTTGTAGACCCAGCAGCCTCAGTCACAGACGCAGACGACGCGTCGTACCACGAGACGCCCCCTGCCGAAAGCCCGTCAGCAGAGCGTGCCGTCAGCTTGTACGCCAGTGTGGAGCTGCCGCTGCTGGAGGCAGAACCCACGACAGCCTCAGCAGGCGCCATGCCTGCGCCGAACCCGAGTGACGCGTACCCCGTCCCGGGCACCACGACGGCGAAGGCGACAGACGCGTCCAGGGTGTGGAGGGACCAGTGTACAGCAATGGTCCCACCAGTGACCGACACAGACTTGGAACACCTGAACCCACTGAGATCAGAGGCCGTGCAGGTGACTGCGGGTGCCTCTGTTGTGGAGACAAGTGCAAGGTCCAGGTTCACAGACATTATAGTTTTGAGTGAGTGCACAGTCACAGCATCACTGCCTGAGGAAGCAAACAGGAAGCTCGCAGCACTCGTGTCTGTGATCATCCCGCCCTGTGCGATGTCGTAGGTGAAGCTGGTGGTCGTCTTCCCGTTCGCCTCCGCCACAGAGTAGTCACTCACCCACGTCGCAGACGCAGGTGTGGTCTCAGCGGCGAGCATTGCTGAGCCTGTCCTGGTGCTGGGGTTGACGAAAGAATGCACAGACTGCTCCCCGTTCGCAACGTAGCCCAGCACCATCTGAGCGTTCAACATGCTGGTACCGACACCCAGGGCAGCGTAGCCCGTCACAGATGCCTCAAATGCAAGCATCACCTGTGTCTTGTCAGCAGACAGAGAGTAGTGCACAGCACCCATCTGCGGGACCTCCTCCTGACACTTGTAGCCAGGCAGGTTGGACACCGTGCACCCAGCAACAGGTGGTGTCGGTGTTGCGGGGGCAGGGGTCGATGCCGTTGCGGGAGCCGGTGTGCGAGCTGTTGCATCCAACAGACCGAGGTCGAGGTTCAGGGTGAACGGTGTCCTTCCCCCGTTGTGGTAGGGGATACCATCAGATGTAGAAGCTGCCACCACGAGGCTCGCAGCACTCGTGTCTGTGATCATCCCGCCCTGTGCGATGTTGTAGGTGAAGCTGGTGGTCGTCTTCCCGTTCGCCTCCACCACAGAGGAGTCACTCACCCACGCCGCAGACGCAGCAGTTGTCTCAGCGGCGAGCATCGCTGTACCACTTGTGGCACTGGGGTTCACGAATGTGCGCACTGTTGCCTGGCCGTCCACGTAGCCCAGCACCATCTGAGCGTTCAACATGCCGGTACCGACACCCAGGGCAGCGTAGCCCGTCACAGACGCCTCAAATGCGAGCATCACCTGTGTCTTGTCAGCAGACAGCGAGTAGTGCACAACACCCACAGGCTGCATCCCCTGTGACACCTCCTCCTGGCACTTGTAGCCGGACAGGGTCGATGCGGTGCAGGAGGGTGCAGGTGTCGGAGGAGCCGGCGTTTCAGGTGCAGACGTCACGGGAACTGCCGGCATGCTCTCGTCCAGGTTCACGGTGATGGTGTTCTTCACATTGTGCAGCTGGATGTTGTCCGCAGAGGACCATGAGAACACAATCCTCGCCGCAGTCGTGTCGGAGACCTTCGTCCTGCTGGACACCGCATTCCCAGTAGTGATGTCGTAGACAAAAGAAGTCGTCGTCTTCCCGTTCTCCTCCACAACAGCCAGGTTGGTGGCCCACGTCGCCGCCGCCAGAGTCACCTCACCGGACTCCAGCCCATCCAGCGACTTGCCCCCCAAGTCAGCGTAGGTCTTCAGCACATCACCTCCGTTGACGTAGCCGAGAACGAACTGCGAACGCGTCATCCCGTTCCCGACACCGACAGCGGTGTAGCCTGTTGTTGGCGCCACAGCAGCAAGCTTCAGAGTGGATCTGTCAGCCCCCAGTGCGTAGTGCACTGTCACCCCGAGGCTCTCAACCTCGCAAGTGTACTCCGGCAGCGTGGAAGGCGTGCACTGTGCCGCTGCAGAAGGCACAAGCAACCCGAGAGCTGTACATATCCATGCCACTCGCGACGTCATCATCGATTCTACTGTGTTGCCTTTGTTACCTGTAGGGTGTTGTATCGCACACCAGGTGCCAGAGGGCCAACAGCAATCGCAATACAGAACGACACAACAAAACCTCGGGTGAAAGCAAAGGCCAATCTCCCAGCACCTTGACGGTGAGGTGCGGTGGGGGATGGGGCTGCAAGGCTGGTGCCTGCTGCACTGTCCTGACTTGTGACGTGTGTCACCCTCCTATACTAGCTACCTGATCCCCAAGGCGACACGGAAGCTCTGGAGCCGCTTCCCTGGAGCATTTGTCTTGTGGCGAAGAAAGTGTTTCGGACGCTGCAATAGATGCGCGACAGTCCACACAGAATCTTGCCATCCCTTGTCGCCCCCCCCCCCCCCCCCCACTCGCGCTGACAGGAGGGGATGCCAGACAGACGCAGGGCGCTGTGCCGGCAGGATCCAGTCCTCTGGAAAAAGCTGTGGTGCAAACCAGATCACCGAGAGAAAGTAACCCCTTTTGGGGAGACAATGTGAGAGTGGTGTGTGGGGCGGACTCTCGCTGCCAGACGAAGAAACTGTTTCTATTCAGGGCGGGGGAGGAAGCAGTAGTGCATCACTCCGACATGTCGATAGAATAGCGCAGTCTATTCAGTCGGCAGAAGCCCCTCCCGTCGCTCCCCTGGCAGGAAGGCTGTGGGGGGCTTTCTCATTCGGGGCACGGATCACACAGCCAAACCCCGCCATCCCACCCGCTTCCGGTCTTGAAGAGTTACATCTCATAGCTTCCACCCCGCCTTCCCCCGGTAATAAGCTTCGACTGCATACGAACAAACAATAGGTCCTGAGGGGGCATTCTGGCATATCGAGAAGGGGAGAGGGGCTCTGTTACGTGTGGAGAGAGAGGGCGGCGTTTGTTTATTGGTGGTGGTGGGGGAGGGGGTGTGTGACACGGGATGATAGGCACAAAGGACAAAAGGGGAGGGAACGGGGGTGGCGGTGGGGGGGTGCTTGGGCTCGAAGGCCTTGCTCTCCCCTCGCCCCCCCCCGCATCAACCCGCCATCTGGGTCCTTCCAGACGGCAACGGTACCTTTCGTTTCTACGACTAAAGGGAGGTGGCCCCGGATTGTAGTGGAGCTAATGAAAGGGGGCTCTCAGGGAGTCTTCTCTATCGGCAATCTTCCGGCAAAGTTCGGCGGTTTTCGCCGGTTTTCGGCCAATTTCGGCGGGCCTCCCCTAACAATAGGGGGGAAGTGCAGAACGCAAACGGTGAAGACACCCCTCAAGAGAAGCACCACCAAACAAACAATACTAAGTCAGAACTACGTAAATCGGCCTTTTCAGGGCACCGACCGAACACACTGGGAGGGGTGAAATGGACATCTTCACTGCACGCAGCAAGGACCACACCCCCTCCAAAAAAAAACCGGATGCGGGCCGTGGCAACCAAGTTACACAATGCCCAGACTGCATCCACTAGTGGCTGCACTGCCCCTGGCGGTACCTTGCTTCCGACCGTGGCAGAAAGTGCCAGTATCAGAGGCAAATATTCACCGCGAGAAATACAGCGAAAACACTGCGACTGCGAAGAATGAAAGAGACTCAATAGGAGCGGCAATACTGATTTTTTTACGGGAGAAAGGGATGGTGGAAGGTAGACCGGGGGGGGGGGGGGGGGGAGGAGGGGAGGACTATCAGCGCCCCTGCCTGTATCGTTTAGCGACGACAAAACGGAAACACCGGATAAAAACATAACACTCTGCAAACTGTGATGTTGGAAACGCAGGCACAGTCTCCTTGTGTACTACCCCCTCCCCCCGTCGGATGTTGTGGTGAGAGTGGTGAGAGGATGTCGCAAGATCCAGCAAAAAAAAAGGGCACCGAAAGTAACCCCCCGCCAAGGTTGGGCTACGCCTAGGTCGAGAGTGAGAGAAACCACACCCGACAATCGCCTGGTGCCCTCTGGCAGAAATCACAAACAAACGAAGTGATGAGGGCTTGGAATATGCACTTCCAAAAATGACCTACTCCGTGAGACAGTTACTACTTCTTTGAACGAGGCATCTCGCTGTACGATGAGAATTCGGCAGCGGGGAGTGAGGTAAGTCGCCTCACACAGAACCATCTTCGGCAAGGTGATCCCGTGGGTTGGCGCGCTGTCCTCTTGGTGGGAGTTTGGAGGTATCTTCGTGCCGAACACCATTCTTCTGTGCAGTTCTTTTTGCGAGAAAAACTAGCCGGTTTAGCGAAAAAGCTCCTTTCTATCTCCACTTTCGTTTCCCTCGATATCCGACTACCCTTTTTGAGCCCGAGCGGTTTTCGGTGCCTCTGTGTGCTGATGACGTTCCCTGTTCCCTTGCCGCGTAGTGGCGGGGTCATTCCCACCCTGGCGTTGCCCAGCTCAGGAGGTGGCGAGTTGGGACGCCAGGGTACAGAAGGCCTCAAGAGGCCAGCGCCCACCCTACCCTGACTCTGCTGAAAAAGCGACTCGGCACAGGAGCTCCCTCCTGTGCTGTGCGCTCATCATGCAGGTCATGGGTTGTGGGGGCGGGATACACTTGGACATTACTTGGGAACGTCATCCGGGGCATTCGGCGAACTTTCAGGCTCCTCCGGAGTCTGTGTGGGTCCCCCACGCACAAGCTGGAGCACGCTGAGGGCAACAAAGGCGACGAAGAAGACACACAGCCCGGCAAGTGCAGTGTGGCGGATGTCTTCCGCAAAGTCGCTGTCGTTGGCGTAGATGCGTTCGTAGTTGTCTGCACCTGTGTAGATCTGTGCCATGGAGAGGGCGAGGGTGGCAAAGCCCAGCACCATGTGCACGGCACGGAAGATCCAGCGGTGCTCGCTCTCGCCGTCGCACTTTGCGGCCTGCATCACCAGCTGCAGGATGCACCCCACCAGCACCACGATCCCGATCTCCTTGTGGGACTTCTCCGTCCCGCTCTCGAACTGGTCCAGTGCGAGCCCCACCATTGCGATCGTCAGCACAATGGCGATGAACATCAGCGCCGCGTGCAGCACAAACGGCACAGGGAACGTCCCAACCTTCGCCGTTGTCACGAGTGGCAGGAAGCGCTTCGCCAGGATCCCGAACGGCACGAGGAAGCACCACACAGTCACAAGGATACCGGCGTGTGTCTTCACCTCGTCCTGCTTCGACGAGGCAGAGGTGTCGGTGACAGACGCGCTGGCAAGGTCGATGTCTGCGCTCCCACGTGTGGTGTGCTGCTGGAGGTTGTTCGACGAGCTGTGCAGCGCGTAGTTGAACTGCAGCACCCCGCCGCTCTGCTGCACCGACGCCTGACGCCCAGACGCAGCTGCCGCCTCAGTCCAGAACAGCACAGTGGGCCCGCTGACGGTGGCAGACCCGAGTCCGCCCACCAGCTGTGTGTGGTGTGTGTTGCAAAGTGGAGTGGCACACAGCACATCACAACAGGACACAAGGCACAAGACAACAGGCACCACGCCATCCCACAGAGTGATGACGCAACATACCGGCAGCACGGTGGTGTCCACGTTCACATCGCCCAGCGACTTGCCCCCACCGATGCGGTACTTCTGCGCGCCTGCAGCAGTCGCGATCAGCGCCGCACCCGGACCCTGCAGAGGCACAGTGTGGCACAGCACAGCAAACAACAACTGCAAGACATACCATGCTGCCGGGGGACTCGGGGAACCCCATCGCGAGGTAACCCGCCGCCGTGCCCTCGAGGGCGAACAGCCGTGTCGCCGCAAGCGTCCAGTGCAGCTTCAGCCCGGCCCCCACATCTGCCACACACTCGTACGTCCCGGTCCCGCCCTGCACCTCCAGCGTGCTGCTCGTGCAGGCAGGTGCTTGGGTGGAGGGTGTCTGCGTCGTGGCAGGGGCAGGTGGTGTCGGTGTGTTTGTCGAGGGCTTCTGCAACTGGACCTGCAACTTGCCGCGCCCTGTGTGCTTCGCAAGCGTGTCGGACGTGCTGTGGTAGGCGACAATCAGGTCGACAGCACCGAGGTTCAGCCCGCTGGTCGTACGCGTGAACTTCAGCGTCGTGACCCCAGCATCCTCAGCCATCGACGCAGACGACGCGTCGAACCAGGCGGCGGTGCTTGCAACCACACCGCTGAGTGACCTCGACTCGAGCTTGTAGACCTTGACGCCAGAAGAAGTTGCAATAACCGCATCGGCAGGGACCATGCCTGTGCCGAAACCCAGCCCCACCCAACCGGTGCCAGGTGCGACAACAGCAAAACTGACAGACGCAAGGTCGGCGGTCAGTTTCCAGTGCACTGTCATGGTCCCACCCGACACAGACGCCTCTTGCTGGCACGAGTATGCCGACAGCGTCGATGATGTGCAGGACGGGGCAGGTGTCGGCTGAGGTGTCGGGACAGGGGTCGGCTGCGGTGTCGGGACTGGGGTCGGCTGAGGTGCTGTCGTCGTCGTCGCGTCTGCCTGAGCTTCATCGAGGTTCAGGGTGAACCTCACCTTGTTGGAGTGCTTGATGACGCTGTCAGACGACGACGTCCCTGCGACCATCGGAACACTTGCTGTGTCGAGACCTGAAATGGTGTACGTAAAACTAGTTGTCGTCTTCCCGTTCGCCTCCACCACAGAGTAGTCACTCACCCACGCCGTCGACGCGATGTCAAGCTGTGCCGACTGCACAGCAGCGGAGTTACGCCCCGCAATTGCGTCGTAGGCGTGCATCGTCCCCTGCCCATTCGCCACGTAGCCCAGCACGATCTTCGAGGAGGTCATGAAGTTGCCCACCCCAAGCGCAACGTAGCCAGTCACAGAGGCCTCTGCAGCAAACTTCACCTTCGACTTGTCGTTCGACATCTCATAGTGGACAACCCCGATAGATTCGGTGGACTGACACTTAAAACCCGACTTCGTGGACGGCGTGCACGCCGCATTTCCTCCAACAGCAAGAGCGGCCACCAGAACACATGCTTGCAACACCTTCACTGCCATGCTTGCTGGAGCTGCCTCGCCTTGGCTGTGTGTGTGTGTGTCAGTGAATATCTAGGGTGCAGGTGGTGATGTGTCTGGCACCAGCAGAAGGCATGCACACCCCCCCTTCACCGCGAGCTCCACTCCACACGCCCAGTGCTTCCACCAATCCCTCTGAGGCCCCAGCTGCGAAAGTCAGGGGGCAGGGGGGAGGGCGGGGCGGGAGAGCCTTGTTGACACGACGGAAACTGGTCGCCGCTGTCACCGTGGTGGCGTGTTGCACCCACCTACCCTGTTCCCAGGCAGGCAGGTGCTGGCCCGCCGGGCACACTCTACCCACCGCACTTGCCACCACCCTTTTCGACCCCACCCCGAAGGGTGAAGGGCAAGCTCGAGGAGCCGAAGGAGAATCAACACACACAAAGAGAAACGGGCACTCAAGGCACAGGTGCCCACACTGAACACAAAATGCGAGAATCCCGCAAGAAGAAGCAACGCGTCACCCCCCTCTTCCGATCTTCCTCCGGCAGCACCAGGAAGCCTCACCATAGGATGGCCGAGTTGAACCTCAATCAGCTGCAACCTCCTCACAACATGGCACCCACTTGAAAGAGCCTTACGACAGTGCATCGTGCAACACTCCAAACACATCACACACACCCGTTCATCTTTTGCCTGAGTGCAGGTTTGCACCGAGCGAGCTCTGGTGACAACCCCCCCCCCACTGCAGCCAACCACACGCCAGACTTTGCCGGCGTTTTGGGTCTGTGGTCCATATCTATAGCAGGCGGCCTGTCCTCTCACCCACTCAGCATCATAACTGTGTGCCAAGCTTTGAGATTGCGGCGGCAGCGGCGTGGGTGGGGTTGGTGGCGTGGTGGGTAGGGCTGTGGATATATGTTATCGCAGGACAGTGCCAACGTTCGGAGCTAATCACTTCGCACACACACACACAAACACAACCCCCCCCCCCCCCTGTCCACCGCACACTGCACATTGCAGTAGACGGGGGGGGGAAAGGAGCTTATTCATGCTTGAGCCCCAAGGGGCGTAGACCACGGGGGATCGTTCTGTCGGTGGGGGCAGGGCATCTTTTGTGCAAGTGGGAGAGAACAAATAGAGGGCCTTCACTCAGAAGTGCAGAAAGGGGCGAGCTGCCTCGTTAAAATGGAGACAAGCTGACACAGTTTGGCACAACGGCGCAAAGGCACCCAAACAGCCTGTTCGGATCTGGCGAAGTAACGGCCAGCATGGTTAGGCCACCATGCCACACACACGTGTTTGTTGTTGGGGAGGGGGGGGGTGGGTGGGTGGTGGGGAG